>JADMNL010000028.1:187705000-188905000 GCA_016271365.2 Neoceratodus forsteri | reverse complement strand
TTTTAACTATTTTGGTGTGTTCTCAGGGTACTTGATTCTTGACATGGCTAACATCTGTAATCTGTCTCTCTCTCTCTCTCTTTCTCTCTCTCATTTTCCACCAATGACATGACATCCCCAACTGACTAGATACAAGATTAGGTAACTGAGGGCACTGTACGGCCATATTTGTTGTGTTGGCACAATGATGTTTCGAAGGAATTATTTGCTCTATTATACTTCAATGAAAAGTGCTGTAAGTTAAAAAATGTTGCCAGATATTCCGCTGTGGGTGAGGTAGTGAGGTATTATATGCAGTCCATACTTCTGCATTACCTTCCAGTGGCACATATGAACACACGAAGAAGCCAGCAGAAGAAGACCATTTGGTCTATCAAGTCTGCTCTCATTGCAGGGTCCATAGTTTGTCCTAATGTCCCTGCCCCCCCTCCCCACTTCTCCCATCCTCCCTACCCATGATCCTTACCTTCCCCATGCCTATCCCAGCCTCTCTTAAAGCTGCCCACTGTCTTCAATGAGATGACCTCTTCTGTCAGAGCATTCCAAGTGTCCACCACCCTCTCTGTCTGGTCTGAATTCCATAAGGACATGCATTTCACAGTCCTCCTCCTCACTGTGGCAATGTCATACTCACACTCAAATATCATAGATGTGGCACTTGAGTGTCACTTGACCTTTCTAAAACAAGTCTACCAGTTATGCACATTCTGAAATGTTCAGGAAAATATGAAATCTATCTCTCTCAAGGGGCCATTAATGGGGATAAGGGTTACAAACTACTGCACTCTACAAAACTCACCTGCCAACAGCTGGGCATAACAGCACCACATTTTGCAATATCACATGGGTGCTCTACATCTGCTTATATAATGCAGGCAAATAAGACGAAAAAGAAAGCATTTATATACAGAATGTTTTCATGTAGTTTGTATCCCAAAGTGCTTTACAAGCCATGCAAGACTGGTAGAGAAGTGACTGTAGATGTGTTGTGGCAGACATTTCACCCATCAACACTCACACATAGCCTTGGAATGTTGCATGAAGCAGTTTTATTGGAAGAGGAATGTTGGGCAGACCTCCAGGAAAACCCCACTCTTGCAAAAAGTACCTTGGGTTCTTTTACTTCCACCTGGACACCCAGCAGAATAGCACTAGAGAAGGGCAGACTACCTGGCATTGGAAATACTGGAACAGTGAGGTGCTGCCTGCTGGTGGCCCCTGGCAGACTGTCTGCATGGGTCCACAGGTCGGGGGCAGTCTTCCATTGCTGTGGATCAGGGTTCAAGCTTGCCTGGAGGCCTCCACATGTGGCATGGGACTCCATGGTTCAGGTAGCACAGTGGACCCCCACAAGGGCACAGATCACTGTGACTCTGGCTCTTAGCGCTATATGTCAAATTATCAAATTGAATTTATTTGTAATAACTGGGGACTGTTTTTTTACACAGGAAAAGCTGGTAATAATTGCTGTTATAACCCTATGGGTTATAATGGTGAACACAGGCCAACTTTCCCATGGAAAGTGAAAGTGACAGCTATGCTCTCCCACATGGCTGTCCCCAATGATTTGCTTGAACTGAAGTTGATGGCAAAAACACCCAGTCCCCAGCAATTACAGAAACAAACCCACATTTGGAACAGTGTAAACTTTATTTTCTTTGATTTATCCCCTGGTTTGCCCTGCCTGCCCCCTATCTGCTGTTTCTCCCTGAGCCCTGTCACGCCTGTCTCTGAGACTTACCTGGCCAACCTTGTAGTGCCTGATGGTTCCCCCATATTGAAGCCTCTCAGTGCCCCCGTAAACCCAGGAGGTGTTTAACATGTTTGCAGGTTGGCACTCCCTGTAGGCGGGTGTGGGGCTGGGATGAGGGATGGCGGCATCCTGCAGGCAGGGGTTGCTTCATGATTTTCTGGTCCCTGAGCCCTGGATGCTCTGAAGAGGTGGTGGCTTGATGTGCGTGCTGTTAAACATGTGCTGATGTCATCTGCTGGAGTGTCCTTCACCCAAACTGGCTGCTCATGACTGATGCCACCGAGGTGGCAGTAGTATGGCAGAGCAAAATACCTTCCCCCTGGAGGAGGAGACCATCCAGCAGGATGCTCAGTCCTCCTTCCCTGGCCAACCCCTGAGTGGCCCAGGCTCGGTCCCGAACATGGGTTGCCGGCATGGTGGCAGATGATGTATAAGTGTCTCTGTCCTCTGCACCAATGGACTGGCAGAAGAGTGTAAACTTGAATTTTATGTACACCCTAAGTGTGGCACGCTTTGATAAACCCCTCGAGCTTCCCTCTCTGGGTTTATGTAGCATCTCACAACCCGAGTGTGTATACATTTCTTGTTATGCACTCCTCCCTATGCATTATTCTATATGCAATTTTTGTCTACCAATGGTACACTGAGCTGTGTCAGCTCAATTTCTGATATGCCCTAGAGGGTAGGTTTCATGGACCTGTTTTACTGACTGGGGAAATGTTTGCTAGAACTTGAGGAAATCCACTACTCTTGCAAAAAGAACCATAGAATATTTCACTTCCATCTAGAAAACCAACAGAGATGGATAAAAGGGACGTCAGTTTAACATCTCACTTGAATGAGAACAATTTAATAATGCAGCGCCCACTAGTGCTGCACTACAGTGTCCATACTTAAGCAATAAGGCATGACAGGGTGTGTGTTATGGTGGGATAATGGCCCACCTTGGGTAGGTTGAAGCACAAGGTGAAGTCAAATACTTCCACCAACTGAGAAGGGCAGTTAGCCCACCATAATCCACCCCTGGAATGCCTTATTGCGATTATGAAATGGATCCTTTTTAATAAATTGGATGTATTTTTTAAATATATTTTTGTTGAGCTACTTTCAGCCAGACTGCTGTGCTGGGATAATGGCCCTGCTGAAAGTATCTCTTGGCTATCGGAAGACAGCATTCTTTCTATCCGTTTCATAATGGGTATTAGGCAAATTTCCTGCTGTGGGACTAGAACCTGTGGGGACAAATGCTTCCATGAAGAAGTGGTAGAACTTCATGTAAAGTAATAATATTATGTAAGTTGGTATGTCCTGTACAGTATATAATACACTAAAAACCAACTCTGCACTGCAGCATGTGCTTTCATGAACAAGATGTTTCAGCTGTTACAATTTACTAGAGAATATATTTATATATATATATATATTTTCATTTTCAATGTTCCTTTCCAAGATTTACAGCGCATCTAGGTAGCCCATTTAAAATGTCTGTATAGAAAACATTTGCCTCTCCCCTATTAACCTCACAGTGCCTTTATTTATGACATAGTGCTCACCATGACAACAGACTGTAATGTCACAAATACCAATTGTATAGTTAGTAGGGGAGAAACAGATACATTTTGAAAGACTCAGTGAAACAATTGTTGTATCATCTAGAACATTTAGTAGACCAAAAACAAAGTTAAGGAAAGTTAAAAACAAAAAACAAACAAACAAACAAAAAACACACTAGACAGCAGAAAAGTTAAAACATAATTGGTATAAATGCAGAGTTTTAAGTGTTGCTCTTTAAGAAAGTTGGAAATTCATACTCTTTTGGTGGAGCACAGTATTTGAAAATCTAATTCCAGAAACTTTCCTTTAACATTTTTATTTAATTTGCAAAATTACTGTCACTTACAATAGTTTTCTTACCAGGAAAGGTATCCAATTTGCATAATGAAAGCATAATTTATTGAATGTCTGAGTTATATTCTTTAGAATGATATTCTGAAACAACATAATTTTAACTTGTGAGCGCTAAAGTGATTAAGATAATTCAAAGACCTGAAGAAATGGAATATCATTTGAAACAGAATTTGACAATGACTTTTAAAGAGTTATAATTTATCGCACTATGTGTGACCCCTTGAATGTCACCTGTTACGTTATTCCTAATTACCAGATGGAGAAGGTCAGCACTGAGGGAATTTTGGACTATAGTAGCATGGTTTTGTAACTTTCTTTATATTCAGTGTGGGTTAGGCAGCATGTTGAGAAAGATTTCATGTTGCTATAATGTTATGCTATTTATATTTATGTAATATTTGTATTTATATCATATTCTGAAGATCCAGAGTGGGACCCTTCAAGACCTCCAAGAAATTCACATGGCCAAAAAATATGTTGCATCAGACTGGCAGCATTTATGAATTTATCCTATCCTATTAACTTAATGTTTTTTTCTATTAATATATGCATTTCAGCTGATAAATCAGAAAATCAAAGCATGCACACAGTTGAGAGACAGCAAGAAGTTCATCAGAGTTTTAGAATATGTTCTGGCAATTGGAAATTGCCTCAACCAGAATGCTGGAAAAGAAAAAGCAACAGGTTTTCGTCTTTCTTCTTTATCAAAGGTAAGATTTTTTTTTCCTCTGAGGATTTATCAATGGAACCAGAAAGTTCTAATTCTAAAAAATGTAGGCCATTTAGTCAATTTTTCCCATACATAAGGTTTTTCAATTACACTAAGCTTAGTTAAGTCACTTATGATTTCATAATATTACATTAGTTAAGAGAATAAATAATTGTGCACAGTTGTATTACATATTTTAGGATGTATAAAACCTTTTGGGAAAATGTTTTATCCCTGTTTGATTTGCCTCCTATATTGCCCCAGTCCATTATCCATATGATCAGTTTCACCCTTCCTCCTGCTGGGAATGTGGGCAAGTGACTATCTTCTTAGTCAACACCAGTTCAGATACTTGGTAGGCCAGTGGGGTGGAGCCTTCCTGGAAGCTGAGCACATTGCCTGTATGCCCAGCTTTGGTGGAGTTGGGCTACACCCTCAGCTGTGACTAATGGACCACTTTTCTATGTTCTTATTTTCTAGCTACCAAACTTCTGTTGTGCAACAGTTAATGCTTTTCTCTTTGCTTTTTCTTTTCCCCACCCTAAGATGGCCACCTAGCATAGCTCTTTACTGTCCCTACTAAACGTCCTGCTAGTTCTATCCTTTTATTCTTTTCCATTTCCAGCCATCCAGTCCTGGAATGGTGCCAAGCACCGGAGAGGTGTTGTGTAAAGTGAATAAGTGCATTTTGTGTACAAAAAAGCATGAAGGCTATTTGGGATAACAGGAATGAATACAATTAATAAAACCTTTTTAAAGATAAAAGGACTCAGAAGCCATATAAAGCAATAATAATTTCATGATTAATACAGTTATAAGAAATCCTAAAGGTCTTTTCACAAATTCACACTATAAACCTTTTACTGTATAAGGTTCTACGTATAAAAGAGCTTAGTCACTGTGGATCAGAGATATAGAAAGTCAATATCTGTGGATATATACACTGTACCTTTAACTGAACCAGGAAATCCCCCGACACACTCCCCTCGCCCCTTGGTTTTGAAACATGTCCAGACATGTAAGGGCTCAGTCAGGTGACCCTACCAAAAAGATAAAAACCTTTGCACAGAGTTTACTTCAGTTCAGTCTAGTAGAGTTCAGTCTTGAAAGTGAAGGAGAGAGAGTGCTACTGCAGACAAGGTATTGAATGCAGATGAGAAGGGTCTTAGGAGCTCTAGAATCCAGGACTGTATTGTGTGAGAAACTATTGATGTTAAGTAGTGATTTTCTTTGTAATTTTTTTGTTTTCATTTATTATTTTTTGAACTTTTGAAAAATAAATATCACACCAAGGTGTGTTTTAAACCTGTAAATTTGCCTCGTCTGAAGTTTATTCCCTCACACTGTGACACCAACCCTCATCTGACTCCAGTGTAGTGTTCTGGGAACCACTGTTGGATTCTGGTCTCTCACCAGGCAACTAGGCCATCCTTAGCTATTTCTAATGTTTGAAGGAGTAAGAGATTTTATGAGAAACTGCAGATACAACCTACTTTAATTATTTTGAAGGTGTCACAGAGCTCGACCATGTGACCAGCTGTAACAACCCCTCCTGTCCAGAAGGGAGGGGAGGTTGATTACTAGAATGCCAGACTATGGAGCATACCAATTAGTATAGCCTCTGCCAGGGAGTCCAGTGGGTGGAGTTTAAAATGGCAGTTGTGGCATGGAAGATGACAGCATGAGAGGAGTGTACCAGGTGTGGCTTTGGGGCACCTGTGCCTCATGTCACTTGCCAGACTACCTGAGGATGCAAGGCCCCTCACAGCAGTGGCTGTCTTTGGATCCAGTGAAAGAAAACGTACCTGGTAGCCTCCAGGGATGGGAACCTTGACAGCAGTGGTGCTTCCAGGGGTTTTGAAGTCTGAAGGCATTAAGTGTAAATCACCATTAATTTGGGAGATTACATAAGGGAGACACTGGGAGGATGTTGAAACTCTAAGAACATCCCCCTCATAGAAGAGGGGGTGTTCACTTTTTGGGGGGTGATCATGGTCCAGTGCTCGAGAGATGTTGCCAGCTGAACTGATAACAGAAAGAGACCTGATGAGAGAGACTTATTAGTTATGAATAAGGGTAGATGTCTACTGTATGGATTCCTAAGATGGGATGGACATTGGAGACAATGCCTCAGGCAGAGGTGTGTAGTGTTTGCCAACCACTGCTGAGAGCAGGCTCGAGTACATGCTGCCACGTTGTGTTCAGCATATGGTCCAGTGAGAGGTATAAGGCTGAAGGAAGGTACCTAGTGCAGATGTGGCCTTAAGGCTTGGAGGGGAGTTGGGGCTCTGGACTGCTGGTCCCATGAAAGCCATCAACTGGAGAAGTCTGAGAGAGTCCATACAGCGGTGCTACCTCCTGCATACCAGCTGACTTAGATGACTGTGGTGTCACAAGGTGTATGCATAAAATGTGTCTTGAACCAAAAGTCAATAAAAAGATGGGATATTTGAATAAATTTGGTACAGAATAGGGTAGTGTCTGATGCAAGGTATAATGTCACCCAATGGTGTTTATGAGTAATGGGGGGGGGGGTTGTTTGGTCCAGGAAAAATGAGTATAGGCTATAACTTATACAAGGGGCCCCTACACGTTTTGACTTGAGTCTGGACTCAGGATCAAACCTGTTTCTAGAATGCCAACAAGGAGAGCTTTTGGGGATGGGTGTTCCAGTGTGTGTAAACCTGTAATACAGTGAATCTCAGTAAAGGGTGACAACTACTTAAACACCTTGAAGTGTGATGTTATTTCTGTCCATACAGAGGTTTGAGCTGAGTGCACTCTATGATTTGATAGGAAGATACTGAAGTGTGTTTTGATATTGCAGGGAACCCTCTGGCAAGCCTACCATCCATCCTGTACACATAAAGGGGTATCCCTGGGCTATGTCCCACCCCTACTGACACCATGAGAGTGTTATGATATGGTGCCTGCTTCTGCTCATGGGTTGTACAGTGGCAGCTCAGTGGGTAGCAGTACCCAGGTACATCTTGTCCAGGGAGTACACAAAGGAACCCTGTGATGAATGGGGTCTGCTCTTAGAGGTGCCAGAGGGACTTGACTTATGACTTCAGGAACCTTGGATAAATGTGATAGATACAGTTTCCCAAAGGAGAGAAACAGAACTGAGAGTAGAAAAAGGATGGCTAGAGGTGCAACAGAAAATAAGCATCCATGCGGGATGCTGGAGAAGCACCATTCTATAAAACATGGGAGGGCAGAGCATGAGTTGCCTCTGCACCCCTACAAACCACATGAATAACCCTTTTATTTACTGGGTCAACCTACAGTCTGAAAGTATGTTCAAATACTTGTACAGTATAAGATTGGCCATTCACTTTCTTTGAGATATGACAAAGACTGCTACCCTCTCAACAGTATCACAGAGCTCAGCCAGCTTGGTGGCATGGAGGGCTAAAGCACTAGTCACCTGACCTCCTTTGATGCCAGTACTGAAATGAGTGCGGGTTGCTGGGGTGAGGGCTGGGAGAGGATTGAGCATCCTGGGACTGCTCACCTCTCCCAGGGAGGGATGGCCAGTCATTTTGGCCTCTAACTGCCACCAGGTAGAGACCCGGTGGAAGTACAGGTAGCAAGTGGTTCAAAGGGTGGGGCTGCAGATCTGCATGACATGCACACCTCCATGCACACGTACTAACATGATGCTGCAGCAGGGGATTGGGAAGAAAAGGGAAGAAGGGATACAAAGTCTAAATGATGCCCTGTTTGTCTCCCCTGCACCCGCACCACCACCAGGACAACTAGAGAAATCTGGATTTGTACTTGGGAGGACAGCCCCCCACTCTGGCCCTACCATATGGGGCAATCCATAGGGGACTCACTCCAGGTAGATCGGAGATATGTGGGTGCCAGCTGAGGGGAGGTAGGGATAAGTGCAGAAGAGCTGTTCGAGAAGTAAACAGCTATATGGAAAAAATGAAAGTACACCAGAGTTCAAATGTCTGACCAAAGGATTCCCCCAAGCAGGGTTCCACCCTTCAAGTTAACAGACATAGAAACATAGAAACATAGACTTTGATGGCAGATAAGGACCACTTGGCCCACCTAGTCTGCCCGTTTCCCTACCTAGAGGATAAGCTGCTGATCCTGTTTAACCAACAGCCTATTTCTTCCTTCCTACAGACTCAGCCTGTGGCTAAAGGAATCTTATGAAATGGCTAGGAAAAAAATCTAGAAATTTCATTGGACAAGAGACAACACCTGACCATGCATTTAAAGAGCAGCTGACACATGACACTCTGTGTAGAGACATGCCAGTTGTGCCCTACCCTGCCTACAGTACCTCCCAGTACAGAGAGTACTGAAAATAGAGGTACTGTAAGGCAATATTTTACAGTAAAGATAAGGTGGAGCACAATGAGTGCCCCCTGCTGCAGCCTCAGGTCCCCTTCCTGATCTCATCCTTGAGGATGACATCAAGTTGGAATGGGGACCTGGCAAAATTCTATTTTGCCAGTTAAAGTGCCTTGGAACTGGCATTTTGTCGGCGAAAGTGGCACTTCACTGGTGAAATTGCTGCGAAACCAATTTCGTGGCACTTTTGCTGGTGAATGGAATTTTACCAGGTTCTGATCCTGACCTGACGCATCCTCAGGATTGGATTGGGAAGGGGACCTGAGGCTGTGCTCGTCATATCTTTACTGTAACATACTGCTTATAGTACCTCCATTTGTGGTACTTCTCTCTGGAGATACTGTAGGCAAGAGTAGGGCACAACTGGCATGTCTTGTTAGATGTGTTCAGTTGCTCTTTAATCTCTATAAATGCATGGTCATGCCAAATCTAATTTTCCTACCCAAAACCTACTTAGAGCCATTTTATAGGCATAATAAGTCCTCCACGGTGTGTATGATAGGATTTTAATGCTTTTTCCCATGGGCGTAAAGACACTTGACATTTGGCCTTGTGCCTTACTACACCCTGGGGCATGCATTAGAGAGAGCTGCACTAAGCAGTAAATAATGTATTCCTGTAGAAGTTTATTTTCATGCTAGCTCAAATTATGTTTCTGTTCTGTCTCTACAGGTTTTTAGTTATCCTAATAGGTGTTTCTGATTTGCACACAACTTGAAATGCCATTTTAGAACTGTATGATGTAGTTTATGCTCCTTGCTCAGCTCTTCCATTGTTAGAACAATGCATTCATGTTCTGCTATAGAACTTTGTATTTGGAGAGGGACATAAACTACATCATAAAATTCTAAAATGGCACACGGCACCAGACTGTCAATCAGAAACAACCACCAAGGTCACTAATAGGCAAGTATAGATGGAACAATTACAGAATTTAAACAAGTTTCTAAAAAACTGCTTCTGCTGGGAAAAATACCTTCAGGTTCAGCGAGTTCTCCTTTAAAATCACATAATGCACACCTTGTCATGGCTTATTACTTACTTAAAGGGGTGTACTTAATGACAATCCCGAATGGAATGTGATGGAACAGCACCACCAATGTTCAGCTATCTGATCGCTATCCCATGTGAAATCATGGCAGAATTTATTACCTTTGCCATAGAAAAAGAAAAGCCTTTTGGTTGAGGAAACCTTTGGGGATCCAAAGCCTTAGACTGCCATCCCACCTAGACATAGAAACATAGAAACATAGAATTTGACAGCAGATAAGGACCGCTTGGCCCACCCAGTCTGCTCATTTTCCTACCTAACAGATAAGCTGCAGATCCTAGTTAACCAACAGCTTACTTCCTCCTACACCCCACTAGGACTGCCTTATGCCTGTCCCATGCATTCTTCAAGTCCCCCACTGTTCTTGACTCCACAACCTCCTCAGGGAGGCTGTTCCATGCATCCACAACCCTCTCAGTGAAAAAATACTTCCTCACATTACCTCTGAGCCATCCCCACTCTATCTTCAAATTGTGCCCCCTTGTTCTTGCACATCTCTTTTTCTGGAAGATGCTACCCTCTTGGACTTTGTTAATTCCCTTGAGGTACTTGAAAGTTTCTATCATGTCCCCTCTCTCCCTTCTTTCCTCAAGGGTATACATATTAAGCTCCTTTAGTCTTTCTTCAGATGTCTTCTGGTGCAGACCCTGCACCATTTTGTTGCCCTCCTCTGGACAGCCTCCACTCTGTCTATGTCTTTGCAGAGATGGGGTCTCCAGAACTGCACACAGTACTCCAGATGAGGTCTCACCAACTGTCTGTACAGAGGGATAACAACTTCCTGTTTTCTACTAGTGATGCCTCTTCCTATGAATCCCAGTATCCCCCAAGCCTTCCTTACTGCCTTCTCACATTGCTTGCCCACCTTTAGGTCATCTGATATAATTATCCCCAGATCCCTTTCTATTTTTACTGTTGTCAGTATCTCACCCCCCATTGTGTACTCTTCCCCTGGGTTTTTGTTTCCCATGTGCATTACCTTGCACTTCTTTGCATTGAATCTGAGCTGCCATACATCTGACCATTCCTCCAACCTTGCCAAGTCCCTTCTCATCCTTTCCACTCCATCTTGTGTATCAACCCTGTTGCAGATCTTTGTGTCATCTGCAAAGAGACATACTTTTCCTTCCAGTTCCTCTGCTATGTCACTTATAAAGACATTAAAAAGGACCGGTCCCAGTACTGAACCCTGCGGTACCCCGCTAGTAACCCTCCTTTCTTCACTATGTGCTCCATTTACTACTACCCTTTGCATCCTGTTGTCTAGCCAATTTTTTATCCAGGCTACCACCTTGGGACCCACTCCAAGGCTGGCTATCTTGTGTATTAATCTTTGTGTGGACTGTATCAAATGCCTTGCTAAAATCTAGGTAGGTCATGTCACAGCCCCTCCTGGTCTACTACTTTGGTCACCCAGTCAAAGAAATCAATTAGATTCGTCTGACATGACCTTCCCATCGATGAATCCATGCTGCCTTGGGTCCTGTGCCCCACTGGCCTCTAGGTACTCAACAATTCTTTCCTTTAGAAGTGATTCCATCATTTTCCTACCACTGAGGTCAAACTAACTGGTCTATAGTTTCCTGCCTCTGTTCTGCTCCCACTTTGTGAAGAGGAATCACATCTGCCTCCTCCAGTCCTCGGGTACCACCCCATCCTCCCATGATTTGTTAAAAGAATAGTCAGTGTGTCACTAGTTCTACCCTTAGTTCTTTTAGAATTCTTGGTGAATCCCATCAGGCCCCATTGCTTTGTCCACCTTCAATTTTATTAGTTCTTTCAGAACCCTTTCTTCTGTAAATGGACTGTTATCGAGCCCGTCTTCAGAGTGTTTCTCTTGTTTGGTTAGGTAACTCCTCTTTCTTCCTTTGTGAATACTGAGCAGAAATATTCGTTCAGTATCACCGGCTTGTTGATAATGTATAATTTAAAGAATATGAATAATGGAATAATGACTCACTGTTTAGCAGATTTGATGGAGAATTTGTTTGACCATCTGCTACCTCTGTCTCACAGCAGGAGACTACCACCCTTGCTAGGTATCAAAGAGTTTGGCCATATTACCAAGGAACAATTTGGCGAGTTCCTCCTTTGGATTTTAAAGAGACTTTGTCAAGTAACTAAAGGAACCTTGGGTTATATAGGCAGGATCCTAAAGGAGAGATAAGCTTATACAATGGTGGCAGGGTAGGTATGACTCTGCTGCTCAGTTTTACCAATTTGTAACTGGGACTGAGACCTTCATTTGGTGTGATAGAGCTCAGCTACACAACTAAAGGAGCCCCTGTGTGGTGTGTGTGTGTGTGACAGAGAGAGAGAGGAGGAACCCAGGGGGAGAAAGATGGAGAAAGAGAGGAAGAGGAGGAGAGAGAGAGAGATCGAGATTCACCCTGGGAGGTGCATAAAGGACAGGAAATGTAGTAATTAGCAGCAGTTAGTAATATTCCTATTTACAGAAATTAAAATTGTACCTCAAATAATCCATATTTAACTGTAACTGAATAAACACTGATATGAACAACTGCATTTTCAATTGTTTTCTTTTCATGGCCAGCATTCTGTTACAGTTCTCTTTATGGAACCTGTGTTTGGAGTTTTTACTATGTCATGGTTTGTGTATGGAATGCTAAGCATGAGCTGTTGACTAATCAGAACTATGTTTACAGTTCTGTGCACAAACCATGACATGCTTATAACTTCAAATTACTGGTTTCATGAAGAGAACTGTAACAGAATGCTGCCCATTAAAACAAAACAATGCAAAATACAGTTTTTTTCACATTGCTTTATGTTCATGTACAGTTAGTTACATATGGATCATTAGGGGGCATGAATATCATTTCTGAAAATAGAAACTTTGTAAGCGGCTACTAATTGGAAATCATTTCCTGTCCTCTTTAAAGGGGGTTTGGCTCAAGCTGAAGGAATGCTGATGGAGCTTTACGGAATTTTCAAATTTAGCTTCTGCTGGGATACTGCAGCATTTCAGAAATTCAACCTAATCTTGTGGAATTTCACCAGAAGTAGGATTTTCAAAAATCTGAAAGTGGAATGTTAATGAATTGTATTTCATGGTTTATGTAAATTGTGGGATCATATCCCATTATCCCATGGATTGTGTAACCTGCAGAATATCATCATTTACAGTTAACATAGAAATGCTTTCCAGAATTCTGAAGAACTAAAACAGAAATGATGAAAAGCATTTCAAAAGTGGAATTCTGTACCCTACACTGCTATAAATGTAATCAAGGAGCGAGAGAGTAAGAAAGAGACTGAACTGCTGCCAATGGCAGGCGTGAGGGCAGGAGCCAAATGAGGTGAGACTGAAGCAGCAGATCAAAAGAAGCAATGAGGACTGTGACACCCTGTGCCAAAACAAGAAGTGGAGAAGAAACCCACAGTGAAGAGGAGTAGGGTGGGAAGTAATGGCAGCAAACCAATGAGTACAAATGAGTATAAAGAGATCCAGTCAGGAAGAATGGAGGCAGGGGCTTGTGTCCAGCAAAGGGTAAAGCAACGGGAGTGCAAATGCCAGTAGTATTTAGAAATGCACAGCTTGAACAGAGAGGCGTGATGTCAGAGGCAGCACTGGCTTCTATATCCTGGGGCCCTGTGTGAACCTCCTTGCTAGGGCCCCATATCAGAAGTCACAGAGCCCCCAAGGAACAGTCTCATCCTTACCATGGCCTCCTATATTTTCATTTTCAGCTAGTTTTGTGTGATTTTTGCACTTCACTTGAATTAGAACATATAGGGCCAGGAAGAAAGGAGTCCAATTGGACAGCTGAGGCTTTTGGAGGCCCCTCTGCTCTTGGCGCCCCGTGCGAATGCACAGTTCACACCATGCTAAGACTAGCTAACTGGTCAGAGGTAACCAGAGATGACAGTGTGATTATCTTTCATGAGGTCTGGTGGCCGTGGCAGAGGATACATAGCCAAAGGTAATGTGGTTGTTGGTAGCTTAGCATTAAGAAAATTAAGATGCATAGCTCACTATTGGCTTGCTGCAAGTTGGTTCCAGCAGGGTGAAAAGAGTTTGCATCATGAAGCTGCCCAGCTGCCAGCAGGCAGGTACAAGATCATAAAGATTCAGAGGACAGGAGACCCAAAAGCAATAAGGCAGATGCCTGAGCCTAGTATGAAAATACAGCACCCTCACAGGATGTGGGAGAGGTGCTCTGTTATGGCACTTGTGGTGGGGGGAGCACAGGACTACTTGCCGTCTGACCTCTTGACCTATAAGAACATCCCAACTGTTAAAATTAAGGCTTCTATCTTTAACATTTCTCTATGTGTCTCATTGAAAATAAAAGGAGTCTAATTTAGTTTTACTGTAATGTAATATAGTACCTTAAAATCTGGATTTTAAGTTTGCGCTATATTTTCCTAAGATCCAGTCCACTTTTGTCTATATGTGCATCAAACTGTTCATTCAATGAATATCCAGAAATTATTGCATTGACTGGATTACTGATCAAAATCTGTGAATAAGCTGTCTATCCTAAACTAAGTGATAATAAATGATATTAATAAGGTTGAACAGCTACTGCATATCAATAGCTACATGAACACAAAACAGTTGAATAACCTAGCTTGACTGAGTCACACAAATATTAATAAACGATAAATAGAGAAACGCACATTACCCTCATTTATATGCAGTGCCATTTCTTGCAATATTGATTTTAACTCAGGAAGTGCACTGTACCAGACAACATGTGAGTAAAAATTACCTTTTTAGTATAATTTAATTTTAATTGCATGTTTTTTTCCCAAGTGACAGTCATCACATCATCTGTGTAAAACAGTGTGATTGCAGAATGGTGACTCTTAAGTATAATATTTACTATAAGCAATGCTTACTTATAATTGTGCACTCCAAGAATACATAAATAACATTATATATTGTGTGATTTAAGATATAAAAATCTAGTATTCCATTGATACGACTGGATTTTATTTGCAGTTATCTCAGTTGCGAGGAAAGGAGAGAAAGTTCACCTTGCTCCATGCCCTTGTAGAACAGATCCTGTTACATGAGCCTGACTTGGCTACATTTTTTCAAGAACTGACAGAATTTGAGGTTGCTCCCAATGGTAAGTGGATAAAATCTTCCTTAAATTCATGAAAAAAAATACTATATGCTGTTTTTACTAAAACTGTTCCTTGTTTCTCAGCTTCAATCAAAGGTCTTGTTGCAGAAGTTGATGGTATGTAGTTATAGCTTATGGTAAGATTTTTTCATATTATGCAATTATTTCAAAACATTTTTTTTGCCTTTTAACTTTGTGTTCCACTGAATGTTGTTAAATGCCATTAAAATGCACATTAACACATTGCTGTTATACTAAAACATAGACGCATAGAATTTGTCAGCAGATAAGGACTGTTTGCCCACCCAGTTTGACTATTTTGTCCCTGCCTATACTGACACCACAGACCCTACCTGACCTCTGTCTACTTCCCTCCTGCTTTCCCACCAGGGTTCTTTGTTGCTGTCCCATGCATGCTTGAAGCCTAGCATTGTTTTTGCCCCCGCCACTTCTGCTGGAAGACTGTTCTAGGCATCCACCACTCTTTCAGTGAAGAAGTACTTCCTTAGATCCCCCAAATTCCCCTTCCATTTTCATAGCATGCCCCTTGTTCTTCTGTCCTTCTCTTCTAAAATCCTTCCTTTCTGTACCTTGTTCACCTCTGCAAGGTACTTATGGGTCTTTATCATGTCTCCTCCTTCCAGGATGTACATATTCAGATCCTTCAGTTTTTCTTTGTAGGGCTTATGATGCAGCCTCAGCACAATTTTAGTTGTCCTCCTCTGGACAGCCTCCACCCATGTCCTTCCAGAAATGCAGTCTCTAGAACTGAGGTTGCTTAACTCAACATTTATAGCAGAGCAAGTATAATATTTTTAGCAGTGAAGTGAAACTGCAGATTGTAAATATTTCATAAATGGTATGTGGTATTAAAGAGTTTAAAGAACAGCTGATGCCTTTGGGAAAACTTTGGAAAATGTAATATTTAGACATAATTCAGCTTGTGTTTCACAGATCTTCTTCAGATTCTTCCTCTCCATTATTTATTACTGAATAGATTCCTACAAAAACAAGATCTTCAAGTTCATCCCTCTCTCTAGCTTTTTCCCTACTTGGAATTTATAATGCTCTGTTGTGACATCACAGTGTGTTGCTATGGAAATAACTGTGATGTCACAAGCACAGTATTATGACATCAGGTTGGGAAGAAGCAATAGGAGCTGATGAAACCTCAAGGAACAGCTATCCTGTTTTCATGCATGTGACTTCAGTAATAAATAATGGGGATAAGAAATAAAGAGCTAATGAGAAATTTAAGTTGTTTTTTTGTTCAAATATAATGTTTTTGAAAGCTTTTCTTGTTGCATATGGAGTGTCCATATAGCTATTCATAGCCTTATTAATTAATATGGTGCATAGAGAGGAGTATCACCAGCAGAAGGAGGGAGGTGGTGTTGCCACTGTATAGATCATTGGTGAGACCCCACCTGGAGTACTGTGTCCAGTTCTGGAGACCACATCTCAGGAAGGACAGAGACAGAGTGGAGGCTATCTGAGGATGGCAACTAAGGCAACTAAAGTGGTGTGGGGTCTGCATCACAAACCTTACAAGATGGAGACTGAAGGACCTTAATATGTACATCCTGGAAGAGAGGAGGGAGAGCGGTTATGATAGTGACTTATTAATACCTCAAGGAGTACGTAAGGTACAGGAGGGGAGTATCTTTCAGATTAAAAGATATACAAGAACAGGACTACATGCAATGAAGCTGTAAGGGGTTAAATTCAAGAGAGATGTGAGGAAATACTTCAGTGATGGTTACTAGAACAGTCTTTCAAAGGAGGTGGTGTGAGCAAAAACAGTGGTGGGATTCAGGAATGCATGGGATAGGAATAAAGGAATCTTAGTGGAAAGCAAGGGAGAGATCAAGAAGCATCTGTGGTGATGGTATAAGCAGGGAAAAATGATCAGACTGAGTGGACTAAGCAGTTCTTATCTATCATCAAATTATATGTTTCTATGCATGTGTGGCTCTTTAGGAGTGTTTCTTTATAGTGATGTTCTGAAGTCCATCAAACAAACAGACAGTAGGACTCAGTTACATACTATTTCTCCAAAATTTGAATTTCTGGACATTCAATTTGCATGAGAACAGGCTTTTAGTCTTTTTGACTTTGTCTGTTTCAGCTGCTACTTCTGCAATGGAGTCACAATCCTGTATGTATGACATCAGAGTCTGTTCGGTGGCAACAGGTTATGATGTTACAACAGAGAATCATGACTTCAAAGCAGGAAAATCTGTAGGAACCAATTAAGCTGAAGGGGCAAATAGCCTGATTACCTGCATATGACTTTCATAATAAAGATCAGAATACTTAAATACCAGACCCAATATGGTACCTACGAGTACCTGTAGACTACCTGAAACTACCCTTAAAATACCCTAATGAAAAATGGGTAGTTGGTTCGGGTCGGGTAGGTACTACTTGATTCTACTACCCTATTACCCTACCCTGACCATAACAACAATGTGAAAGACTGTTTTTGACTGTAGGCTGTATACTATTACACTGTTTAGTAGGTGCCCTGAGCCCTGTCATTTATAAGGCATGTATGAGAGGCACAGATGCTCTGACTGAGCTTGCTGCTGTTTCCAACAATTATACTCATGTCAGGCATTGCTGAGGCAGATACGAGAGGTGCAGCTGCTCTGAACGAGCCTGCTGCCATTTCCAAAAACTATACCCATGGCGGGCACTGATGAGGTAGACATGAGAGGCACAGCTGCCATGAGTGAATGTAAATTTAAATAATGGTGCCAACATTGTCAGAAAAATGACAAACATGCCTGTTTGTCCGTGAACTGTCTGGGACCATGGCAGGATTTATGTCAGATGTCCTTTCTCTCACTGATGACGCTGGTGATTGTGAAGAATTTATAGATGTGCTATTGTCTGCGCCAGAGGCACACTCTGAAGGTTCGACAGAGTTTGACTGCTGAACATCTCTTAATGGTGTTGGTTGGGCAATGTCACATTTGGTTAGTGGAAGATTTCTCCAATATTCAATGTCTTTCCCTGCAGGATTAATAGCTTCAATGTTCCCCCTAAAGCAGGGCTCTAGTAACTTAGCCAACACGTAGGTGTCATTCTTAAACATTACATTTATTCTCTGATCAGTTGACAGTGTGAGACCCAAGTCATCTGCCAGCATAACAACAGTGGTGTCTTCTTGTGACTGAAAGACTTTTATGTTATCAAAGAAAATATAAAGAAATCTTATTTGAGGAAGAATTTGACTCAGAGTTGCACAGTCTGCACTGGCATAACTTGTGGCAGTCACAAATAGCTACAATAAGGTCACCAAAGATTCAAGTAGACTCCAACTGCTGGAACTCAGCATGATATCTACTTTACCTATTTGATTCTGCATGGTGTAGTCATGTACAGCTTTTTTTCTGTCCAAGGAGCCTTTCCAACATGTAAAATGTTGAATTCCAGTGGGTTGAAATTTTCTACTTTAATGTATGCTGTGGTAAGTTGTTTGACCTCTGCATTCCCTTCAGGATTTTTTGTGCCTTCACAGAGTGACTGAAATGTCCACATATTTTCCTAGTAAGACCTAACAGGTTTTCAACATTTCTGTTTCCATTTAAGAAATGATGGATGAGAAGATTTAAACAATGTGCAGAACAAATTATGTGCTGGTAGTAGCCATCTCTAACAGCACTGACTATGTTGGCTCCAGTATTTGACACTGTGAACCCCGGAGACAAGGAATATGGAGTAAGGCATTTCTGGAATTGTTTTTCCAGATCCTGCAAAATATTCACACTTCACAGCAGTGTGGTTTTCTTCAAAAGTGGTGATACATAACACAGCCTGCTTCCTACTGCTTATGGCAGAGTGGAGATCATTGCTTTCTGACTGAAAACTTGCCCAATGAGCTGTAACAGTCATGTAGTCAATTGGTTGCTGGTCCATGTATCTATAGATCTTACTTCGAGAGGGCTCTTGCAGTAGGTAATTACAAATAGGACTGAAGTTGGCAGGTGCCAGGACCCCACAGAAAAATTTCTAGCTATCAGTCTCTGGCAGGGGACCGCCCCACATCAGGTGACCAATGACAGGCAACGTCAGTATAAAGGGGAGGTCTCCCATGCCCACCTTCCAGTTCTTTCCTGCTGTTAGCTCGTGTAGTGCCTTGCGGTTAAATTCACTGCTTCGCAGTCAATCATCGGTAGTTTTACAGCCTATTTTCAACCTTTTTCTTCAAATTACATCAGCTTTTACCTCAGCTGCCATGTATGTCATCCCCAACTCCCTCCGAGCACAAAAACAAGTGCGAATCCTGCGGTGCCCAGCTCCCGCACAAGGACGGACACTCCCAGTGCCTTTTTTGCCTAGGCCTCGACCACCCCATAGACAAGTGCCAGCTCTGACAACAGTTTAATGCGGCCACCCGAAAGTGGAGGCAGCAATCCCTGGAGGCCCACGTTCTCAAACTCAAGATGACCTCCATGGAAAAGGAGCTGAAAAACTCAGGCGGACTTCTGTTTCTCCGGAGGGCCACCACAAGAAGAACCACTGGAACCGGGACTCCTCTTCTATTGTTGCCGCGACCTTGGCTGGGGTCGCAATGCTACAGGTAATGTCTCCCCTGGGAGACAGTTCCATGGCAGCCGTCTTGGAGGCTTCCAAGGCGGCAGCAACCCTCCTGTCGGGCTTGCGCTCGGGCCCCTTGGGAGCCTCCAGGTCAAAGGAGACAGCCGCTCCCAGTAAGGCCACCGCTGTGTGGCCTTCACATCCGAGTGGCCCCAGTAAGCCAGATGTCAGCTTCTCTGATGCCCACCTGGGTAAAGCAGTTAAGACACCCGACTCTTTGGGGCAGCACATGGCATCCAAAGCGCCCACCAAGGCCGCCCCTCCATCGTGGCCTTCATCGAGATCAGGGTCCGATAAGTGGGACATTGCCTCCTCCAATGTCTGCCCAGATCCTGCCAGTAAGCCAGACATCAGCTCCTCTGATGGCCACTTGGCATTAGAGCTAATGCCGGACCCTTCAGGCCCATCTGTTGTCCCAAGCTTGCCGCAACACTTGTTGCATTCTGAGGCCCCAGCGTCGCCCTTGCTGGACCCTGGGAATGGTAACCCTTCTTCCCTGCATGACACAGAGGTTGTTGGCACACTGCCATTGGGTCTCCCTCCTGCTGGGCTGGATGGCCTGATGTCAGATCCTCAGACACCGGCACCGATGCTGGCCTACCCAATGCCCGGCAACATTCCCTTGCTAGACACCACCCCTACACCTGGTCTGCCACCTGCCGGGCCTCCCTTTCCAGACCCACCCACTGGGCTGTTTCCAGGGTCCTCTGCTCCTTTAGAGCCCCTGGTACCTGGGTATCTGACCCTACCGTATCTGACGCCATCCTACCCAGGTCCACAGTTTCCGGCATACCAGTACCCGATGCCAGCCTACCCAATGCCGCAGTACACGGTTCCTCAGTACCCGACGCCGGGCTTCCTGCCATCGGGTTATGTATACGCACCATACGGATACCCCCAGTATCTGTCCCCTCCTCCTCCTTCTCCACCACCCCCAGCTGCCAGTGGATTTGAAGGAGACTCTGGCTTCCTTGTGGGCTGAGGTCATGGCTCAGCTCACCAAGGAGGTAGAGAGCCATCTTCTGATGCCAGACCCAGTTCAGGACCCCCTGACGTCAGAGACAAGAGACTCCTTCCCACCCTCCAGACACCAGAAGTGAGCCCTCCGGTTCCAGGGCAGGGGAGGATATGCTTCCCCAAGGGTTTCCCAAGGGGTCCGTTCCTCCCCCACACCAGGAGGTGGAGTCCTCTTCTTCTTCTTCATCCTCCTTGGAGACCTCAGACAACTCCGACGGCTGCTCCGATCCGGACGACGAGCCACGCACTTCTGACAAGCCCAGGCCAAGGACTCCTCCGAAGTCCCCTCCGGGGATCTTTCTTTCATGGAGTTGCTGTGTGAAATCCAGGCTGTTCATCAGTGGCAATCCTTGGAGCTGGATCCACAGCATAAGAAACTCGCTACGCACCTGGATCTGCCCAGGACCGCTCCCACTCTGGTTCCACCCTGGATTGAGCCTCATGCCGACCTTGTGTCCACCATTTGAAAGCAACCTTCAGCATTAGTCCCCCTTCCGAGGAAGTCATACAGGCTTTATCAGGCTCTGGAGGGTGTTGACTCATTGAATTCACACCCCAGAGCTGATTTGGTCATGATTAGTGCCGCCACTACTGTCTCGCTAACCCCAAGCACTTAAGCTCATCACCACCCGGCAAGGAATCCCTCCTTCTGGACCAGTACGGGAAGAAGAAGGTCTATGCTTCTTCCAGTCTGGGAATCAGAGCCCTGAATTACATTGTTCATATGGGGGATTACCAGAAGGCGATCCTTAACGAGGTGGAAACTAAACTGGAATCCCTTCCTGAGTCTCAGACGAAGCAGGAAGTGGCTGACCTAGTCCTGTCTGTGCATTCAGCCATTTGCACATGCTTTGTGCCATGTACGATGCCGTGGATGCTGCTGGTCAGAGCTCAGCTTTCACCATGGGGTTGCAGTGTCATGCCTGGCTCCGGGTGTCAGGTTTGGTCCCGGAGGTGCAGTCTGCTATCCAGGACATGCCCTTCAGGGGTTCAGTGCTGTTCGGTGGAATGTCAAGGACATCATCACCACCGATCTCAGAAGAAGAAGGTACTGCTCTTAAGTCTGTTGACTCCTTGTACAGGCCCCTCAAGCTCAGCATTGTCCCTTTCACAGGCGTTCTTTGCCCAAGGCGAAACCCTCAGGAAAGCGGGCCAACAAACATTGGGCCCCTCCGGCTGCCAAGCCTCCTGCCCAAAAAGCATCAGGAGCTTCAGCCACGATGCTGCCTCACACCACCTGACTCCTCTTCTCTCCCACAGCCTCTGGGCCTCCCAGAGGAACCAGTAGGAGGAGATTTGCCTTCCATCTACCAGGTTGGGAGAGATCACTTCAGACACTTGGGTGCTCCAGCTGATTGCAGAAGGACACTCAATGAGGTTTCTTCAGAAACCACTAGAAACCCTCCCAAGGTTGTTTTACTCTCCAGAACATCTTCTTCTGGTCTGGGAAGAAATACCCTCTCTTCTTCTGAAGGAGGCGATATAGCCCATCCCATCCCATCTTCGGGGGAAAGGTTACTACTCCCATTTCTTTCTGGTCCCGAAGAAGTCAGGAGACGTGAGGCCGATTTTTGACCTCAGCTCCCTGAACTTGTTCGTGGAGTACAAAAGGTTCAGAATGCTCTCTCTGCAGAGTCTTCTGCCCCTCCTTGGCCAGGACAGTGGCTGTGCACTCTGGACATGCAGGATGCTTACCTGCATATCCCTAATCACCCTTCCACCATAAATACCTGTGTTTTTCATTCCAGGAGGACCACTACCAGTTCAAGGCCCTCCCATTTGTTCTTTCCTCGGTGCCCCGTGTGTTCACCCAATGCCTTTCGGTGGTAGCGGCCTACATGTGTACCCAGGGGGTTCAGGTTTTCCTGTACCTGGATGACTGGGTCCTGGTGGCCCCATCCAGGGAGGCGCTTCTGCGCTTCCTTTCCCTTACCCTGCAGGTTTTCATCAGCCTGGGTATTACAATCAACCAGGCCAAGTCCTATCTGATCCCATCACAGAGGCTCCAGTTTATCAGGGCAATCCTGGACATGACCTCTGGCATGGCTTTCCTGTCACTGGACAGGGTGGTCACACTCCAGGCTCTGCTCAGCCTGTTGTCCAGCCTCAGGTGGGTCAGTATCAGGTCAGCCCTTCACCTCTTCGGGCTCATGATGGCTGCTATTCCAACAGTTTCTCATGCTCGGCTCCAAATGAGAATCTCTCAGTGGACACTTCGGTCTCAGTGGGATCAATTGGTGGATGACCTAGATCATCTGGTTATGGTCTGCAATCCTATGGTTGGGACTTGCAATGGTGGATGGTTCAGGAGAACCTTTGCCGGGGTGTTCCCTTCTGCCTTTCTCCCCTCCAGGCGCTGACAACAGACACCTCAGGCAAGGGTTGGGAGCCCATCTGGGGTCTCACAGGACCCAGTGCTCCTGGTCCAGGATCGAACAAACACTTCACATCAATGTACCCAAGCTTCAGGCCATGCAGTATGCTCTTCAGGCTCTGCATCTGTATCTGCTCCCCGGGCATCTAGCTGTCCAGACAAACAACATGTGTGTGTTTGGTACATCAACAAACAGGGAGGAACTCATTCCTACCCTCTCTGCCGGAGGCGATGCAAGTTTGGGATTGGGCAGTGCAGCACAACCTTCACCTCACAGCAATTCATGTCCTGGGGGTTGAGAACACGTTGGCAGACCACCTCAGTCGGTCGTCTGCTCATGCTCGTGAGTGGGAACTGGATCAGGGGTAGCAGGCGATATCTTCCTATGCTGGGAAAAACCACAGGTAGGCCTGTTTGCATCTCCTCTCAATGCAAAACTTCCCCTCTTTCTGCTCGCTTGCTCTGGTACCAGCATTTTTGGAGAAGCTCTGTCTCTAGACTGGAAGGGCAGATTCGTCTATGCCTTCCCCTGATCCCCTTGATTCGAGGGTCTTACAGAAACTCAGCTCAGAAGGAGCTCACATGATCCTAATCGCTCCTTTCTGGCCCAGGCAAGTTTGGTTCTCTTCTACAACAGTATTCAGAGGAACCTCCTCTTCCTCTTTCTCTGTCACAACTTTTGCTGACCCAGGATCAGGGACCCTGGTCCATCCAGGCCTCAGTCCTTCAGTTGCATGTGTGGCTCCTGCAGACATAGCTCAAGCCCAATTCGGGGTTTCCCCGCTGGTGGCTGAGATTCTGGTGGAGGCCAGAAAGCCCTCCACTAGATCTACCTATGCCATGAATTGGAAACTGTTCTCTATTTGGGCCACTTCCAAAGATTTTGAGCCATTCTTTTGCTCTGTTGGGCAGCTTCTGGATTACTTGTGCCATCTCTTTGATCTGGGTCTCAGTCATTCCTCTCTGAAAGTTCACATGGCGGCCATCTCCACCTACCATGTTCCTTTTGGAGGAAGAACTTTTGCAGTTGGAAGTCTCTAAGACTTTTCTTAGTGGGGTTCTCCAGTTGAGACCCCCTATTCAGGTTCCTGCCTCTCCTTGGGATTTGAATTTTATTCTTAAGAAGCTTACTCTGCCTCCTTTCGAGCTGGCAGCCTCAGCAGACCTAAAGTTCCTTTCATGGAAGACTCTCTTCCTAGTGGTCATTACTTCTGCTCAAAGGATTTCCGAGCTCCAGCCCCTCATGTGCAAAATCCCATATTTGATTTTCCACAAGGAATGTGTGGCTCTGTGTACCAACCCTAAGTTTCCCCCTAAGGTGGTAAAGGAATCTATGCTGAATCAATCCATTGAGCTGCCTGCTTTATTTATGCAGCACTCCAATCAAGGGGAGTATCTCTTGCATACTTTGGATGTTAACCGAATTCTTAGATACTACACCACCAGGACGAAGGACCTCAGAAAGACTGGTCAACTGTTTATCTCTTTTGCTCATAAAAAAGAAGGCAATGCTGTTTCTAATCAATGCCTATCCAAATGGTTGGCTCATTGTATCACTTTCTGTTATGACAAGTATAACAAGACCCTGCCGGGTCAAGTCAGAGGCCACTCCACCAGAGGGGTTGCTTCCTTTGCTGCTTGTTTCAAGAATGTGTCAGCGGCAGACATCTGTACAGCAGCAACTTGGACTTCTGTCCATACCTTTACAAAACATTACAGTTTGGACATTGCCTCTCACCGCAGAGCTGGCTTCGGGTTGGCTGTTCTGCAAGATCTTCTTTCCTAAGACCTTCACAGCCAGATGGTCTACATTTGGGTAGTTTCCTCCTCCCATTTGCTTCTTCTTGTTCCAGACTGCTTGGGACTCAGACCTATTTGTAATTACCTACTGCAAGAGCCCTCTCAAAGTAAGATAATATAGTTACGTAAAACTTACCGTAACAGTAGATCTTCGAGAAAGGCTCTTGTAGTAGGCAATACCTTCCCGCCCTCCATCCTCCTAAGCTTTTTCAGCTCCTTTTCCAGGGAAGAAAACTTCTGCTTCTCTCTCATCTTGCCTTTTTTGGCCTTTGGCGGGAAAGAACTGGAAGGCGGGTGAGGGGGACCGCCCCTTTATACTGACGTTGCCTGACATCGGTCACCTGACATGGGGGCGGTCCCCCACCAGAAACTGCTAGCTAGAAATTTTTCCGTGGGGTCCTGGCACTTGCGGCTTCAATCCTATTTGTAATTACCTACTGCAGAGCCTCTCTTGAAGATCTACTGCTACGGTAAGTTCTTACGTAACTGCTTTATGCTTAACCTGCTTCACCTTAGACAGTTTCAACTGCTTAATGGCTTCAGTGAACACCAAGTCTTACAACTGTGGAACAACTTTTTTTGAGAAATATGTTTGACAGGGAATGAGGTACCATGTTTCAATGTGATCCATGAGCTTGAGGAAATCTTTTTGGGCAACAAAAGCGAAAGGAGTTGGCAATCTGCCAACAGCTCTGCAATGGCTCTATTTAAGAGCTGGTATGATGGATGCTGGTGGGTACATTTTTAACTCCTCACAACACTTATTTTTATTTTAAACCTTTGTTTACCAGGTAGGTACAATGAGCCAAGGCCGTGTTCATGTACGACCAGGACCATATATATACAGTCAAGATGTTTACAGTAAAATTAAAAACTTACACTACAATACATTACAACAAGCATTAGACATACATCACAATATTACAATACAACAAGTGTTAAAACAATATACAAATTAAACACTCATTGAAAACAATAACATTGCAATTTGCCAAGAAAATAATTTCTTAGCTTAATTTTAAAAGTTTGGTGGGTAACATTCCCATATAAAACATTAGGAAGCTCATTCCAACTTTTAGCATCAGAATAGGAAAAAGAACCATCACCCATTTTGGTCTTGGTTTTAGGAACATTTAATATGATCTGATGATTTGAACGAAGTTCCCTTGAATTCCTTTTAATCCGTAATAATGAATATAACGGAGAATTTGTACCTTGATGGAGAATATTGTCAGTTAAAGAACATAAACTATATAGACAATTTAGCCTAGGTGGAAGCCAGGCAGATAGTCTATATAGTTCACAATGGTTTGTAGAATAAGGCAACTTAAGAGTTAAGCTACAAATGCCATGAAACACATTAGTAAGAAGGAATAACTCTATTGGACAAATTTGAAAAGAAATGAATTATAATTTAACTGTGGAAGTAATAACCCTTAGCTATTGCATGCCTAGCTGGTAAGGATAGCAATGAACTAAACTTAAATAGGACACCCAATCTCTGATTTATTTGACGAGAAATGAAATTTACATGATTGGAAAAAGTTAAGTTATGGTCCCACAGGACTCCAAGATAGTTAAATTGTTTTACCTGCTCCATCGTATTACCTAATGAATCAATGACTGACAAATTCTGAGCTCTATTGAGTCTAATTCTAGGTCCAAAAAGCAAACATTTTGTTTTTGAGTTGTTTAGTGCCAAATAATTCCCTTGTAATCAACTACAGAGTACAGCAAAATCCTTATTTAAAGACTCATTTACAAGTTCCACCGAAATAGAACTTTCATACAGAATAATATCATCTGCATAAATCAGACAATAGGTATCTTTCAATAAAGATGGAACAATGTCCACAAACACAGTAAACAAAAGTGGGCCCAGAACGGACCTCAGGGGCACCCCTGTAATAGAAATCTACTAGAAGAAAAGGCTCCATTTAATCCTACTTTAAGTGGTCGTTTGGACAGATAGCTGTGAAACCAATCAACAGCAATCTCCACTAAACCATAGTTTCGGAGTGTCCTGATCAGCAGGGGATGATTTACTAAATCAAAGGCCTTGGACAGGTCCACGAACACAGCACCAGTGAGCAAATCCTCATCCATAGCTACACTGGTGTGGTTCGTGAACCTGGCCAAGGCTGTCCCCGTCCCATGTAATTTACGAAACCCATGCTGATCAGGTGTCCTAAAACTGCTATCCTGTAAGTAAGCAGAAAATTGCTCTTTCACAAGTTTCTCAAAAATCTTACCCAAAGGTGGCAAAAGGGAAATAGGATGATAATTGTCCATATCCATTCTGTCACCAGATTTATAAATAGGTTTGATTAATGTTTGCTTCCATTCGTTTGGGAAGCATCCAGTAAGCAAAGACAAATTGAAAATAGAAGTAAGTGGATAAATAATGTGTTCAGATATCAATTTTAAGAACCTGGTCTCAAGTTCACACTCACTTGAACCAATTGCCATTTGTTTCAAGAGATTATAAACCCAATGTGGTTCAATAGCTGAAAAATAAAAATAACCAGGTTCAGAAGTATCATACCCTGTTTAGAAGCCTGTGTATATTTGGACAAATCAAAACATTTATCCAAAAAAAGACTCACACATTACCTGAGCATCAGTGATCACATGGCCATCCTTAATAAAAGCTTCAGTAGTTTCTTTCCTAGATGGATTAATTAAAGTGTTTACCGAAGACCAAAACCTGTTTGGGTTATTTAAACAAGAAGTTTGTAAATTCTGAAAATAACTAGATTTACTTAGTCTAACTTTTATTTTACCTTCATTTCTAAGCTTCCTATAACTATTAAAATCTCTCACTGATTTAGTTACCTCATAAAACTTCCAAGAAGCATCTCTCAGTTTCATTAAGTGCAGCAAGGGGGTAGTAATCCATTTATTTAAGGAACCTCTAACTCTCCTAACTACTTTTGGAAAATGTTTATTTTGTAACTCCAAAAGAGTGGATGTAAAGTAATCAACGGCAATATTCACATCAGGAATTCCATCCAAAAAAGTCCAATCAAGCTTCTGTAGGTCAGCAAGAAGATCTCTGCTCACCTCATTAACACACCTACGGTATTAAATGAACCTAGGAAGCAATTTGGGCCTTTTGGATCTCCATATGCAATAAGTGGCCAAATGGTCACTCATTGCATCAGTAAGTACACCAACACTAGAAATATTTACCTGTTTATTAACAAGGACCCAATCTAGAATTGTATGTTTCTGACTACTCATATTCATATGGGTAGATCAGTTGATGAGCTGAGACAGACCAGCATTGGCCAATAATGTCTCTGTAGAAGGATCGTTAATAGGGTCCCAGTGAATATTAAAATCTCCAGTAATCAAAAGATCACTGCCTGATTGAATAGTTGTAACACACTTTAAAATACCATTTAACCCCTTTTTAGCAGTTTTTGGGGGATTATAAACTGTACAGTATCTTAATTTTTGACAGCCACCCTGTTTCAATTCTAACAGGAGCCATTCAAATTCAGAGGTATGTTTGTATCCAGGAGAAATCTCAACTACTTCCAATTCTGATTTATAGTATACCATTATACCCTCTCCCTTCTTTTTTCCATTTCTGTCTTTTTCTTATTAATTTATAACCTTCAAGGGCAATAAATTAATACAAAATTTTCTTTAATGTCAGTTGAGATCTTTTTAATTTGTGAAGAAATATATTTTCATGCCTTTTTCACATAGAGTACTACTTTGGGATTTTCCAGTACTTGATGGTGTCAGGAAACAATCTATGTTTGTCTGGAAAGACTGCACGGACTCATCAAGTGATTCAATGTCACTTCATGCTTCCAGTTCATTGTCACTGTGGTCACTGCCACCACCCTACCACCCATATCAACCACACTGCCCCTTGGTCTGCCCCACTTAGTTGGGTGTTTTGTCTTTGCATGTTGCATCATTACAGATGTTCCAAAATGTTACGGTTTGCCACCATGACTGATCCCCTTTTTGCATAGACTGCATACAGCTCGAGAATTGTCTGTAGGGTCAATGTAAAATAAATTCCACACGAAAGATTTACCTCTTTTGCTTTGAGCCACAGTGCCTGGCACTATTCCTTGTACAGTCAAGGGACCTGGAGGAAACCCTACACTGCTATTTCCTTGTTGAGATGAATGGTTCTCATTCATTCTCATCTTCTTAATCTTACATTTTGCACATGATTTTTTTCTGCTTTTGCCTCTCATACCTTACAGCTGCATCCTGTCCTATTCCCTCATTGAAACTACTGACCTCATTGCCACAAGATTCAGAAGAACTGGAAGTGCTGTCATCATTAGGTGGGACATAGCCTGGGCTATCCCTGTCCCCACTATCACCACCATCTCTATCAGCATTCACTGCCTCAGCATCTGAGATTATATTTGAGGATGATGCCACCTTGCATACTGCTTCAGTAGGTGGAAGTATCCTGGCACATGTGGCCAAATGTTCAGTACCTCTATGAGTAACTCCAGTCAGTTCTTTCCAAAACTCTACTATCACTTCATTGCTAACATGCTTTTATTGGTTCAGGACATTTAGTGCCAGTCATGGTGATGTTATTTTTATTGTTGCTATGTTGTTCATTAGTGCTATGATTCATATTGTCCATATCATTAATCAATCAAAATCTTTATTTATTCAGGCGAACATCATTGAGCGTAGCTCATTTACAAGATGGACCTGAGTGGTCATACAAATAAGGGTACAAGTTTTTTTACAAAGACATGAGAATAGCATAACATTAGTACAATCAAATAAATAAGAGATATATACAAAATTTACAGATATACAAGGCACAGTAAAATAACTTAACCTGTAAAATGAAGAGGATAATAGATATAGCAGGGATAATAATCAAATAATAGGGCTTTTGTAGGCTTTATATGAAATGTGATAACTGACTGGGTAGAAGAAGGAAACTAAACATAGTGGATTACAGAAGGGAGGGTGTAGGTTGGATGGGAGACTAGGCCTTATGGAAGCAGTTGCACAACTCTGGAAATAGGGCGTGTAATCTTTTGAAGGATGATAAGGGTAAGAGGGTATTCAGATTCATAGATTTTTAGAGTGAGTTCCAGACAAATGCTAGGAATAGCTGATAGCAGCCCTCCCAAACCGGGTGCAGGTATTGGGAATCTTTAGCATAATGAGCTTATTGATCCTTAAGGTGTATGGCCTAGATGTGATTCAGGTGAAACAGTCTGAGATATAGGAGGGGAGTTTGCCTGATAAAGCTTTAAAAATCCAGATTGCAGTATTCCTTTTTCTTCTGTGCTGTAGGGATGTCCAATTGACTGCCATGTAAAGAGAGCAATGATGGGTGCTGGAGGGAAGGTCTGTAATAAATCTGATGGTTCTATGATACAGGTGTCCAGCTTATTTAAGAGGGAGAGTGAGCAATGGCGTGAGAAAAGTCAGCATAGTCAATAAGGGATAGGAATGATGCCTGATTAATCTTTGTTTGGAGTCTCTGTAAGGTAGTGTTTTATTCTGTAAAATAGGCCAAGCCTTTGTCTCAACTTTTTAATAGCTCTTCAATGTGGACAAGAGTAGTCAAGCTTATTGTCAATCCAGACTCCAAGATATTTGAATTTATCCACAAATTCCAGCTTTTTCCAAATAAGGTGGATAATTGTGGGGTGATGAATGATGGGTAGTGGCAGAGCAATTCTTTGTTGCAAAGAACATAGCTTTTGTTTTTGGCATTTAGAAGTAATTTTTTTCCAATAGGTTGTGTTGTAGGATGGAGAATTCTGACTGTAACAGTTCACAGGCTTTCGATGGTGAGGATTGCTGACATACAATACAGTATCATCAGCAAACAGATGAATGTTAGATTGAGAGAGGTTGGCATCAATGTTATTAATATAAATGGCAAAGAGGATGGGGCCTAGGATAGAGCTCTATGTGGTACACCTCTTAGCAGTGGTTTAGAGGTAGATAGGTAATTTTCATTTTTACCAATTGTAACCTTCCAGAGAGATAGCACCTAAACCAATTGAGTGAGAGTGAATCAAGGCCTACAGAGCTAAGAGAGAGAGATTAATGATTCATGATCCACTGTATCAAATGCTTTACTCAAATCCAGAAACACAGCACAGGTACTATTCTTTTATCCAAGGCAGTCTGCCAATCATTAGTGACTTTGGCTAGGGCAGAGATGGTGCTATGATTGATCTAAATCCAGATTGTGCTGGATTTAGGAGGTTGTTGGTGTCCAGATAGGCCCTTAACTGTGAATTTACTAATTTTCAAGCATCTTGATAGTACCGGTAGGATGGAAATGGGCCTGTAATTGTTAAGGTCCATGGGATCACCTGATTTAAGTAGTGGAACTACTTGAGCTGTTTTCCATATGGAGGGGATGGAACCAGTAGCTAGGAAAGATTGAAGAGGTGAGTGAGGGGGAGATAAGGGCAATGCTACTTTAGAAAGTAGAGGTCCAGGGAGTCTGCACCTGCACTCTTAGAAGTATCTAAATTGGATAGGAGGTCTTCTACTTCTTTTAAGGATATTGGTTCGAAGGAGAATGTTGAAGCAGCCTTTTGTCCCAGTGGATTGAAGGTTTAATGATGATCTCAAGAGATTTGCAGGTGAAGAGTCAAATGCTAGGCCAGCTGTGGTGAAATGGTCATTGAAGGTATTTAAGATTTCTTGCTTGTCAGTGATTTCTATGTCACTTAGTAGCAGTTTGGAGGGTAAGGCAGGGTAGAATTTTGGCCTAGAATTCCCTTTATAGTACCCCAGAATCTGGATGGGTTAGTATAGGATGCATCCAATTCAGCTCTATAGTAGGCAGCTTTGGCATTTCTTATTTGTTTTGTGCATGAGTTTCTTGCTTTTCTGAATTGAAGCCAGTCTCTAGTATCCTTTGTTTTTCTTGCTTTTTCCAGAGTTTGTCTCTGGCTAACAAAGCTGATTTAAGGTCAGCAGTGAACCAACGACAAGATTTTACTTTAGTTCTGACACTGGTGATTGGTGCATGTATATTGAGGGCATTAGTGATAATGTCCTTTAAGATCTGAAGAGCTGTCTCAACTGAGGTTGTAAGGTAAAAATCTTGCCAATATGTTGTATTGCACAAATCATGGAGATATCCTGAGATGTTGAAATTCTTTTTTGACCTTTTATGGAGAAATTTTGCAGGATTAGATGGCTTGAGTGTAGATCTTATGCCAGCTATAGGACAATGATCACTTACATCACTGGGTAGCACTCCAGCATGAGAATATAAGTGAGGCTTGTTTACCATCATAATATCCAGGAGTGAGCTGTTGGTAGTATTTTTAGGTTAATCCTTGTTGGATCTTTGATTAATTGAGTCAATCCATAGATGTCACAGAAGGTTACTAGGGGTGCAGATGCATTAGATAACCAATTTAAATTCAAATCACCAAGGATGATGGTATCTTCAGGGCCTAGACTGAGTATTGATCCTAGGTGGGATAGGAGTTTGAGGCCTGCAGAGGGGGGCCTATAGCAGCCAATCAATTTAAAGGAAGACATGTTAGGAAGGGATATTTTAATTGACAAGCATTCAAATTCCTTTGGTTCGGATGTATTGATGAGGCAGGATGCAGAGATGGTTTCCTTGACGTAGATGGCTACCCACCACCCCTGGAAGGGTGATCTGATCTGAAGAGCTGGTAATTGGGAAGGTTTATATCACTGTCTTTTGTTGTAGATCTGAGCCAAGTTTCAGAGATAACCAGGAAGTCAGGTAGGATGGCAACCCATGCCTGTATTAAGGAGAACTTTTTTAGGAGGCTGCAGGCATTGAAGTGAAGAAAACTTAGGCCATTTATGGAGGTTAGATCGGATGGGGATAAAAAACTTTCAGTGGGGCCAGGATTGATTTCAATAGTACCAATACTGATCAGAAGGAAGAAGATTAGTTTGAGGAGGGCACCAAATGATAGGGATAGGGATAGGGAGTGATCAGAGTATTTCCTCCTCTTCTTGGGGAACCACTGTGTAATGGGTGAGGGTCCTGTTATATGGGTGTGGAATTTATCACAAAGTAATAATCTGATGGACAGGCATAGTGGGTTAATGTAATGCCAAAATGGATGCAAGGCACTTGAGGAGTGTTGTAAGGATAGAGAGCCTTTTTGTGGGATACCCCAGGGATTGCAGTGCAAAAATGGCAGAATATAAATAAGGAATTGGTGGGTGTCCACTGGGGATGGCAGGGTGGGCAGGCCATATTCACTGCCTTAATCACCATGGCATGGGGTATATCATAATTGTCATTTGGGATTGAGGAAGATGAGAGGCTCAGAAGCAAAAGGAAGCAAAGTAGCATTGTGGAGGGAAGGTAGGGGTTAAAGTAGAGGAAGAGAAATAGCTATGGGCGGATTAGAGAAATGGCGGAAAAGGTGTATAAAAGAATCAACCGAGAGGGGAGGGGGCGGGCAAAATTTTATGGCTTTGCCTGCACCTTTCTGCCTGCTTCTCCCGGCTCCTGGTTCCCTGGTCGGCTTGTCGGTCCGCTCCTGCTGGCGGCTCGGAGCCCTCCGTCCCTGGGTGCTCGAGGGCTGTGCCGGCTGGAAGGTAGGGGACAGAGGAGAAGGCAGTGAGCAAGGCACTTTATTGCAGCAATCTGCAAAAGGTGCTAAAAAGCCTGAATCTGCACAACAAAGACTGGGAGGTATGGGGGGTAGGCTGCCGCCTAGCCCACACAGAAACACAAAAGGCTGTAATCACAGGCTAAACTAGATATCTACACAACCTCAAATAGGGCACATTTAAAAGTAAAACAGCTCTTTTAGGTAATTTTAACAAAAAGCATAATAACAGAAATCCCAGCCAGAAATGGTGTTGCAAAGTCCAGCTAAAGTCTATGGGAAAGGCGCACCAATCAGAAGCAAAGGCAGAGTTAGCGGTCACTTTCTCGATTGGTTTGCGGCTTTGCCCGTACCTTTCTGCCTGCTTCTCCCGGCCTCCTGGTTCCCTGGTAGGCTTGTCGGTCACCGCCCGCCCGCTGGCAGCTCGGAGCCCCTCCGGTCCCTGGGTGCTTGAGGGCTGTGCCGGGTTTCTGCCTGCTTCTCCCGGCCTCCTGGTTCCCTGGTTGGCTTGTCGGTTGCCACCCAATTAACAGCTGCATGGGCAGCAGCACTGTATTTCCTTTTAGTAGACTTAGATTGGGAAGTATGAGTCATAGTAGACACAGCCATGAAAGGATATTGTTTCACAAACTGCTGGACAGACAGTGTAGTTGACTATGTCACAGCAATAAAATGACAGGGGCTCGGGGGCACCTAACAAACAATGTTATACAGCCATAAAAGGCTTTCACTATGCTGCAGAAACAGACAGTGTAGCTCTGTCACAGCAATAAATGGGCTCAGGGACAACCACCAAACAGTATGCTACAGTCGTAAAAAGCTTTCAGTATGTTGCAGAGAAAGACAGTGTAGCACTAGCTATGTCACAGTAATAAAATGACAGGGGCTCAGGGGCATCTAACTGTAACCCCCTGTTACCCGGGGTTACTAGAATCCCAGTAAGACCTAGTGGTAGGCAGGGAAGGCAGCTTGTGAAACTCCAGTTAAATGGATTTCACACTGTCTCACTCTGTTCTCAGTCTCAGAGACTGAGGGATGACATCACCATAGAACTATCGCAGCTGCATGAGCCACACTGAAATCTGCAGAAGGGAGTTAGATTAGAATGTTGGGAGGTTTGAACAGTCAGTGTTTAGTTGGTAGTAGTCTGCAGTTGGAGATTGTTGTGAGAGGAGCACAGCAGTTCTGTGCACAGGCTCTTGGAGCCTCAGCTCTGAAATAGAGCTACATTTAGGGAAAGGTGTGTGTTTCCGCCTAAAGAGAGACACAGTAAGCTGTTTTTTAAAGTGGCGGAGACCACTGATATGGGTCTCTGTCCCTCAGGGGATGGGGCAAGAAGGTTTGCCTGCTATTCCAGGGGCAATCCCCTGGCTACTGCTAGAGAAGAAGCTGCCTTATTTTGTCCACGTGTGTTGGGTACAAGAAGATTTTGAGATTCGTCTGTGGGGCACCTGCAACCAAAGGGTGAGTTCTGCTCTTTCTAAAGGGCCCATGTTTCATCCTGAACTGTCTTAAAGTGGGGATTAGACTACTGAAGTAGTGGGAGGCCTAGAGTAATAGGCTTAGCCAAAAGTAAAAGTATGTTCAAGTCCAGCACAAAGGGAAAGTAAAGACATGTAGAGGAGATGTGACATACATCTACCCAGTAATCTACATTGCCAAGCTTTCAAAAGAGTTGTTTAGTTTCCAGTGAAATGGCCGGGTATGGATTGTGGGAGCTGGAGGTGGGAGACCTCCCATCTTTAGTAACCAGGTACACCTCTACAGATTTGCTCTGTGGATTTCTACTTTACCTCATGCACTTTGCCAGTGATGAAGGAAGTACCCAGATGTGGGATTGGAAGGAAAATTTCCCTTTAGGAGTCGAATGCTCTAAAGTGGTTTGGGGAGCCACCAACAGGAAAACTGGCTCATTCCCATATGGACCACGATCAAGTGGCTGGAGGGGGAACCTGGCCATGGGAAAAACCCAAGTAGTGTACAAGTCAGACTGTGTACCCAAAGCTGCATGCAGGTCCAGGCTGTGTGCCTGGTGGGTTCAGAGCCTGAGGGCTGGAATAGTGAAGAAGTGTTTTGTTATCTCTAATCTGCATTACCAGGAATGTAGCCCCGTGGGGGTCTGTCTATACTTTGTTTGTTCTGTTTGGATGTGAATAAAAGCCACACTTTAGAATCCCATTCCTGGTTTTGGACATTATAGTTATTGCTTCCTGTGTTTGGATTTACTTGGGTGACCCTGTGTAGAGTAGCCAAACCTAGGCCCCCTGTGCTGAGGAACCTAGCCCTCCCCGAACCCAGTCCCCACCAGGTACTGCTGTCAGCTTCAACAGCATACCACCTGTCGTTTAGCAAAAAGGCAGGGGTGGGGGCATTACATAACAAACTGTGATACATCCATAAAAGGCTTTCACTGTGATGCACAAACAGACAGAGTAGAAATGTCACAGTAATGAACGAGCTTGGGGCACCCAACAAACAGTGTGCTACATCTGTAAAAGGCTTTTACTATGTTTCAGAGGTAGACAGTTTAGCATTAGCTATGTCACAGTAATAAAATGACAGGAGTTCAAGGACACCTAACAAACAGTGTGATACAGCCATAAAAGGCTTTCAATATGCTGCACAGACAGCTAGTGTAGCTATGTCACAGTAATAAATGGGCTCAGGGCATTCAACAAATAGTGTGATACAGCTGTAAAAGGCTTTCACTATGCTGCAGAGACAGACAGTGTAGCACTAGCTATGTAACAGTAATAAAATGACAGGGGCTCGGGGCACCTAACAAACAGTGTGATACAGCTTCAAAAGGCTTTCACTATGCTGCAGAGACAGAGAGTTGTCATGGGAATAAAATAAAATGACAGGGGCTCATGGGCACCTAACAAACAGTGTATACTTTAATTTTAAACCAGCTACCCAGTGCCTTCTGTTTTTGTCTCTGTCTTTTCCCCACCTTCCTTCTCTGTTATCTCCCCAGTCCCCAGCACCACCTCCATGACTGAGGCTGGTCTGACCCCCCCCCATGACTGAGGTAGTTTCTTAGTCCCCAACTATTTCTCCCTGTCCCTTTACTCCTTGTAGTGCAGGTTAATTAACTAGTTAAAAATAAAACTTTTTGTTTTTGAACTTTTTCATTTTTATGTCTTTTCCCCACCTTCCTTCTCTGTTCTTTCTCCAGTCCCCAGCATCACCTCCATAACAGAGGCTGGCCTGTTCCCCTTTCCCCTGGCTGAGATTGTTTCTCAGCCCCCCATTATTTCTCCCTGTCCCTTTGCTCCTTGACAAAGTGTAGGATAAGTAAAATAAAAAAAAGGTTTTCTTCATCTTTTTTGATCAACAAGTCAACGATTTGTGCTGCAGAGCAAGTGCCCACACAGAGCTGCTTCCACACACCAAAATGCAAACACACAGACTGCTGCCAGCTGGATTCCACACAGCAGATGGAGCACAGACACCACTGACCAATCAGGTGTCAGCCTTTTGTCATGTGCTCCCATTCTGCTGCAAGTTCATGAAGGACCCCACAGGCTGCCCTTAATGCCTATTTCCAAGTCCTTTACCCATTACCCATTGCATAGAAACATAGAAACTGACAGCAGACAAGGACTGCTTGGCCCACCCTGTCTGCCCATTTTCCCCACCTACTATAATACCGCAGATCCTACTTGATCTCCACCTTTATCCCTCCCTTCCTATTCACCAAGGTTCCCTTATGCTTATCCCATGCATTTACCCATGTCAAATTACCTGACCCAAGAATTACACTGTTTTGTCGGATAGGGTAGTACATTACCTAAGTTACTCTGCCCGGCCAAAAATAGGCGATACCTGCATTACTTGACTCAGCTACCTGGTGGTCTATTACTGAAAAGTCACATTCTTTGGGAATTTTATGAGGTTTGACTCCTGCAGATGCTAAATTTCAGTGATTTGCAGAAAACTGGAAAATCCCTTTAGGCATGCTTTATTTTTTACCAGTGTTTGGAATGGGCAATGTGTTGGTTCTGGGCAGAATATTAACAACATTGTGATTCATGGGAATGTGACATTAATATCCAACCATTGCTGACTAGTTTATCATCTATCTGTGAAAATAGTGAGAAACACTCATGTCACTTAACATCATGTATGCAGGTGAGACAATATTTCAGTTAAATTAATACAGCTGTGAATAGCTAAATGGGTCCACTGTATTTTGATTCTAGAGAGTAATATTTTGTGGCAACCCAGAATATATTTAAATGTTTAAAAAGATTGTTTAAATGTGCTGTAAAATACAGTGTGTTGGAAAAGGCACATAAGAAACTCTCAAACAACTGTGAGGACATGCTCAGCACAGTTGTGTGTGGCTGAAAAGCTGACAGAATGCCTGAGCCTTCATGACCAAAGGAAATGGAACTCAATCACAGAACAGTCCCAACCACAAAAGCTTCAAATGCAGATAAGAATGATGTTACCACATCCATTGAGGTAGCAGTCTGTTAGTCCTGACAACAAGCCACCATGGAGTTCTGCAGATCACTTCCACTTCATCAGGAGGCAGGTCTTTTATCTTCCCTCTACTGCTTAACTACCCAGTTGTCATACAATTAATATGTAAAATCAGTAGCGTACATACAGATGTGGTATCTATGATCATGATTAATCAACTAGCTAGCACATCCACAACTTATAAAATGACAGTAAAATTATTAAATGTTAATTAATGATTAATACATTAAAATGCAAAATAAACCTATCAGAAGTTTAAATCTATTAAACCAAAAACTAGAAAACTAAAGTGTTAATCACTGGCTTGATTAATGGACCATCAAAAAGCAGCTCTGAAGAACAAGAAAATAAAGCAAAAAATATTTTCCAAAATGGAATTTATAAAAAAATAAACATATATTTATAAAAAATAGTAGACTGGACTTTTACTGAATAATACCATTTGCTTGGGAATTAATATACTGTATATGAAAAACCATAATACACATAGTTAAATTTTACTAAAAGTCTTCAATTGCATTTAATGCCCAGATGGCACTACTAAAATTCATTCAAAATTATGCTAGTGTATAGATAAAATCCCCAGACTTTCACATTTTAAATAAAATATATGTATTCCTACATTATATCGTATACTTAGCCTGTCAACTTTATAAAGTTTCTCAAGTATTATTACAAATAATTACCAACCAGGAAATACTTTCAATGAATAATTATATAATATTGCAAAAGTAACGTAGGAAACTTTTATAGACAACATTTAAGATCCAATATTTCATTTAGTCCAATTGGCTGAACACTGTTACAGAAGAAAAATCAATTTTGCATCTCTTTGTAGAAGATAATTCAAATGATCCATCATCTGTCTCTTGGGGTGAAGAAATCTATACCCATCAATTAAATTTTTTGTCAGAGCACTTCCATGGATCTCCAGAAAGTATGCCCCTAGTGCATTTTTCACATTACCATTTACAATTACAGTTGGATTTTCAGTTGACGTATGGTACAGCCAACATAAATTAAGTTGCAGGGACAGATCACATGATAAACAACAGAAGTTGTCCTACAGTTGATGAAATAATGTAAGTCAATCTGTTTGTTCTCCATTCCTGGAACAATGGAACTGTTGCCTTGTACCAAATGTTTTCAAATGCTGCACCATCCACATCTGTAGCATCCTTTAAGAAGAGGAGGAGGAGGCAGCAAACTCAGATGTGCCTCTGAACTGCAGGTCTTCCTATAATAACTATTGGTCAAGATGTTCTTCATGTTTTCCACCCTATAGTAAGTCACACAAGTTTTAGATCTAAAACAGTGGACAGGTTAGGATTTAAACAATAATGACTGAAGAGCCAGTCATTTACTGGAGATTAATGGCCTGCTGGGGGAGGGGGGCAACCCCACTAGCTGGTTGTTAATTGTTAGGAAATTAATGCTTCTGAGGTCATTTTTGCGATTATAAGCCTAATCACAGTAATGATCTTTTTTGGAGCCTTTTTTGTGGGGGGCTACTCCTTTTTGTTCTGTGTTGTGTGGCTGCTGTGCCGGGCATTTCTAAAAGATTTCAGCCCAGCCCAACACCCAATCAATGAGCTAGTTAAGCTCATGAATAAATCATTAGACTTATAATACTTTTTAACAAGTCTCAATGTTTGTTCACAATTTGATCTTTCATACTGGACAAATATGTGTGCTGCATAACAAAAGTAATTCTTTCCTGTCTGCCATTTCCATGGGTTTCCATGGGTTTGATAAGTTCTGCTTAGGGTTGGGCAAAATTTGCTAATTCTGCTTTTGCAGAATTTCTGTGAGCTTTCGTGAAATTCTTTATTCAGCAATACTTCATCAGTTCATAAAGATAAAGGCCCACAAATTGGCAAGCTTACTTGTTGTAAGGAGTCCTACAGAGATTCTAAATTTCACCACATTCAGATGAGTAGTTTGGAGGTTGGCAAGTTATTTTTTTGCAACATTTTCGGTAAATATTTCTGAGCCTATCAACCTCTCCATGTCATTTTTGGAGCTAGTTACCTGAAAAGTTGTATCCCTACCTTCTCGGAAGTCATGAAAAGTGCTAAATATGGAAAAATCTGAATAGGTACATTTTAACTTAAAGAGTTGCAGAATTTCACAATTTTATTATGTGTGCAATTCTGTGAACATTTTCCCAAAATATAGATGCTTGTAGCTCTGCTGTTATTGTAGTTATATACCTGAAATGTGTCGTGCATACCCCATGTCAATGGGCTCTGGAATTTAAGAAAACTGAAAACATTTGGAAGCATAATAGGTAATGCCATAAAATTTCATTTGTAGAATTTATGGAATTTAAAGTTCACAAAGTATGTTTCACTACTGAATTTATTTAGCCATGGTGCTCTGTGTGCACCTTTTACAACTCTCCCTTTGACCTACTAATCCATCCCTTTTCCACTGTTTCATATGAAACAAACAAACAAACAAAAACAAATACAAAAACCCCCCTGATTTCTTTTGTATACTGCAGTTGCATTGCCTGACAATTTCTTGTAACATATTTAATTATTTAACTACCTATTATTTCTTCTTTATAGACAGTTCTGTCCAAGACCACTATTTTCCCTCTGTTATCAGCCTACCTGATAGTGACACTAGAACATTCGGAATCTCCCTTAGTGCTTGATAGTTTGCTTTGCACAAATTGTAATAATTTGGTCCCTTGTCATTAGCAAGGAGGTTGTGGACGTCTGTGCTCAGTATTCTTTGATATGTGATAAGAGATGTCACTAGAGATGGTAACATACAGTAATTCTTAGATAAAGTTTATCTACATTTGCACTAGACTTTGTTCTTTTTTGTGCATTCACTCCATTTACTTTGGTCCCTTATAAAAAGCTAGAAAGTTATACTTTTTAGGCTAAATACAAATGACCAAATTAGTATTGGTTTGGGAGCATTCTTTGCCATTTGGTACTAATTATTGCTGTTCTATTAAACTAGTTCTAAAGAATGAGTTGGAGAAAATCAATCAATATACAAAAGTTTTCAAACCAAAGAGTAACAAAGTCATCCCTGAGATGCAGTTCTACAAAGACCTAAAGGTAATGTTAGAATGAATTCCTTATTTCACAGTAAACATACATAGAATAAGATAATTAAATGTGAAGAAGAACTTAAATAATGTATTAAAACACCACTTGTGAAATGAGACTTTGTGGGAGATGTACAGTACTGTACAGATTGTTACTTAATGAGCCTACTTTACAAAACAGGTATGACATTCATTGGCTATAATGAAGGCTTATTAGTGAAACATTGGTATGAAATTGACAAATGATCTTAGAAAGCCTAATGAGCTCATGCACTAGACAGGAAAATCATACTTATAAAACAATATGCATAGAGTACATCAGATTAAAGTACTTTAGATCAAGACCTTGGACTGGGTTGGCCTTGGATTTCTGCCGATTTTGTTTACAAAAGACTGAGAATATTATATTTTAGTGAACCCTATGACTCATAATTTTCCATTACATTTCTGAATTACTCAGAAACATCTGAATTATTAATTTCTGTAACAGAGATCAGCTCCATTTTGGACATTGCATTTATGCTGCATCTTTCAATAATACTGAAGGATATTCAATAACTGATACCCATCAAGCTCGAAGTCCAGCATGTTTATAATTCAAATTACCTTTGTTTACAATTAGTACAGAATATATCCCATCATAAACCTTACAACAGTCTGCAACCAGTGAGAACAGTGTTAGGGCTGTGTGGGAGTACAGAGCCCGCTATATTAAAATATCAGTTTGTGATATATTTTTCCCCATCATCTATTTTAATGTTTGTAGTTTTTCATCCTTTTGATTTTTGACCAGTTTATAAAAGCAACAAGTGCCTTATTTTGTGAGCATACATTGTGATATATTGCTCTGAATGATCTTAGCTATATGGATAACCATTAACTAATAATACAGCCCACTGGAATAAGACTTTCTCCTTAATTAACACCATCAGCACACTACAATAACTTTTTATATACATAGTTTTTATTGAGCATGTAATATATATTTAACCTACTCATCATAGACCTGAATAAACAGCAACTTATATCACACATAAATTATAAACTACCTAAGTAATCTCTTCATTACTTTTAGAGATGTCTGGTCCCATATTCAAAAGGCTTGCAAAGCTAGGTGTAAAGGGCTGAGTGCCTACGTAACGTTGCATGCCAGACAACAGGAGGTATATTCAATTCTGCTTGCTCAAGCTCTGTCCATTGCTAACAGAGTTCCAATATACCTCCTCTGAGCATTGTGAAAAATTATGCATTATACAATGGAGTCTAAAAAATCACTTTCTTGATTGGTTGGCTGCTACTTTATGCCGTAGGGTAATTTTTGCATAACCACAGCATAAAATACCAGCTGATCGCACATTAAAAAACAACAAGTAAAATCCCTTCATTCAGAATATTCAGCTATCCAATACATTCTTGCAAAACCACCATATTTTCTCCAGCTAACTGTGCCATTCCACAAAATGAAAAAAACATTGAGGAATCAGTTCACCACCGCATCCTTGCTCTAGCTCTCTCTGTCTCTCTCTCTCTCTCTCTGCTGAGGACGAGCTCTGTTCTGCCATTGACAAGGGACCAGATTCACTTTCTAAATAAATAAATTAAAAAACAGGACTTAACTGAGCCTACACCATGGCCACTGGGCTGCTATTGCTTATGACTGACAGAACTGCTGACTGCCTAGAGCAAGATCATCAACACAGCTTGCCGCACATATTAAGGGAAGGGAACACTGGCTGCCATCTCTTCACTGGACTTCTTCTGACTGTATGGGAACATGGAGGTAAGACCTCCTCCTTCCACACACTGCTCTTCTCTCTATCACTGGCCTGACTCCACTCACAACAGCTGCTTGACTCCTTGATTGGGAAATCATTCAGTTATAATAATGCTCACAGCTCTCAGCTCTTTCATGTTGTGGCCAGCTGTGTTCATGAGCACAGGAGGGCTTCTGCCAAATAATAAGAAACTCTTTTGTGGAGAGGAAAGGATATTTTATTAAAAGCAGCACACAAAAATTAAAAAAAAAAAGCTTTTGCTTCACTTTTCTGTGTAATTGTCATCTTTCCTAATTATATAATTAGAATAATCCATGATAGAAAGTGGGTTGGTTTGGGATTTACCCACACCTGGCATATTTGGTCGCTTGACCTGTGGCATCATGACTGAAGCATGCCAGGTGTGGGTAAATCTCAGCCCAACCCACACCCTATCATAGATTATTCCTTAACTAATCTTTGTTGGAGAGCAAAGCACACTAATGACCACACGCATAAACTACCCAGGCTGATTGGGCAGTTTGGGAGCACCGATAATGTGTCACATTGCTACGTAATGTTCTAATGTCCCTAGTCAACATGCACTACATTAACTTTTCTTTAATATATAATTTTATACAATATGTGTGGACACAAATACAGTGCCATAAAAATATTATCTCTACATATGTGCTATCAACTTTAGATCCCAGGCCCGGTGGCGCTGAGGGTTGAGACGCCTCCCAACCCGCACCCACCCACTGTGCACCCTGCCTCCCACAACCCTCACCCCATACTTACCTCCAGACTCCAGCATGATGATCTTTGGTGGACTGGGAACATGTCTGCACTCTTCAAAGTCAACCCGCGAACTGAGGAAATGCTGGTAAGCTGTATAATGTAATAGATAGGGTTTTTTCAACTTTGCTGCATATCACAGGCATTTTTTGGAATTTTTGCACCATGGGATTTTTGGGACCCTCCTCATTAATTCTGTCACTGTCATGGCGTTAATTGGGCCCGAAGGGTGATTTCGTGGTCACTGCGTGGAATCACCTTTTGGGACTTATTAACAGAATGACAGTGCTAGTGTTCATGAGGTGGGCTCTCAAGAAACCTATGTTGAAAATTTGGTGAAAAAATTCCTAAAAATGACTGTTTTACGAGCGTCCATTGTGCAGTTCCTATGCACGCTTGTAAGTTCATGAATTTTTAATATTTGCACTCCAGATGTTCTACATTGCCATTTTACCACACCTCCTTATGAGCAGTACAGCTGTCATTTTTCACATGTCGCCCAAAATGTGTTTCCGTGCATGTAGCGCACAATAGCGCAGTCGATGTGCGTAATCAATGTTTGGGACAAATTAAGAAAATCACAGTGACACTGGTCATAAGCAGAGGTCTTAAAATGGCTATGTTGAAAATTTGGTGACAAAACGCCATAAAATGACTGTGTCACGAGTGAGCATTGTGCAGTTTCCACGCACCCGCGTAAGTTCATGAATTTGTAATATTTTCAGTCCTGATTTTCACCAGTGGCATTTTTCCCCACCTCCTTATGAACAGTACAGCTGTCATTTTTCACAACATGGCCGAAATGTGTTTTCACACTTTCAGCGCAGAAATGCGTGGTCACTGTGGGAAACAATTGTTCAGGACAGGAAAGAAAATCACACTGACACTGTTCATGATCGGAGGTCCCAAAATGCCTGTGTTAACAATCTGTTGTAAAAAATCCCCAAACTAGTTACATTACAGGTGTGCGTTGCACAGTTTCTACGCACGCTCGTGACTTCACCAGTTTTTTTAATATTTTCACAGCAGATTTTCAACATTGCCATTTTTTATACCTCCCCATGAACAGTACCGCTGTCATTTTTCACATCCTGTTCAGAATGTGTTTTTGCACCTGTGGTGCCAAATGTTGTAGTCGCTGTGCAAAAGCAGCTTTCGGCTAACAAACTGATATTGCCACTGTTCATGAGGTGGGGGTCACAAAAAAACCATGTTGAAAATTTGGAGTGAAAATACCAATGAATGCCTGAGGCATTAGGGTTTCCGACCATAACACCCCACCTTGTACAGAATGACAGGCATCAGGGCTGTGACTTGGGATTGTTGCCTGCAATGCTCATACCAATCCACCCCTACCCACACCCTGCAGCCAGTGAGAGGCATCAAGGTGTGCCTTGGACTCTTTGCCCCCAAAGTTCACCCCATTCTCCTGTACTGCACCCATCTCACCATATTTCCTGATGGAATGGGGTGTGCATAAGAGCCAAAGACCCCAAGGCACACCGTGGCACTTGTCGGTGTCTGCAGGGTAGGGTGTGGTGAAATGGCATGGCCGTTATGCCTGACGACCCAAAGGCACACCCCAATGCCTGTCGCTATCTGCAGGGTGGTGATGGGCTTGTCTTCAGTTCAATACTTCACTGCCATTCCTAGTATGCAGCTCCGTAACTCCTATACTACCAATGCCAATGCCAGCAAGCAAACATTCGGCATTGACAAATGCTTGTTATGTTTGCTTGTGTGCATGTGCAAGAAATATTTTGTGGCAGCTTAGGAGAGAAGTGGGTTGTGGTGATGTGACACTGTGGCAGGCAATGGCGGCACTGCATTTGGGGGCTTGGCACTGGTGGACCAATGCAGGCACACTGTGCTGATTACATTGGTTTCCAAAAGTGCCACCAAGTTAAAATGATTTTGCCACTGCAATGAGGGGCCACTTCACCATTGCAGCATCAGCCATTCTACTGCAATGAGGGCACAACCTGTCATTTCAGGGTGGTACCTTGCCTATTGTAACATTTTTTGTAAGCATGGTGGCACTTGCCGCCGCACATCCCCATGAAAGCCGACAGGGGTGGGGGTGGCTAATCCCCCTATCGGCATGTCCCCAACCCAGTTCATTTGCTGATGGGTTAGCCCACCCCTGTTGGTATAATGCCCCCATTTGTTGTGTGCTGAGGGGGTGCCCAATCTCCCTCAGCATCATGCACCCCCCAAAACAGTCTTTCTTTGCTGATGGGGCCCAATCCCCATCTGCTTCAGTCCCCCTTCCCAGTTTAATTTGCTGATGGGGGAGCCCAATCCCCATCAGCATAATGGCCCCACAGTCATCTTTTGCCTGTGGCAAGGGGGTGCCCAATCCTCCATGGCATCATGTGCCCCCCCACCTGTTTCTGTGCCGACGGGGGACCCAATTCCTGTTGACTGCGGTCTTCCTCCCCACAAATGCTGGTGGCACACTAGAAGCCCATCCCAGTGTGCCAAACACACTTGTAAAAAAGAAAACTGACCAGCGTTGTCTGTTTCTTTTTTACCTGTAAAACAAGGAAACAGTCCCTCGAAGTCTCCGGTGCCCCTCTCCCAACCCATGCCCACCTTTTGCATACTTATCTACCCACACCCCCCTTCACCCCATACTTACCTCTGGAGCCTGGCGCGATGATCTTCGCTGGACTAGCAACATGTCTGCACTTCTTCAAAGCCGACCGCAAACTGAAGAAATGACGGTAAGCTGTATAATGGCATCAATAGGGGGGTTTCAATTTTGGTGCATATCTTGGGCATTTTGGGGAATTTTGGCACCAAATTTTCAACATGGAATTATTGGGACCCTTCCTCATGAATTCAGTCACTGTCATGGTGTCATTCAGTCCTGAAAGGTGATTTTGCGGTCACTGCATGGCATCACCTTTCACACAGATCACTGCAGGAAAAAAACCACGGACCCTATGGCAAGGCCATGATCCATAGTATTCAAGTTGAACTCATTCAGTGCAAAAGAAGAAATATTAAGGCAAGCCTGGGGTAAAAAAGAAGTGAAATATCTTACAAATCAGCTGTTTCTAGACCTTGATTACCCACAAGAAGTGCAATCCCAGAGAATCCAATATCTCCCCATTCTAAGAGCATTACGAGAGAAGACCATTCGTTTTCATACCCCCTACTCCTCTCGACTGACAGTATTTTGGGAAGATGGAGTGAAACTTTATTTAACATATGAGGAGGCACAGGAGGCACTTAAAGAGAAGGGAATATCCATAGAGTAGAACAGGAATCAAGAGACAGAAAAGACAGGGCTCTTCAGACAATGCACCATGTACAGAAAGACATGGGGAAACAAACTTATGGCGTACATGGAAGCAATACGCAGAATCCAAAACATCCTGAGCAAAAGTGCTGAACAGAACCAACCTGGTACCTGAAAGAAAAGTGAACTTAAGCAATTTAGTTTGCTGAATCAACTTAAAGGACAGTCGAGTAGCTACTGAAGTATACCGAGTGGCAACGCTTCCCTTCAGATAAGTATCGATCACATAATTAAGCTCAGAGTACCTCTACGAAGGGACAGAGATATACAAAAGGGGGGGGGGAGAGTCGGCACCAAGAAGGCACATAAATGAACCTGCTAAATGAAGGAAGGAAAAACAAAACGGACTTGCCTCTATACATTAGCATAATTTCTGTGTAGTTTACTGCATGATAGCTTGTATTACCACTAGGATTTTATATGCTGAAGCAAAATGTTAGTTAACTAGGATATTTCTTCTTTCTTACCCTTAGAAATTACTGGCTAACACGAGGATCCATAGGAGGTTCTGGTGATCCTAAATATTATTTAAGGCAGTCCTCTCTCACCCTCTTAAGTAAAATATGGGCAGTTTGATCGAGTTGCAAAGAGGGTTACCACTAGGCCAAGGCTCAGTTAGTCTGCCATATTTCAGGATATATGCTATAGATGTCTCTATACTAAGCCCAGTTTTTCTTTTAGTAGTTGGCTGGGAAAGGGGTGGACTGGAGATCAGCCCGTGACCCTCAGACAATAAATAGGGAGCCCACTGATATCGAGGCTGTAGAGGAGGCCCTCCGGTAATGGAGGCACATGCATTCCTCCTTGTCCTCCTTAGATAGGAGAACACAGGGGCTAGGAGGGTATCTAGCCCCCAACCTTGGAAGTACACACTGTGCATGTATATAAATCTTCAGACAGCCATGTTGGCTACACAGTTATTGTTCATTGTGGCAGCACAGTTGGAACTTTTAATTAAAGAATACTATCAATGGTACAAATATAATGCAAAATGGAGGTTATCCTCAGGGAGACCAGACGCACGAATTATGTATATATACCTAATGGGAGTAATTGACTTTATGTAAAATGGCACAGCCCTATGTAATATGCACTTATAATGTGCATGGTATTACAAACCCAGTTAAAAGGAGTAAAATACTACAATATATGAGAAGGGAGGGAGCTAACATTTTACTATAAAAAGAAACTCACCTTTCCCAAAGTGAGCATAAAAAATGTGAGCGTCTGGGATTTACCCAGGTGGTGGCCTCTTCATATTGAGGTGGGAGAAGGCGAGGGACCACCATTATGATAAGGCAGGGGTATATTTTGAACTGAAGGACCAAATTATAGATAAGGAGGGGCGTTTTGTTCTGTTAAAAGGCCTGCTAGATGGGCAGATGGTAACACTGGCCTCAATTTATATACCAGCAGCATCAGACCTCTCAATCTACAGAACCTCTTTTTAGTAAATTATTGGAATGGGAAGAGGGTAGGGTGATCTGTGGAGGACACCTAAATATAAATATTAATGGGGAAGGCAGAGACCAAATGGCCCAGGGGCGAATAAATAAAACCACCAGAAGCGTTAGAAAGTTGATACAGAAAATGGGCTATGACGATATATGGCAATATATAAATGGGCCCAGGCGCACTTTTTATTCACAGGCTCATGATTCCTATTCATGTTTAGATTTCCTTTTAGCCCCAGAAGAGCAACTGAATACAGTGCAAAGCATATGGCAGGGGATCTTTAATCTTTCAGATCATGTTACTATTTTCTGTAAACTTCAAATGCAGGCTACTCGAAGGAAGACCTTTTGGCGATTAAACCTATCTCTCCTAAGAAACCCAGAGCTGCGGGAGTCGAATACAGAAATGATAACCCAGGGCTTACAAGACAATGATATTCAGGACACCTCAATGGCTATGATCTGGGATGCCATTAAGGCAATTGTGAGGGGGAAACTAATAGGGATTTCATCCCACCAAAAAAAACAAAGGGAATCATGTAGGCTCACCTAGAAACCCAAATAGGGGTACTAGAAAATCTACAAAGTGAGAAACAATGTAAGGCAAGATCTCAAGAGATTACTGCCCTTAAAAAGGATTTAAATGAGATCCTTGATTATGCTATTGAGCAGAAGCTCCTGTTTTTAAGACATATATTTTACGATGGAGGACCCAGGTCTGTGAGATTGGTGGCAAGCCAGTTACGGGCCATGAGAGTTAAATCATCAATACTAAAAATTAAACACCCCATTAGTGGTGACCTTAAAAATAATACGCATGACATCTCTGAGGCTTTTTGCCAATTTTACTCAAAATTATACTCTAAAAAACATCTCCTCCAAAGGAAAGTATCAATGAGTTTCTGTCATCCCTAGATCTTCCCACAATAAACCAACAACAATCCCTCAGCTTGGTAGCTCCCATATCCCTAAAGGAAATTACTGCAACAATTGGGCATCTAAAAACGGGCAAATGTCCGGGCTCTGACGGACTCCTGGGGGAGTTCTATAAAACCTTCTCCAAGACTCTTGCCCCGATATTGAGTAGGCTATTTGCCTGTGTGAATACAGAAGGAGGAATAATCCCCCCCATCCTGGAATGAGGCTATAGTCTCAGTTATACCAAAACAGGGTAAAGACCTCACAGATTGCTCTTCTTTCAGACCCATGTCCATATTGAACACAGATTACAAAATCTTTGCATCTATCTATACATTGAGACTTAAGCAACTTTCACCACCTTCAATACACACAGCCCAATGTGGTTTTATTCCTGGGCGGCAAGCCCAAGATAATGTTAGATGCACGGTTTATATCATAGAACATATATGTGCCCCAAAAATCCCAGCAATTATCTTGGGATTGGACGCAGAAAAAGCATTTGATATGGTGTCATGGGATTTCTCAAGAGGGGTACTGACTAGGTTGGACTTTCCACACCATCTTCAAATTTTATACAAATCCTACAGGATACATTAGGGCAAATGGTCATATATCAGGGAAATTCCCCCTATTCAGAGGAACCAGACAAGGATGCCCCATATCCATAGAAACATAGAAACATAGAATTTGACAGCAGATAAGGACCGCTTGGCCCACCTAGTCTGCCCATTTTCCTACCTAACAGATAAGCTGCAGATCCTAGTTAACCAACAGCTTACTTCCTCTTACCCCCACTAGGACTGCCTTATGCCTGTCCCATGCATTCTTGAAGTCCCCACTGTTCTTGACTCCACGACCTCCTCAGGAGGCTGTTCCATGCATCCACAACCCTCTCAGTGAAAAATACTTCCTCACATTACCTCTGAGCCGTCCCCTCTATCTTCAAATTGTGCCCTTGTTCTTGCAACATCTCTTTTCTGGAAGATACTACCCTCTTGGACTTTGTTGATTCCATTGAGGTACTTGAAAGTTTCTATCATGTCCCTCTCTCCCTTCTTTCCTCAAGGGTATACATATTATGCTCCTTAGTCTTTCTTCGTATGTCTTCTGGTGCAGACCCTGCATCATTTTGGTTGCCCTCCTCTGGACAGCCTCCACTCTGTCTATGTCTTTGCGGAGATGGGGTTTCCAGAACTGCACACAGTACTCCAGATGGGGTCTCACCAACTGTCTGTACAGAGGGATAACAACTTCCTGTTTTCTACTATTGATGCCTCTTCCTATGCATCCCAGTATCCCCCCAGCCTTCCTTACTGCCTTCTCACATTGCTTGCCCACCTTTAGGTCATCTGATATAATTATCCCCAAGTCCCTTTCTATTTTTACTGTTGTCAGTATCTCACCCCCATTGTTACGCTTCCTGGTTTTTGTTTCCATGTGCATTACCTTGCACTTCTTTGCATTGACTCTGAGCTGCCATACATTTGACCATTCCTCCAACCTTGCCAAGTCCCTTCTCATCCTTTCCACTCCATCTTGTGTATCAACCCTGTTGCAGATCTTTGTGTCATCTGCAAAGAGACATACTTTTCCTTCCAGTTCCTCTGCAATGTCACTTATAAAGACATTAAAAAGGACTGGTCCCAGTACTGAACCCTGCAGTACCCTGCTAGTAGCCCTCCCCACTCCTATTTGCTTTTTATATTGAACGTTTGGCTCAGTGCCTGCGCCAGGCTCAGGATATAAAAGGTGTTGAAATAACAGGCCTTAAACAGAGACTGGCTCTCTTTACTGACGATATTCTATTATACTTGTCTAATCCAGATACCTCCTTGCAGGTCCTCTTTCAACATATTGGTAAATTTTCTAATATTTCTGGTTTCACCCTAAATATAAATGAATCTGAGGCCTTGACTTTTGACTATAACCCTCCACCAGGCATTAAAAAACAATACCCTATTAAATGGGATAAAACGTCTATCAAATACCTGGGAATACAAATCCCCCAAAACCTGAACCAGCTTTTCAATTTAAACTACCATCCCCTAGTGAGTACAATCAAGCAGGACTTGAGAAGATAGGACTTGTTGCCATCCTCTTTTTATACAAGAACGTTATCGTGAAAGATCAACATCTTACCAAGATTTCTGTATTTATTTCAATGTGTACCATGTGTCATATCCCCAAAAGAGATTCTTTCTTAGCAAAAAACCCTAAATGCTTACCTATGGAACCAAAGGAAGCCAAGAATAAGCCTATCTAAGTTGCACCTGCCTAAGGATTTAGGAGGAGTAGCCCTACCCTCCCTCTTAAATTACTGGATCTCAGCCCAGATGAAATTGGCTCTGTTGTGGGGTACTAAGGCATACCAAGCAGTTTGGAAGCAGATTGATGTATCCAGACCAGTCTCAACCCCACTTCCAGCCTTCCTCTTCTCCCCACCTCATCTTAATAAAATTAGTCAAGAAACACCGTTGGCGACTGCCACCATACTAAAGGGCTGGCAATTGGGTATGGAACACAAAACCTTCCAACAATATTCTTGGAAGTATAAGTGCTTTATAATAACCCCCCCTTTTGATACACCAATGCATAATAAATGGTATAGAATTCAGTACTCTAAGGGATTGAAAGCTCCCTGGCAATTATTAAAGGGCAATGAGTTAGTGGATTTTGTGGAGGCTGCGAAGCTATATTCCTGGACAGAAAGGGGTAGGTTATATTACTACCAAATTAGGGACTATGTTCTAACACAAATTAGGAAGTCAGGGAGGGACCCTCTTCTGGGAGAGGATGGTACCCCTTTCCGTCAGATTTGGATCTCTTGCCTGGGGGAAAAGGCAATATCTACAATATATAAATCCCTTATACAACAATCGGCACATACCATGTTGGCGGTTCAATCTAAATGGGAACAGGAATTTACATATCCCATATCTAGTAAGCAGTGGCTTAAGATCTGGGGAAACTCATGGAAAACCACCTTCTCCCCAATTTGGAGGGAATTCACATGGAAAGTCAGGGCAAGGTTTTTTCTGGTCCCCTCGGTGGTAGCTCTTAGAAACCCATGGTCCCCCTCCAGTTGCTGGAGGGAATGTGGAGAGGTAAAGGCCTCACATAAACATATTTTCCTGGATTGTCTGGGGTTATCAGCCTTCTGGCTCCAGGTAAAGATGCATGTAAAGTCAATCCTGAGCATACAGAGTGAACTTGGGGGTGCTAATCTAATTTTGGGGATACCACAGGAGGAGATCAGGGATAAGGCTAGCTTATACCTATGGGCCATATTTCTAGGTTCAGCCTATAAAGCTATAACTCAAAAGTGGCTTCTCAGGACTCCCCCAGTAATTTCTGATTGGAAAGCAAACATACTAAGCATCCAACACAATGAACAGATCTCATTTAAACTCCAAGACAAGATGGAAAACTATATAATATGCTGTTCAAGGTGAGAATTATATCAGGAGCAGCTCTAGAGATAGACAGGGTGTAAATCCTATATTTGTCCACAAAAATAATGAAGAAAGAAACATAGGGCATGGTGAGCGAAAAGTATGACCTAATCCTCGAGGAAAAGAAAACACAGCTTTAGCATAGGAATTTTTTCCTTCACTCTCCTCTCCTGTAGAATCTTTGCTTTTAGCTGATGTCAATAACTCCACCCTAGAGATAAAGAATGAAATGTAAATATAGAATAATGGTAGTACCTTATGTTCCAAATTCTGTTTTTATCCTGCTCAAAGTTGTATCAACTTTATCTTGTAATCAAGTGACATTTATAAGCTGAAATAGTTTTATCTTAACAATAAAAAGGGAAAAGAAAATATGTAAGATAACATTCAAATAATGTAATCATATGAAGAATGGATGTATGAAACCAAATCCTTCAATAAAGCAAGTATAAAAAAATAAGGGATGGAAGGAAAGGACCATGAAGTTAGGCTGAAGGAGCCGAACATGCACACACTGGAGGAGAGGAGGGATATGGTGGTTATGACTGAAGCATTTAAATACCTGGTAGGAGTAAATAAACCTAGCACTGAGGGGGTGTTTAAACTGAGGAGTGGAAGAGAGACGAGGGGGCATGGACTAAGGTTGGAAGATGGGCATTTCAAGAGGGAAATGAGGAGGCACTACTTCACTGAGTGAGTAGTGTCTAGTTGGAATGCACTGCCAGAGGGAATGGTAACATGTAGAACAGTCAATAACTTTAAGAAGGAGTAGGATAAAACAAGAGGAAGAGTCAGGGGGGCAGGTGCTGGGACAAGTGGGGGAGGAATTGAGGGGAGGAGGCTGGGACAGCTGCAATCTAGGGTGCTAGCTGCACACTTGGGCAGACTTAGATAGATCGATCGGTGTGTTCTGTTGGCAGAGTCGTATGTTCATATATTTATATGTATGTTCGTATGTAAAATCACAGTGACTCTGTTCATGAGCAGTGGTCCTAAAATGCCTATGTTGAAAATTCGGTGACAAATCTCCATAAAATGACTGAGTTACAAGCGTGCGTTGTGCAGTTTTCACACACCCTTGTAACTTTGCAAATTTGTAGTATTTTCACTCCAGATTTTCAACACTGCCATTTTGTCAGACCTCCTTATGAACAGTACAGCTGTCATTTTTCACATCCTGCCCAAAATATGCGTTTACTCATCTGGCACAGATTAGCGTGGTTGCTGTGGGAAATCAATGTTCGGAACAGATTAAGAAAATCATAGTGACAGTGTTCATGAGCAGAGGTCACAAAATGCCTGTGTTGAAAATTTGGTGAAATAAGTACACAAAATGACCATGTTACACACATGCATTGTGCAGTTTCCATGTACACTTGGAAGTTTCAGCATTTTTGATATTTTCACTACAGATTTTCAACATTGCCATCTCTTCACACCTTCCTATGAATGGTACAGCTGTCATTCTTCACATCCTGCCCGATCTGTGTTTTCATTCATCTGGCGCACAATGGCACAGTTGCTGTGGAAACTCAAAGTTCGGGACACATTGGCAAAATCACAGTGCCACTGTTCATGAGAAGAGGTCCCAAATGCTTCCATGAGGTGGGGGTCACAAAAAGGCCATATTGAAAATTTTAGTGCAAATACCAACAAATGCCCAGGGCGTTAGGGTTTCTAACCATAATGTCCCACCCTGTACAGACTGACAGGCATCAGGGGTGTGCCTTTGGATTGCCGACTGTAATGCTCGTGCCATTCCACCGCCACCCCCAACCCTGCAGCCAGTCACAGACATCGAGGTGTGCCTTAGAGTCTTTGGCCCCAGAGTTCACCCCATTCTCCTATATTGCACCCATTTCAGCATATGTTTTTATGGAGTGGGGTGACTGTAAACTCCGAACACCCCAAAGCACACCTCAACACTTGTCAGTGTCGACAGGATAGGGTGAGGTGAAATGGCATGAACATTATGGGTGACAACCCAAACGCATACCCCAATGCCTGTCCATCTCTACAGGGTTGGCAAGAAGATCAATACTTCACTGACATTCCTACTCTGCATCTGTCTAACTCCTGCATTTCCAATGCTATTACCAGCAAGCAAACATTCGACATTGACAAATGCTTGTTTAAACATGTGCTGCATCAGAGGCCATTATTTTGGCTGAAACTTCTCTTGCATACACTTCTTGGAATCTGTGTCCATAGTGTTAGATGACTATAAGGTTCCTTGGACATTTGGACTTTACCCTTATAGGGACCCTGTGTTGTAACAGGAGGATATAGCATGCACCAAGCAGGAAAGGGATCTTGGGGTTATCATCTCTGATGACCTCAAGGTAGGGAAGCAGTGTGACAAGGCAGCAGGTAAAGCAAATAGGATGCTGGGATGTATAGGCAGGGGCATCACCAGCAGGAAAAGGGAGGTCATAATTCCGCTATACAAGACACTAGTGAGGCCCCACCTGGAGTATAGTGTACAGTTCTGGAGACCATACCTACGTAAGGACATAGACAGGGTAGAGAAGGTTCAGAGGAGGGCAACAAAGATGGTGCATGGATTGCATCACAAGTCCTATGAAGACAGGTTGAAGGAACTGAACATGTACTCCCTGGAGGAGAGGAGGGAGAGAGGGGATATGATAGAGACATACAAGTATCTTACAGGGAGGAACAGGGTGCAGGAAAACACTATTTTTAAGCGAAAAAAGATGTTCCAGGACTAGAGGGCATGGGATGAAGTTGGAAGGAGGATGATTCAGAGAAACATGAGAAAGAATTTCTTCACAGAACGGGTGGTGGACAAGTGGAACACCCTGCCAGAGGAAGTGGTGGGGCTGAAACAATCACGGATTTAGAATGCATGGATAGACATAAAGGAATTCTGGAGGTCAGGGGTAAGGGGCAACAGACTTCTAGGAAAACAAACTGAACTTACAAGCTCAAATGGGCAGACTGGGTGGGCCATAGGCCCTTATCTGCCGACACTGTCTATGTATCTATGTATCTATGTATCTATGTAACACAGAGGGATAAGCGCTGTAGTACCTGTATTAATAATTTCTGGTCCTGTACTTTATGTTGTTCTCACTTGTCTGATCTACTTCAAAGTGTTGTACTTTATAGTGAAAATGCAATAAAAATAAAGTTTTTTTTTAAAGAAGTTTATGTGTCTGCTGTTATGAGCAGGATTTTCAAAAGAACCTGTCCTAGACCTGACTTTTATTCACTTCTGTCAGGGCATGCAGGTCATCATTTAGATGGTTTAACATGTCCATGCATTTCTGTTGAATTTGTGGCAGAATTAGCATCCAAAAATTGTTCCAAACTGAAATTGGGTATTTTGTTTTCCACAAAATTGCAGCAAATTGTGACCTTTTTTTTTTAACTCTTTTTTGCTCCGGTCACCAGCCCCTTGGAACTCCCTCAGATGTAGCCCCCCACATACAGCTTCTTCTGCCCAGCCTGAGACTCTTCCAGCCTCAGGTCCCCCCCAAGAACTCCACCCTGCACTCTAGCCTGCTAGAGTCCCCCCAGCTTGTACTCCCCTGAGGTGGGACCACCATCCATGTACTTTGGTACTCCTTGAACCCAGTCAAAAGGCAGAGTGAGGCTGGAAGATATTGCGTACCTGGTTGGGAAGGATCTGGCAGTGGGTGTGGGGCTGCTGTGGGACTTGCCGTCATTCTCCCAGGTGCCAAAATGTTTCTGTGTGTGTGAACATGACCCCCAGAGGTGCAGATGTGCGATGACATCCAGTGCACCCCGCGGATGTCTGCTGTTGCCTCCCCCCCATCCTGAAGTGTCCCTTGGTGGTAACACCCCCAGCCTCCACTGGAGTAACTGATGCCCGGGATCCAGAATCCACCCCTCCCCAGGAGATGGGAGCAGTCCTCCAGATGCTCAGTCCTTTCATCCCTGACTGACCCTGGCAACCCGAGCTCACTCCTGACCCTGGGTCACTGGCATGGTGTGAGGTGTGGCATGTAGCGCCTCAACCCTTAGTGCCACCGGGCTGGCAAATTATGACTTTTAGTTGCACATGAATTCTTCTTCTTTTTTTTTTTTTTTTTTTTAAGAATTGGGTGGGCAGCTGGCAGACAATTTCGGGAGGGTGAAAATGCAGGATGTCATGTAGTCTGACCCCTCTGAACACCCAGACCTTTTTATATAGAAAAAAAACACACATGCAATGTTTGTGCATTTATTTCTGTATGCATAATAATTAAAGTTATAAAACTGGTTACCCTCACACTTTATTTTATTGCAGGTTGTCAGTGAAAAGTATGAAGCAGATCTTTCCCAGCTGACAAAAAAATGCAATGAAATGAAGAAGTTGTACAACGACATTTTGGTAATCATTTGTATGGAAAGAAAATTGATGGGAAGGAGGATGGGGGAGGAGGAGGAGGGCTAGGACCCTGGATGGACAGTATGTCTCAGTGTTAGATAGGTAACTCAGGCAGAGTGGATGGACCATTGTTTTTTTTCTGCCATCATTGTGTATGTCTGTATGATCCTTTATGAACACTAAAAATGTTGCCGTGAGGCTGGCCCAGTGGTGCTGAGGACTGAGGTGTTGGATGTCTTACCTTACGCTACAACGGTGACCTGGGTTTGGGAATGACCTCAGGTCACCAGGGTGCCAGCACGGGGTGGGAGGGAGGGAGGAGGAGGGAGCAGGATTGAACGGTGGCTCTCCTTTCCTGGGATGGGGAGTCACCCACCCCTAGTCCCTCTACCACTGGATGGAGGTCCGGTTGCTGGCACTGGGGGTCAATGGTGCGAATGGAACACGCATTGTGTTGGGGACGCGTGGGAATGGGCCGGGAGAAAACCTGTAAAAAAACACAAAATATACATAGAAAAAAAGTGTAGTGCCAAGAAAGGAAAGCTCTGTTTATTGCTTTTTTAGCCAAAAAAAGTTGTTTACTACGTCAGTGATCTATGTATGCAGATGTAATCATACTATGGCCTAATAAATTACATCACAAAATATGGCATGACTAGAGGGATAAACTGCCATTAAATTGCAACTTCCTGCAGCATACTGTAGCAGTCTGCAGTATTACTGTAAGGTACTGTGTGGCCTCATGGCAGGCTCTGTTGTATGCTGTCATTTCTCTCAGTGAAATAAAGTAAATATTCATGATACTTGCAGTTCAAAGAAAGCATCATCATTTTTAGACATCAGATTCCAGTATATTTCACAGAAGATTTAAAAGCTATATCCCAAAGTCCTTTACCATCCAGGAGAGGGAGGGGAGGGGAGAAAATGTTGTTGCCACCATACCTCTCAACCATCTGTCTCATCACAAATCAGTGACAAAGCTTAAAAAGAATAGGGATAAATTACCAAAATCATGGATGCATCAGTATGACTGGCTCAAGAGGATGTCCACAATATGCTGTGTAGTGTAAATAGCATTCCCTTAATAAGAACAAGTCTGTAACACTAATTGCTGACATTATTTTATGTCAGAAATCTGTACTCTTCTGTGAGAGAAAGGACAAATATAGGAGGGATGGAGGAAATTTCTGAGGCCAAATCAAGGATGTCCCTGAAACTCAGGGCCAGTTGAGTGGTATGGAACCTAAACCAGAAGAAAGGCCACTGGCTTCAGTGTGGTGCCTGAAAGTCCAGTACACAGACTGGAAAAAGTGCAGGGCCCAGCACTCGGCTTGCATTTTAACAGGAGAAGTACTACAGCTTTTTTTTTTGTTAACTCTGTTTCTTGCCCGATCCCTTGGACCTCTCTCGGGTGATCCCCATTCACTGCCTACCATGCTACCTCCTGCCTGAAGTCCACCCCACCAGGAAATCAAAGTCCACCCCACCAGGAAATCAGGGACAGCCGCTCACCCACCTACCTGGTCTGATATTTGGCTCCATCTCACCAGGCAGATGAGAGGATCAGGAGAGCCAGTGGAGTGAACCCGGTGTTGGGAGTGTGATGGTGGGGCACTAGAGGATGCTGTCACCTGTCCAGGGGATGGGATTTTCTGCTTGTGTGTGTGTGTGTTGCCTAGGTGTGGATGTGCAATGGCATCCTGCTCACACCAGGCATGCTCCTGTACCTGGGTGAAAGACACCCACCGCCGCCCAATCCCCTGCTATGCGTCTCACACAGCCTGCAGCACTCCCCAGTATCCCAGGGGTTGCTAGTGCCGTGTAAGAAGGACCCACCCACCCCATGAGAGGAGAGCTGTCCTCTGGATGCTCAGTCATACTCCTCCCCTGCTGACCCCCAGTGTCCCGAGTTTGCTCCTGAACCCGGGTCACCAGTGTGGCGTGAGGTGTGGCATCCAGTGCCTCAACCTTCAGTGCCACTGTGCCTTCCAGAACTACTACAGCTTAATGTGTTCTAGATAACTGCCCTTTATTTAGTCCTCCATATTCAAAACATGTACAGCATTACATCAGTATTAGTTTAGCAGGTAAATAGAGGGAGGCCAAAATCCATGCAGTGGCAGTCAGAGGGAAAAGAAACTAACACTTGGCTAGGTAGCTATCCTAAATCATTTATTTTGAGTCCTTACAACATACAGCTAAACAGGAAAAAACACCTTAGCACTTTAATCATGTGGGTCTTCCCACCTGGTCCTGAGGGAGACCCACGTGGTCAAAGCACTGGGGTGTTTTGTTCCCGTTGGGCTGTTAGTTGTAAGAGCTCACAATAAATGATTTAGGATATCTACTTAGCCAAGTGTTTGTTTTTGTTTTTCTCTGAGTGCCATTATGTGGATTTTGAACATTGCTGTTCAGACTGGCCACCCTAGTCAGCACTGGTACAGCTTTCCTGAGTGCCTGCCTGCCTACCTAATTTTCTAAATAGAGGGAGACCTGACAAACCTCCCAACATTTTGCATCCCTATCCACAGGTGTTTTGATAAAGCACCTGTGGATAGGGGTGTAAAACATTGGGCTGTTTGTGGGGTCTCCCTGTATTTACTTGCTAAAGTAATAGTGGTGTAATGCTGTACACATTCTGAATATGGAGAAATGAATAAAGAACAGTTATCTAGAATGCACTAACCTGTAGTAGTTCTTTTGATAAAATGCAAGCTGGGTGCTGGGCCCCTACACTTTCTACAGGTATGCAGCCTGGTGTTAGGTGCCAAGGGAGATTGGGACAGCACATATATAGATAAGAGAGAGATTACTGAGAAGGAACCGGAGGGAACCCTGGGAGGATCTGGGCAGGTTGGTCAAAGATTTGGCAAATGGGCTTTAAAGCAAAGACATGTAAAGTGATACACATTGGGAAGAGGAACTCAAGCGTGCAATATGAAATTGGGGAGTGTGGTGCTGGAAAGCACCATGGAGGAAAAGAGCCTAAGGATCATGATATCGGAGAGCCTAAAAACAACAGCACATTGACTAACAGGATGGAGGATTGCCCAGGGAAGGGGATAAACAGTGGAAGTTGGAGGATGAGCCTCAAACTGTATAGGTCACTGGTAGGACCACACCTGGAATACTGAGCAAGGTACTGGAGTCCACACCTGAGGAGGGACTGTGACAAGGTGGAAGCAGTACAGTGCAGGATAACCAAGATGGTACATGAACGAGGGGGCAAGACAGATGAGGAGAGGCTGTGGGATTTGAACATGTACACCCTTGAGAAAAGGAGGGAAAAGGGTGACAGGATCAAGACATACCAGCATCTGAATGGGCAAATAGCGAGAGCACTAAGGACATTTCTCCTTGAGTTTAAATAGAGGGACGGGCAGGAACACTTTTGAACTTGCAGAGGGAAACTCAAAAGGGCTGTTCATCAGCACATTTTCACAGAATGAATGGTGGGCAAGCAGAACAAGCTGCTGGAGGAAAGTGGTACAGACCAAATCAGTGAATAGATTCAAACAGGGATGGGACAGGATATGTATGTATGGGATTAGTTAGAAAAGGGATGGCCACTAGAACCTGTGCAGACTAGTTCAGTTGGGTGGGCAGACAGCATGGTCCAACAAGTCATTTTCTGCCATCATTGTCTATGTGTATCTATGAATCTATGACTTAGGGCCCAATACACTTCAGGGTCATTGAGTCAGCATACTGCAGTGCACCTGTGCTTTGCATGTTCACAGCTCATGACTCTCTGCACCCTGATGTAGAGCTGACATTCATGGATCTCAGTACATCAGTAGCAGAGCTGTATTGAACTCTGGATTTCCAGTTGGGTGCTGATTTTGGCCTGGCTGGGATAACGTACTCCATTTAACTAAGGGCACATGGAATATGGCAGTCTACAGACAGGTCTGCCATATCATTATTGGAGGAAACATTTCATTTAAAAAATTAAATGGTGTTGATTGCCAGTCATGTTTGTGTGCTGGGGGAACTTGAAGCCCAGGAAGACACCATACTAGATGGTATATAGAAACGTAGGCAATGATGGCAGAAAGAGACTGATTGGCCATCTAGTCTGCCCATGTTATCCTATCTTACCCCAGGACCTGTTGTCCCTGTAGGGTCTTTGCTTACCGTATTTTCCATATTGTTCTGTTTCCACCTTCCTTGCTCTGGGTAGCTACTATGCCTTTGGCTCTATCTCAGTCGTATTTGAAGCCATTTATGGTCTGGGCACTCACTACCTCTGCTGGCATATCACACCATGACACAACCACTCTTTCTGTTAAATAATACTTCCTTACATCCTTTTTAAACCTTCCCCCCATTTACCTCCATTCATGACCCGGTATTCTAGCTTCTCTGTTCCTGGTAAATAACTCTTCACAGTTCACCTGGTTTATATCTTTCAGGAACTTGTAGGTCTCTATCATGTCCCCCTCTTTGTCAGGTTTCAAGTAAATACATGTTCAGCACCTAGATCTGATCCTCAGAGGATCTGCCCTCCTGTCCCTGAATAATTATGGTCACCTTGCATTGTACTGTCTCTAGCCTGTCCCTGTCCTTTTTCAAGTGGGGACTGCAGAACTGGGCACAGTGCTCCAGGTGTGGGATCACCAGTGACCTATACAGAGGTAACAGTACTTCCAGGTCCCTACTATCAGCCCCCTTCCAGTATATCACAGCAGTGCCCACCCCCAGCATGGCATATCTCCCCCCTCCACTTTCTGGTAGCCACAGTTGCTCCCAGCATGCCTCCTGACTCAGAAAGGAGCAGGACTGAGTGAGGAATTGAATGTATATCCAGCCATGGGAAGGGGATGATAATGAATGCTACAGGGCCTCCCTGCCCCATTGTATGGTGAATAGCTGGAGGAAAGGCTATGCATGTGCAGTGCATGGACTTTGCATATAGAGCCTTCAAACTTTAATTCAGGAAGCCTCTGCAACCATTTTCTTTATAAAATAACTTTTCACCTGGAAAGGAAAATACGTTTAGCTTGTCATAGCTAAGTTAAAAAAACATAACTCAATAGTGTAACATTTTCATAAAATTATGTAAAAATAGGAATGTCAGGATAAATAATATATTCTCAAAACCCTTTATAATTTATTCACAGGTAAAGTTCTGTGAACCCCAAGATCAAGATTCCCAGGAATTTTTTGGATGGATTTCCTCATTTCTGAGTGATTTCAGGAAAGTGTATGGTGAGATTATGACATAAAAAGTATAGAACAGCCACTGAAGAAAAGACTTGGATTCACTTGCACTTGGACTTTTGAAGATTCTATTCTTTCACACTTTAATATCACAGTTTGCTTAAACTTCTTATAGGGAGGCATACTGGAATGGTTTGTAAGGCACAAAATGTGTATGTGCCTTGCAAATTGGGTTTGTGAGTACTGAGTCAGCAGTTTGTGAGTTAAAAGCTATATTGGAAGCCTGCTGTTTGTGAATAAAATTGTGTTTGTGCCTACTCGCAAAGTTAGGGCAGAAGTGGGTGCAAATTAGAGGTGTTATTTGGATACAAGGCACAGAGCAATATTAAAAGAGTACTTGCCAACTGCTGGTGCTCTTTAAAAAACAGAAGGGATGAAAACCTGCTTTAAGCACTTGCCAAATGACTGCAGGGCCCTTAAAAGCACTGTCTGTGCCCTATAAAAGGCAAGGCAATTTTATTTCTAGGGCACCCAATCCCAGGGGCTAAAATAGAACAAAAGATGTATTAAATTATCCTAACCCTGTTCTCGTAGCAGAGGTGGTGGCACAGCAGAATGGTATTCTAAGCAAATCTGGGTTCAAATCCTAGCTAGGGCACTTATTTCTTTCTCACTTCTAAATTGTATTTCAAATATGTGCACACCCCCCTCCTTGTAAATAAACATGTAATTCCTATTTGTGTGGCTCCAGTGTGTGCACTGAGAAAAAATGAGTGCCCATGGGATGTCCGCATTTCAAGCTGTTCTGGTACTGAAAGCACAGCTGGTAGTGCAGTGGAATAGTATTAAAAGCAGGCATGGGTTCAAATCCCAGATAGGTCACTTATTTCTTTCTCATTTCTAAATTTAATTTTAAATATATACACATCACACTTCTTCTATATAAAAATTAATTTTTTTATATTCGCAAAGCAGTTTTCCGAGGGCATTAGCAGTTTTATTTGGCCCTGCAATTCCTGAAGCATTTTCTTCATTTTGCTGTTGTGTTTTTTTGCACACTTATTATGTTGTTTTACTCCTTTCCTGATTCAGCACTGCCCTTTTGGAGCAGAGAAAAACAAGTATAAAATAAAGCCATCTAAGGCAAACATCACTATTACAATGCTTCCTGAATAACAGGGTAACACAATGCTAACATAACAGGCACTTCATCAATACCACAAGTTCAGGAATATTGGTCACTATTTTATGAACATTATTTTCGGTTTTTGCTTGTGTCTGTGAATGCATCAATATATTGACTATAATTCTGTTTTGCTGGACTATCCTGATGCCATCACAAATCTGCGTCATTTTATTTCTGCAACTTGGATCAGAACAAGCTATTACAAGAATGTTGTATTTTACAATTACATTTAATCTTAAAATCTGGCTGAAATAGTATTACTACATGTATTCCTTTAGTATATGGAAACAACCTAAACCATGTAAAAATGAATAATAAACTGTGTAAAAATTGAATAACAAACCATGATGCATTTCTATATCTCAACTTAGAAACTGTATTTGTTTGTTAAAATTATAACAGCAGCTACTCTTTGCCATAAATTGCAACTAGTTACAGTTTTTCAAATCGTTGTATTCTTCATAGTTAATCCTTTTTCTACTTTATTACAAAGTTCAATATCACTATTTAGGTATAAACTAAGACAACTGAAAACCTTTTGCTAGATTTGCCAAATAGTTGCAGAATACTAATCCTTATTAGCACAATGGTCATAGTTTTTATGGATGAAAAATATCTATTAGAAGACCCTAACAGCTGTACAGTAGGCAGCAGTGTTCTGTGAAGTTGTTGAACTTAGTTTGCTCCCAGCTTCACAAATTGTGGAAAAACTTTATTTTTTTTGGGGGGGGGGGATTCAGGATTTTGGCCCCTGGCCACCACCTTATACCTGGATTAGGCATTCCTTTTGCATCCCAGATCTAGCTATCACTCTCTCTGCTGTTATGTCAGTGGTGATCCAATTGGAGTAGAACCCAAGAGTACTGGTGCACATAATATTTTCCCCTGATTTCTGCTCTTGATCCCACACACCACCCACACAGCTGCAGGCAACAGCACCTTTGCAGACCAAATACACACATTGCAAGCCCCTGTGGAAGAGGCAAGCTTCCTGGATTGTCACATTGGTTACCAGGGTTGCAAAACTTGATGAAGTTCCTTGAGTGAAGCGCCGGGGCATCTTGCACTTGTTATGCCCTTATTTTTTGCACCAGTAAATTATGTATCTTGCAATCGGCAGCTAGCGTTGGTGAGATTTGTTTCTTTTAAGTGCACCAAACCTCATTTCTTAGTGAAACCTAATATTTTCCCCTCCCCATCTGGGTGTGCTGCCATATAGCAGTGCCTCCTCAATCCTCATAACTGCTTGGCTAGCTCCCGGGTCCACTCCCAAACTTGGAACACCAGTGTGGGAGGTGATCTGCTACCCACTAGGCCATTGGTGCAGAATGCTGAATTCTGCTGCTGGAATAAGCATGGGATGACCATTCTGCTGGCAGAATTTCCATTTGAATTTTACTGCTCATTCTGTACAGTTATGCCTGCTGGGATTTGCAGAATTATATTCAACAGAACAACATTGTCCATGTGGAAAACCATTCTCTGACCATTTCTGCAGAATATATCAAGATCTGTGGAATTTAATTCTGTGGAAATGTAGTGTAGAATTTGTTCTGCAGTATTCTGCCATGGAATTCTGCCATTCCACATCTGATGAGAGTCAGTGGAATTTCGTTATATTCCATGAAATTCCATTCTGCCAGAATTAGAAAATTCCAAGCACCGCTGTGCTGTTGGTCAGTGAATTCATTAAGTTTTTGCATTTCATGAAGTGGGGGGAGGTGAAGTTCAGCATTTGACTTTCCACCCACTTCCCATTTCAAATCAGTTTCCACTCCCTCGTACCCTGCACTTTAAATCAGTTGTTCTACACTTATATCCTTAGTTCATCCCATCCATTGAAGAGCAGTGACCTTCGCTCATGTTAGGCAGCAAGCTCTGTGGATTTTGAAAACAATATAAAACTGCCCCCTGACCTTTGGGGGAGATCAGTGTGTGTGACCTCTTGTCTGAATAACCCCTCCCCATCTGCTCAACATTCTGAAAGGGGGGGGGCAGTGATGGACCTTGCATAGCAGTAGTGCTTTCTGTCTGAGACAGAATAAAGCTTTAGTGACATCCCAGTTCAGGGCATGGCTTCATTAAGGGTATCCTTTGCTACTCAGACTGTGATGTCACTAAAGCTCTACCCCATATTGGACAATGAACACTACTTCCAGAACTCAGGAGGTCTACCACCCAGCCTTAATGACAGACAACCCCTTCAGATCCCCTCTTCCTGCCCAATGGAGACACCTACAGTAAGAACTGATTTGCGGATGCCCTGCCATCATAGAGGAAACCTTGAAAACCATAATAATTTTTAGGCATATTTCAGTCACTATTTCATATTTTCTGCATTTAGCTATCCTTTTCCATTATAACTAATCACATTAAAACAGCAGTCTATGTTATATAGAAAATTGTAACCTATACTTTTTGTTCCATTTAAGATTGTCTCATGTGTTTTCTTGTATGATATTCTTCTTTCACCATTTTGAGTCTGAGTTAGCATTTTCTTTACATTTGAAATTAATAAAAGAAGCACCTCTTTTAATATGGCTTGGACGAGGTTTTCATTAGTATTCTCAGCTGTTTCTGTGTGTCCATTGTCCCATGAGGTCAGGGAGCACTGTCTGTGGCATGTGAGTTCACTTCAGTCACAAGGAAAGTGATGATAAACAATGGATGCTCAAAAATAAAAGAGAATGCTGATGAAAACCTGGACTGACTCATTAAAAGGAGTGCTCCTAGCTGGCCCGCCATTGCAGCAGTAGCACTACCGATTGCAATGCCGAGGACCCAGATGCAGAAGTGAACTCGGGGCATCAAAGCACTAATTGGGGGGAGGAGGAGAAGGATCAAGCATCTATAGGACTGCTCCCCTCCTTCAGGGGGAGAGTGGACAGAGCCTGGCACTTACCTGACCCCTAGCAGAAACTGGGGGAAAAGTAGGCCAGGCCAGTACATTAAGGGACATGACAGATGTTGACACATGTCACACAGGAGCATGTGGTGTGTGTTATGATGTCATTGCACACCATGTCTCCTATGGGTCTAGAAAGGAACAAAAAGCCAGCAGCAGGATTGTAATGAGTGCTCACAGGCCCTGCACCTGACCAGCTGGGCATGCTAACTGGAACTGGATCCAGACCAAGGTGGGGTTGGGGCACCCCGCCAACCCCACTGGAGAGGGTATGCCCTTGGGGAAGACAGCTGGCAGTAAGTCCTGGTGGATGTCAGGGTGACAGGGCTGGAGCATTTGGCAGACTGGGTTTGACTGGCGGAGGAGAAGGAGAAACTAAAAAAAGGAAAGATGCATTCTCTAGTTATTATTTCAAATGTTAAAAAATGCTAAAGAAGACTGAAATGGGGAAAGAAGGGTACACATAGGGATGCACAGAATTTTCAAATTCTAATTGAATGGAATTCTGAGGAATTTCAGAAAATCCTGCCTAATTATGTAGCGTTCCATTGGTAATGAAATTCCAATATTTTGAAAGCAGAATGCATTTCACGGATTAGTTACCAGTAGTTTTCATATACCACAGATTCCTATTCCATAATCTGTGGAATATTTCCCACAGTTTACATTGTCTGCGGAAAGTTGTTCTGCTGTTTACACAGAAATGCTTTTCTGAATTCCTTGGCATTCATAAAGAAGTGCCAAAAAGCATTCCAGTAGTGGAGTTGCCATTCTAGGTGAATTTCTCTGCTTGTGACATGTAAGGATTAACCCATGACTGGCATGGATTTACTTGAGAATTAATCCATACCTGGGGGGGTTATGAGGCATATGACTGCAGGCCGAGTGCCTTCAACCCCCCCCCGGTGTGGATTAATTCTCAAGTAAACCCATGCCATGGAGTGGGTTAATTCACTTATAAAATGGGCAACTCTATTTTAGAGGTTTACCTAAATAAATATTTAAAAAAAACACTGTCTACATGCATTTGTAATAAAATGGTTCTTCTGCCTAATGGGGTTGTCCTACTGAGGATGCCATAGTTGTAGTTCTCCACTAGGTTGATTGTCCTAAAAAGAATGCTGTAGTTGTAGTTTTTTACATTCCCCTCTGGTGGAGTGATCTGACTAGGTCTCTTTACATTGCTGTCAATCAGGATTTTGTAGTCCAGCAACCCAAATGAGGATTACTTGAGAACTAATCCATGGTCAGCTGTTTTGATGAATCAGAATACAGGATTTTCTGAACCCAGTCTGTTGTTGTGGAAGCGATTGTGATATCAGAAACACAGAAGTATGGTGTCAAGTGTAGATAAGTAGCCAACATAGATGACGTCCAGGTGACTCTGATCCTATTTTCATGTTAATATCAGAATTCAGTTAACTCAATTTTGGGAGTATTTAACTTCCAAAAATAAGGCAAACACTTCCAAAATAAAGGGGAAGAAGTCTTTGACTTCCAAATGGAAAACAACAAATTAAATGACTTTCAAAACAGAAGGCATGAAAGTCAAGAAATGATGTTTATTTTCTGAAAGAAATGGTATTTACGACTAATATTTATATTAGCATCCATAAATTGGTCCTTCCTAGATTATTAACTTCCAAAATGTGGGATCTGGGAAATATTTTGATTTCCCAACAATTGGAATGACTTCCAGATTTTGACTCATGAAAAAAATAAAGACTTCCACTAAAAATAAATTAACTGAACCCCTGGTTACTGTATATAGCTATTAGTAACAAACTCTGGCCAGAGCCGATATGGCTGCTGATGAGCTCGCTGAACTCACAGTGGAACATGACATAGTTTACAGGATCCAAGATGGCCGCCGGAGCTCAGTGCACATGCGTGAGTTGTTGTGCATATGCACAGTAAAGTTGCACATGCATGACGACTTGCGAATGAACACTGAGCTTCGGTGACCATCTTGGACACAGTGGACTGTGCCATGTTCTGCCATGAGTTCAATGAGCTCAGAGGGTGATGACAGCAGAAAAAGAAGTGCACCCGCAATGGGGTGGGGGCGATAAACACATGGATTTGGAGTTGCAGAAGGAAGTACAGCAACTCCAAATCCAAATGTGTGCTTCAGCATCCCCTTTTTTTGAGCTACCACAAGATGACTGCAGGCTCTGCCCACTGTAGCCATAAAAAGGAGAGCCAACAATAGAAAAGGTATGCAGTATAATCTGAAATGTGTCTCAATATTATTGTTTTCTGAAGTTTTCACTATGACTGAAGTGGCTCTTTATGGTACAATGGGGGGGGGTTATTTAAAAGGGGTAGAGTCGTGAAAAGTTCACAAAAGGAAACTGATTCTTTTTCTCAGAAGACAAAGTTGCCAATTTGATGCAACTGCCCCATTGGACTATATTTTTCACACTGCTCTAGTGGGCATGTACAGGCTACATTATTTATCTTTTGTGGGATATAAATTTATATTGAGTTCTCTTGTGCTGTGCAGTTTTGCAAGACATAATGTATTATTGTATCTAACACATCACTGAATTAAAAAAAATTGTTTCACATATGCGTAACTGGAACATGCCTACAATTTAAAGAAAGGTACTAAAATGAATCTGTAGTGTTAATGGCAGTGTTTAACTGACAAAATATTAGGGAACATGCAGGTTTGAGATTGTGATTTTTTTTTAACAACGCTGCTTTTCTAACATGATTGGAATAAAACAGGGCTCTTCACAGACTTCAGTTTTTTCTAATGAAAGTAGAAACATCTACTATCAGAAAATGTTCACTATTCTCCAAATGTTTTTATCTTCTATCATTACTATCAGCATAATCAATGAATTAATTTGGGCAAAAATCAATTTAAGGTGCTTTACAATACAGAAAACAAGCTGGCCCAGTGGAGTGAAGGGCTGAGGTGTTGATTGCCTTGGCTCCTGTCATGCTGGTGACCACTGTTCAGGAATGAGCATGGGTTGCTGGGGTGGGAGAGGACTGAGCATGCCAGGGACTGCTCTCCTTTCCCGAGGAGGGATGGCTAGCGATCTTGGCCCATGACTACCACCTAGTGGAGGCCCAGTGTTGGTGCAGGCTCCAGCAACTTGAAGCATGGGGCTGCGACTGTGTGGAGTGTGTGCGCTAACACACACACATACACACACACTAGCACCATAGTGGGAAAGGGATAGAAAAGGGAAAATAGGTAGGATGGGCTATGCGACACTCTGCCCATCTCTCTATGGCCTGCTCCACTGATTGGATGGGGAGTCTGGATCATCATCTGGGGGGGAGCATAGCCCTCCCCCTCCTGGCCCCATCATTGGGAGGATTCACAGGGGATAAGTATCCTCCTATCTGACAGATGTGAGCGCCAGTCGTGGGAAATGGGAACAGGCTGAAGAGCTGCTTGTCACATCCAAGGCAAGATTGGCAAAAATAAATACATAAAACAAGTCAAAATCATAACTGATCTTTAATTAACAGAAGCCCATGATCTGATTTTTAGTAAACTATCTATTTCACAGCTTGTCTTTCAGTCATTAAGCATACTACAGTACGTGTCTGTACAATATGCCAATGTTTTAGCATGGCACAGTGGTAGCAATCACACTCTGGACATGAAGGCTACTGGTTCAAGACCCAAACTGGGAAATGCATATATGCATGCAATAAGGCATGCCAGGGGGTGTAATTATGGGATCAATATTTGCGTGCCTCAGGTATGCTGATAGGCATGCGGTGCTTGCACCAAGTGCCTTTAAACACATGGGAGGGAAGTGTTTTTATTTACTATAATTACACAGCCCTGAAGTGTTTTATTACACTTGTTTCTACTTAAAAAACTCTGTTTTGATTTATATAAGATGAGCAGAAGAAAAAAATATAGTTCCTGTTGAGGCGTATTGATATTGTAGCCGAATCTGGTACACAGGTTAAATAAGTACAGGGGGTGTAATTATGACCAATCAAGTGGCCAGAATATGCTTACCCATGTTATAAAGATACGTGCAGACTACCTTCAATCAATGCTGTGGATTCCACAAACATTTATTTTGTGATAAAAAAATCTTAATCACAAGAACAAAAAATGCAACATGAACAAGTTACCCTTAAAGAAAAATGTACCAAAAAAAAAACAAACAAAAAAAAAACAGAAGCGTAGTGTGTTTGAAAAGAATTAGCACATACTCATATTTCTAAACATATGCACATACAGATAAGTAAACACAGGCATATGTTCCCTTTAAACAACTTTTACCCACACACATATATGCAGTCGACAGACAGACAGATTGAGGGAAGGAGATAAGGAGGGAGAAATGGCTGATAACATAATCTGACATTTGTAATCTGATTACTTTTTCAGATACAGTAACAGATTACGGTTGGCGGTTGCTATCAAAGAGCAACAGAGTCCTGGATGGGCTTACTTGGTGGTTGAAGCCATCCTGCAGGCTTGTCTGCATCCTTCTGCTCTCTGGTCAGTGCCTTGGTTCTATGTTGGCTCCCTCCTAGGAGTGTAGTTGTCAGCAGCCCAGATCTGCTTCTCCCTTGGCAGCAGCAACCTTGGTGGCAGCAGGTCTAGTGGTTCAGCTCCTTCCTTTCTGCAGTGTTCCTGGTATCCTCCTCCACAGTTCAGTCATGGTGACAGTGGCGGTGACAGTTTCACCCATGCAGTGAATGGCTCCCCCCCCCCCGCAGTAGTACCACAACAGCAACAGTGGTAGTGGTGATTGGGTGGGGGCACTGAGCTCAATCAACCCCCAAGGAACACAACACCACCAATTTGCCAAGGTTCTAGGGGCTTTTTACCCTATTTGTTTCATTTCTCTACTTTTACACTGCAACCTTTTTTTAATTCTTTGGTAACTGGTTAAGGCCCACAGTGCCTGTTCACAGGGGTGAGCTGGGAGCACCAGGGAGGTTAAATGACTTGCTCAGGGTCACACAGTATGTAGGTGGAGGTTGTGGGAATCAAACCCTGGTCTTCTGGATGTACCAAGCTCATTCACAGTTTGTCACTCTGACCTCTATGCTATACTGCCAGCCCCAATTTAATAGCTGTGCTAACATAGTTTATTCAGTTAATCTCCTTGCTTATTGGAAAATATATATGACAACTGACAACTTCAGATTACATCTTCTTACACCCCATGATTAACACTACATAAGAACACTCGCTGGACCAGACCAGTAGCTTGCTTTGTGAGTAGCCCTACAGGCCACTCATAAAGCAGGTGCTGGCTTTGTGACTTATAGTGGGCTGAATAGCAAGTGACCCAAAGCAGCTCCTCCCCCAATTTAGGTGCCTGATTCCGGTGTCAGGCAATCAAATAAAACAACCCTCTCCCACCTTCAAGCACCCATGCAAACCCCCCTGCAAGTGAAAAATAATGGTTCACTCATAAGTACATGACAGAAAACTCATTGGTGTCGACAACCGTGCATGGAAAACAGCTGAATGGTACATTGCACTATGACAAAATACCGCAACTCAAACATAACGTGATCTACTATTAGCACAGCACGGATGCCATGGATCCAACTTGGGGGGGGGGCAGAACTTGGAAGGGCACAGTTTTGGAGGTTACTACTATTCCAACTCGGGGACACATCTCTGGGGTGCAACTCAGGTGGGGGTATTAAGTATTCCAGCTCCAGAGGGACACAACTCGGAGAGGAGGTGCAACTCGAAGGGGGGCATTAACTGTTCTAACTCTAGGGGTGATGCAACCAGTGGGCACAACAGACACCAAACCCCCCCCCAAAAAAACAAGCTCCCAGAATCAAACCTAGATCTGGTGGATGTAGCAAGATCATTCTCAGGCGGTCACTCTAACCTCTATGCTACACTGCCAGCATGGGTAGGAAGCGCACACACTACCAAACTTCAAATAGTCAGCATGAGTGAAAACAGCTACATGAACAGTTCTATAACATCCCTGCTGTTAAATCCATGTAGCTGTTTTCACTGCGCAATTCACTTTGCTAACATTTCAGTGCAGTCCTGATGGTATACCAAAAATAACTCCATCCCCCAGCCCTTTTAGCACACATACCCACCCTCTCCCCCTTTGGCACCCATCTAGTGTTAGATGAACAGCACAACCATCTCTTAGCCTCAGCTGACCATCGTCTATTAAATATAAAAGCCCTATGGAAAATCTAAGTCACATAATGGGCTAATCAGGCATGTGGCTGGACTTTTTTCCCAAAATTTTTAGAGTGCCATACTTGACACCCCACCTCATGACTACAAAAGTAGCATCTTGTAAATCTGAACCAAAATGTGTTTTGTTGTTCGACTCCTCCCACCCCCAGCACATTTACAATCCGGTTTACAAGGTGTGACTTTGGTGGTCACGGGGGAGGGGGTTAGGCACCCCGAAAATTTCAGGCCCAAAATAGCCAAGATGGCCAAATTATGACCAAAAGATAAACCCTGCGAAAAACAAACTAAGCCACAAAATGTGCTAATCTTGCTGCCTTGTGGACTTAGGTTTTTTCAACTTTTTCTTTGCTGATCACTTAGACATTTTTGGCCACATTGGACCCACATTTATCAGGGTGCTAAATTTCCACCTCATCTGACAATCACATGAAAACCAGTTGCCAGGGACTTCCGGTTGAGCTTCTCATCAAGATGACGGTGTAAAGGTAGAGCTCCGCGATCACTCCTCACTAATCTCCCTGCTTCTAAAGAGCTTTTGCAGATTTTTGAATATAAACTTTTCGGAATAGCAGGGAAAGCAAATAGAGCTACCAACACAGCAATTATTTCTACCTGCAGTAGACGGAATTCAGTGAGGCAGCGATGTCTGCACCAGAGGTCTCAGACTCTGAACACTCATTAGCTACAGTGGAGCACCCCAACCAGACTGCTCCTCCATGCAACAAAACTAAAAACAAGTGGGTAAAGCTTGACACAATTTATAAAGACCTGCTCTCTTTCCATGTAGAAATAAAGGATCTGTATGGGAAGCTACGTAAAGATGTTATTAACTTGGAGCAGTGAACGGATGCCACTGAGAGACAGATCACAGTAGTGGAAAACAGAGTAGATGACACAGAGATGACTATACAGGACCTACAAGAGCAATATGCCCATCTTCTAGCTAAACAAGAAGATACAGAGAATAGGGCCTGCTGTAAGAACCTGAGATTGTACTGTATTCCGGAGGGCTCTGAAGGCCAGGATATCACTGACTTTATAATAACTTTACTAAAAACAACCTTAGAATTGCCCCCAGACTTGCAGTTGGATTTGGAGCGAGTACACAGGGCGTTGGGCCCTCACTCAACTGATCCGAATGCTAGACCATGGTCTATAGTTCTGCATTTTCTCAGTTTCACAGTAAAAGAGAGGGTCCTGACCATGGCATGGCGTAAAGGGAAGATTTTTTAAGGTTAGATCTGCATCTATATTGACAATGATTACGCTCCACAAACTATGCGGAATCGAAGAGCATACACTGTTATCCTTCCAGCACTGAAGGAAGCCAATATCAGGTTTACAACACCCTATCCAGACTGCTTGCTAGTACAGCTCCCCATGGGATGAAAGGAGTTTCATTCAGCAGAGGAGGCTAGAGAGGAGCTTCTCAAGACAGGGCTACAGATCAAGAAGAGGTTGGCGTGGAGCTCATCGACCTCAGACCCCCCTCACTGGCAATCAGTATCTACCTCTGGAAATAATTGGAAGGGGAGATTTCTTGAGGCCTGAAAATGTCTCTAACCACTTGGCAGCCTTTCACCGTCCTACATGTTGTAGGACCTGACTGGTAGGAACATTTTTTCCTTCAGGATAGCCTGACTGGTGGGCCTGTATGTCAGGCTTGCTTCTCGGCTCATCACTGCTGTTGGGCCTTTCTTCAGAAGCCAGCCACATGGCCTGGGGTCCCGTACTGGCTCTAGCGTCCTCTCAGACAGGCTCAGGACTGATGCCTTAGACTGAATTCATATGCTTTGCAGGGGGATTATTGAAGTTAGCCCCTTTCTAATGTACACTTTTTCCTGTAGATAGTCGAATTGGTCAAGAATTGGGTTGGGAGTTAAAACTTCTTGTTTATTTCAAGAGAATCGGCAGGTGTGCAGTGTTGGGGGCATGCTATTAAGCAGGTTACCATTAAACCTGATGTTACTTTGGTACCACAGCATGGCTTATAAATAAGGGGAGGGAGGATCGCTTCCACTGTCGAGTCAAGAAGCTCACGTTGGGTATAAAAGGGCAGTGCAGGTTTTTACATTTTTTTTGTATAATGTTTTATGCTTACTTCTGCTATTTTGTTGTCTGTCTGTGTTTAATTTTTTCATTGGGAAAACAACCACCCCCCCCGGGGGCCAGGGAGTATACTACACCCAGATTTCCTCCTGTACCTCCAAGATTTTCGGAGGCACAAATAGGGAGAATTTTTCCAATCTCCCCCACCTTGGAAGTCGCAGTTAATGTAAATAGTTCTTATATTAAGGGTCAGCTTATAGCTGATTCTGTGTTTTTACAGTTAGTTTTGCGGACTAAGTTAGGTCTAATATTGATGTTAAATGGTTATAAAAAATGGATTAGTTATCTTGTTTACCAGTGTCACCTACAGCTACAGCAGGATTGTACAGTATTAACCAGAGACAAAAATGGAGATGTTGAGGGAGTTGGAGATAGTAGGATGGGGGGGGGGGATTCCCAGGGTTGCTCTTATATATGCAATTTGTACTTGTGGAGAAGGGGGGAGTCTGGCTCAGGCAGTTGGAACTGCATACCTTGACCTTGAGGACTCGATATTGTCGTGGGGTTACATGTTTAGGAGAAGTCCTTTATATGAGTAATTCATGATGGCGACACATGTAATAAAGGCCTTATCTCTTAATATTAATGGGCTTAACAACCCAATTAAGAGAGCCAGACTTTTTCAATACTTTAAAAAATATCCTAACGATGTTATATATCTTCAGGAAATGTATTTAATGGATAAAGAGCACTCTAAATTAACCTGGGGAGGACGATACCAGATACAGTATATGCATCATCATATCGAAAGGGAAAGCACCATGGAGTGGCAATTTTAATCCCCCTGTCTTCTCCTTTTCACTTGGCCTCACAGTATGCTGACCCGCTGGGATGGTTTGTAATTCTAAGAGGGACATTTTATGGGAAACAGGTTACATTGGTAAATGTGTACTTCCCTCCCTTGACGACCACTGTGGATTTAAAAATATTTTTTGTCAAACTTCTAGATAATATGTAGGGATGTTTGTTAATGGGAGGAGACATTAATTTAACTTTGACCCCATGTCTAGACTCGTCTACTGCATTTAAACACTGAATTTCATCTGCCCAGAAATAATTCTGTTCCCAGCTGGAGGCAGTAGGGTTAGCTGATGTTTGGAGACATTTTTACCCCACTTCAAGGGGATACACATTCTACTCCCCTAGACATAATTCCCTCTCTAGATTATATTATTTTTTTATTTCGAAAGAACATATATATTATTTGCAAGATTTGTCCATTGGCCTCAGATTTCTTTTGGACCATTCGCCTGTTTTTAAAGTTAGATTTCAAAATACCCAAGAGAACCACTGGGTGGCACTTGAACACCTCATTCCTTAGGGACAAACCCTTTAGGGACAGCTTTAGTGCTAAAATTTCCCAGGTTATAACTGAGAATTCCTCTTCAGAGGTATCTACCTCTATTGTATGGGACACTGTGAAGGCGGTGGTTCGTGGAGAAATCATCGCCTACGCTGCACAAAAGAAAAAAAGATGGGAGCAGCAATATGCTAAGCTCCATGAAGAATTAAGGGAACTACAACAGGCCCAGACCTTGGTTACAGCTGAGGTTAGGACACCAATCAATCAGAAAAAAAGCAGTTTTGCAGAAGCTGTCAGATGAGAAAACACAACATGCGCTGTTCTATCTTAAATCCTATAGATATGAAGGGGGCAAGGAATTTAGCCTGGAGACTTAGAGGCCATAGGACAGCCACATATATCACACACTTAGTGGACCCTATACATACTCTTAGAGCCATGAATATAGAGTAGATAATGGAGAGCTTTCAGAAATATTATGCACAGTTATATGGGATGCCATTATCCCCAGACTCCGCTAAACTGGAGGATTTCTTTCACCCTCTTTCTTTACCAAAACTCTTCCTAGACATGGTGGAGAGACTAAAGGCCCCAGTCAGAATAGAGGAACTTAAAAGAGTAGCGGCAGATAGTAAAACATTGAAAACCCTAGGCCCTGATGGACTGCCTGCTGAGTGGTATAAGTCCTTTCTCAGGCAGCTGGCCCTGCCATTGGTGAAAGCTTTCACCCCACCTTCATGGGATTATATTAATATTTCACCTATATTAAAACAAGGAAAACCCTCCAATTTAGCCACATCCTATAGGCTGATATCCATTATAAATATGGATTATAAATTATTTATGTCCATTTGGGCCTATAGGATTGAAGGGATGATGCCATATCTGGTGAATTCAGATCAGTCTGGGTTTATTCACTCCCAACAAACCTCTGATAACATTCGTAGAACAATACATTTGTTGGACCATGTAATCAGAGGTGAATACCGGCGGTCTTTGTTAGCCTTGATACCGACAAGGCTTTTGATTGGTCAACTGGCATTTCCTTTGGAAAACATTGACAGAGTTTGGATTCTCCAAGGAATTCATTACCCTTCTCCAGAAGGTTTACGCCTCCCCAAGGCACATATTAAGGTGAATGGTCAGCTCTCATCTAGGATCCCTCTAGGTAGGGGGATGAGATAGGGCTGCCCTTTATCACCACTTCTTTTTGCCTTGTATATAGAACCCTTGGCAGAAGCTATAAGGCAACACCCAGATATTAAGGGCATACCACTGGGTGGGAAGGAGTTTATTCTCTCTCTTTATATGTGGATGACATATTATCAACCTTATTAGGAAACTACAGACCTGTTAGTTTAACCTCAGTGATAGGGAAAATGATGGAATAACTTCTGAAGGAAAGAATTGTCGAGTATCTAGAGGCCAGAGGGGCACAGGACCCAAGGCAGCATGGATTCACAGAGGGAAGGTCATGCCAGACGAATCTGATAGATTTCTTTGACTGGGTGACCAAAGTAGTAGATCAGGGAGGGGCTGTGGACATGGCCTACCTAGACTTTAGCAAGGCATTTGACACAGTCCCACACAAAAGATTAATATACAAGTTAGCCCGCCTGGGAGTGGGTCCCAAGATGACAGCCTGGGTAAAGAATTGGCTGGAGAATAGGACACAGAGTAATAATAATAGGTCCACTCTGAAAAAAAGGGGGTTACTAGTGGGGTACCGCAGGGTTCAGTATTAGGACTGGTCCTCTTCAATGTCTTTATAAGCGACATTGCAGAGGGACTGGAAGGAAAAGTATGTCTCTTTGTAGATGACACAAAGATCTGCAACAGAGTTGATGCACAAGGTGGGGTGGAAAGGATGAGAAGGGACTTGGCAAGGTTAGAGGAATGGTCAAATGTATGGCAGCTTAGATTCAATGCTAAGAAGTGCAAGGTAATGCACCTGGGAAACAAAAACCCATGGGAAGAGTACACAATGGGGGGTGAGATACTAACAACAACAAAATGGAAAGGGACCTGGGGGTAGTCATATCAGATGACCTAAAGGTGGGCAAGCAATGTGAGAGGGCAGCAAGGAGGGCTGGGGATACTGGGATGCATAGGGAGAGGCATCACCAGTAGAAAACAAGAAGTTATTATCCCTCTGTACAGACGGCTGGTCAGACCCCATCTGGAGTACTGCATGCAGTTCTGGAGACCCAATCTCTGCAAAGACATAGACAGGATGGAAGCTGTCCAGAGAAGGGCAACAAAAATGGTGCAGGGTCTGCACCAGAAGACATATGAAGAGAGACTAAAGGAGCTTAATATGTATAGCCTCGAGGAAAGGAGGAGAGGGGACATGATAGAAACTTTCAAGTACCTCAAGGGAATCAACAAAGTCCAAGAGGGTAGCATCTTTCAAAAAAAGAGGTGTGCAAGAACAAGGGGGCATAATTTGAAGATGGGGGGCAGCTCAGAGGTAATTTAAGGAAGTATTTTTTCACAGAGAGGGTTGTGGATGCATGGAACAGCCTTCCGGAGGAGGTTGTGGAGTCAAAAACAGTTGTGGAATTCAAGCATACATGGGACAGTCATAAGGCCATTCTAGGGGGTGGGGGTAGGAAGAAGTAAGGAGGGCTGCTGGTTAACTAGGATCTGCAGCTTATCCAGTAGGTAGGGAAATGGGCAGACTGGGTGGGCCAAGCGGTCCTTATCTGCCGTCAAATTCTCTGTTTCTATGTTTCTATGTTATTAGATCCAAAAAAAGACTATCCCAGGGGGTGGGGGCAACTTTGAAGGTGATAGGGGTGTTTTCAGACATTGCAAGATATAAAATCAATATCCAAAAGATGGAGATTTTGCCTTTGAATTTCTCCCCCTCGCAGACCCTGAAAACACAGCTACCTTCTAGATGGAGAAATAACAGAGTTAAATATTTGGGAGTCTTTATTCCTCAAAATTTGTAACACTTACAACTGTTTAATTTGGAACCATTGACTCTGGAAATAGAGAAGTTACTTGGGATATGGACGCACCTCTCCCTTCCCTCTCACCTGCGAATACAGGCTATATGAATGACAGTGTTCCCCAAGATACTGTATTTATTTCAGACCTTACCTTTTACTCCACCTAAGTTTTATTTTTGTTTATGAGACAGAATATTCTCCAGATTTGTTTTGGCTGGGAAACATCCAAGGATTAGGTGGTCCCTGTTGCAGTTACCCATTGCCAAGGGGGGTTTGAATCTTCTGAACTTAAGGGAGTATCATAGGGCAGTAGTTTGTAAGATAGTTTTGATTTGGCTTAATTGACAAATAATGACACCATGGAAATACATTGAGTTTATTCTAAATTACCTTTTTGATGTCTTTCCGATTGTATTTACCTCATTGGATTCTGTGCCAAATCTTAGGCACTTCACATTTGGGACCCGCAATACTTTAAACATTTGGTAAGAAGTAAGGGTACTTCTGGGACTAGAAGAGGTCTTTTATTATTTTAAACTCTTGGTGAAAGAGAGAGACTTCCCAGCAGCCCGACTTGACCATGTCTATGGAGAGTGGCACAGGAATGGCGTATCAATGATATACCAATTTCTGGACCCACATGGTGTCGTGACCTTTGCCACATTACAATCTAAGTTCCACCTCCCCTGCATACATCATCATCAATACTTACAGGTCAGGATACATTTGTTGGAAAATAGCCCTACTTGAAATGCTTTTCCAAACCCTATGTACCCTTTATAGATCCCTTAGACAGTACTGGCTCGAATATATCTGGAAGTGTTGTATGCAGTTTTTTATTACCCCAGACAAACTAGCTAAATTATCCTTTATTCATATGAATTTTCAATGAATAAAAACATTTTACTACTACTACTACTTACTATGCCTCCATTAATGAGCTTGCTCTTTGAAGATATTGAAGGGCAGGAGCATACACGCTTAATTTATAGATCCCTTAGACAGTACTGGCAAGAATTGACTAAGGATATTTTGGCTAGGTGGAATAAAGAATTAAACACCCAAATAACCTATGAAAAATGGCTAGAACCAATTTTATATTCAATGAAAGTTTCACAAGCCCCATACTGGCTTGAATATATCTGAAAGTGTCGCATGCAGTTTTTTATTACCCCAGAAAAACTAGCTAAATTCTTATCTGTAAGGTATGGTGTGTGCTGGAGGGAGTGTGGGGAAACATTGGTGAATATTTCCCATATTTTCTGTACCTGCCCAAAAGTAACTCAGTACTGGTAGGATATTACAAGAAGCCTTCAACTCTTAATTGATTCAGATTTAAATTTAACAAACCAAATGATTCACCTCTGTTTAGGGGAGGATGGCATGGTCCCTCAGAATAAGAGTAAGATATATCTTTATTTGGCAGCAGCTAAAAAGGCCATAACCCACCTTTGGTGGACTACCACTGTACCCCCACTGTCCCATTGGCATACTATTATGTCTAAAATCTACTACTTGGAATGATCTATAGCAACCAGGATGGGATGGGTGCCCCAATTTGAACTTACATGGAGACCCTAGGTTTTTCATATAGCACCTCTGGATGACTCCTTTATCCCATGATCTTGATTTAGGAACCAGCTCATAGTGCATACAATGAGGATATTTGAGAATACTTGTCTGTATGAGCTGAGATAATGGAACTTAGCATCTCTGTATGTATAAAGACTAATTATAGATATTACATGTAATGTTTTAACTGTACAAGTGTATTCCTGCTGTAATGAACTGGAAAAAATAAAGAATATAAAAAAAATAAGAAAAAAATAACAGCTGCCAGAAAACAACCCTGAACATGATGTTTTTTAATTCATAATTGAAGTATAAAGTCACTCACACATGGAAAAAAACACATTTGTATATTTTCCCAATATAGAGTTCGCATTCCATGCATGGAAGAAGCAAAACATAATCTAACCAGCAGTGGGTCTCCAACCCAGCCAGCGGTACCCCTCTTCCACCCATCTGATCTTTCATGTGACCGGTGGTGAGTGCCCTTCCCCACCACTGGTTCCCCTTCCAGCCTGCCTGATCTTTACCCAGCAAGTGATGGGTGCCTGGCCTTACTGCTGGTATCCCCCTTCCACCTGCTCAGTTCTTTTTTTTTCAGTCATGAATTTATCTCTCAGTTTGCCCCCAGCTGGCACCCATCTGGATTGGGCCCCCAGCCCCATCACCCATCTTCTCTGGGCCTTACCTGATTCTGGTGCATCCCCTGCCACAAGGCTGGATCCAGAAGGGCTCAGTCATATCTGTGGAGCCTGCACCGGACTTCAGGTAGCAGCTGACCAGTAGGACTAGCATTCCTCCCACCTTCCTTGAGGGAAGAGAGCTGTCCAAGAGACAAGCAAAGCAGCCCACATCAATGGACTCAGATGCATCACTGTCACATAGGAAAAAAGGCATTGTAGGAAAAGGAAAAGCAATAAAACTGACAGGCATGGAGATACCAGGGGCCATAAAACAAGCTGTCAAATTTAGAAAAAAAACACCTAACAGCAAATAAAGGAAAGATCACACTAGGAGGATATACAAATCAAAACACTCTGCACAGCATGTTTTTTTTTTATTTTGACAGTAGTTCTACTTTAAATATTAGAAATTAATTTTTAAGTCTTTTAACTACAATGTAATTTTGTAATACTGTGTTAGGAGTTGTATTTTATGCAACTACTTTGTATGCTTATATATTAATGACTGGAAGCACGTTGAACATTGGAAAAGTCATATATTAATAAAGTCTGCTTGTCTGTCTGTCTGTCTGTCTGTCTGTCTATCTACAGTATCTATCTATCTATCTATCTATCTATCTATCTATCTATCTATCTATCTATCTATCTATCTATCTATCCTCTCTCTCTCTCTCTCTCTCTCCCTCTCTCTCTACAATGCACACAAGTGCCAAAGGCCCCAGAGTAACAGCTCTGGAAATATGAATGCTGGTTATCTCAGTGAAGAGCTCCCTTTAGCCATTTTATCAGTCAAGGTCAAGCAATATCTGATTCTGAGCATCTCTAGAAAGAACTGCAGTTTGCATTAGGAAACTGTAAGGGAAAAATTGCCAGAAGGATCCATTCGAGATTCATCTGCTGCTTGTTTGAAAAACAAAATACTCCCAACAGTTCCACCATTTATTAGATGATCGAACGGCTTGTGAATTTTGTGTCCAAAAAATGACCCACTTTATGGCCAAAAATTACATTTGAGGTGCTTTTTTTACCACAACTTGTGAATTTTTGTTGAAAATGAATGCAGCTTTTGAAAAAAGCAGTAGGATTGCTGGGATGCAGTTGAGCAGATACAGATGCAGAAGCAGCGTTCAGATTTGCATCCACATCCAACCCTTTTGAAAATCCAGCCACAGTTATCTAACGTTCTGAAATAAGATTTGATTTCAAGCGATTATCATCTTCATTAATCAGGACATAGGCAGGAAAATGCTGTACTTGCCTTTGCAGTTCAGTTTGTCCTGACACTGTTCTGGAGCTGAGGTCCTAACCCTCTGCTAGCAGCGTCACGCTCTGTTGTTATAAAAGTGGATATGATGTCACAAGCTGAAGATTACAACCTCAGCTCCTGAACAGCATTGGGGTGCATGAACTCCAAAGGGCAGTGATCATGGTTTGATAAACATATTAATTTAATTTTTTTTTTTTTATTTGTGACCTGAGCCTACTATTAATACTTTTGTCACTACAGTTCTCCAAACATCAGGCAACCCAAGTGAATAGTAAAATTCGAATCTAGAAAGAACTCAGCTTTTTAAAACTGCAGTGCATGTTAGGGTGAAAATGTCCAACTTACATCTTTTTATTCCATTTTTAGATTGCCCTTTTTCTCCTGTCTTGCAAGATGCCCCCTTTTCTTGTTTTGGAGTCTACGTTAGTATTTTTTTAATTTGAAACTTGGTGCTCCTTTTAATACTGTGAAAATTCTTAGGTTTTCATCGATGTTCTCACCAATTTTTGGAAACTCATTGTTTAAAATGACTTTTTCCTTCTGACTGAGGTAATAGCATGGAACAGACACTGCTCCCTGAACTTATGGGGCAGTGGGTGTCCAAGAACAGCTGAGAATGTTGATGAAAACCTAGGGGTAGATTTCAAGGACCACTCCATTCATTATCTGTAACGCAAAATGCTAAAGCAGACCCAAAATGCAGAACAGGGCATATTAGAAGACAGGAGAAAAAGAACAATCAAAAATAAAGTAAAAAAGTACAGGTCAGAAGCTTCACCATCTCATGCACTATTGCTTTAAATAAATCCGATTAATGCATATTTTCAACATTAGTATCTGTTCAACACTTGAAGACAAAATTAGCAGTTCTGACAGCTGTTACCTGGAAAATATATCTCCCTGCAGACTGTCTCACGATGCTAATCATCACCTCTCATGAAGCAATAAGTGACGTGCAAGCAGTCCTGTGTTGGCTGGTGCAACATTCTCTGAAGGCCTGTGCACATGACTTATGGAACTCATCTATGTGCGTGTACAAGGGCAGGGGCAGGTGAGGGCCTAACCAGCACATAAACATCAGTTCACCTGTTGTCAGAGGCAGCCAAGGGCTGAAGAGGACATTCAGTGGGTTCCGTAGTTTTGCCAGCAGAAGGCATTAACCCAAGTCTTTTTAAATGATGTTGGGAATTCTTTTCTTTGCTAATGTTAGTGTGGTTAGTTTTAACCCAAATCCTTTTTGTGGAACACTGTAAATTAAAATGTCACGGAGCTGTGGACCTCTGGAGTGTATTACCAGTAGCATAGACAGGGTAGGGTCTAGTAGCAAGACTTTCCCAAATTATGTTTTGGCCCACCTTGCTAGATCAGAAAGAACATTTTATAAAACATTTTATAAATTTTCAAGTGACAAGGGTCCACTTCTCTGATGTACTTGTCCAATTATTTGAGATCCTAACCAGCTTACCAAGGCGTCCATGAAATGTGTGAATGATTCAGCTCCCACTGAAAATGATGGCAGTGCTGACAATCCATGCAGGATGTATCCTCTTCCCTATTATGGGACTCATCCATTGCAGTTTTTAAGATGACCCTTCATAGCCCTATAGCTGCACTGCAGGAAAAAACCCACATCTATGCAAAAATAAGTAGATGCTAAAATCAAGACCCTGGAGTAACAAGTAGGTCAACACCCCACACAGGTCAAACCACTTGAGCTAATGGTGTCCAAAGCAGTTCTTAACAAGGTGCTCGATTTGAGGGTGGAACAGACACTGAGGAAAGCGGCTATAGAATAATATATGGGCGACCATACACAACAAGGCTCAGTTTCCATTGAGGGGTTGTGATGACATCATAGGGACCTCAAGAGCAAAACTACACCACTACTGTAGTACAGTGAAGTTTTTGAATGTATGGATTTTTATACACAACTCCTAACCCTACGGAATACACTAATTATATAAAGTGGATAACAGATCTGGCATGTTTCTGGCCCCAGCTCATTATGAGAAAACAAAATAATCATGCAGATCTGTTGAAGGATGGTGAAGCTATTAAAGTGCACAATTAAGGGTCTAACATTAAACAGTCTACTCAACCCTAACTATAGTGGTATAGTGGTACTACTGCATCAGCACAACATACTACATATATATAAATTATTGTGTGCATTGGCATCCTTATAGTTAGTGTTGAGTAAGGTGTTTAATGTAAACCCCTATCTTTGCACCTTAATAACCTTTCCCCTTTCAATGGAATTGCATGGAAAATTGTATGTAGCCCATGGGGGGGCAAGGTCTCTTGATCAGGCAAGTTTTGTGATGGTCAGATGTCTGGATTATGAGATCAAGATAGTACAAACAGTGGAAAATCTAGGTTTTTGGCCAGTTGTGTACTCTCACCTACAGTCCAGATGGTTTGGAATTTTTTCTGGACTTTTCAGGGTAGATGAGGCTTGCCCTAGAAAGAGGCCTTTTTTGGTTTGGTGAAACAAATATTAATCGGTTCCCAAGTTATAAGGATTTGAAATTTCAGTTCTGAACAGCTCAGTAGGGTCTTTCATTTATATGTCCAATGCAGAAGAAGAATTTCAGGCTAATGAAAGAAGATTCTTCTTTTGTGTGCCGAAATTCTTCTTTCATGAGAAAACAATCTTCTTTTGCATGGCGTCTTCTTGTTTTTTAATTTTTAAATTGAAAACTCATAACAATGATGCCCTGTAGGAAAACAAACATGTGAATTTAGCTAAATGGGACCTGTTTAGCTTGATTCTGGAGTTTGCTTTTTGAAAAATAATGGTTTTGGGACATTCCTCAAACTATGGTGGAAGGCTTAACGAGGGCTTAGCAAGGGCTCATATGAAAGTACTGTGTTTTTTTTATGAGCTCAACAATGTGTGTTCAACAGCAGGACTTCCTTGGTGTTTGTGGTCAAACCTGGAGTGTTGCTGCCAGCTTCAGTGAGAGCAGTGATATAGCAATTGCTGGATTATATGAAAGAACTATAATTATTTTGTAAGATCAAATAAAAGAACTATGGTTCTTTTGTGAGAGCAACAGCAAACATAGAAACATAGAATTTTATGGCAGATAAGGACCGCTTGGCCCACCCAGTCTGCCCATTTCCCTACCTGATGGATAAGCTGCAAATTCTAGTTAATCAACAGCTTACTTCCTCCTACCCCCCCACTAGAATTGCCTTATGTCTGTCTCATGCATTCTTGAATTCTTCCACTGTTCCTGACTCCACAGTCTCCTCAGAAGGCTGTTCCATGCATCCACATCCTCTGTGAAAAAATACTTTCTAACATTACCTCTGAGCCGTCCCCTCTATCTTCAAATTGTGCCTTTGTTTCACATCTCTTTTCTGAAAGATACTACCCTCTTGTACTTTGTTAACTCCCTTGAGATACTTGAAAGTTTCTATCATGTCCCCCCTCTCCCTCCTTTCCTCAAGGGTACACATATTAAGCTGCTTTAGTCTCTTCTCGGATGTCTTCTGGTGCAGACCGTGCACCATTTTGGTTGCCCTCTTCTGAACAGCCTCCACTCTGTCTATGTCTTTGAGGAGCTGGGGTCTCCAGAATTACACTGTACTCTAGATGGAGTCTCACCAACTGTCTGTACAGAGGGATAACAACTTCCTGCTTTCTACTGTTTATGTCTCTCCCTATGCATCCCAGTATCCCCCAGCCCTCCTTACTGCCTTCTCACATTGCTTGCCCACCTTTAGGTCATCTGATGCAATTACTCCTAGGTCTCATTCGATTTTTGTTGTTGTTATTATCTCACCCCCCCATTGTGTACTCTTCCCCTGGGTTTTTGTTTCCCACATGCATTACCTTGCACTTCTTTGCATTGAATCTGAGCTGCCATATATTTGACCATTTCTCCAACCTCGCCAAGTCCCTTTTCATACTTTCTGCTCCACCTTGTGTACCTACCCTGTTGCAGATCTTTGTGTCATCTGCAAAGAGACATACTTTTCCTTCCAGGTGCTCTCCAATGTCACCTATAAAGACATTAAAGAGGACTGGGCCCAGTACTGAACCCTGCAGTACTCCACTAGTTACCATCCTTTCTTCACTGTGGACTCCATTTACTATTACCCTTTGCATCCTGTTGTCCAGCCAGTTTTTTTTATCCAGGATACCACCTTGGGACCCACTCCAAGGCTGGCTAACTTGCGTATTAATCTTTTGTGTGAGACTGTGTCAAATGCCTTGCTAAAATCTAGGTAGGCCATATCCACAGCCCCTTCCTGGTCTACTACTTTGGTCACCCAGACAAAGAAATCTATTAGGTTCATCTGACATGACCTTCCTGCTGTGAAACCATGCTGCCTTGGGTCCTGTGCCCCACTGGCCTCTAGGTGCTCAACAATTATTTCCTTCAGCAAGACTTTTTTGTTTCTGTAGCTGCAGCTGTAGTGCTGCTGCTGGCTTGAGTGAGAGCATTGAGTCAGAAAATGCTGGATCTCTCTCTCTCTCTCTCTCTCTCTCTCTTTTCTATCTGTCTGTCTATCTCTTTTATTTTGTTGCAGTTAATATTTTTATTGTTTTTCCAAGTTTTTAAGTGTACAACACAGGTACAGTCAGATGCAACATACAGAGCTTTCCTCAAATGACATTTCATAAACAGGTTAAAAAGGATGTTGCATATTTGTTTGGTGTAATCATTGCATAACTTTCACACAAGATACAATTTACTATAACAACAGATATGTATTACTGTTAAGTTTCCAACAGATAGCGACAAGAAGGCAGTACAGACATTACTAAACTAGAGTGGATAGTTGCATCTGAAGCTGGGCATAGAATTGGGGATCCTAGGCTTGGGGTAAATAAGATCTCTGATATTTAGTTTCTATCTCTTTTATTAATATATAGCAAATGGTGCAGGGTGCCCACCCTGGGTACCACTTTTTTCTCCCCCTTCCTGGTCACCCACCCCCTTACCAATGTTTAATAATAACATTACATTCTAAGTGGATTGGGGTGCCAACCCCCAATACCACTTTTCCCCCTCCAGTTCACCTATCCACCATACCCAATTTATAGTTGGTGGCACTGGGGTGCACACCCCCAGTGCTGTGAAGATCATCCTGACACTGGGGTGCCCAATCCCCAGTGTTGGCTTGGGTCCCCCTGAAATAAACATAATCATCCCTCATTGATCTTTTTTGTTTTGTAATAACATAAAAAAGGGTCAATTTGCCATCTGACACCCCCATACCCCCACTCACCTCACCCTGACCACCTACTCAGCAGTTACCACCCCACACCCCTCCACACACCCTCACTCACCTAAAACTGTCCCATGATGTACAGCCACTCACCAATCAAAGGCTGTCTTGCTGCTGGAACCAGGAACTACAGTGTGAGAAAATAAGGTAAGTCCAAGTTAATGTATTTCAATGGGGTTTGCACTTTTATTCATAATTTTGTCATTTTTAACTTTGTTATACCTAATTTTTAACATGGCCTTTTTGGGACCCCACCTCATGAACAAGGGTAGTAACATTTTCAAATCCAGCCTGAAAGGTGATTTTGTAGTCATTGCATGAAATCACTTTTTGGGTGGGATTTGAAAAAATTCACCTACTGGGTTCATGGGGTAGGGTCATAAGAAGGCTGTGTTGAAAATGTGAGGTCAAAAATATTAAAAAACAGTAAAGTTATGAGCATACATTGAACATTTTCTATGCTTGCTCATAACTTTGGTAATTTTCAATATTTTGTCCCCCAAATGTTCAATATAGCCTTTTGTTTTTTTTTACACCACCTCATGAATGTGACAGCTGTCATTTTTGAAATGCTGGTCAAAATGTGTTTTCACACCTGTGGTGCTAAATGCCGTTTTGGTAGGGATTTGAAAATTTTCACCTACCAGGTGTATGAGATGGGGTCATAAGAAGGCAATCCTGAAAGTTTGGTGTAAAAATATGGTAAAATGACCAAATTATGACTGAACATTTAAATATTTCAACGTTCACTCATAACTTGGCTAATTTTTAATATTTTAACTCCAAACTTTCAACACAGTCATTTTTTTCACACCACCTAATAAACATAACAGGTGTCATTTTTTAAATCCTGGAAAAGATGTGTTTTCTCACTTCTGGTGCAAAACAATGTTTTGGTCAATATACAATAAATGCCACAGGTAACAGGATTCAAACTGGCTTGGGGCAGGCACATGTGTATCATTAAAAGAAAGACTTATCTGGAGTGGTTGGGGGAAGCGTTAGGCTATATAGGGCCCCTTGTTACCACATAAGGTAAGTAGGGTTAGGGCAGACTGTAGGGGCCTTATAATCCTTACCTGACAGTAAAATTTATGTTTCTATGTTTCACTTGGCACCCTTGTGTGAAAAAAAATAATTATCTGTGCAGCACCAGGTTCTGCATCAGAGAAAGAGTAAGGCACTTCTGATGGACTCCACCAGGTTTCCAGTTGCCTTGGTGACACTGTTGGTAGTGCAATGGAATGGTATTCTGGGTGGCCTGGGTTCAAAACCCAGCTAAGGCACTTCATTCTTTCTCTCACTTTCTCTTCTGTTTGAATCTTAATATCAAGATTTTTTTAAGTTCCTGGATGCCAAAATTGAAAGCCTCCTCCCATGTGTATTAACATCTGACTAGACCATGGTGTCCAAAAAGCCATTGGAGAAGATTGACTGGCTTTCCCTTTTTGCACCCTGGAGAGATTTGAAAAATGGGTTAAACTGCCATGTGCTTACTTCAAGGTTATAGTCAATATAAATTGGCTCATCTCCTCCAGCTTTGACACTTGGAGGTGCACCAGCAAGGATTTCCACTCCCACCTCTACTATTCACAGTCACCATCAAACCCTTGGCTGAATTTATGAAGTCCTCTCCAGGTATACATGGAATAGACACTTCTACCTAACATACAGAGATCTTGGTATACACCAATAATGACCTTATTTATGGTTCCAGTCCAGTGATATCTCTTCTCAATATCATCTTACCTACCATACAGACTGCATTTAAATGAACATTGCAATCCTTCTTAGGCCTCAAAGTGCCCTAGTTTAAAAAAAAAACACATGTTGAGATTGTTTACATTATGTAAAATTTTCTGTTGTATCTTGTCAGTTTTATTTGATTCCTGTTTTTTTTTAAAGTGAAAAACAGACTTCCCACCATACTGGTGTTACCACACAAAAATATTTTTGTTTACAGTCTTTGACCAACTCCCATTGCATCTCTCCTGGACTTGGGAACTCCCCAACACAATCTAGGAGACTATTGCATTACTGGTGGCTTCACTGTTTGGGGGTTCCTAATATTCAAGGTATCTGTAATAAGAGCAGATTGAGGATTTGAAACAAAAGTAGGTTGACTATAACTACATGGTTAGCAGAGATGGGTGAAGTTGGCAAACTTCACTCCATGAATTAATTTGTGAATGTCACCCGATATGTGAAGATCAATTTGTGAAATTCATGCAATTCATGGAGCCCAGATTGATTGTGAAGGGTTACATTTTGCCACAAAGTAAAGCATTTTGCTGGTGAAATTTGGCACTTTGCAGCAAAATTCCACATTTTACAGCAAAAACTTCACAATTCATGTGAAGTTGAAGTTTCTCAAGTCTGGGGAAACTTTGCGAAGCTCCATGAAGTGCACATTTTGGCCACTTTGCACAAACTTCACCAGTGAAATTATACTTTGCCTTATCTCTAATGGTTAGCATACATTTCACTTTCACTAAGAAAGAAAGCAGATAATACAACCAGCAACATCAACAAATGTTACAGAAGGTAATGAAACATATAGTGTGGATTTTCAACTTGAAACAATGTGATGCAAAACAGGGTTGACAATTTTTCTTTAAGGAAGTCTTAATTTGGCTGCTAAGGAGCAATGATTTGACCTGCAAAATGACAGACATGTAGGAACACTGGTGAGTTTAAAGCAGCAGTACAACAGAACATGTCTTCCAAAAAGTTACTTTCTGGTACAATTAATAAAACTATTAGCACACCTGTCAAATATACTTTTCTATCTAGGTACATGTGCACCATGATGTTTTTTTTAATTTTCATTTTCTCAGTCCTAACCCTTACTAGGTCTACAATGCTGTTTCTAAGCCAAATGTGGCACCCATCTTTTTTTTCTTGAAAAAAAAAAAACTAAATTAAAACAGTTATAAGACACTCACATGTTGGAGGAACTATGAAACTTTACCATTGGAAAACTCCTGCAGTCTTTTATAGTGAAAAAAGTTAGGGTCAATTTTTCTGCCCAGTTTCGTTACACGCTGCTGCTTTAAATGAATTATGTTAATGAATTGTACATTACATTTGACAGACATTTTGTTGCAGGCACTACATTAACAATTTATTTAGAATGAAACTGAACATTCCCAAAAAGCATAGTTAGTGAAAAAAAGAAAAAAAAATAATGAAACTGAGCATTCTAAGAAGTCAGTTTGAAACAAGTTGTCTCTTCAGGCTGTGAATGAATTGGGAATGTATTACAAAGTTACTTCAATGCAGTCTGTACAGTATAAAAAAAATCTCTACATTCTTAGCAAGACGTGATTAATTACCCTGGTATCTGCTCTTATTGCTGAAATGTGTGAAGATTAGGGACCTCAAGGAAAATTCTCATCTTCTGAGTGATAAAAGGTATAACCTATTCAGGAATCCAAATTTTAGGTTCTCCTAATGACATGCACCCTCTTTATCATGTTCAACTTTTTAAGCTCATTAGTTTCTCACTGGAGGATTAGAAGAATCTTCCCCTATCTCTGTATTATTGCATTAATTTTGGGAAGATGTAAATTCTTTCCCAACTCCTGTACCTGCTTCAGGTAGTACCTTTCATGCTCAGATATGTTGATTGTAAATAACTGCATAGAATGTTTAACCACATCCTCTGATACTGGCCGAAACCAAGAATCTCCTAGATCACTTTGTGTCATCCCGGCTTGCAGGGCAGACTGCCTTTCCTGAATATTAAACAGTACACCATTTGTATTAAGCAATGCTATGTCAGTGATTTGATGTTTTCAAAACAGTCCCATAAATAGATTTTGAGTGGAGGCCACTTGCCCTGTCCATTACAGAGCCTCCTGATTACAGATCCAAATGGACTTTGTTGGAAAAACAGGGGCAACTGACATGCTTTTTTTTTTGTTTCTTTTTATTGCTTTCAAAAAGTACATGAATCCCAAAACACTCATAATAGACATTGAATTTAAGAGTAGTTTATACAAAAGCATACAGATTACTGTAGCATATAAACCTGTCAACCCTTTATTCTTCCAAATGAGGAAATGAGAGCAAACACCAATTAACATTTCCCTTAAATACATTAAAAAAATTCCTGACAAATCACCCTACATTGTGTTAACTATATTACACTCCACATGTATATGGTGTATTTGGATTGTTCAGTCTTTGCTGTCCTAACCAGAACCTCCTTGTAAATGAGCATTGCTCAATGAAGTCTTTTCTAGGTAAAATAAATAAATACAAAATACAATACTAGAGGTCTCAGTGGCAAAGGAGATTTAGCATACAACAACAAATGCAGCCCTAGTAGCTGCTAGTTAACCACTTGCAGTAGAAAAATCGAGGAATTTTAACTCCAATAGGGCTGTCATATAATGGAGAAAAAGGTACCTTAGCAGTAAGTCAGACAATACATAACTGTACTGAAACACTGTAAAATCAGTACATTAGACCTGACCTCTAAACATAGCTGGAAGAAATAATATAGGGCAGGTTAGTTGCCTCAGTCAAGCTCTGCAAATAAGGTCCTGTACACACTGTGGATCTTAACATAGTTTAAGTGACTGAAAATGTTTTAAATCCCCCTAGCATGGTTTGCATCCAGGCTACAAACCCCTTGAAGAGCACTTTTTCTGGTACTCAGTGTAAAACCAGTATAGGAACTTTACCTGCCCCAAAGTCCACTGGTGCAAAAATTACAATTTCTCTGTGGCCATGTTTCAGGAGGGAAGGGATCGTAATTTGGCTCCATGGAGCCAAGAGTCTGATCGCTTCCACTTCCTGATTTGGAGACATGCCCTCACGCTCTTGCATTTTGTAATGTAATAGTATGGAGAGTGTGGGGGCATGCTCTATAGAGTTCTATAGGGACCCATTTTTAAGCCCTTTTTGAACATTTTAGAGTGCTGATTTTAACAATCAAAGCCACCACTCAACTAACAAGGCCCTTGATAGTTGAGTGGTGACCTTGATTTGTTGAAACTGGCACCTTAAAATGTTAAAAAAGAACTAAAAACAGGTTCCTGTACAACTTTATGGGGCACACCCCCCCCCCACACTGTGCATACTATTACATCACAAAATGTTAGAGTGTGGGGGCATGTCTCCAAATGAGGAAGTGGAAGAGATAGGACTCTTGGCTCCACAGAGCCAAATTACAGTTCCTTCACTGCGCACTGGCTGCCCCACCGCCCCCGCCACCACCCTTGGTCGACTTTGCAATTTATACCTGGTGTCACGTGTGCGCAAAAACCAATCAGTGGCTTTTCCCATTTGCAGGTTATCAGAAACCACCACCAGTGGCCACTGTTCCTATTCCCTGCATTTCTTCATCCCTCCACCTCCCCTAACATCACATTCTGCTCGCATAGGAACTACTCCCTAGGAATATGGCTATCTGTTTTGTCCTCTTCCCCGTAACTACTCCAACCTCTGAATACCTTTCCCCATCAATGCCCCAAATCAATGGAAGTCTTTTCCTGCTGGCTACATCTGCGTTGTTGGTGCTACTGCTCACAACAGATTCAGTGGCATCAATTCTAGCTACTGAACAAAAATTCCTTCATCACTGCACCCCTACTCTCAGCCTGCCCAACATGGCCCAAATAAGGTCACACCACTAGTATCATTATTTCTGGTGCGCCTATCAAACAAAGAACTAAGACAACTAGGCTATCTGATTCATTCTGCCATGATCAAAAAACACCACTGGCATCCTCCAACCTGCCCCCTCCTGTCCCTCCTTCTGCAAGCCCTGCTAGCAGGTGACATTGAAACCAACCCAGGACCTACAAACGAACACATTGACCACACTAATGTCACATGGGCTGGATGCCATGGTATCAAGATCACTCACCTAAATGTATGTAGCCTTCCTTCCAAGTTCAGTGAGATAGAGGCCTGGGTGACCCTATACAAGCCCCATGTGCTAGGTATCTCGGGGACCTGGCTAAAACCATACCACGACAATGCCTTGTACCAACTCCAAGGCTATTCCTTCCTCCGGCAAGATAGGCCGGGCAGGAAGAGAGGAGGAGGTGGCCTTGCACTGTATGTCCAGGACCATATATCAGCTGCCACTGTCGCTTGCTCCACTGCCATCTCACTTAGTGAGTGGATTATTACTGAGCTAACCATTAGCGCCTCAAAAAAACTGTACATTGGCTGTTGTTACAACCCCCCTCCAGCTTCTACCCAGGGACTATCTAGCTTACTGTCTGGTCTAGCAGGCGTCACCCCACCTAGAGATGTCTTCCTACTGGGCGATTTCAATCTCAATAGGACATCAAACTCAATCCCAGAATACACAGCCCTACTAAAGCCACAAAACCTAGAGCAAGTAGTCTCGACCACAACAAGATTCAACCAACACACACCAAACCACTCTATCCTTGATTGGATTCTAACTAACCGGTCTTACCTACTCCTTCTAACAGGCACCATGTCAGACGCAATTAGCGACCACTCCCCCACCTACATCGTTGTGAACAATAAGTCAGTTCGCCCACCAGCAAAACTACTGTCCTTCAGAAATTTCAGCAGCCAGAATCATGAACCTGTGACTAGGGAAACAATGTCCTTAAATTGGTCCTCCCTATACCAGGTTGAAAATGTCTCTGCTGCTGTCCAATACCTCACCAGCACCCTTCAGAAACTTCAGGACCACTATTTTCCCACCAAAACCAGAAGGGTTAGGGGAGGCTGCACGCGCTGGATAACAAAAGAACTGTTACTGTAAATGAAGGTCAGGGACTCATCCCCACAACTATGGAACACCTACAGGCAACTGTGAAATGCCTGTAAGCAGCTGGCAAAGTCACTAAAAAAGAAATACTTCACTGAGTTCCAAAAAAACACCCTGGGGAATCCACGTAGTTTCTGGGCCTCAGTTGGGTCCATCTTAAGCCCAAAGACCAGTAAGCAAATAACTAAACTTGCCTCCCCAGCAGGCACCATTGATGACCCTGCTCTCATCGCTGACCTCCTCAATAATATGTTTAACAACCTAACCCCTTATCTTAGCAAGCTCCCTCCTTACCCTCCCTCCAACCCAAACAGCAACAATAGCCCCCCCACTCCCACAAACACTGAAGCTTCCACCCCTCCTTTCTATTTCAGGGCCATTACTCACAAGACCATTATAAAACTTCTGAAAACCCTCCCTTCTAGTGGCAGCCCTGGAAGTGACAGGCTGTACCCTGCTTTCCTGAGGATCATCTCCCCTGCCCTTGCCAAACCACTAACACACATTTTTAACCTTGCCCTGTCTACATCAACAGTGCCTGACACCTGAAAACATGCAAGTGTGATTCCCATCTTCAAGGCAGGAGACCCCAGTTGCCCTGAAAACTATCGGCCCATCTCCCTGCTACCACACCTCAGCAAACTACTTGAGAAAGTAGTCCATTCCCAACTAACTGAACATCTCAATAAATATAACCTCCTGTGTCCTTCTCAACACAGCTTCCGCAAACACCACAGCACCTCCTCTGCCCTGGCAGCTTTCTTAAACCATGTCGTCAGAAATACGGCCACGGGTGCAGTCTTTGTTGATTTATCAAAGGCGTTTGACCTTGTTGACCATCAACTTCTTCTCTCCACACTTCAACATTTTGGTTGTGCCCCTGGACCTGCAGCCTGGTTTCATAGCTACCTCACAAACAGGTCCCAGTCCATGCTTATAGGGAAAATAGCCTCAACTTCCCTTCTCATCAGCACTGGAGTTCCTCAGGGATCAATCCTTGGCCCCCTTTTTTCTCCATGTTTATCAATGCACTACTGGTATATAGCCTAAACTGCAACACTCTTCTCTATGCAGACGACCTAGTCCTATACCACAGCAACAAGTCCCTAGAAGCCATCTCCTCAACTTTCACTGACAGCTATGCGGTGGCTGTTCACTGGTTCACATCCAGGAAACTCCTTGTAAATGGGAAAAAGATGAAGGCCATGTTCATCGGATCAAAGACTTTCCTAAACAAGTCAGCTAAGCTAAACTCCTCCCTCACTGTATATACACCTGCCGGACTTCCACTGGAACAGGTCAACTCTTTCAAACATCTCGGTGTTACCCTTGACCCATCACTCACCTATAATGATCACATAACCCTGACTATCAATAGGATAAACCTGAAGCTAGGAGCGGCATACCGAGCAAACAACCTGCTATCATCCGAAGCTCATCTCGCCATTGCACAGGGAAACCTCCTACCACTCCTTGACTACTGCTCCCCCATCTACTCCCAAGTGTCCATAAAGCAGCACTCCCACATCAACATGACATACAATGCCATCTGTCGCTTTGCTCTCAAGACTCCCTCCTTAACTCATCACTGTACACTCTACCAGTCCCTTGGTTGGCTCCCTCTCCAGGCACGCTTTGACTATACCACAGGCTGCCTAGTCTACAATGCCCTCAGAAGTAAGCAGCTGACCCCATATGCCCCCCTACTCATACACAGAGCATCCACGAGGCCCCTTAGGGCATCCTCCATCCAATCCTTGGAAGTTCCCTGTGTCTCTACAGTAATGGGCAGTAAAGCCTTCTCTGTCTCTGCCCCCTCCCTCTGGAATCGTTTTCCCGTGCCCGTCCATACATCTACATCCCATGCGTCTTTCAAATCTAACCTAAAGGCCTGGTTAATGATAGGCTCCACCTGCAAATGCACACAGGGCAGCGCAGGAGACTGAAAGCCACCATAATCCTACCACAGACAGGTGCTTTCTGCCCATCTAACTCTCCACCGCACCGCAATCCTAAAGCACTAACCCACTGACTTGACTCTCTTACTGCCTCTCAAATGTAAGACCTCCTCCCACATCTCTGAACCTGGTCCAGGCAGGCCATGGCTCAAGGTAACACCAAGACTTAGTGGGGCTTAACACAAATCACCCTGCTCTCCAGTTTACTCAGACTATGCTCCCTCAGTGCCTAGACTCAGTGCACTGTCTGGAAGCCTTGCCCTAATATTAGCACACGCTCTCAGGTCAACCTGCTCTCTTTCTCAAGACAGGCATGTTACCTAGACTAGATATTGTTAAGTCTGTTATGTTAAACTACTCCTTGTGAATCTGTAACTTTTCTCCCATTGTACTGCTGCAGGTATCCCTGTAGTACTTCACTTACCATTGTTTGTTTAACACAAGTAAGCTTTTGTTTATTGTTATCTACTGATGCTTGTACAGTATATGTAAATTGTATTTTATATCTACTGCTTGTATCCATGTACTGCCACCTTGTGGCCGAGGTCGTGACTGAAAATGGTCCACTGGATCAACGCACTTACCTGGTTACTAAAAATGTAAATAAATAAATAAATAAATAATGGCCACTGAAAAATTATAATTTTTTTGCACCAGTGGACTTCGAACCAGGTAAGGCTCCCATGGTATTTCCTGGTGGAGATTTAGATACAGCTAGATTTTGGGCCCGATGCTGCTCCTGAATATGATTAGCCCATTTTCCAGCCTCTGAAGGGTCCAAAAAAATCTACATCTTTCCATTGTAAACAATCTGAAGCTTCACTTGGTAGATCATGGCTTGGGGAATTGAAGCCTCTTGCAAATTCTGTCGAACACCCTCAAACTTTTTACTCCTCATGCAGGTCGTGTAACTGATATCTAGGAACAAATAAATCATTCAATGATCTTGAATTAGGGGGCTCACATGGTGAGCCAGCCACAAAATCTGATCCCTTGTCCCTACACCATCGGTCACAAGAAACAAGGTACGAGGAATATCCAAATCTTCCCTATATCTCCTAAGAGTGATCCAGTAGGCTTTTTGTAATAAAAAGGGGAACAATGACTCCTTTGGGTGAAGTGTCTCCTACAACCAATCCTGTAGGAACATTGACAGGTGGTCCTCTTCAATCCCTTCAGGAAGCCCCAGTATATGCACATGGGATGATCGAGCCTGATTCTCTAATGTCTCTAACCTGGCTCGAAAGTGAGTATTTTCTTGAATTAATGTAGCAGTTGCTGTGGCAGTTGCTTTAGCTTGTTTCTTGGCATCCCCAATTCAATTTTTATCTGGTCCACCATAGTTTCCACCAAGTTTAAATGGATTCCAAAAGAGTCTATTTTAGCATTCATATTGGAAACAACTGTGATTAATCACTGAAGCTTCGACCCAATCAAAGACATGGTCTCCTCTGATTCAGCAGAGGCTGCAGCCTGTGCAGTAGCTTCAGTCTTTCCAGGCTGAGAGGAACTGGATGATTTTCCTCCCGATCTCCCTCCTCTATCTCTGCGTGGGTTACCCCATTATATATTTTCAAGGGTGCTTTCCAAGAAAATAGCCACAAAATCACAAATCTTTCAGTCCAACCGGGTGAAAAATTGCTTTTTTAAGAGCTTGAAGAAGGAGCTACCAAAGTTTGCTACCACTCGGCTCAGGCTCCACAGTGCCCCTCCAACAAAACATTTTTAAACCCTGCTAGGAATTTAGTCTTAAAGCCATTTTTAAAATGTTCTAAAGCTAGCATGGTTTCACTCACGTCTGGACAAGAGTAAACATGGTTTAAAGAGCAACTGACAAGTCTCAGTAGAGACGTTCCAGTAGTGCCCTACCCTGCCTATAGTACCTCCTGTTACAGAAAGTACTGTAAATGGAGGTACTGTGAGGCAATATTTTACAGTAAAGATGTGGTGGAGTGCAATGCATGCCCCCGCCGCAGCCTCAGGTCCCCTTTCTGATGCAATCCTGAGGATGACATCAGGTCGGGATGGGGACCTGGCAAAATTCCATTTTGCCAGTGAAAGTGCTATGGAACTGGCATTTCACTGGTGAAAGTGGCATTTTGCTGGTGAAATTGCTGTGAAATGCCACTTCTGCAGCACTTTTGCTGGCAAAGCGGAATTTCACCAGGTCCCCATTCCGACCTGACATCATCTTTAGGCTTGGATCGGGAAGGGGACCTGAGGCTGTGGCAGGGGGTGTGCACTGTGCTCTGCTGTGACTTTACTGTAAAATCCTGCCTTACAGTACCTCTGTTTGTGATACTGTCTGTACCAGGAGGTACTGTAGGTAGGTAGGACACTACTGGCACGTCTTTTTAGACATGCCAGTTGCTCTTTAAGCTGTTACAGTTTAACTGAAACAGTTCTAGCTGCACTGTGGACAGACAAGCAGAGTTCTGTGTGTTGGAATTAGTACGAAATGGTTACAGGGAAAACAGGTTGAACACCAGCATTATCAAGAATGGTTACTGCATAGTGCAGATGCGTAGAAATGGTTTAAATAAATTGGTATTGAAAAATAGTTTTCAAATACTGTTCTGTAGCATGGGTAGGATCTTACATGTACAAGTGCTCCTCATAAAGTAGGAACCCTGCCAATGCATTGGCAGAGAAGAGAAGAGAAAAATGCCCCAAAAATGACCATGTAGTTAGCATCACATTAAAGGTCTAGTAGTAAGTCCCATAAATAGTAAACTCCAACTGTATTCAGAATCCATGGATCCCATTCAATTAATAAAAAATACAGTTATGTCTGAATAATTTCAATAATACAATGATCTTATCATGTATAGGTGGTATCACCCTACAACAAAAAGACTAAATCAAGTAATCACTTGTTTAATCTTCTCTGGACTCTAGTTTGGGTATTTAATGGGCTATAACTCCCGTTCAACCTTTGCTACCCCGCTGCCAGTATCCTTGGGTTAATTATACTAAAAAGTATTGCCCCTATAAATAACATAGAGATGAGCCAGCAACAGAAAGGTGTGAGAGATCCTCAGGGTGCAGAGACATTGATGGATGCAGTCAAACTTTTTGTGCCTCACCCTGGTCTGTAAGGAAAGATCTGGGTAACATTTAATGTCTCCTTCTTCCAAATTTAGTGGGTATGCTACTCTGGTTGCCAGATAAGCATGGTATGTGGCTGGTTAGGAGCATTTAAGGCAGATTGGGGGCTGATACAGTAAGCTTTCTAAAATGCCATTATGTCAAAGTCCTCTAGTATTTTCAGCAAATTCTATAACCATGTCTTGAAACAGATCAGAAAATTCTGGACTTCCACTTCCTCTGGGTCTCACACTAACCTTAGATGTGAGGAACATGGCTAATTTTTCAGGCCCTCCAGCCTTCACTTTAGCTGGGTGTACTCCTGGGTGAGTACTATAACTTCCTCCAGAATCATCTTTATCCTCTTTTCCAATGTATCCACAGCTTCAGCCATATATTTCATATGTGCATCATATGTCTCCAAGCATTGTAAGGCCTTCTAAGTTTTGGAGTCCATAGCTTGGATGCACTCCACCAGACGTTTGCATAGCAGTTCCTCCTGGCTAGATTTAGGTTTGCTGGTTCCAGCGCTGATTGAGACCTCTTGGGCCTGCTGTTCCATGGGTTGCTTCAGACCACTGCCCTGCACTCCCCTCAGATGACCCATACTAAAATTAATATGCCACAGCTCAAAGTCACCAGGATGATGAAACCATTGAGTAAAAGCAAATAACTGTGAAATTATTAACAGGATACAGTGTTATAGTGCTTCAATATACTGAGCCCTTATGGAGTACATCTAACTCAGTTAATCACTCTCTAGCACACTCTCCCACCGCAGCAGCTCCCTTGTTAAGAAAGCTATTATAGCAGTACACCTAACAAAACATCTAACACAGGACAAGTTTTCCTTAGTGGGCTTGGTAGGGGTCGATAACAACAGTTGATTACCAGTGAATGTGGGGCCTCTTCTGCAACTGTTTGGCATAATCAGGGGTTTAAATGTCTTACAACTTCACTGAGAAAGGACCCATTGAACCATGTGTAACAAAAAGGCTTAAAATGAGTTTCAGTGAATACCTACAAATTAGATATTTCGCTACTACTAAAATCCACAAAAATTAACAACCCCCCACTCATTAACAAACTCTGGACAGAGCCACTATGGCTGCTAATGCATTAACTTGATAAGGGTGTTTCATGGGCTTAAACACAAAGATGAATTGCCATAGTAAGCTCCATGTATAGATTTCATTTTTGGTAAAGTTAGATCATTTATCTGGTTGATCCTGTGCTTCCTTAGTGTTCAAAATGCAAGCGGAGAGTGCATCTTTTACTATCTGGGGAAGGAGAGGGAGCTCCACATCAAGGCCTTCAAGTAATGGTAGAAGGAATGGCACAGAGAGGAGAGGTATGGCTACAATAGGGACTGAGCAACAACCTGGAAGGATAAGAACCTGTACTGAGGTGATGGCCAGCTTCCATTAAGGAGGGAACAATAGTCCTCAGTGGATGGATTAAATTTACTTTGATGGACATTTAAAGTAGCTGAAGAGGGTTAACAGAAGAAATGGGGGTGGCTGAAAGTGGGCCACCACAAGCTGAGATAGAGAGTAGGGAGATCCCAAGGGGAGAGAGTCCCACCAGAATGCAAGTTATTCAAGGAAGCAGAGGGTTAGCAAAGAAGGAGGAGCAATCAAAGGAAAAAGGTGAGGAAGGAGGAACAATTGAAAAAAGGAGAAAGTGACAAGAAGAGAGCTGAAGAATGTCAAAATGGTGCAAGGTCTGCATCAGAAGCCATATGACAGGAGACTGAAAGAGTTCAATATGTACACCCTGGAGGAGAGGAGGGAGAGTTGGGATATGATGGAGCCCTTTAAATATCTCATGGGGGTTAATAAGATGCAGGAGGGAGATATGTTTCAGAGAAAATGGTGCTGTAGAGCACGGGGTCATGAAATGAAGCTAGAAGGAGGTAGATTTAGGAGAGATGTGAGGAAGTACATCTTCACAAAAAACGGTGGTGGATTCCTGGAACAGCATTCCATGGGAGGCAGTGGGGTAGTGAAACCAATGGTGAGTTTCAAAAATGCCTTGGATAGGCACAAAGGAATTCTAGGAAGAAGGAAGGAAGGGGGTGGAAGAGACAGTGCTGTAGATCAAGTTGGATCTGCAGCAAAACTGATCATAATTAAAAATGGGCAGACTAAATGGGCCAAGTGGTCATTAACTGCCATCAGTTTCTATGTTTCTATGTATGACAGGTTATGTGATTCAAATGGATACAGTGTAAAATTATTATTATGCACAACGTCGATGCTGTAAACTGGCACACATAATTCACAGTGTATATGCTACACAGACATGATAATCAAATGGGTAATAATATATGCATTGAGCAAGAGAGAAAAAATTAAGGGGAACACGTGTGAAAGAATATACTACTCATAGAGTGGTGACACCATGATAAATACATACTGTATGAAGTTACTGTATTATGATGGTACCTTGCTGTATACCAATGTTGAGTAAGATACACTATTGGATTTTATTTATTTTTGTTTTATTTTTAATAATCCAGACATTGTCTACACAGTAATGACAGATAGCCAAGGATGCTCCTTACAATTTGGGACCTTGTTTTTTTTTTTACCACATTATTTATTTTTGAGAAATCACTTGTAATGTGACTGCAATTCTGTTCAGTGAATTACCTTTTGATTCGGAGGAAGGAATGGGGTGGAAAAGACATTGCTGTAGATCAAGTTGGGCCTGCAGCAAAAGTAATCATAATTAAAAAAGGGCAGACTAGATGGGTCCAGCAGTCATTATTTGCTATAGGTTTCTATGCATGACAGGTTATGTGATTCAAATGGATACAGCGTAAAGTTATTACTATGCACAATGTCAATACTGTAAACTGTGTGGCACCCATAATTCATGCTGTACGATGCTACACAGTCATGATAATCAAATAGGTAATAATACATGCATTGAGCAAGGGAGAGAAAAAAATCAAAGGGGAACACGTGTGAAACAATATACGACTCATAGAGTGGTGACACCATTATAGGTACATACGGTATGAAGTTACTGTATTATGATGGTACTCAGCTGTATACCAATGTTGCACTAGCTGCAATATGTGATTTTATTTATTTTTGTTTTATTTTTAATAATCCAGACATTGTCTGCACAGTAATGACACATAGTCAAGGATGCTGCTTACATTTTGCGACCTTGTTTTTTTTTTTAACAACTTTATTTTGGGGAAATCACTTGTAACATGGCTGCAATTCTGATCAAGCTTATAATTTTTGGTTTACCTATGCACGCCTTTTACAAGAGAGTACTGTATGTATTAGTGCCAGTGCACAATGTTACCCTTCGGACAGATTGTGGAGTGCATTTGAATAGATGTAAAAATGGTGATGCTGCACTGTACGTCAAGTAAAAATGGTATCCCTAATTCTGAGCATTTGTTCCTACAAGCAAGAAGGCTTTTAATGAGCAGTGTCCCTCATTTTGGTCCTGGCAGGGTGAGAGGTATGCATTCCTGGGTAGCCAGCTGTTGCCATTCAGTTGATACCACTATGATTTCTTTGCAATCCTCTATGATGCCCCTGGAAACCCCTAAAACATCAGTTGCCTAGCATTTACCCCTCCTATAAATATAAAGCAAAGAGAGTTCCAATGCCTCTAAGAATTAGATAGGTCATGAAAGGGTAAGCATAAACCAGTTCTTTAGAGAAGATAAATTGTTGTGTACACACAAGTTATTTCAGCTAAAAGCTTGCTGTATCCTCAGTTGGAAGTTATGTCAGTAAAGTATTTAGGTTCCAAAGACTATCAGATAACAATTCAATAATAAATAAAATTAACAATCCAGCAAGTGAACATACTAAATCCTATGTTAAAATAGGTCAAATAGACTTTCAATGTTTTCTTTTTACAAATGCCTGGTACATCTCTGGCTACAAACTGGAGAACTCCCTCCCTCTCTCTCTCTCTCACTCTCATCAAGTGATACAGTAAGTAGCTGGGTATTCAAGCAAGGCTTTTTGACACTAGTATGCAGAAATTTTTCTAATTGCATTGCTGCAGACAGTTTAACTGCTTCAAAGAAGTGTGTAGGTAACTTGCCTTTGTGTCTGAGACACTAGCTGTCAGGTCACTTAAAGCAGGCATGACGAGAGAGGCAAACAAGCTGAAAATATAGTGCTGAAACTGGTCTACTGAACAGAGAGAGGGAAGTGCTTCATTCAACTGACATAGTGATCTGGAGTTGAGGAAGCATGTACTGCAACTCCAAATTTGTGCTTTGGTATCCCATTTTTACAGCTACAGCAAGATGGCCACAAGCTCCGCCAACTGCAGCTATAACATTGTATTTCAGGCTATACACTACAACTTAGTCGGTTTTGTAGTTAATAATTTTTCTTAATTGTTATGCTTTGTTCATCATTTTTTGTATGGTACAATACAAATAATAACATGGAAAAATTGACTAATTGAATGGTATTAAATGAATATGCTGGTACAAGACAATACTCGTAGTCTGAATCTTATATATCACGCAGTCGTGCATTAGAGACCTGCAAGTCCTTACTTTTATGTTTTTTTATTTGTTAAAGTCTCTCCATTGACTATAAAATATTTGATACACAATTTTAAATAAAACATACTTTAAGTTTTTTTCTTCCGTTGACTCCTATTTAATTCAGGCAAAGAGATTAAAAAATGATATTGGGTCAATGGAGGTGGGCCACATTGTATTGGTCTTGGGAGTGCTGTGTTTACCTTGTCTTTGGTGATTATGGTGGTGGGGCATTGCCACACACTTTATTTTGTCTTAGATCCATGAAATGTGGATAATATGGAAATATTTTTCTATGTTTCCTATTTGATCTATAGCAATTTCATGCAGCAGCATATTATGTTTTATAATTATATTAATGCCAAAACAACTTTTCTAAACAGAACAAAAAGAAGTACATGTTATTGCATATGGTTGTTTTCATCTTGACTTTGTTCGACAATAGCCTTTTTTTTACCTCAGTTAACCATCTCCTTTTAAGACATGCTTATCAATAGTAATCAGGTCCCTTAGTTCTCTATGGTATTTAGCTCGAAGTTCAGTGGCAGATCTCTTTAATATCTGTGGCAGTTTTCCTTCACTTCTGCAGTAGGAAGTACAGTAGTTCTTAGACAGATTTCTGTTCAGATATTGGCTAACACACCATGTGATGTCATTGGTGAAATCAGATATTGAGCATGGACCCAGGGCCTCAGGACAAGGGTAAAGAGAAAAAGTCAAGAACTATAGAAAACGAATATTCTGAAAAAGAAAATCTACACAAAGGTTGAGTTTTTTTTGGCAATACCTAAATTCTGCAGCATGGCACATGGCCAATTCTGTGACTGCAGAACTGCAACAGTTTGAGGACCTTTATTGTAATACATCAATTATTAAAAAAGACTGAGCACAGATGTGCTGTAAACTTGCCCTGTGCATATGCCCAATCCATTGCCTTCCAGATGAATGCAGTGGTAAATAGTCTCCTATTAGCTTTCCAAATGTAAGAAATGGTAAATCAGTTATTTCTTCAGTTACAGCATTGAAATGTCCAGAGGATTCATTTTGAGTAACATAAAAGCAAAGGTTTAATTTGGTGGAATAATATTCATTTGTAAGTGCCTAACTATTTCTTTGCTAAATCAACACTCTGAGTGGTTCACTTATTCTAAAACTTGAAACAAATACACATGCATGTAAGCCAGTCTAAACAAATGAGTCACATTACAGTCCCTGAATTTTACTGAACATCCAGAAAACAATACCCACATGAATAAAAAAAAACTATAAACTTGTGTTTAGCATTTATGTTAGAAGACAAGCAACAATTTTCTTTGATACTACCAATCTTGTTAGAGCATTCTTTGCTTATGACAGCTACTTCATCATTCCTGTTACAGCTAAATGAATTACCCACCAATGGAGCTGGCATACCCACAGTTTGCACCTCGCCTGGCCATGGAGCTCTGTGCACTGAAGCTTCTTTGTGAGCCTTTCTTGCAGGTGGCTTTCAAATACTATAGCCAGCCCCATCCATGTGTGCAGAGCTCTGCATGGAGGAAGAGGGCTACCAGGAAGGCTTAGCTGTGCCAGACAATGGCAAAGCCTTGTTGGACAGGAAGTGTATCTTCTGCTTTAGGAAGGCATCCAGCAGCATGTGGCCAGGACTACCATATCCCCTTAGAAGGTGAGATATCAAGAAAACAAAACAAAGTTGCAATGACTGCTGGATCCATGGCCCCAAGTCTTTCTTGGAAAGAAAGGCAGCTGGGCATTGGGTGGTGGGGGTACACATGTCCCCAGAAGATGTAATGCCAATGGAGTACAAGGTCATTATGAGAGGTTTCCCCTTAGGCATAGTTGCAGCAACTGACATGGTCAGGTATTTCCAGATATTACACAATATTTGTTAACAGATTCACTCCAGTGGCCATTCAACACTACTACAGGTGAGCAAGGAATTTCTCTAGAGATATCACAGAAATTTGAGGATTTACCTGACCATGTCAACTGTTGCACTTGTAGGATACACTCCTTCATTGGCTGGATTCCATATGTATATAGAAATGTATATAGAAATGTTGACCATGACACCAGCACACCTTGACATGCCAGACCACATAGGTAGGCCACTTGTATCTGGCTTCAGAGTGTTGTGAATGCAACAGGCCTCCCTGGCAAGCATAGTTTGAGGGAAGCCTATTTGCTTCATAAATGTGACACACTGTAATGGAGTCCTAGGTGAGGAAGCATAAGCAGACCAGGAGAAATTGTTAAAATCCACAAGTAGTGTTTTATTATTAGTAGTAACAGAAAATAAAAACAAACAGAAATATACCGACTGGTTTTCAGTATAGGCAATTCAGAAAAAACAAAGTCCAGTTTCTGAGATCAGAACTGAAATCTACCGTCAACCAGCTGTCTGTAGCCTCAGGTCTCCAAGTCCCCTGAAGACACTTGCTCGCTCAGCAAGACAGGCTCTCTCAGAAAGACAGACTCTCTCTAATTTATCTTCTCAGAAAAGACAGGCTCTGTCCTTGACAATAGCTAGGTATAGATATTGTGACCCAGAACTTTCAGAATCTTGTCAGTTTCTACCTTCCACCAGAGCACTGTGACCCAGAGCTTCAGAACCTTGTCAGATCTTAGCTTCCAGAGCACTGTGACCCAGCTTCAAGCCAGTCTCTATTTCTGACAGATTTCACCAGTCTGAGATCCACAGGGTCACACTCTGTTACAGCTGTATCTAGTTTACAAATCAGGGAACCCAGTTTCATACATATGTTTTATAGCTATATATAAGCAAGGTAGAGACAGCAAAAAAAGAAGGAACAGAAAATAAAGTAAGAGCTGATCATACAGTCCTATAGGAAAGGCAGAAATAGTAGGCAGAATCCTTGCTTCAAACTCTCTCTACACATCACAAATGGGACAGGATCCAACCAAACCTGTCACGCTCATATGGTTCATACACAGAGCCCAAAGAAGAGGACACTTAGTCTTTTGTTCTGAGAAGTATTTTATGTACAGAGCATTTTAGGGTTCTGGTTGACATTGCTTGAGTACCTTCCACAGTGGCACAATAAATTTCACTGCATTTAAAAATCTTTTTATATGCTGTCTCTTCTTTCAGGTCTTTGGTGTTTGAATTGCTGTCAGTGTATCAGCTTTGCACCTGTTGCCATCCTGAGTGCTACTTTTCAGCTATATTAAAAGCATGTCATTATAGTGCACTGTGCTCTGCATCAGTGATGTGTGCAGTTGGCTCACTGATCTGAGCTAGCGTGTGTTCTAGTTCTGGCAAGGGGCCTTGATACCCTACCAATTAGCTACTACCTGCCCTGGCAGGCTGAATTGCCCTGCTCTGCAGGGGGGCCTTGATTCCCCCAGTAGTGCCCCCAAAATGCCATTCCCTGACTTGGCCAGTGAGGTTGCTCCAGTGTTATGATCTGTAAGGAAGCCTCAGTACCCTCAATATTGCACCCACCCTGCTGGTTGTTACAAAACTATATTTTATCGTGGAGAGCCTCGATGCCCCCAGAACTGCTCCTACATGTCAGTGGCAGCACTGGAAGGCTAAATTGTCTGAGAGCATCTGATGCTCCTGTCAGAGGCACTGCTACACTTGTTAAAAAGAACACCTCTGCTCTCATAACTATCACTTTTTAGCTGACCTGAATCACTTTGCTTGTGGAAATATTGAGTAAGAATGGTCATTATCAAACGGATGATTCTGTTGATGAGCAGCAACGTGTCATCCACATAAATGGCACAGAACAAAAAGGCCATTCCTGAAGAGCTGAAGCAGTCATCAAGAGAAGGCACCACAGTTATTTCTTTGCACTGGTTGTTGCCAGCCTAGAAGTCAAGCCCTCACATTTCATACAAACCAGCAGACACAATGGGCTTCATACGTGAACATTAATTTCAGCATTAGCACCATTTTACATTTGTTTAACAATGTGATTCTGCAATGTGCCATTTAATGACATGGAAGATTGTGGAATTGTGTTAATAAACCAACATAAAATAATGGTAACCCTGGAGTTAATGTTAATGTATCAAGTCCAATGTCTTTCTGTCCTAATCTGTTGCACAAATGGCAGCTACCACAGAGGGAATTTGACAGAGAAGATATAGAAGAAACAGTATGGACATCAGAAGGAGATACCATCCCTAGGTAAGTAGATGGAGCAGATACTGCACACATGGATGGTGATCTCTATCTTTAAGTTCATACACTTTTCCATTAAAAATGCATTTTCAGTGATGGCTCTCAGGTGTTCCAGGTACAAAAATATCCTCAAGGTTGCATTTAAAATGAGTAAATAACAGAATGATCAAGCTCTAATGCTTCTTTTCAGAGATGCCACTGTATGTGCTGTCTCTAGTTTAAGAGACACTGAGACAGAATTACAGCAATGCTGCAAAATGTGAATTTGCACTCCTCTGTCATGTCCGTCCAGAACATATTCATACATCTTAAATGATAAAGGACTAGGTTAAGGCCATCACTGATGGCATTTGCTTAAGGGTTTGAAACATAGAATTTGTCAGTAGAAAAGAACCTTTTGGCCCACCCAGTCTGCCCAGATGGCCGCTGCCTAATCTGTCTCCACAGACCCTTAACTAGTCTCTAGCAACCTTCCCTGCCTAATTACTAATGTTCCCTTATGTCTAACTCATACATGCTTGAATCCTCCTACTGTTCACTTCCGCCACTTCCTCTGGCAGTCTATTGCTGCTTCAAATGGTTCAGTGAGAACAATAAAATCTCAGTGAGGTGGTTTTGGGGTGCATTGAGGACAACATCTGCTTCAGCAGCGTTATGTGACATAATATATTCATCAACTCTCTTGCTCTGCTCCAATGTCCTTTTTAGCAAATAGTGGGTGGAGTTCTACTGTGTTTTTACACCCTGCTTCAGCCTCTGTAGGGGCAAAGAATAATAATGCTTCATGTCCTGTAATGTTTGGTCTGCTAAGGCAATAGATTTGGTGTGCTAACCTTAGTACATTATTAACAGGTTGCTTTTCTTTCAGGAATGTAGGTTTCAACAGTTGAAAAACGGGTACCACAAGTGTAGTTACTGCCCTGTATTGCTTTTGACAATATTTTGCCACTATTTTAATATCAGAAGTGCTTCTTTATAATTTTGGACTGAGTCACTTACTAAACTACTCCATTTGAGCAATAAGGCACAACAAGGTGTGGGTTATTGGGGATTTACCGCCTTGTGTGATGTGTGTCCGCAGTGTGTGGCCAGTGACTTAACCACACAAGAAGTGGGTAAATCACCTCAATAACTCACACCCTGGAGTGCCTTATTGTGATTATACAATGGACCCATGTGTAAAATAATTTTAAAATGTGTTTAATTATGTTTTTTATATATGCTATTCCTCAGCCGTGGGTTATGCAGGATTTATCAATGGTCATGTGACATGTTGTGACCAATGATGTTACAGAATTTTCACATACCATTGTATAATAATGTTGCCATAACATTATTTCTTGTGTGGTCCTTCTCCGGACCAGCATCAGAAACCACTGCCTGCTTCTAGTACTGAGAAGGGGTGGAGGAGGTGGTGGTTGTGGTGACGGTGCTGCTGCTGCTGCCACAGCAGCAGTTTACCTTGTTGGAGACTTAAAGCATGTCCAATGAGAAGAGACATGAACCAAGTTAAGTATTTGACAGCTAGTCCACATACCAGTGGCGATGTGCATGGCATTATGAACTAATGACTTTAGAGCATTATGTACATGCTGGCGTTCACTGACCCATATCTATGGGATTATTAAATGAGAAAAGAATGTCCAGACTAAGTGGTCCAAGTGGGCCTTATCTGCCAATAAATTCTATGTTTCTGTGTCCATGATGGCTCTTAATGCCATGGCTCTTCTACTTAGAATAGATCAGGGTAAAACTTTGTTAGCAACCAAGCTGAATAGCAGTTGCATAGACATAGTGTTGGAACACTGGCAATGGGCAGCTCAGAGTTTTGATTTCTGAGATGCTTTTATTCCAGCAGGATCAGACAGAGTTAGCTAATCTTCCATCACAATCTTTTTTTGTTGGCTACAAATTATGTGGGTGCTATACTTGGTTTCTTGTCATTTGGCCTGCTAACTGCACTTTGTGTTATTGGGATACAGTCAAGAAATAATGTATGGGTAATTGTGCCAGAAGATTCTCTTTTCTTGACCCAACATCCTTTGTAGATACCTGAGTACCTATTCATCATCATCCTACCTGCCCACCACCACCACCACTACCACTACCACTAATCATACCTGGATGCTGAAGTTCTGATGGGTGTGTGAACATTGGGAGGCTTCCTAGTGCTGAGGTAACCATATGTGTGTGTATCTCTGCCATAAACAGCACATCATATGATGTAGCATTGGCTTAATGGACCTACAGAAAATAGCCTCCACACCTCCTGGAGAGAATATTCCTGACTTATGAAAGGATAGGAACAGAAGATATTTGTTGTAGAGAGTATAGCTGTAGTTGTGGCATGGTAATTTGAGGAAACCAGTCACCTAATGGGGTACAAATAGGGCATCAGTTTTAGGGGTTGTGGTCTTACTCTTTGTCCCCTTTCCCTTGCCTTTATATTTTGAACAGTCATTATTGTTATGGGTATTTCTGTTAGAGACTGATCTCAATTATGGTGGCACGCCCCTTTCCCACCACAAAAATATAATTTACACAAATCATGATACCATCATAATACAGTGTACAACAGGTTGGTATACCTATAAAAAATGGCACCATTGGTAATACTGTTTCTGAATATATGTCAGTGCCATTTGTCAAGAGTCAACAATGGCAATGAGCATTTGCCCATTTAGGTGCCAAAAAGTGAAACACTCTTCCCATTGATGTACACAGGTCAAGAACCAAAATCCAGTTTAAAACAAGGTTAAAAACTCATTTACTCTCACAGTCATGATGTATTTGCTTGGATTAAGTTTTTAAATTTGCTGTTATATTTATGTTATTGACACTTCTTGTGTAAATAATCATATATAATTTATACATAATGTTCAGTACAATTTATTGCTGTTTGTGTTCATTGTATGATGTTAGATATGTTTATACTTGGTGTGTTCTGGGTCACACCTGAAAATAGGTCCTCAGCCTAGAATGTTTTACCTGGTTATCAAAACCTAACTAACTAACCAACCAACCAATCAACTACTAACTAACAAACTAACTAATAAGCAATGACTGATAGTGCTCCCCTTTTGTAATCATATGTACACAATGTTTTAAAACCCCAATATAATGTGAAAAGACCACCCAGCATACCTGCAACAAATTCTAGCACACTTCTAAAAGAAGCTACCTAAAACACCTCCTGTCATACAGTATATGCTCCCATCCGTCCTCTTTGTTTGTTCATGGCAGGCCTCTTAAGCATTCATCGTTCCCATCTGAAATCTTTGGGGAACAGAGCATTTGGAGTTGTGACTGCAGTATTCTGACATGTTCTGCTGTTAACCATACAAGGGGCCCACTAGGTCAATATTTGTGAAGTACTTCTGAAAACCCACCCATTTAACCTGTGCTATGGGTCTGATTATTTTAAATGTTATTTTAAACTAGTGTTTTATCTGTACCTTTATGTAACATAGTGGTTGTGTTTTTGTTTGATGCACTATGAAAAAATGCCCAGAACCTCTGGGATCTGGTCATAAAAAATTAAATTGCCTTGCTTTGCCTAAATCTGCAGTATACAAAACATTGCAGCAGGTTTTCCTGGCCTGCAGTGCCATAAACTGCAGAACAACAACAAATTAAATTAGCTCTGAAGGCACTTTGGGGATTTCACAATAAAGCTAAACTGACTGTTGGAGCTGTAAAACTAAATTTCAGTAAAAATGCATAATTTCTTTGTTTTGCAGTAAGTTCTATAAAAAAATTTCTCTATACAACACAATTTGTTTTTGTATGGTGTTGTTAATACAAATTATAAAATGGCAGGGTAAAATCATGTAATCTGATTGGCTCTTATTTATGTGTAAAATATGGTTTACACATAGTTAAAAAAAGGACTGCTGAACAGTGAATAGTCTGCAACACAGACCAGTGGGCATTTGGAACACAGGCATTTCAGATAGCCCTCTATTGCCAGAACTGATCCTCTACCAAAAACACGGCTGCTACCTTTACACTGTAAAAAAACTTCAACTGGCCGCTAAAAATAATAGTACTTTAAATAAAAAATAAAACAAATTAATTAAATGCTGTTTTCCTGATTATCACACACTCCTTAGATAAATAAACACATTAGAAACAATAACTATTGTTTATAGTTTTCACTACAACTGTTTCTTTGCTGACAGTGAAAAATGATAGTTTACTCACCTGGTAAAGGTGATTGTGGGGGAATACATCTCTGAGGCACTCCACAGTCATGACATCATGGGTTGTGTACACCTAATAGGTTGCTTGATGCACATGTGACTTGAAGAAAGTCCATCCCCCCACCTGAGAGGGGGGGTCTGCTCTCCTATGATCAGTTTGATGTATTCCAAATCTGTATCTGTAACAATAATCTGTTAATACCTTTTGCTGTTAATGAGCGTAGATGTGTAGTGACCACTTAGTGGTAGCAAAATTGTTGTGTAACTTTATTTTGTTATTGCACTGTACATATAGATGTTGGTAATGTCTGAACCTACTAATTTTTAATAGTGATTATCATACTTTCATACAATGCATGAAAACTTGTTGAGTCTTTCACAAGTCTGTTGGGCAGGATGTGGGGTATCTCAGAGATGTATTCCCCCACAATCACCTTTGCCAGGTGAACAAACTACCATTGTGGGGGATAATCTCTGAGGCACTACACAGTCATGAGATCATGGGTCATTAAAAAGCAGTAATCCTCTGCTAGGGTGGGTCAGACATGTTGTCTTGTACCTAGTCCTTACATGTGCTAAAGATTTCCTCTGCAGTATTCTCATTTTTCCCTGCCCAGGAAGTTGTGATTGCTCTGGTAGGGTGAGCCTTCTGATCTCTTGGTGCAGTTACGTTATTCACTCTGTATGCTTCCATGATTGCTGTTTTAAGGTACGTGGTAATCAATGATTTTGAAGCTGGGTTTCCTTTTCTATGCAGCATTATGAACAGTCTGTTTTGTATATTTCCTCTGTCCTTGATAGGTATGTGCTAAGTACCATTTTCATACCCATCATTTTAAGCTGAGGGTTGTTTTGTATTTCCCCCTGAGAGGGTTCTGCAGATATTTCAATAGTTTGGTTGATGTGGACTGTCATTGATACTATTGGTCAGAATGACATTATAGGTCTAAGGGATATTCTGTCAGTGTAGAATGTTAGGAATGGGGGTCTGCATAAGTGTGCCTGTAGTTCTCCTCCATGTCTGGCAGATGCTAGTGCCATCAGGGAAGGTGAAAGTGTTAATGTCTGTGCCAAGCCTATGTCATGCACTGGGCCCTGTTTGCTCAAGAATGGTACGAGAGGTCTCATGTTGCACTTGGCCCATGGCACTATGTCTATCAATGATGACATTACTCCCAGTACTTGTGAAACTGCTTGAAGTTCTGGATTTCTGTGTTTCTGTAATTGTGTAGTCTGTGCAATAATTGAGTGGACTTGGGCATTTACTGGGTTGCCGAGACCCAGATTTGTGTCGATCAGTGGGCCTAGACTATCTATAGACTGGCTAGGGATGATAGGTAGCTGTTGAATAGATTATTACATGGCTGCGATTTTGTAGGCAGTGTACTACCATGTTTGTTCTCAAATGGACTGTTGTACTGTTCTGGTCTTGATCAGCCAGTCATTCAATAAGGTATTACTTGTATGCCCTTAACTCTTTTTTTTTTTACTGTGAATGCTATTGTTACCATCCTGAACATGCTTGGGGTTGATGGTAACACTTGTATTGGCATCGTTGTCCCAATATGTGAAATCAATGGAATTTGTAGTGTGATGTACGTGTCCTACAAATGTAGTGAAGTTAGGTAATCTCCTGCGCTTATAAGCATGAGGGTGGACCTGATTGTTTCCATTTCTAGGGTTTGAATTGTACAGAATTGTTTAGGTCTGAAACTGGGCATAGCCCTCTGGTTCCTTTTTGGGTACCTTGTCAAATATGGAGTTTCCTCCTTTCCCCTTTTTTTGTAATGTGTTACCCTGTCTATGGTCTTGTTGTGCAGTAAGTCTGTCAGTACTGTTTGGACTTGTGTTGGGGTAACGTATTTTTTGGCACAGGGAATAGGACTAGAAGGTTCTTTGTTGGTATGCGAGAAAGTTGTATCACACATCCTAGTCTTATTACTTGTAGGACCCACCTGTCTTGTGTGGTTTACTCCTATGCTTGCGTGAAGAGTAGTAGTTGGTCACCGACTGGAATATTTTGGTATTGCTTGTAACAATAGTAGTTGTTGTTTCAACTGGGTTCTGTGGGGGGAGTAGTTTCCTCTACCTTACTTGGGAACCCTTCTAGCTCGATATCTGATGCAATGTTTTTGTAGGTATAGGTGCCTGTAGCCTGTAGTTGTAATTGCCCCGTCTTGTCTTGAAAGGAATAAGAATGGTATGTTTGTCTAGCTGGCAGATAAGTGGATCTGTTTGACTGGTCTTTGGTATCTTATCTTCTTTTTCCTTGAGGTATTTTTCTAGACATTAACCAAACAGTCTGTTTGTCTCCTGTTTGCACTTGGTGGTTCAAATGTTGCTGTATTTCAGCGTGCTGAGGGCATAGGTAGTAGTTATCATGGGATCTCCACGATAGCGAGATCCCACTGTTTTGCCCCTCAGAATGATGGTGCCTGAGGTCTCACGAGCATTGGGAGCCAATCAAAGGGCTGCTCTCATGCTGAGTGAGATCTTAGACTGGAAGAGATGAGGGGGAGAGGAGCAAGTCATTTGGGCATTTCTACAGCCCTTGGGGCCATAAAAAAACATTTGGTCAGCTCTATGTTGGTCTGCAGCCTTAAATACACTGTATCGGGTACAACGGTAGCATGGAGCTCGCAGAAAGCTGTGTTTCAGTTGGGTTCCACCATGGAGCTAGAGGCCGTTTGAATGGTGACATGCCACAGAGACTGGGATACCTGGAATGGAGGAAGGGCCACTGTCCTGCATTCAGACACCGCTGTAAGGGGTGCCAGGTTGAGATCTGCTTAGCTCTCCTCGTACGGGTAATTTGATGAGCCTTGTTTTTTTTTTGTTTTTTTTGGAAGCATTTGCTCCTGTAACCACTAGCAGGTGTATCCAGGTAGTCAAATCTCCTTACATTATAAGGTCCAGTGGATACTTTATGGATGTTTGCTCCTGGAACCGCTAGCTGGGGTATCCAGGTAGTCACATTTTCTTACATTATAAGGCCCAGTGGATACTTCATGGATGTTTGCTTCTGGAACTGCTAGCAGGAGTATCCAGGTAGTCAAATCTCCTTACATTATAAGGCCCAGTGGATACTTCATGGATGTTTGCTCCTGGAACCGCTAGCTGGAGTATCCAGGTAGTCAATTTTCTTACATTATAAGAGCCAGTGTATACTTTATGGTAATTTACTCCTAGAACCACTAGCAGAGGTTTTCAGGTAGTCAGTCTCCTTACTTGTAACTTGCACTGTTCTACTTTAAAGCCTTGCAAACTGATGTTGTGATATACTCAGTAGCTATACATCATGCATCAGTTTTCTGTATTTTGCCTAGTATATTCTAATGGTATAAGCACAAACTGATAACCAGAATGCTGGATTTTGATAGTATCCTGTATTTAGTGGCAATCGTCCTATAATTTTTGTACATACGGCTTATACTGAAATATTATGAGTATTACCTTTGCCTCTAGATTTAGTTAAATATGCTGGAGGTGTAGGGTGTGCTGCAACCTTGGTTCAGCTGCAGCTCTTTGTTTTGGCCATATTATTTCCCTTAATTCTTCCCCGCATAGTAATCAATAATGTTCTGCACTGTACAGGCTATTGCTGTGGCTGTGCATTGAAGTGTGCACTGTCCCTTTAAATGTGGTTAGAGTGAGTGAGGGACTCAGTGTTATGCTGCCTTGCCCACAGCTGTGGTAATAGTGCTGCCCCCAATGTATTTTCCCCATTGTTAATTGATTTTAAATCATTGCCCTTATATTTAATTATTCACATTGTGGTCTGTTGTTGCAGATCGGTTGGTGCTTTAAAAAATGTCCTCTGTGCTGGTTAAACATTTATGAGCATAGTTACACTCTTGACAAGATGGCAGCAGTGACTCACAGTCAATCTCCTGTCTGGCAGCCACCTACACCCTTAATCCCGCATGGGTAAGGGATGAGTGGAGAGCTTTTCCGAGATCACAGCAGCAAGTCTCACGATATTCTTTCTTGCAGTTGCCAATCTGGATAGGCAAGTTAGGTTAGTCTCTCAATGCTCCTCCTCCTCCTCATGAGACCTACTTGTTTATAGTGTTTTGGTCAGGTAGATGATAAAGGAGATTTCTCTACCTTTTGATAGAAAAAGGTGGTGAGCTTAAAAGACATAATGTGCCATAAAAAAAGTCTAGATAACATGTCATTTTGAGGTGACGCACAGAGGGACTGAGAAAATGCTTCAGAGACTGTTGTGTAGTGATGTCTTGAGTGAGCACTTAAGGTGTTACCATGCTTGTGATGGGGAACTGTGGCACATTACTTAGTATTTTAGAAGTCTGGGACACTAGCAGGGTACTCCAGACATTCTAAGGTGGCCACTTGCTCATTTAACAATGTATAGACTGTGGAGCCACTGGCAGGGCTCCAGGTCATCAGGCATCTTAGTAAGGTAGTATGCTTATTCTGAACAGCACATAGGGGAACTCAGAGTATATGCCCAAGTAAGGAATGAGAACTTTAATTATGTAGTAGCCCCTGATGTACTGAGCTCCTGGGACCGCTGGTAGGGGTTTTCAAGTAACTGTGGCTGAGGAATCTGTTTGGCCATCTGTGACAGATCTCAGGCAATACATGGCTCTGTTAGCATCCTTTAAATTTAGAGTCCTTTAAATTTAAGAAAAATGTGATAAATTATCTTGTTTATGCCCTTTTTTATTAAATTAATAGGGCAAAGACATACTAACTTTCATACTGCAATGTACTAGGTAAACATATGTGTAATATCTTTCAATGTGCTTAATGTCCTGACTTAAGTCTCCCTTGGACCTGTTTTGTTTTTCACCATTGCTGAATCCTACTGTATCAAGCTATGTAGTTATGCATCTGTCCTATTGTAACAATGCCTACTGCACCAAATGTAATTCTAGCACTACTATGTATTGTTATGTTATGTACACCCAGGTCGCATCTGGAAACAAGTGGTTTTTTTCCCGCTCAGTATGCTTATCAGGTAAATCTTGTTAATAAATCAATAAATGAAAGTTATGCATTTACAATTCACATTGGTATGCATTACTTTAGTCACACACAGTACATAGTAGCAGCTCCTTAATTAATCTGTAATTGTGCCTTTAAGAGAGAAAACACAACTGAATATTAGTGAAAGAAATGACTATTAAAGTTCACTATTTCCCAGATAGTTATTTTAATCAGACCTCCTTGTATGTTGACCCAATATAGTACAGTGCTGTGTATCATTTTTGGCCCTTTTTGTATGTCTTGGTTATCTATGAGATAATGTAGGCATGTACCTTTAAGGGGGGGTGAGCAGGATGCTTTAGCTAATCCTTGCCTTGGCTGTGGTAAGCTGAGTGAGGGATCATCTGCATTGCTGCTTGTGTAATAAGACACAGTTTGGGGCAGAAGCATTTTTTGTTCTGTAAAACATATTTCTTCAGTTCTCTCTCATAGTCAGTGTTACAAGTTAGGGGACTTTGCCTTGAGAAGCTGTAGCAATCACTAGCTCCATTCTCCATTGCAAGATATGGTGGATTTAGTCAAGTCTTGTTTGTTTATCCTCATCTAAGATGATGGCCAAAATCTCGCGAGAGCTGAGAGACAGTCAACTTGCAGCTCTCATGTAGCAGGAGATTTGTAAACTTGGAAGAAGTAGGGGGATGGTCATCCTGCTAGGAGTTGATTGAGAAACTAGGGCCATAAAATAACATTTGGGTGGCTCCATTTTGGTCCATAGAGCTTCCTTTTCTCTGTGGGACTGTTTTTGGGTAGAAAAAAGCACAAAGTGGTTGAGGGTGTTTTGATTCAGTGCCACTGAATTCCAGTAATGTCTGAATCAAGCTCAGGCATTTTAAGCATTTTCCAGTGCAAGGAAACTTTTCTGGGTGAGTTTGAGAGTATGTTTTTACACGTTAGTGAGGCTAGCAGGGTCGCTAGATTCTTGTTGGTGATTAATACAACTTAGGAACCACTGTCAGGGGAACCAGGTTGATTATTTATTATATTACCTCCTGTAAATCATTGCATAGATTCTGTGTTCAATTATGTGGGTCAGACATTATTTTAGTCCTGGCACCACTAGCAGGGGTGTTCAGGTAGCTAATAATCTCTATACTTGTACAATGCGATACTGTTCATAATTTGAATACTGTGCTGGCAATTCTTTAGCTAACATTTTCCTAGACAACCAACGCCAGAAGAAGCTGCAGTGCTAACATTTCTAAGACTGCCAGTTTTGCAATTTTAAACAGTTACATATCTGCGGAAACATACACTTGTGGTCTTGTTTGATCTTTGTTGTAGGATATTAATAAATGGCTTAGCCAGGTGGCTTCTTACCATAGTAATGAAATTGTTCTTTATAATAAACATTTGTTCTTTACAAGAAACACACTGGAGCTCTAAGGTGTGCTGCAACCTGTTTTGATGCACATAACAACTGACCATAGGAGAGCAGACCCCCCCTCAGGTGGGGGATGGACTTTCTTCAAGTCACATGTGCATCAAGCAACCTATCAGGCGTACACAACCCATGATGTCATGACTGCGGAGTGCCTCAGAGATTACTCCCCACAATCCTCCTTCTGTCTTTACCTACTCATCAGGGAACTCTCTTTTTCTTGCCCTGAAGTGAGACAACTGAATCTCTGAATGAAACAAAGGCCTTTGTTGTCTGTGTGTACAGTGTGTTGGGAGAGAAACATTCTGCCAGGGGAACTGAGCAGAAATTTGAATCTATGTATTCCATGTTAAACATTCCATGATTAACACTCCATATCTTGAATGTGGAGAAAAAACAGAGAACAAAAAACAATAAGAAGAAAGTAGGCAAAAATACAATGACATCATCAATGACATCACTTGCAGTGGGCGAAAGGATTATGTTATCACAAATGCACAAAGTAAATCTATTTTTCTACACATAAACATGCTTTTCCCAATAGTCAAAAGTAAAAAAAAAAGGGGGGCCAATTTTATAAGTGCAATAAGGCACGCAGGGGTGTGTGTGTAAACCATATTTTACAGCATGGCCAGCAGCTGAAGTCACTTGGCAGTTGGCATTGTGCCTTACTACGCCTCTGGCCATGCTGTAAAATATGATTATCACACACCCCTTTATGCCTTATTGTGTACATGTACATCAAAGCACTTCACAGTAGGTGGGGGGGGGCACAAAGGGGAATACAGAATACAAAATAGTGTGAATGCAAAATTGAAAACAGGAACATACTGTATATTATAATATTATAACAGGGAGACTGCTGTCATTAGATTCATTATCAAACATCTGGCAGGCTAAGGTAGCAGCAAGTGCAGAAATTGCTAGCTGAAGCAGAAGGCAGGTGAGGTGGTTAGGCAAAGACAGATAAATGAGCAATTCCAGGTGGCAAGAGCAGAAGAAAATAAGGCTCAACTACTAGCAGTGAAAAGGTCTAGAGATAAGCTGTGGAGGAAACCAGCTATTAGAAGGGTGGAGAGACTAGGATGGTGTATTTGGAGACTACACTAGTGTGATAGGTAGGAGGAAGTCCATTATGGACCATAAAAACAAGGAAGGCAATTTTAAACTAAATCTGGAAAGGGACTGGAAAACAATGCAGGTCACAAAGAAAAGACGTAAAGTGAGCTTGGTGTTGGCAAGGAGGCATGTGGCATCGTTTTGGACTTGCTGGAGCCTTGGAAGTTGAGAATTAGAAAGGTCATAGACTAAGCTGTTAGAATAGTCAAGACAGGAGGAGATAAAGGCATGAATAAGAGTTTCAGCAGAAGAGTAATCCAGGAAGTGGTGGACATGGGCACTGCTGCGAATACGGTGAAAGAGGTTTTGAAGATATCAGAAATGCAGTAGGATGAGCAGGAAATTTCAAGTTCAAGTAGACCACCAAGTTTATGGACTGAAGAAGCAAAGCTGAGGTCTGATTCAAGAATGAAGATAGAGATAGATTAATTTCCATTGTGGGAATTTTTCACAAGAGGAACATTACAGTCTTGGATGTATTTAGCTGAATAAAATTGGTATTGAGTCTTGCTTTGACATGGGCAAGACAGAAGGACAGGGAGCTGGGGAGGCATTGTAACAGGACAGTTGTAGCAGAAGTCACAGATAATAGCAGTAGGAGGGGTTGGAGTGACTAGACTTAACTGTCTAGGCTAGTGGGTAATTGTGGCTTTTGTAGCCATCCCCATCTGGATTATATACAGAGCTTTCTGTCTGGAGGGTGAGTGGATGAGGGGTCCAGAAGATGTGGGGGAATAGGAACATGTTCAGGCATCAGGACAGGTGGGAGAGAGGGGTGTGCAGTAATGGTTGTGGGTGTGCAATATTCTTGGGGATGATGTGGGTGGCATGGGGATGTCCAGTGTACAGGAGCCTGGAGCACCCAAGGACAGAAGTATGGCTGCTCAGATGGAAACTGGGGAGGCTGACATAGAATGTAGGAGGAGAAGGGCAGGGGAGAGAGATGCAGATGGGAATACCCAGGGGAGAGTGTTAAACAGGTGGGGGGCATAGAGGAGATCACCCAGGTCCCATGAGTACCCCTACATCAGAGAGCAGGGTAGCCCAGGGAGGGGAACTGGTAAGTGGTGGGAGAAGGGGGACTGTGAGAGGTGCAAAAGGAGTGGAAACATTCAAAGGGGTGTCCTTAGGGAACAGATTTCAACCACTGTCTGGAAGTGAAGAGGGGGAAATAGGAAGTGAGGTGAGAGATCCAGTATAGGCAACAGGATTTGGAGAGAGCAGTACTTGAGAAGTGGGGTAGAACAGTACAAAGTAGTCACAGTGGGGGGGGCGGAGAACAGGGAGTGGAGTTGGTGTTGGGGGAAGAAGAGGGTAAGGTGAGGGTATGTATGGGTGACCAGATAGGAAAGGTTTGGGAAGGGAGTAGAAAATTAGATGGAAGGCAGAATGGGGCAGTGAGGGAAGCCAGTCAAGCAGGGGATGGGGAGAATCAGCATGCCTTCTCATATCACTGCCCCAAGCAGTGGAACACTCTCCCCCATCCATCAGAAATGTCTTATCCTCTGTAGCCCTCACCTCCCTTCTGCATAGCCATGCCTCACCTTCTTGTTCTTGTCCATAAAAGTTACATCCCCTTAACCAGTCCTCTTGTCCCCTTCTACCACTCTCTTTACCCCATTCTCACCCTTACTATTCAACATTTATTTATTTAGTTTTTGTTGACCGGGTAGGCACACTAGACAACATGACTGCATGTTTTCAGGTATGACCCAGGAGGTTACAACAGAGATCATCTAGACAACAGTATTTACAAAAAAAAAAAAAATAAAGTGAACAAGATTTGGTACAGTCACTTAATAATTTATATTTAGCCAGCCATCTCTTAGGAGGCAGTATAGTGCAGTGGGTTAAGGCTTTGAGCTGCAGATCTGGAGACCTGAGTTTAAATCCCACAGCCACCTATGTGCATACTGTGTGATCCTGAGCAAGTCACTTAAATTCCTTGTGCTCCCAGGTTGCATCTGGAAAACAAGCTTCGGCTTAGTGGGCTACTCTTGGTTAAACAATGTTCCCTTTCCCTCTCCAGGGCTACTGGCCATTTGTTACTACCCATATCTTGTTGTTCCTGCACTTCTGCTACCCTACATGACTTTGCTGCAATTTATCCACTTACTGCTTTTCTACTGCCTATCACAGTGCGCTAAGCCTGTAAACTTACAACTGTGATTGCTTGCCATACTACACATATGTATTCCACAAGATATTCTCTCTCTCTCTCTCTCTCTCTCTCTCTACCAAAGCCTGAACTTGTCTTACTGTATATACTTGCCACCTTGTGGCTTATATTAATTGCTGCCATAAGCTGTTATTGTTATTGTTTGTAACTCCTGTTATCCTGTACATATTCTGTACTCTGACTTGTTATATAACTGTATACCTCCTTCCCCTCCCCAGGATGCATCTGGAAATTAGCAATTTGCTCAGTATGCCTTCCTGGTGAAACATTTAAATAAATAAATAAAATAAAAAAAATCAAAGAAAACAACACTGCTTAGTCCTCTCTCAATTACACTAGTCACTTGTGCTTTGCAAAATGTAGAATTTCACCTCTGGAATTCGGCAACAGTGGCAATTTCACTTCTGAAATGCTTTGCAGGATTTTTCAGTAAATGCTGTGGGATTCTTAAAGGCTTTTTTTTCTATTTAGCTGTTTGGTCCTCAGCCGCCAATTGATCCTTTACCTCAGGTCCCTTCTGCTGACCTCCAACTGCAACTGCCACTCCCCCCACCATCAAGACTGGTGGGAATCTAGACAGACAAGGGCCTGAGGACTGAATGGGATCATTCATGACAGCCAATGCACATTAGTTTTTGGGCTTCTCTCTTGTTTCGCACCCACCACCTGCTGACGACAGGTGCAGTCTCTGTCAGCAGCAGTGTGCACTAGGCTGATGCCACCCCTCATGAGGGAGCAAGCTCCCCACCTCACTGCAAGGGGCTGCTGCTACACTAGAACCTGTCTCCATCCCCAGCTGGCTCATGCTCCCCTTGGAAACACTCTCCAGCCTCACCACATAATCCCTGTAGACCTGGACTCACTTCTGAATCCAGGTACCTGGCATGGATGTGTGGAGCACTTTCACTGAGCCATTGGGTGGCACTAATCTTAAGGTCCTTTAATTGAAATCACTGGTTAGTTTCCCATTGATTACAAAAACTGTGGATACATTTTCCACAGTTTGCAGAAACCTAATCCATGTTTTTCGTAAACCACCTATTACCGTTCCATGGTTTCAATTCCACATTTGGAATTTCATAATTCTACTTTTGAATGAATTCCATGGAAATAGTCAGCATTTTCTGAAGCTTTGCAGAATTCTGTCTCATTGGAATTTTAAAATTCTGTCTAGCACATACTGGTTATTTTTGAATTTAGTGATACTGTACTTCCTACAATTAATAATGATGTTTAAAAGGAGTGAACTATTACTTCTTAAATCTGAAGTGCTTTTCTTTTTTACTTTCCTAATTAGAAGATTTTGTACCTGGCAATACCTGGTATAAACTGTGGAACTGTACTCTACCTGGAGGCAGACATAGTTAGTTGCATTCCTCCTCATACATTATCTGCTCTGTGACCTCATTGTCCTTAAACTCACAACTGACCAAAAACAGCCAATCGTCTGCTGCCAAATTGGTCACTTGTGATGACACAATAAGTGAGGTCACAGTGCTGATGAAGTGTGAAGAGGAATAGAACTACATATTTCAGTCTTCAGGTCAGGTAGTGCTCTTCACATTACACTGAATACTATCAGGTAGAAAACCTTTTAATGAGCCTGATGGAAAAAGAATACCTCAAAAATAAAAAATCACGCCTGACTACTTTTTAAAAATTAATTAAGCAATAATGACTGAAGAGTGGGCCATTTCCTGGAGCTTAATGACTGGCTAGGGGGGCAAAGGTGGCCCGAGGTGCAGCCGAGGGTCAATTCACCCAGCTGGCTGTTAATCAACAGGAAATGAATGGCTCTGAGGTCATTATTGCTATTTTAGGTCCTAATTGCAGTAATGAACTTTTTGGGAGTTTTTTTTCATTATTGTTTTTTCTTCTGTGCAGTGTAGTGACACTGCCGTGTGTCTTGGAAGGCCACCACCTGGTGTTTATATTTGGTTTTCCATGTTTGCCAAGGTATCGTGTCTTTTTATGTTGTTGATTTTTAGTGGGTCCTTTATTGCACAGATGCTGCTGAAGTGGCGATATTTTTTTTAAGTTTTCTGTTTTCTGTGAGAAATTCATACAGTCAGTGCCAACAGTTGTGCAGCTGCTGTGCCGGGCATTTCTAAAAGATTTCAGCTCAGCATGGAAGTCAATCAATGAGCTACTTAAAGAGCTACTGATGACTCAAAGAAAAGTTTAAAAAACATAATAATTAGGTACAATTCTGCCTTCATACCATTTATGTTTTATATATTTCTCCTTCCCATCATTTATTACTAAAGAAATGTGTATGAATATATGATTGTTGTCCCTTGCAGTTCAGTTTTAGTTCCTCTGCCTCTATAGCTTACTCGCTACCTCAAGTCATAATCCTCTGTTGTGACATCACAGTCCATTTCCATAGGAGTAACTGTGATGTCACAAGCAGTGCTCTATGACTTCCGGTAGGGAGAAAGCAGCAGAAATAGACAAACTCTTCAGGAGCAAAGATCCTGCTTTCATGCAAATGACCTCACTACTAAATAATGGGGAGGAAGAATACAGAACTAATGGGAAATACAAGCTGGACAGTGCCTAAATATTGTGTTTTGGTAAAGTTCTCCTGAATGTGTCACCAGCTCTTTAAGGTCATGAATACTTAATTAGACTTACAATAACATTTTCTGCCTGCTATTTTTGACCCTACTAGCCCATTAATATCTCATTACACAATGGCAAGATTTGTGCATAAAATTATGACAAAAGAGTTCCCAACTAACCAACTGAAATTAAATGTCAGTAACTTAAACTCACGATTCTCCTCTGAAAACATTCAAGTTCCTCTTGTCTAAATTAACATGCACACATGTCTATTATGGCACTTGGTGGGCACAGTCTGGAATAACCTAACAGCATTATAAAGTTTATCTGCTTCACTGGCTGTATGTTTTAATACACACCTCAAGGATCATCTTACATCTATCTTCAAGAGCACCTGTGTGAGCAAATATTTATAGATTAATTTTCAACTGTGACTTATATGTCTCTTATTATGATGTAATTGTCTATACTTATTACTCTGTACTCATGTATTACTTCAAAGAAACCTAGTTCCAGAGTGCCCACATGGCCAAAACACAAACGTATGAACAAACAAACAAACCCCATAACTCACAAATCAGGACAGTGACTTAAACATATCAAGGACAAATGATGCAACTCAGCAACACTTCTTAAAAATGGTACTAACTGTTACTCATAACTGACTCACTGTATATGACAGATGTTGGCAGGATTACTTCATCTACATCAAACCTAGTTCTTCTAGACCCTAATTCTTTGGGATATGTAGCCCTCCTTCTTATTTTACTCTTAGATTAGGTTTTCTCGAAACTTTTATGCACAGATCTCTCCTCTTTTTTCCCTTCTTCCGTGTTTTCTCCCTCTCTCCTTCCCTTCTTCCTTGCTTTTTTATCTCTCTTCTTTCTTTCCTTGCATACTTTTCTCTTATCTTCACCTCTCCATTACTGAATATTTTTCATATTACCACATTTATCACTTTTTGCAATTTACTGAATGCCTTGCCATCGCCTGCCCTAGCATGTATTTCATACATGGTTGCTATTTCTGATCCTATAATACCCTATTGATTGTAACCCTTCTGCTCTCCACTTACATCCTGTCTAGGTTTGTGTTTTATTATCAATACATGTATATAAGGCTTCTCCAATATGTTTACCCTAAATACTGTGTTTTGTTAAGTGATATTTTATACCTTATATTGAGGATAGTCTTCTATTGTATTAGATGTGTGCTTCCTTATATACTCAAATTTCAATAAAAAGATAAAGTGAAAAAAATGGTACTATCAACTCAAGAAGCTATTGCACAATGTGACGTGTAAAGATCATTGAAGAAAAACTGAACCGTGACATTTAGGTTTGGCAGTTTTTGGTCCTATCAGGCTATATGATGAAGCTGTGGTGGGGGTTGGGGCACTTTGAGAGGGATATGAGGAAGTACTGCTTCACTGAAAGGGTTCGATGCATGGAACAGACTGCCATTGGAAGTGGTGGGAGTGAAAACAGGGGAGGTGGCTTCAAACACATATGGGATAGATGGGAGGGGGTATTAATATATAGGCAAAGAGGAGGGAGGGTCACCAGAGACCAGTTAGGGTCTGTGGAGTAAGACTAGACAAGGAACATCTAGGCAGACTGGGTAGACCATGTGATCCATTTCTGCCAACAAGTTCTATGTTTCTCTGTTTCTGCAAACACTTCAAATCTCTTTTGGTATTGGTGACAGGCATGCTAACATTAGGAGGGATTTGGAAAATGTTTCAGCTAAAATTAGTGGAATTCCCAAAAATCTGGGACACTTGAACACCGGGTATCACCCCAACACAGGATCCAGAGTCCCTTTGAGGAAGAGCTGCTGATGCATCTAAAAAACTTTGAAAAACAATTGTTTAGACACAGCTCAGCTTATATTTCATACACATCCATAATTCTCTTCTCACATGCTTTTATTCCTGAGCACATTTTTATGAAAACAGGATCTTTGTCCAGTGGAATAAACCCACTCACATATTCCTGATGTCAGAATCCTCTTGCTTATGACATCACTATCTGTTGCTATGAGAATGGCTGTGAGGTCACATAAGAGAACAGGGAAACACTTGAAGTATTAGCTGAATTGTAAAGTATTAGAGTTTTCAAAGCTTTTCCACATGTGCCAGATGCTCATTAAATTATCCTTTACAATCCCAGGGTGAAAAACTGCTATCAAACAACAATCTCATCCCTAACATACTGTATAGCAGTGCATTAACCCCCCCCCCCCCACACACACACAGACACAGACAACTATTTTTCCTGATGCCCTGGCTGTAACTGCTGTAAACAAACCTGATGCAGAAAGCTCTATGTTATGTATATTCCTGACAGCATAATTGTGTGACCCCAAATGAACTGCTATTTGCTATACTTCTGCACTTCTCAGTTTCAGAGTGCAGTCCCATTTCTGAGAAACTGCAAGCCATGGATAAGCTCCTTGTTATTTTAAACTTTGAAGTAGTATCCTATCCCAAAACTGAAGGCAAGGAAACATCATTATATATCGACAAAACACTGGATATTCTCTCTCCAGTTGATATACCGCAGTGAGATAATAGCTAGTAACCAAATAACACCCTCCCCCAGTGGTGTTAGTACCTTGGCACTCTGAACAGACTAACTGCCTCTTACGACATTGCAATGCAGGCTATCAGAGATGTAATAGAACTCTAAAGCCTTGTTTTGCTTCAAAAGCCTAGAATATGATGGACATTACAAACATGAGCCAACTGGCAGTGCCTTACAATTACACGCTAAACATTATCTCTACAGATAGGCTGCCAGTATTACTTCTGAAAACTGTTCAACCTTTTCTCTACAACAAACCATAACTCTCATATTTCTAGAACCACAAGGGGCTGCACCACCGCGTTTTATTCAAATTATCAAATACATTTAGAATCAGCACTATTTTCCTGGCTGGAGATCGAATAGTTCTAATGTGTACTTTCTTCTTTGAATATATGACCAACTGAACTCCCGCATCCCTGTAGCAAGATTATAGCACCTATCGGTATTTGCAGCACTAAATTCCCAGTCTTCTAGTTTACAGTACTTTGCTTTTGTATTATCAGTACCCAGTTTAGTGTACTAAATGCATGTGAAATAAAATGCTTAGAAGACTCGTCTGCGTGTCACTGTAAAATACAGTCTCAAAAGAGAACTTAATCTAACAAATGCCTTCGTCAAGGCAGATTACAGATCGAGGAGCTGGTTTATGACATGACGCCTTTGGGAATTGTGGCGAAAGACTCCAACTTGTAACCACCCTGGCACTGAAATCAGACACGGGATCTCAGCACTTGGCAGACTGGGGTAGTTACAGCCTCAGTAATCAATATCACATTGCATCCAGTCTCCAACAGACAGGGGGAAATGATCCGATAGACAAAATCATGGCAATGTCAAATGTTTTGTTTCCCCATGATCTCCCTCATCAATAATTCACCTTGGGGCTTCTAGATGAAGAAAAAAGATTAGAAAGTGTTGAATTTTGGCGCAGAAAGAAAAGAGGGGTCGTCTAAAGGCAAAGAAGACTTTAAACTAAAATATTGGGTGAAGCTGCGAAGCTCTGCAGGGTCGACTGCAAAGCAAACCGGATTAGGTTAGTATAGAGAGAGACCGTGGTGCACACAGGATGGTGCTGAATATGGTATCGATCAGGGAGCTGTCCATGGTCCGTGCGCTGGCGCTTGCTTTGGCTCTATTCAGTGTTCCAGTTACGGCACAAAATGACACAGAGCCCATCGTTTTGGAAGGCAAATGCCTTGTTGTTTGTGACTCCAACCCCACAGGTGAAGGCAAGGGATCGTCTTCCTCCCCTCTAGGGATCTCAGTCCGGGCAGCTAACTCAAAGGTTGCCTTCTCAGCCGTTCGGAGCACGAACCATGAACCTTCAGAGATGAGCAACAAAACTAGGATTATCTACTTTGATCAGGTAAGCATGCCTGGTAGGCAGGACTGACAGCCAGATATCTGACATAGGAGAATGACTCTGGCGTTTGGACATTTACTGGTGAAGGATACCAATTGTTATTGCATTTAGATCAATGGGAGCTTGCAGCCTAACAGGCAGAGAAAGAATGAACTACAGTACTATAAAGAAATACTCCCAACAACAACGGTCTGTAAAAGGGCAGCTAGTGTTTATATGCTTAAATCAACAGGTGCGACCAAGTTTTTCTTCTGTATTTAAAAATGCTTTATTTTTTTTTTGAATATTTTGGTAACCTAGTAGGGCCCGCTAGACACAAGTGCCTGTTTTCAGGGGCGACCGGGGAGCACTGAGGAGGTTAAGTGACTTGCTCAGAGTCACACAGCATGCAAATAGAATCTGTGCAAATCATACTTAGGTCTGCTGGATATACCAAGCTCATTCAGGGCTTGTTACTCTGACCTCTAGGCTATACTGCCAGTCCATTTTATGTATTTTTTTTATTTAGTTTTTGTTGACCAGGTAAGTGCACTAGACAAATCCTGCCTATTTTCAGGCACGACCAGGGGGAGGGGGCTACTGATGAATGCCAACTGACCTTGAACCAGATTAAGCTGTTGGTGGTATTTTTTTTTTTTGTAGCGAATGAGGGAAATTCCCCTACTCTTTGCGATAAGTGCCATGGGATCTTTAACATCCACCTGAACTACCACCAATCCAGGCAGATGGGACCTCGGTTTAACGTCTCATCCGAAAGACAGCACCTCAGAGTGCAGCACCCATCTCAAGCTGCACTACAGTGTCAGTACTGGGATATTAACCCAAGTGCCAGATGTGGGAACTGAACCCACAGCCCTCTGATCTCCCGGCCTCAGAGGCAAGTGTGCAATTGGACCATGGGCTTTATTGTTTAAATTCAGTCAGTACTCTTGCCTTTGATGAGAAAAAAAAAAAAAGATTCACTGCCCTTTGAAACTGCGTTTTTTTTTTAAACTGCTCTGTACTTTAGCGACCCCCCCCACCTTTAAAATTGGAAGTACAGGTTCCAAGAAGCCGCTGGAAGTATATGAGGCATACTGACGTTTTGGTGGCTTATAGGTATACCGATGACGACCCCTTTACTGGCTTTGAAAACAGAGAAGGAGATCTGCATATGACAAGAACGTGCACTTGTCTTAACTTCTGTCCCCGAGTTCCTGACTACTGGGGATATCCTGATCAGATAATTGAGAATTGTTAGGTTAAATGTACTTATAGTTACTTTTACATATGATGGTTAAAGGATAACAAAAGTTAAGCAATATTAATATGCGTATTAAATAATGCCTAGAGCAGTCTGAAATTATGGACTAACTTGAAGTGCTCACAGCCAGTGGCCCCACCTCCATACTGTGTAGTCCGATCTTGTTCAATAGCAACTCATTTCATTTACCATGTCTCTCAAATGGAAATAGGTGCACATCGTAATTACACCCTAGGATTCTAATTGTAGTGCCATCTACTGTGGGTATGCAGCTGCAAAAACCAAAATGATAAACAGGTGATTTAAAAAATTCATCAGTAGCCCACATTAAAGTATAATACATAAGCGAGGGGCGCTAGTAATAACCTGTATTGCGACCCCTGTCCGTGACAGGTTGTCACACTACATGCATGCGTGGGGCTTAAATCTAATATAATGGGGCTGGTGGTGTAACCTAGAAGTTAGAGTGGCGAATTAGTTGGGAATGAGCTCGATATACTTGGTACATCCAACAGCTCTGGGTTTGATTCCCACAACCTCCACTTGCATACTGCGTGGCTCTGAGCAAGTCACTTAACATCCCCAGTGTTCCAGGGTCGCCCCAGAAAACAGCCACTTGTGCCTAACGGGCTTTGCCGGGTTACCAAAAAAATACGTTTTACAGCAGACATCTTTTACTGATAGCTGTCCTATGGTTTACTGTCCGAGTACCCTGTGAGACCGTGTTTCCTATGTGTCTGAATAGATACCGTTTCTAACTGCGTCTGTGCTCTGGCATCTAGGTGGGTTCCAGAAATAAAACATCAAAAGAAAGAGGAATTAAATTACACGGCAGTGAACGAGTATTTACCGCCTGATAATCCGGATAATTCCACAACCACAGAGCTCAGCGGGCAACCGTTCTCTTCCTGGCTCAGTAGAACTATATGTGCCGGTGCATCGGTCAAGCTGTACAGTATGACACGCAGGTTATCATCCCTATACTTTTGCAGGTTGTGATAATTTAAATATAGTGGCGTTTTTGCTGTCGCTGCTCCTTAAGGCAAACAGACGGAATTGCTGACAGCAGCCCCAGTTTAGTAGGAAGAGACGGAGGGAGTTGCAGATAGCAGACCTGGAGCTGTATTTAGGGAAGCTGGCAACATGATTTGTCTTTATCTTAGTTGAATATAAGCATGATGCCTTATGCTCTTGCATCCTTGCATTTCTGTTAAATACTTCTAAGCTGGTGTATGATAAAGGTGATTTTTTTCCTGAAAAGATGTGCTGTATGCATATCTCTTCCTGAACCAGGACATACTCTTTCTTTTAAACGGAGCTACTGCAGCTCTTGTGGTTCACACCGGGAAGCTAAGGATCATTTATCAAACTCGAGGGCATGTCATCCGCGGTCACCTCAGTTTGCATGTATGTTAGCCTTTTTATCCAAGTGACACTGATATCAAGTCAGAGCTTCTGGCAGTGTGTGTCCAACCTCCTAATACAGTATACATGTTTTGATGAACAATTGTGTGTTTCCCACTTTTTGTAAAGCCATTATCCTATATATCTCAATAATATCTATTATAACTTATTCAAGGGATGGTAATAGCTTGACTTTTGGAAACAAGACTCCTGCAACCTGCAAGGATTCTGGCAGGGGAATCATCCTGGGAGAATATGGGGGTTGGAGCACACAATTGCACATTAAGGGAAACACTTTTATTTTGCCAGCGATTTTCAACGTTTGTACCTGGACTTGTGAAAGTACTGTTTTAGGAAGATAAACGCCTGGACACAACTCACCAGCTAAAGCTAAAACTATTCCGTGATGGTTAATACAATTTCGGATGGCATGACTGAGTTTCTGCCCCTAAATTCCAGTAGTCATTCTATATTTTAAACTTTAGAAAAGTGGGCATTGGACAACTTGCAGATTCTTGTAAATATATATGGGTCTGAGTGTGTGTGTGTGTGTGTGTGTGTGTGTGTGTGTGTGTGTGTGTGTGTGCCATGTGGTGCCAAGAGCTATATCATACAGTTCTACTCAATAGCCAGCTAGCACTTTTAGATAAATGCCACCGTTTGCCATGCTTTTCCCCATTCATGGTAAATGTGCCTGCAAACAGCCAACTAAGGAGCACAAGGCAGACATGTCACACACTGTGCATGTTTGCCAGAGCAAAGCAAGCATGCTGGGACTGGCACATTGATTTAAAAAAAAAATCCCTTAAAGTGCCATAATCTGGAGCCTGGGACACTTTCAAGCGATTTGTGGGCAAATAATTCATTATACAATTCAGCATGATAGTTTCAAAAACTGTGTGGCATGTTACATCATGCAGGAGTTCTTCAAGCTGTATCAATTATCTAACTCCCTCCATTCTGTCTTCTGAGACATTCTCAGAAAATCTGCAACTCATGTATGCATGACCTGTATGTCCATTCAAGAAACGGGTTGGGTGGGCGGCTAGGTCAGTGCAGAATGTTGGTAGGCTGATTTTTCAAATGGATGAAATGGTCCTGGAAACCTAGTTGGAGTTGCAGATATTGCACAAGCTGGAGAGAAAAAAAAAAAAAGACTTGTGTAGCAGAAGTCTCCTCTTGCAGTATCTTGTTATTTCTGTGTTTTTTTATAACATTTTCTAATGGAGTGCCTTATGAGATACTATATTCATGTACCATATGCTGGTTTTAAGTTAGTTTACATTTTTTACATGCATATTTTGAAATAACTAAATAATTCTCTTTCCCAGACCAGCCATTAGGCATATTTTGAATTTCTGATCAAAGAACCATTTTTCAATGTTTGGTGCTAGCAGATTTGTATGCGACCCATGCACCATTTATGCCTGTCTTGGCCACTTGAAAAAAAGTTTCTCATGAACTGCTGTAAACGGGTTTATGTGCTGCAAACTGTGACATTCTTCTAAAGTAAATGCACTTCTGATTGCTGCATCACAGGGGTGTATTCTGCACCTATCTAAAATTCAATCTCCAGTGCTATTTTATGCATCTCACAAAGCACAAGCAAACTCTTCAGTTTAAAAGTTCTGTTAAGGGTTGCCCCGAACATAGAAGAGAGGGGGAACTCCTGTATCTCAGAACACCAATGTAAATGAGATATTGAATCCAATAGGACTATCCTGATTATCTTCCTTAGATAGTATTTTCACATTTTAACTAACTAGCTAATTAACTAAGCAGCAGACCTCTTGGTCTTGGATTTCCATTTTTTTTACTCTGTTTATCATGCCCCTGTTCCTCTGACTCCTGAAGCCCTGTAGCTTCTCATGGCTCTTCTCCAATCATCCCCCTATCTGAGTGAGGCACCCTCCTCCATGCTGCCTTGGTAACCCACTGAGTGAAGATGGGGGGCTATACCCCCCCAAACTCACAGTGCTTCATCATGTGGGTGCTCTCAGCTGACAGAGCATGGCCTTAGATGCACCAGGGTCTTTCATCTATGGAGGCCAGAGTTTTTCCATTTCCTTTGCTCCTGAATCCTTCAGGACTCTGCATGCTAGGATGCCAAATGGCCATGCACATGCTAAATGTGGTGATGCCCAGGCATCAACAGAGTCCTACCCACCCTAGGCCCTACAACTGCATTGGCACCTGTAGTCACCTAGCTGGCAGTATTGTGGCTCAGGACAGAACTCAGCCTCCCCAAAGGAGAACGTTCTGCATGATGCTCTGCCCTTCTCCCCTCCCCCCCACAGCCCTGGATGGACCAGGCTTATTCCTGAATTCAGGTCACTGGCATGATGAGTGGCAGCACTACCAATGTACCAATGGTTCATCTCCCAAAGGTATTTACCACTGTCAGATTGTCTACTTATCAGTGCCATGGCCCACAGATTCAAACTGGTATGGTAATAATTCCCTTTATTCACAAAATGGTATATTTATTTAGTTAGTTTTTGTTGACTGGTAAAGGAGGGCTAGACAATACTATTTTTCAGCCTGATGGGGGTGGAGTGAAATGGATGAAACCCTAACAAAACTGAACCAAATTATGCTGTGGGTGGTATTTTTAGTGAATGGAGAAATTTGTCCAGGACACAGGGAAAGTCTTCTGCCCTTCTTGAGAAGTGCCATGGGATCATAAACATCTCCCCTGAGCAACTACCAGAACAGGCAGATGGAACCCAGTTTAATGTCTCATCAGAAGAACAGTACATCCCAAAAGTACAGCATTCCCTTAGTAGTGCACTTGGATACCAGCATTTCAGGTATGAGTCCAGTCCCAGTGCAGGACTAGAGAGGCTTGGATGGCAGGCGTTGAATTTAGTAAGCCTTGCTGTTTTCCAGTAACATGCCCAATGTTCCTATGTAGAATCAATATTTATACATACTGATTTTTTTAAAGTTCTGAAATAGACTAAAATAATTCTGAGGGGGGTATGGCAGCATGTTTGCACTTTCCAGATGCCTAAAAGCCACCAACACCTGCAGAAGAACTTTGAAAAACTTATCTTTGGACACAGAGCAGCTTATATTTCTCTTTAGCTCTGTATTTCTTCTTCCCATTATTCATTACTGAGGTCATACACATGCAGACAGGATAGTTGTTCCTTGAGAGTTCATCAGCTTGCTTATTCCCAACCTAATGTCAGAATATTCTGCTTGTGACATCACGGTCATTCTCCTGGTAGCAGATTGTGATGTCACAACAAATTGTTATGATTCTTAGTGTAGGGGCAAATTAACTGAAATGGATACAGGTCCTGTTTTATGATAACTTCTTCAGTAATAAGTAAGGGGAGACAAAATCTATAGAAGATGAATGAAACACAAGCTGAATTGTGTCCAAATAGTATGTTTTCTAAAGTTTTCACAGCGATATCATCAGCTCATTAAAGTAATACAAAGGAAACAGGACAATATGTAACTGAAAAAGTTATTAGGATCTTCTTTGGGCTGCATCCACACAGGTTTCATCACACTTCTGTTTCAGGTACTGTACTTCTGTGATGGTTGGGGAAGTAATTTTGTAAAATTTTAAATAGGAAAACTTATATAGGGAATAAGTAACTAACTGGATTAATTTCAACATTTCTACCCAGCAGAACATATCAGTGTGGGTAGAGAGCCCATAATCAATATGATACCATGGGCACTGATGCTACCACCCAAGTCCCCATCAGCTGCCCCTTATCTTTTGGCCTGCTTCTGGGCTAAGTTATTTCTGACTTCTCTATGCCCTCCTAATAATCCAGAGACCCCCTCCTAAATCCCACCCTAAAAATAATCTTCCCTTTCCATGGCTCGGTTCCATCACATATGCTTCTCTACTGCTGGTCCCTCATCAATCACTGTCCCCTACTGGCTCCTTTGCTCTGGCCACACTTTAGTGACACCCCTGTGTCTTGCCTTTACCAGTTCTAAAGGCAGGAGGTGTCATTAAACTGTGACTGGGATTGTGGAGGTTACCATGCTTTATGAATAGCTTTGCATGATGTCCCCTCTTGACTCCTTTTCCACATGAGCATACAGGAGTTTGCAGCTGCACTGAGAAGGACTGCAAGCCCCCTGGGACACAACCTGGTGAGGGGGGAGCTGTCAAGTAAGGGATCAGCAAAAGGTGAAGCATAAGCACTTTCACACCAGTTCCTTGCTACTGTGGATGGGGCCCCCTGCCATAAGTTATTGCACATCTAAAAATAATCAGAATAAATTGTTGTGATAAGGGTTTGTCTGGGTCATGGCATCTTCTGCATATACAATGCTCTCCCCAATGAAAAAAGTACCCCCATCTTGCTCAACCTCCAGTGCTCATTAAAAAATCTCCTTAAGCATGCCAGTCTTCATCCAAACAACTATCCACATTCACAACACACAACACTACCTAACAGAGAAAAACCCTTTTTTCAGTTCTCCTATCCTTGGTTGTAAAAAACATTGGAGAAAAAAACATTCACCGCTGTCTCTTCAGTGCTACCTAGAAGTAATTGGTGACTACTCTCAGGGACATGGTAGTGATGATGAGATCATAACAGTTTTATTTCCTTCATACTTTATCTGGAGAAAAAGTTCTTAGATAGAGGTAGCACTGACGTATCAAGAGTGAAGTTATCAAGGTGATTATGTGCCTAAAGTGGTGATAGATTTGGCATAACAACTCTAGGTGTATCATCACAAAGATTGTCTACCCTAGCCATTTCATAAAGAAGTCATTTTCAACTAGTACATTTTTCAGTATATCTGTCTGTCTATCTATCTATCTATCTATCTATCTAACCAGTCATATATATATATATATATATATATATATATATATATATGTATATATTTATATGTGTGTGTGTCTATATCGGTTATTAATTTAAGGAATTCCCTACTGCCTTGCCGGTGCTACTGCACAGCTGAATCCCCACCAGCGCTGTACAAAAGCTCCCCTCCCAACCAATCTTGGCATTTACTTATATAGAGTTAGGTTGTCAGTTTCATCTGACATCTAACAGGTCACTTTACCATTTGCTTCTTATCACGTATCAACACTAGGGGTGTCAGCTTGTCTCTAGTGCTCATTTTCCACACCTGGAGCTTGCTATCTGTTTCTGCACAATAGGTTGGATGTGTTCTTTTTATATTTTCTGGCTACGATTACTGTGTTCTTCCCTTATTCTTGGATTCTGTTTCTGATACTGGCCATAATGGCATGTGATAATAACTTTCTGGTCTCTCTTGTGACCAGTCTGCTGCTCTGCTCTCTTACTAGGCTATCCCTGCTACCATGCTCCTATGGTGGAATTAGTCAATTTCAACAGAATGAAACATTCAAGTTCTCGAACATGCTGGTTAGACCTACTGTTTACCCCAATCTCACCCCACTAATGATCCCAAAATTCATCTATTATCTGGTGGCTGCTTATGTAGACTATAGGCTCTACTTTAGAGTCAAAATGAGTACTACTTTTATTCATTGCAAGCTCTAGGATCTCATGCGAATTGCACTACTGTTGGCAGGAGATGTGGAATTGAACCCTGGTCCCTTACATCCCCAGCCATGCAATAATGTCTCCTGGGCTACAAACTCTGGACTCTGGATAGCCCATCTAAACATTAGAAGCCTCATCCATAATTTTGTTGAGCTGGAGGCGTGGGCTGCCACCTACAACCTTGATATTCTGTGCCTGTCTGAGACATGGCTTAAACCATCTATCCTGAATCAAGCTGCTCTTTACTAAATTATAGCCTTCTCATGAATGACAGGATATCTCCAAAGTGAGGTGGAGGAGTTGCACTGTATTATAAAGTTCATCTCAATATTGTACAGAATGCCAAGTCTAATTCCTTCACTTGTGAAAACATTCATGCACGTTTCCGATTGGGTGCTTAAAATCTAAACATAGTTGTAGCATATAACCCACCCCAGGGAGGTCTGACTGCCTTCACTAACTTGCTGGAGGATACGGTAAAACTCATAGGCCTAAAAGAAGTGCTTATTCTCATGGGCATGAATTTAAACTGGCTTGGACAAACTCATGGCACATTTCTATCTCTAATCCAAAGCTACAACCTGCATCAAGTTATAACTGAGCCAACAAGGATCTCTAATAAAGCAATGTCAAGCATGCTGCTAGACTGGGTGTTAACAAATAGGGCTTATAGAGTTGTGGACACAGGCATTCTACTATATCAGATCACACCCCTATTTTTTGTGTGTGGCAACACTCCATCTCCCAGTCCCTACCCCCATGCTACCTCACTTTCAGGAACTATGCTAATCTGTATCAGGTGAAGTTCTTGTATGAAGTCTTGACTATTGACTGGTCTTATATTTCACAGTCCCAGGATGCACAAACAGCTCTTGACTACTTTTCTAGACAAATTTAGTGAAGTCCAAAATAGACATACTCCCCTTGTGACCCTACAGGTGTGTGTGACACCCACAAAGTGGCTGCACAAAGATCTTCTGGCTGCATTGCATATCAGGGATGAGAGCTGGAAATACTGTGGAAAATCAGGACTTACAGCTGACTATCACACCTACAGGACTCAGAGAAGTGACTGTAAAAAGCTGATCAGACTTGCTAAAAGCACATATTGTAAGGGTCTTCTGCTGGAAGCATCAGGTGACCCCAAGAAATTCTGCACACATGTTAAATCATTCCTAGGCACAAAGAATGCTCAACTGGCTGATGAAATGATCGTTAAAAGAGTCCACTGTAACAACCCTGGGACCATCGCAGAAGCATTCACTAAGCATTTCTCTGACCTGTCCAGCTTTACATCTGTCTTTCTCTAGGGTCAGTCTCTTTCTCCACCCACTCCACCACACCCTACTCTACTTCACCCCCCCCTTTCTAATTTAAGGTGATATCCAAAAAAAGATGTCCTGGGTCTGCTAAGTACCATTTCTGACAACACTAGCATTGGCTCGGACGGTATCGAATCCAAACTTCTTAAACTGGCTGCGTCATTTATTGCCCAGCCAGTAGCAAGGATTTCCACCCTCTTGTTTTCTCTCTCTCTCTCTGCAATGGAGTTGTCCCTTATTTCTGGAAGATGGTCAGAATCACACCGGTCTATAAGAAAGGTGATAATAGGGAAATAACTAACTTTTGACTGATAGCAATACTATCAGTTCTGTGCAAAATAATGGAAAAGCCAGGTTACTTAATTTATGTTGAAGTATAACCTTCTCTCACCTATCCAGTATGGATTTTGTAAAGGTCATAGTACCAACACAGTGTTGCTCCACCTTGTAAATGATACTCTAACAGCTATTGATAATGGCCACCTCATGGGGCAGTTTTTAATGACCTCACAAAGGAGTTTGACCTTGTTGATCATTCTCTTCTTCTAGATGGTCTCTTACCCTTAGTTTCTCTCAAACCTTGGTGGCCTGGTTCAATAGCTATCTATGTGATAGAACTCAGTCTGTTAGATTTAACTCTGCAGTGTCCAGCCCGATGACTGTTAACCTAAGTGTTCCCCAGGGATCAATACTAGGTCTCCTTCTCTTCTCTTTTTTTATTAATAATATCTTGTTAGATATCCCTGAATGCTCTGCTATCCTGTATGCAGATGACCTGGTCTTATACTATAGTGATAAAAATATACACAAGATCAACTTGACCCTCACTACTGCTTTCAAATCTATTCAATCATGGCTCTTCCAACACAAACTAATCCTTAATGCTGAAAAAAACACTTACAATGCTGTTTGGCTCTGCATCTAAATTAAATAACAACTGGGACCTCTTTAAAGTCACAGGACAGGGTGTGATGATTCTGGATCCAGTCCGCTCTTTTAAATATCTAGGAGTACTCCTTGATGAGAATCTTAACTTTGACAAGCATATAACGACTACTTGTAAATCAGTTAATGCTAAAATTGGTGTAGCCTATAAAACCAGCTACATCCTAATGCAGCCTTCTAGATTAGCCATAGACCATGGGATCCTACTCCCGTCTTTATCTTATGGGGTAGTCACTTATCTCAATGCATCCACAACTCTCCTAAGGAAGTGGGATACCACTTATAACAGCATATGTAGAGATGCCTCGGCCTCTCCATGGTTGAAACACCATTGTCTGCCTTACGTGGATCTGAACTGGCTGCCCCCTTCTGATGCTCATACTCTTGCTCTTGGATCACTGACCAATAATGTCATCAGAACCAACATCCCAGTCTCGCTGGCCTCCCTATTAACTCCGCTGCCTCCCTCCCATGGCCTCTGCTCAGCTAATAAAGTGTTGTTGAAAATACCAAGATGTAAAACTAACAAAGGCACCCTTGTCTTTTCTTACTTGGTGGCCAAACTCTGGAACTCCCTGCCTCTTGATGTTCTCCTGGCCCCTACACATGCCCCGTTTAAAAGTAATTTTCACTCCTTCCTCTTTAGCCAGGTCTCCTGTACCTCCTTCAACCCCCCTTGAACCGGTCATCTGTCTCCCTCTCCCTCATATATCCGACTGCTACATACTATTCTCTGTCTAGCTCTTCTAGCTCAGACTATAAGCACTTATGTGGTAAGGTTTGTTGTTGTGTCTAACTGCTCTCAACCCAGTGTTTTGACAGAAGAACTGAGTTATAGTTACAAAAGGTATGCTACTGTTATGTCTTTTTGGCCACTAAAGTCAAAAGGTATGTATTCTTCCCTGTTTACCCCTACTTACTATCAATCTACATCTGCAAATTGTGTAATTTGATTTTGTACTGTATCTATGTAGTTATTCCTGATTTGGCAAAATGTTTGTTTTCTTTAAGTTTCCCTACCCACTGTAATCTCTTGGGTCATGCCTGAAAATAGTCATGTGTTGGCTATGGTGCTTACCCGGTAAAACAAATATATATATATATATATATATATATATATATATATATATATATATATATATATATACTCAGTTGAAGTGGAAAAATACATTTGTTTCCACCAGTGAGCATGCCTGGGAGGAAGGAGGAGGGGGCAAGTGGTTTTCTGTCGATTGCTAGGCAGACTGACAAGTGCTTCTAGCATCATCAATAATGTAAGGTCACTCCTCCATCTTGGCCACACTTATTTCTGATATCATATCATAATATGGCTTACAAACAGTGCACTGTGGCTTATTGGTGGAAACCCTTGAATTAGCCTGGAGTTGGAATCCTACTGCCAGTGTAAATCATGGATATGTGGTCTGAAGGGATGCCTACTTATGATAAATGGCCCATTTGTGGCAGGAGGCAGTCTAGAGATGAGGTGCTTCCTAAAAAGATGGTCTTAGCTCCATGTAACATACAAACGGTGGGCAGTGACACAAAATATGTAGTGCTATAGGACTGTAAATTTTTAAATTTCTGAATTTTGGTTGTATTTTACACAATTCAAAAAGGAGCACTGCTTTATCCACATACACTACATTTTATGCAGCACCCTGCCAGTCATAATGTTCTTTGTATTAGATGGGCCTTACATGAAACAGGAGATCATTCATAACTTTCTTCAGGCATGGTCGTGCAGCTCTGTCCAAAGCAGGAGATCCACTGACCTGTAGCATGAAGCAGCAGAACTATGGGCAGTGCCCCAAACCTGTGGCTTGGTCTTGGGGCATGAGGTGGGGGGTGGGGTGTTATGGTTGAAAAATCCCTAACACATCATTCCCCTGTCTTTATAGCTTTGGAACCCTAATGATGAATTAACCTTGTTTTCGTAGAATTAATTTGCTTTCTTTTTAAGAAGGTAGAGGCATAACTTGTTTTATGCAGGGCTCTTTGGGCCACATATAAAGGAGGCAATGTGTCCTCACTTGCTTCATGCAGGAACCTTCAGGCCCTGTGCAATGTGGGATGACCAAGGCCCTTTGAACCCTGCATAAAACAGAAGGTTAGTTCTACTTGCTTTGCACAGGGCCATTGGGCCCTGCACAAGGAAAGAGTTCTATCCTAACTTGCTTCACACAGGTCCTTTGGGCCCTTTGCAGATCAGGAGGCAAATTCTTACTTGCTAATTAAAGGGTCCTTCAGACCCTGTGTGAAGCAGGTCACAGAGGGCACTTTGGGCCCCGTGCAAAATGGGAGATGAGTCCTAACTTGCTGTGCACTTTGGGCACTGTGAAACAAAGAAATATAGAATCTGACAGCAGATAAGGACCACTTGGCCCACCTAGGCTGTCCATATCTCCCTACTGACAGTGTTACTGCAGACCCTATTTGATCTTTGGTTCCTCCCCCCACCCCCTTCCTTTCCACTAAGATTCCATTATGCCTCTCCCATGCATTCTTACACTCACCACTGTTTTTGCCCCCACCACCTCTGCTGGAAGACTGTCCCAGGCATCCACCACTCTTTCAGTGAAGAAGTACTTCCTCACATCTCTCCTGAATCTACTCCCCTCCAGCTTCATTGCAGTTCCCTTTGTTCTTGAGCATACTTTTTTCTGAAAAAATACTTCCTTCTGCACCTTGTTTACTCCTGTGTGAAGAAAGAATTGCATCCTACCTTGCTTTGGGCCTTGTGTGAATCAGGAGTAGAGCTCTTGTTTGCTTTTGGCGTTGTGTGTAAAACAGGATATGCAGGGCAATACATTCTGTGCAAAATGGGAGGCAAGTCTTAACTTGCTTTGTGCAGTGCCTTTCAATCTGAGCAATGCAAGGGGTGAGTCCAAACTTGTTTCATGCAAAATAGGGGATGAGGTATAACTTTCTTACTATGTTGTTTGTGCATGGCTTTAATTATAGTACAAAAATGTGCATCATTTTTTGTCATGTAGCACTTACAGTAGGACACTTTTCATGATGACTTCATGCATCAAATATTTTATTCATGTTGGCTTTAGAGAAAATATTTTGTGACCATTTTCATGATTTTTTTTATTCATGTTTGACTTAAAAACATTTTAGTGACAGTTTTTGGCCATGTGTTACCAAGCACATGACATATGTAACACACGTGCTGAGTTTGTTGAAGTCCATCTAGACCGTGTTTGGAGTCAATCATAAAAACATTTTTTTTAATTAAAATGCTAACTTTAATAAGTTTTCTTGGAAGTCACTTCAGATGTCTTTTTAGACTGTCTTCTAAAGAACTATACAACTGTCAACCTTTAGGGTTAAGCAGCTTTTCATTTCTAGCTTTTAAACTTTTTATTCATGATCCACTTTAACTCTAAAAAAGGCTTATAGTTTTTTCAGCTATTTTGTTTGGTGTTTTTTATCTGCTCATGCGTGAACTTTAGAATGTTAATAACTTGAAAAAACATTTGTTTTTAAATCCCTCAAAGGCACTTTCTTGGAATGAACTCTAAGCAACCTGTACATGTCATCAATTAAACTAGTGTTGTTTGTTTCCATACTTTGAGTACAAAAAGGACAACCACTGAACAGATTTTTGAGAAATTAGCCACTAGGACTGGGAAGATGCATACCACATTTTGTAGTCCTAAAGGCTAATATCACTGAGGTGTAAATTGTAAAAAAACTCATTTTTGATGCAAACAATAACTCAGAACTAATATACAGGCACTACTGCACTGGTATTATATCCAGTATCTGTAGTACCTAGATTATTACGGTTGACACTTTGATATTAAACCCTTAATTACACAGCCATCCCTGCACGGAATAGCCTGAAAGTTCTCATGCATATAGCTGACACCATGGTCTCTGGATCCTGTACATTAGGTAATGTTCAGTTTATTAGTTTAAAAGTTATATACACTTGAAAATGTATAATAGCATAAATGATCCTAGGTTAATCTCACTTCTCCTCCCTCCATACTACTCCCTCCCCCTACTCTGCCAGTGGTTAACTTGGAAATGCTTTGGTGGGGGAAATCTAGAGCTGTAGGTGGTGGGGCTGTCATTTTTTAGGTTGCGGAACTCTCCTATAGTAGTCAATAGAGAAGGATGACAGAAGTGGTGGAACTGTCATTCAGTTTTACTCTGCAGGTGAATATGCGGCAAAGTTGCAAATTTCGCATCGCACAGCACTTCATATAGTTTTTAAAAATTATATAAAATTTGCCATTTGTGACTTTGCCTTGCTTTGGGGATTTTTAAGTACAAATTACACTTAGGAAAAAGCCAAAGCAAGTGGAGGTTACAAATGGGGAATCCCCCCAACACCACCCCAATCTATCCCTGGTGGCTAGTGGTCCCCTCCCCCCACAGATCGCCAGCCATATATGTATGTATGTATATGTGTGTATATATACAGATATATATATATATATATATATATAGATATGTATGTCTAGTGGAACCCCCCACGCTGCTGATCTCTGGACCCCTTAATAAAAAATTCCTGGGGCCCGATTACAAGTCATATAGCAAAACTCACGTGCATATGTGAGTTGCACCATGAGGCACTATGCTGGGAACCCTCCACCCTATTCAAAGACAGGCAGGGTCCCTGGCACATACAACCCATGACTTGCAGCAGCCGCAGGCTTGTGCCACAGGAATGGCACTACGACCATGGGTACTGCAACTTGTGACCTGTAATTAAATGCTCCCTAAGACCCCCACCCCATACCACTACCGCATGCCTCAGGCAGCCATGGGGGGGGGATGGCTGTTGGCAGAGCTGCAAGGGGGAACAGTGCACCATGAACCCGGGGCACCCCAAAATAGGGTGTGTGTGTGGGGCATCACTGTGCTGGGGGTGGCAGGGGTGCACAGCAATGTGCAATTCACAGTGCTGCAGGGGTCATCCATCATTATGCCATGATGGATGCCCCTTAGGCCAGCTAAGTGCTGGTCTAACCCTGCAGTGCTGTCAGGAGACCTGGAATGGGGTAGGCGGGTTACGGCAGCCACCCTTTCAGAATAGGGTGCAAGTGCTGCCATAACCTACACTTGTCCCATGCTGTAGTGATTTGCAGGCATAGTGGGTGGTGTAGTCCCCCTTTGGCGCAACCCACAGGTGGCATGGTGCAAGCCGCCACTTGGAATCATGACTTGTGGAACGCATGGTGCAAGATGTGATTTGCGCCAATGGGTTTGGCATAAATCACCTTGTGCCAGGTGTACTGCAACTTGGAATTGGGTCCCTGGTGTTTAGTGGAACTCCCAACCCTGCTTATCACCAGTGCCTCTCCAGCCCCAACAATAAAAATCCCTGGGGTCTAGTGGAACCCCCTGCCCACCAACCCATCAGGTAGTGCCCCCCAAACCACCACTCCACTCCCCCTACCCCCACCCTTACCCCAACTAGGCCAACAGCACAGCCCTCCACTCACCTCTGTGGCTGGCAGCCCGATTGATGTGCTCTGATTCTGAATGAATGAATGAATGCTTGTATGGGGGGCAAGATAGGGGGAACCCTGAAAGGGTCCACAATGTTGTTCCCTCCATCCTTATCCCCCTGCCCAAGCCTGGAGCAGCCCCTCCCTTTTCTATCCCCAGAAAAATATCCACTACAACAAGGAGCTGGCTGACTGACTTACTGACTGAATGAGTGTTCATGTTCATTTATTCAGAATCAGAGCACATCAGTTAGGCTGCATCCATGGAGGTGAGTGGAGGGCTGTGCCTGTGGCCCACTCAGGGTCAGGGATGGGGTGGGGGCTAGTGGAGAGTGGACTGGTGGCTGGGGGCACTACCTGATGGGGTGGGGAGGTGGGGGGGATTCCACCAGACACCACAGATTTTATTTTAATTTATTATACTTTTTACAGCCACCAGCCACCTGGTACATCAGCCAGGTCATGGACCCTCACTTCCACCTCCATATTAGATGCACCCCCCTTGATACCCCCTGGCTTACCCCCCAGGGTGAGGCCATGGCACTAACCCCATGTGGTGCTGCAGATGACAGGATAGGTCAAGGAGGCCATCATGGAGGCTGATTGAAGCTGAGGGCTGGCTTCATCTAGGGTGGCTGGCAGTTAGGTTTTCTCCCCTGTAGTTGGGGGTGGGAATGTACAATGACACCAGCATCTGTCCCACCCCTCACAGTCTTGCTGGTGCCAGTCACTGTGGTGCCCCCGGCCTATGCCAGGGATCCATCAAGCACTGGTCACACACCATACCCTCCCCCCAGAGAAGGAGAGCAGTCCATGGGATGCTCAGTCCTTCTCCTCAGGCTGACCCTCTGATGACCCAGGCCCATTCCTGAATCTGGACCACTGGCATTGCAAGCAGAAATCCAACCACTGTGCCGATGGGCCAGCAGGGATTTTTATTATTGAGGCTATAGTGGTGATCAGTAGGGTGGGAGATTCCCACTAGACACCACGGATTTTTATTATTGGGGCTGGCGATTGGTGGTGACGGTGTGGGGGGTTCCACTAAACAGCAGGGATATTTTATTATTGGGACCAGCAATCAGCAGGGTGGATGGTCCACTAGACAGTAAACACCAAGGATTTCCATAATTTTTGAGGGGTTGGTGGGGTGGGGTGGGGTGGGGAAAAGAGTGGCATTTGATCCAGGCTCTGTGAATTGGAAAATTTTGCAACTTGTGCTCTGTGACTTGAGCACAATTTGCAAACTATTTTGCATAGCAAAATTTGTCAACGTCACCCATCTCTAAAATATGTGCACACATATATACATACATAAATAAATATGTTTTTTAAGACTTTTGTTTTTTGCTCATCTATAGCACAAACATATATATGAGTTGAAACTCAAGTTTGGCTAAGGAGGATTCTTTGTTACATAGATTTACTAAGAAATTTGTAGATTTATTAAGAAAATAAAATATAGTTTTCATGCATGTTTAGTCATTTTTTTCACAAGTTTTCCCAGTTATGGTTTTGTAAAACTGACATGTGTTAGTTCATGACTAGGCACCCACTTCTGTGAGATTTGACCCCCAATTCTGTGAGCCTTAGCAGTCACAAAAGTGGGAAAAAGAAGAGAAAATTTGCCCATCAAAAACAAGAAAATGTGGGGGAACTTACAGTATGTGGTCAGTAAAGAAGGGTGTGAGGTTAATTCTTTAAGTACTATTTATTTAAAGGAATAGTTTTTTTTTAATTATTAATGACATTAGACTTTTGCAGGTCACAAAATCAGTTCCTGCTTTTGTCATTTGAGAATTTATTTTCATGACTCACAAACCCATATTCCTGGGTCACACAGTTTGTGTGAAAAAGTGCCCTTTGCTGCACGAACTAGAAGTTTCAAGCAAGCTGTGTGGCAATCTTTCATTATCATGCAGCCTGCATGAAAACTTGCCCTTTGTGACACTGACTGGAGTTGTTCTGCAAGTTGTGTGTAGAGCAGATGGAATTTTAAAATTCTGCTTTGGCTGGAATTTTGCATAATTTCGCAACTACTGCCCAATTTTGGAGGAATTCCAGAGGAAGCAGAATTCAGAAAATTCTAAAAGCAGAATCATTTTAAACTGCAGATTAATAATCCACAGTTTATATAAACCACAAACTCATTTTCCACAAACTGTGAAATACTATTCGACAGATTACATAATCCACAGAATAATGTTCTATGGTTAACATAAATATGCTTTTAGAATTCTGCTGAATTAAAAAGAAATCCCTAAAAGCATTTTGGGAGTGGAATTGCAATATTGCACAAATTCTGCTGACAGATTTCTGCATTCTATACAGCTGTAGTTGCATGACAATGAAAGCTCATAATGCAGTTTGCATAAAAAAGTGCCCTTTACCATGAACTGTGGTCACTAGGTGCCCAACTCAGGTGACTTGCTACAGACTCTCATATTTGGGTTCCAATGGATTGACCCTCAAAAACACATTTGGGGTCAGATTTACAAGGTGCTCTTATGTGGTTGAGAGGGGGAGGGTGGTGACTTGGGCATCCTGAAAATGTGGGTACAAAATGGCAACAAATACCCAAATTATAAGATTAAGAAAAAAAAAAGTCCTGATTCATGCATAATAAGTGCATTTTGGGATTTTATATTTCTTTGCATTTTTGTCTCTGTAATTGACTTCCAGATTGATAGGAGGGTTGTGCCTGTTGTCCAACACTGGATGACATTTTTAAAAGGTGGGTGCTGGGGGAAGAGTGTGGGTGCTACATGGGCTGAAGGGGCAGAGGTATTTTCTTGTGTGATGGAGGATGACATGGATGCTGGTGGGTGAGGGGTTACTGTTTAATTTATTTTAGTGATTGGCCAACAGCCAGATTGGGTACCCAATGTCAGGAATCCAAAGTGGCAAGGTTTGTGGTGAGGCAGCTGGTTGAGGTGTTGGGTGGTTATGCCAGCTCAGTGCTGGATAACTTTTTTAAATGTTTGGTGCCTCGGTGAGTATTTATTTCTTGTCAGAAAGGTGAAGGGTGGCATTGGTGCTAGTGGTAGGGGGGAGTCTCCTACAGGTCCTGCTCAGTCTGTGTGATTATGTGTGCAGTGAGTGTCACTGTGTAGTTGCTTAAACTACAGGTCTGTCAGAGTGTGCTTCATGGCATAGCTGTTTTGTGAGTGGCCTACAGGGTGACTCATGAAGCTAGCTACAGGTCTTGCACAGTGCATGCCACTACATAGCTGCATCGTGAGTGGCCTAGAGATTGACTCATGAAGCAAACCACAGGCCTAGCCCAGTGTGCATTACAAGGTAGATGCTTCATGAGTGGAAAACATGGTGATGCAAGAAGCAAGCTACAGGTCTGACACAGTGAGTGTCACTACTTAGCTGCTTCATGAGTGGCCTATATGGTGACTCACAAAGCCAGCTAAAGACCTGTCACAGTGTATGTCACTACCTGGCTACTTCATGAGTGGCCTATGGGTGACTTACAAAGCAAGCCACAGGTCTGGCACAGTCCCTGCCACTACATAGCTGCTTCATGATTGGCCCACAGAGTGTCTTATGAAGAAAGCCACAGATCGGGCACAGTCTCTGCCACTATGTAGCTGCTTCATGAGTGGCCTACAGGGTGACTCACAAAGCAAGCTACAGTTCTGGCACAGTCCCTGGCACTACATAGCTACTTCATGAGTGGCCTACAGGGTGACTCTCAAAGGAAGCTACAGGTCTGGCACAGTCCATACCACTACATAGTTGCTTCATGACTGGCCCACAGAGTGTCTCATGAAGCAAGCCACAGGTCTGGCACAGTCCCTGCCACTATGTAGCTGCTTCATGAGCGGTATACAGGGTGACTCATGAAGCAAGCCACAGGCCTGGCACAGTCCCTGTCACTATGTAGCTGCCTCATGAGTGGTATACAGGGTGACTCATGAAGCAAGCTACAGGTCTGGCACAGTGAGCGTCACTATGCAGCATTCATTATGGGATGTAAGAAAAGTGAAACAACAGGTGTCAGGTGTTATATATTATTTTCCAAAAGTAAAGAGAATTGATTGTAAAAAACTACATTGATGCATCTACTAGGATTGAAGCACGAAGTTGGAAAAGAAAATGTAGGGTAAAATGTCCCTGTAACTATGGCAAATTGGAGGTGTGGTGTTTGGGGAAGAACGATTATGCGATGCAGTGTTGGCATTACCCTAATATCACCGTTGTCTTGTCAGACAAAGTAAATGGCACAGCAATGCTTGCATAGAGAGTGCTGATATTAGGGTAACACCAACATTGCACTGTATGACTGTTCAAACCTAGAGGAACCCCACACTGTATCCTAACGCATTATAGTATAAATCAAATGGCCAACTGTTCTATGCTTGTGAAATAATATCATATGGGGAAGCTCATGAGGTAATTACAGTCACTTGGTCCATGGCCTTGTGGCTAACTGCCTCCTGAGGTCTCCTTGATGATATTATTTCCTCATACACCATAGTTACCCATCATTTTCTCACATACTTATTAAGAACTATATGCATTTATATAATTGCATTTCAGGAAACCATTGCCTGATTGGTTATGTCATTTTTGTACTGTTTTTAAATACAAATATTGAAATCTTAAAATACAGAGTGTGTATATATATATATATATATATATATATATATATATATATATATATATATATATATATATGTGTGTGTGTTTATTATATATATATATATATATATATATATTTATATTGCCATGGTAGCACCAGTACAGTTAGGGTTGAGTACGGTCTTTAATGTTAATCCCTAATTCCTGCAACTTAATGACTTGGGCGGTGGTTGATGAAATAGCCTCAAATTTTGCATGCATAGTCTAGTTGGCAGGGTTTTCAGATGTGAAATGTTTTGTGACAGCATCTTGTGTGGTTTCTGAGTTACAGAGCATCAATTTTTTATGAATTATAGTATTTTTCCCCATACTTAATACACATTATTTGGCTCTCATGTACAGCCTAGATGATATGGAATTTTTCTTGAAACTTTCAGAGTAGAAGTAGACTATGCTGTGGTAGTACCTTTCAAAGGTTTTGTGAAAAAATATTAAACAGTTTCAGAGCTACAGGGATTTTCACTTTTTTTAGAGCATGCTCAGTAGGTTTTTTGGATAAACCACTGATACGAATGAAAAAACAAACATTGCCCAAGAAGGTTTAGCATTTGCAAAATTAATGATTTATAGTTTATGAGAAAAAAATATAGTTCATCTTGGGCACCATCTTGTTTTTTTAATACTGAAAAACATTGAAAATATCTTTCACATAATAAGTGATTTATCATTCATGAGAAAAAAAATCATTCATCACAGACACCATATTGTTTTTTAATACTAAAAAACATTGAACATACATAAAATGTATTTTCCTAAAACAAACACCTGAACCTAGGTAAAACGGGCCTGAAAAAAAGGTTTCTGGGCACCCAAAAATTCTGGGTGCCCAGCTATGTGGGAGGGGTCATTTACCCACGTTCTCTCTCTATGAGAACAGTCATGCTGCTGACTTGAGTGGGAGCAGTGAGCGGACAGTCTGGTGATCAGGTGGGCTGTTCCAGTTACACATTATCTATCTATCTATCTGTCTGTCTGTCTGTCTGTCTGTCTGTCTGTCTATCTATCTATCTATCTATCTATCTATCTAGTCTATCCTATTAATCTATCTACTTGTCTATCTAATCTAAGCAGACTGAGCTTTCCACTCCTAGTACTGCTTCTTTCTTCCCCTCTCCCATCCGCCGTCACCCACCCTCCCTTCCCAAATTATATGTTTACTGGAGTGGTATGTCTTGTAAAAAAAGGAATCAGGGTGCCCACCCCAGTGCTGCTCTTTATACCCCTTCCCCTCCTGCTCACCCACCCCTTCACAAAATATAGGTGGTAGTACTGGAAGTGCCCACCCCTCATGCTGCCAAAGAGAATTCTGCCACTGGGGTGCCAAATCCTCAGTGTCAGCTAGGTCCCTCTGTGAAAGAAGAAAACTGTCCCTGACTGATCTTTTTTCACTTTTTTGTATTTGACTTGTAAAAAAGAAAACAGTCCCATGCCAAACCACCCCACCCTGACTGTCCACTCATCACCCCACCCCAACACCCCCTCACTCATATGAACATGTCCTATGTCATAGCTCCACTCTGTGATTGAAAACAAGCCTTGCTGTTGGACCCAGTAACTGTGATATGAGAAAATAAGGCAAATGTGGTTTAATGTATTTCAATGAGTTCTGAACTGTTACTCATAACATTGCCATTTTTATGTTTGCTTATGTGCATGTGCACATAAGCACATGCACATAAGCAAGCTCTATGGGTGAAGCCTCTGGTCAGCATGAGATGACAGTGCCTCATTTCTCCTGGAGTTCCTTTCGACAACCTGAGCTCGTGGACATTATGAGGATCATCCATTCTATGCACCCCACAAGTTGTGGTTTGGATCCTGGTCTGACTCCCTTGATTTTGGGTTGTTTGGATACCATTGGTCCGGTTCTGGTGCAAATAGTCTGGTGCTCCTTGGAATCGGGTGAGTTTCCCTGCTCCTTGAAAGAGGCTGTGGTAACTCCTCTTTTGAAAAAAGCTTCCTTGGACCCGGACTCTTATTCTAGCTATCGACCTATCTCTAACCTTCCCTTTATTGGGAAGGTTATTGAGAAGGTCGTAGCGAGTCAATTGGATGACCATTTAACCATCCATAATGTCTACGAATCCTTCCAGTCGGGCTTCCGTAAAAGACATAGCACCGAGACCGCGCTGGTTCGGGTGTTAAATGATCTTCTGATGGCGAGGGATCAGAAGAGACGCTCCATTCTCGTTCTTCTTGATCTCTCTGCAGCCTTTGACACAGTGGACCACATGGTGCTGTTAGCTCGTCTGGGGCATATTTGTGGAATGTCTGGAACCGTTTTGCAATGGTTCACGTCATTCCTTACCGGGAGATCACAGAGAGTTGTATCGGGGATTTTTTCCTCTGATCCAATCTCTCTGTTGTGTGGAGTGCCCCAGGGATCCGTGCTGTCGCCCATGTTGTTTGCAGTGTACATGCTGCCCCTCGGAGGTATCATTAGACGATATGGGCTGAGGTTTCACTGCTATGCGGATGACACCCAGCTCTATCTGTCCTTTGCACCCGACCAGGATGGAGCTCTCTTGGTATTTAACAGCTGTCTGAGGGAGATCCAAGACTGGATGGATTCTAGTTGGCTAAAGTTGAACTCGGAGAAAACAGAGGTGCTGGTGGTGGATCCTGGTGGTCGGGTGGTGAGGCCGGATATCGGTGCTCCATCTGGAATTATTCTTGGTGGAGTACCTTTGCCGTCCTCAGAACAGGTGCATAGCCTTGGATTTATTCTTGACGATAAGCTGACTCTTAAAGTTCAGGTGTCTGCTGTTGTCAAGACTTCCTTTATCATCTTAGGAACATTGCCAGGGTGAAGCATCTTGTTCTGTCTGACTCCCTGCCTACTTTGGTTCATGCCTTTGTATCCTCACGCTTAGACTATTGCAATGCCCTGTACTTTGGGCTTTCCGTGGTTGAAATCCATCCCCTGCAGCTGGTGCAGAACGCTGCAGCCCGGGTTTTGACTGGGACAAGTAATTTTTGTCACATCACTCCCGTGATACGTGAACTGCACTGGCTGCCTGTGTGGTGGTGGATCACCTTTAAAGTCATTTTGTTGACTTTTAAAGCCCTTCATGACCAGGGTACAGCCTACCTGAAAGACCTCCTTGTACCTTACTGCCCTGACCGATCACTCCGCTCGGCCAACATGGGGTTGTTAGAGATCCCGAGAGTGAGTTTGAAATCCTCTGGCAGCAGAGCATTTTCATTTGCTGCACCCACTCTTTGAACTCTCTACACGTGTCGGGCTACGGCAGTGAACTCTCGTGGAACTCTTTTAAAAAGAGCTGAAAACTTATCTGTGGAGCATGGCTTTCTAGATAATTAATTATTTATTAACGCTCTGGATTTTATTATTACATATTTTATCTTGTGGTATGCTGATTTTATGTATATGTTTGTGTATGTAATGATTGAATTGTTAAATTGTCCAGCACCTTGATATGTTGAAAGGTGCTATATAAATAAAATTATTATTATTATTATTATTAAGAAACATTATGTGGCAGCTTAGGAGAGAAGCAAGTTTTGGAGGTGTGGCATTCTTGGGCTTGGCCCTCATTTCCCAATGTGGTGGCACACTGCTGCTGACACTAGTTCAGCCAATGCGCCACCAACTTGAAATGAATTAGCCACTACAATGAGGGAGTGACCTGTCATTGCAGGGCGGTGCCTTGCCTAGTGTAACATTTCAAAAAAACATGACAGCGGCTGTCATCATCTGCTCACAGTCCCCATAAAAGCTGATGGGGGTGCCCAGTCCCCCTGTCAGCATTCCGCCACCCCAGTTCACTTACCAACAGGGGAACCCTATCCTCATCGGCATAATGTCCCTCCAATTTGTGTGCCGAGGGGGGTGCCCAATAGCCCTTGGCATCATGCCCCCTAAACAGGCTTTCTTTGCTGACAGAGGACCCAATAACCATTGGCTTAAGTCCCTCCTCCCCAAAAATGCAGTGTTCCCAAAGAAAACTTGCAAAAAAAAACCTTTCTGTGACATCTTTTTTTTTTTCTTCCCTGAAACAAAGAAAATGGTCCCTCGCCATTGGGTCCCCTTCCCCAACCCGCAACCACCCTCTGAGCACCTCACCACACCCCCCTCACCCCATACTTACCTTTGGAGCCAGGTGTGATGATCTTTGTTGGACTGGGAACAAGTCTGCACTCTTCAAAGCTGACCGTGAGCTGAAGAAATGCTGGTAAGCTGTATAATGGGATAAATGTTTTTTTTTCAACTAATGTGAATATCTCAGCCATTTTTTTTACTTTTGGCACCAAATTTTCAACATGGGGTTCTTGGGACCCCTCCTCATGAATTCAGTCACTGTCATGGGGTTATTCAGTCCTGAAAGGTGATTTCGCAGTCACTGTGTGGAATAACCTTTTGGGACTGATTAATGAAATGACAGTGCCACTGTTCATGAGGTGGGCTCTCAAAAAGTGTATGTTGCAAATTTGGTGAAACAATTCCAAAAAATGACTCTGTTATGAGCATGCATTGTGCATTTTCTATGCATGCTCGTAACTTTGAGAATTTTTAATATTTTCACTCCAGATTTTCAACATTGCCGTTTTTACTTACCTCTTTATGAACAGTACATATGTCATTGTTCACATCCTGCTCAAAATGTGTTTTCATACATCCGGCACACAATGGCATGGTTGCTGTGGGAAATCAACATTTGGGACAGATTAAGAAAATCATAGTGACACTGTCCATGAGCAGACATCCCAAAATGCCTATGTTGAAAATTTGGTGAAAGAATACAAAACAAGCATTTGCCAATGCTGAATGTTGATTGCATTGGTCTGTTGAGCTCACTCACTGGCCCTGTGTCACTTGCTTGTTCTGTGTCTCCTGGTGCTGCAGGCTGCTCTTTTGTACTGGGCTCCTGCCTGCTTTGGCACATTTTTCTGCCCACAAAGAAATCTGCAGCTGTCCTGACAGAGCTCTGTTGAGGTGGGTCACTACCCCTCTCTCACTCACTCATTCTGTTTCTGGTGGCACTGCAGACTACCCTTTTGTACTGGGTTCCTGCCTCTGTTGGTGGCTTTTTCTGCCCACAAAGAAATCTGAAGCAGTACTGACAGGTCCGGTGAGGTAGCTCACTCACCCTGTCTCACTCACTCGTTGTGTTTCCCAGCACTGCAGGCTTCCCTTTTGTACTGGGCTTCTGCCTGCATAGGCACCTTTTTCTGCCCACAAAGAAATCCGCAGCTGTCCCAACAGCGCACTGGTGAGGTCGCTCACTCCGTCTGTCTCACTCTCTTGTTCTATTTCTCCTGCCGCTGCAGGCTGCCATTTTGTAGTGGTCTCCTACCTCTGTTGGCGCCTTTTTCTGGCCACAAAGAAATCTGCAGCAGTCATGCTAGAGTTCCGTTGATCTCATTGACTCACTCTCCCTCTCTCACTCGTTCGTTCTGTTTGTTCTGCTGCTGCAAGCTGCCCTTTTGTACTGGGTCACTGCAAGCATTGCTGCCTTTTTCTGCCCACAAAGAACTCCACAGCAGTCCCAACAGAGCTCCGTTGAGCTCACTCACTCCCCCTTATCACTCACTCATTCCGTTTCTGCCAGCACTGCAGTCTGGCCTTTTGTACTGGGCTCCTGCCTGTGTTGGCACCTTTTCCTGCCCACAAAGAAATCTGCAGCTGTCCTGACAGAGCTCTGTTGAGGTCGCTCACTCCTCCTGTCTCACTCGCTCATTCTATTTCTCTTGGTGCTGCAGGCAGTCCTTTTGTACTGGGCTCCTGCCTCTGTCTGCATCTTTTTCTGCCCACAAAGAAATCTGCAGCAGTCCCGACAGAGCTCCATTGGCCTCACTTACTCACTTCCCCATCTCACTCACTCATTCCATTTCTCCCACCACTGCAGGCTGCCCTTTTGTACTCAGCCCCTGCATGCATTGCTGCCTTTTCCTGCCCACAAAGAAATCCACAGCAGTCCCAACAGAGCTCCATCGAGCTCACTCCCTCCCCCTCCCTCCCTTGCTCATTCTGTGTCTCCTGGCTCTACAGGTTGCCCTTTTGTACTGGGTTTCTGCCTGCATTGTCACCTTTTCCTACCCACAAAGAAATCCACAGCAGTCCTGACAGAGCTCAGTTGAGCTCGGTTACTCCCCCCCAGTCGCTCGATGCTAATCTGTCCCAAACACTGATTTCCCACAGTGACTGTTATATTCTGCACCGGAAGCATGGAAACACATTTTGGCCAGGATGTGAAAAATGACTGCTGTGCTGTTCATAAGGATATGTGAACAAATGCCAGTGTTGAAAATCTGGCAAGAAAATATTACTAATTTGCAAACTTACAAGGGTGCGTGGAACCTGCACAACACACACTCATAACACAGTCATTTTATGGAGTTTCATCACAGAATTTTCAACATAGACATTTTAGAACCTCTGCTCATGAACAGTGTTAGTGTGATTTTTTTAATATGTCCTGAACACTGATTTCCCACAGCGACTGTGCTACTGTGCGCCAGAAGAGTGAAAACACATTTCAGCCAGGATGTGAAAAATGACAGCTGCACTGTTCATAAGGAGGTGTGGCAAAATGGCAATGCTGAAAATCTGGAGTGAAAATATTGTAAAGTTGCAAAGGTACGCGCATGTGTGGAAACTGTGCAATGCACATTCGTAACACACTCATTTTATGGACTTTCATCACCAAATTTTCAACATTGGCATTTTAGGACCTATGCTAATGAACAGTGTCACTGTTATTTTTCATAATGTGTCCAGAACATGGATTTCCCACAGCGACCATGCTATTCTGTGCCAGAACTGTGAAAACACATTTCGGCCAGGATGTGAAAAATGACAGCTGTGCTGTTCATAAGGTGGCGCAGAGCAATGGCAATATTGAAAATCTGGAGTGAAAATATTATAAATTTGTGAAGTTATGAGCATGCATGCAAACTGCGCAATGCACGCTCATAACACAGTCATTTTATGGAGTATCATCACCAAATTTTCACCATAGGCATTTTAGAACCTCTGTTCATGAACATTGCCACTATCATTTTTTTAATCTGTCCTGAACACTGATTTCACACAGCGACCTCGCTATTCTGCACCATAAGTGTGAAAACTCATTTTGGCCAGGATGTGGAAAATGACAGCTGTACTGTTCATAAGGAAGTCTGAAAAATGGCAATGTTGAAAATCTGGTGTGAAAATATTGCAAATTTGCAAAATTTATGAGTGTGCACAGCAACTACGCAACAGACGCTCATAAAACAGTCATTTTTTTGATATTTCCCACCAAATTTGCAGAATAGGCTTTTTGAGAGCCTACCTCATGAACTCTGGCACTGTCATTTCATTAATCAGTCCCAAAGGGTAATTCTGTGCAGTGACCACAAAATTACCTTTTAGCAGTGTCAGTGGCTCAGTAGGTAGCACACTCGCCTCTGAGGCCAGAATATCAGAGGGCTGTGGGTTCAGTTCTCACATCTGGCACTTGGGTTAATATCCCAGTACTGACACTGTAGTGCAGCATGAGAGGGGTGCTACACTTCTGAGGTGCTGTCTTTCGGATGAGATGTTAAACTGAGGTCTCATCTGCCTGGATTGGTGGTAGTTCAGGTGGATGTTAAAGATCCCATGGCACTCATCAAAAAGAGTAGGGGAATTTTTTATTGAAAAAACACATAACATCAAGTACATGAAATGCAAAAAAAACAAGTAAACAATAGAAAGCATATACTGAAACATTTAAAGATCATGAAATGCTATAATACAGGTGAGGGAGAGAAAAAAAACAAGCAGCATTGATAACCAAAAGCTATCTTTCTAAATCAAGTCAGAAAGGTAATACCCGCCCAATAGGATGCAAATTGTGTAGGAGAAAGACATTTCAATTCTAATTCTTGTAAGTTCAAAACTGTGGACTCAATACATTTAATAATAGTCAGTGGACAAGTTGGTATCTGTTGTAGAACAAATTTACATCTAGCTTGCCACATATAATATTTGCATGCAGCAAACAATACCCTCAAGATGCTGGGGTGGAATGCATTCCAAGAGCCAGAAAAAACTCCTAAAATAAGGACTGAATATGTGATCCTACTCAGAAAAGACCATTTCCACTTGTTCGCTAGGGTCTTCCAAAATAAGAGGGCATCTGTACAGGAAAAGAAAAAATGTTCCATAGTTTTTCAATGTCAATACAAAGCGGTTTAGGACAATACCTATCTTGTGTTGATTTATGCTTTAAGTTACCATGAACTTGTAGCTTACCATGGCAGCATAACCAAGAAACATCCCACATATGAGCTGGGATTCTTTTATCTTTGAGAATATTTAGTGCAAACGACATGTGGGATGGAGAGCATAGTGGAAGTCGTAATATTGGTTTATCAATGTTTAGGAAACTAACATATAACTGTTTCCTAGTTAGGCCTAATATAGAGGATTTACTAATTTTCCAGGACCGGAGTGTACAGATACCATCTATAATATAAGACGGTACAGTAGGCATGCGGGAAGCTATGGGTGGAAGGTCAATCCAAGCAAACATTAGAGAATCCACAGCTTTAGCCACCCAGGAGCCACACACAGTTAATACATATTTATGGCTTTGAAAAATGTGATTTAAAAAAAGGAAAGAAAAAAAGACAGAGGGTTTATCATTCCTAAACCACCCTGATTCGGGGGGCAAATATGTAATATGCCTCTTAACAGGGTTTAGGTGACTGCCCCATAACATTTGAAAAAAAAGGCTAAACAACCTTGTTTCTAGGTGTTTGGGTGGACCACAAATGTGACTCAGAAATAAAAAGATCGGGGATAAAACATTTTTTATCACCATAACCTGTTTTTTCTTACTCAGCCTCCATGTCTTCCAGAGACAGACTTTAGTGTCACCTAGGGCCAAGCGTTTCTCCCAGTTGTAGGTAGCATCATTCGATGTATTAAACCATATCCCTAGGATTTTCTGGGGCGTAGTACATACCCTGATACCATGCATTACCGTTGTATCAGTAGTAGTACAATGTAATGGGATACATACACTTTTCTCGAGATTAAGCCTACCCCCAGATGCTAATGTAAAGGATTGAAAAGTTTGAATAGCTTTATCACCCAAAGAATGATTTGGACAAAATAAGACTACATCATCTGCATAAGCAGAAATTTTAACAGGTCGTAAGCTGGGGTGAGGTGTAATACCTACAATATCTGGATTCCATTGTATCTGTCTAATGATGGGATCTAGAGCAAATCCATATAATAATGGGCTAAAAGGGCAGCCTTGATGGAGTCCTACCCTTTGTAAGAGGGTTGGGCCTTGAAATCCATTTATCATAGGAAAAAAATAGGCCAAGGAGAACATGTGTGAAATCCAAGATATAAACAGGTCAGGAATACCATACAGTGTCAATATGCAGAATAAGAAGTCATGATGTACAGAATCAAATGGTTTCGATTGATCTAGGACAAAAAGATAACCAGATAACTTATCATGCATTTTTGTTTCAAAAATTTCACGTAATAAAAAAAGGTTTGTGTGAATGGTTCTACCAGGTATAGCACAGGTTTGAGCCACATCTATCAAATCCGGTGCAACCATTCTTAAACGAGAACAAAGAATTTTGGAAAAAATCTTATAATCCTTATTTAGGAGATGTAGTGGCCTCCAATTTGCAAGAGAGACTATATCTCCTTTTTTATAAAAGAATTTCAGGGTGGATAAGCCAAACCCAGATGCATCATCCATATTATCCAGCACATAATTAAAGACCTGAGTCAAAATTTCTAACAAGTTTACTTGGAATGTTTTATAAAATTCATGTGTTAGACCATCTGGCCCTGGAGAAACCTTCAACCGTAAACGGGAAATGGCACTGGCAACTTCTTCCTGAGAAATCCTCTTGATTAGGTCAGGAATTAGATGAGCAGAAAGTTTAGGAAATGGGGCCGAAAAAAGGTGGGATATATCTTGATGGGAGTTAGGAACGGTGCAGAAATGGGTCCGTAAATAATCAGTTGTGACTGATAACATATCAGGGATAGAGGTCAGTACAGTACCGTGAGCATTCTTTAAACCATGCATAACAGTCGAATGAAGTCTGTCTTTGAAGGCATAAAAAGGATCAGCAGATGGGGAAATAGAAGTGCCTGTTTGCATAATGTAATCTAGTGTTCGAGCACTGTTGTACTGGTGAGAGAACATGCAGGCTTTTACTGTGGATATTTGTGATGAATAATCAACCGAGGATGAGGTTTGAAGAGACATTAATTTATATAACTGGTTACGATATGTTAAATATGTAAGATAATCGTCCCTGACAGTCTTTTTCCCTAAAGCCTGAAAAAAAATGCCCAGATCTTTCTTCATGTCTTTCCACCAGTCCCACATAGAATCATAACAAATTATAACCGATATTCGTGCTTGAAAGAGAGTGTGTATGTGAGTTTGGACAGATTTCGGGGTAAATAAAGAATTATTAAGTTTCCACTGGAAGTAATATGATATAGACACAATAGGGGAACCAATGAAAAAATGACCAATAAGAAGACAATGATCTGAAATCTCATTAGGAATTACTGAAATATGGCATGGGGTACAGTGGCGAGAAGTAAAAAAATAATCTATTCTGGTGTGATATACTGATCTATGATATGCATATCCTGCATCGGAGTGGAGAGAACGGTATGCATCTATCAAACCTGAATCTTTTACTAATGTGGATAAAGCCAGGGAGTCACAATAAACTTTTTTCCCTGAGTTAATCCTGTCTTTATTATCAATGGAACAGTTAAAGTCTCCACCCCAAAAAATGTGTTTACGTGTACATAGAAATGGCTTGATTAAATCTAACAAAACTATACGGGCTGCTTTAGTTTGTGGACTATAAATAACTATAACCCGAAAAGACAATGTGTGCTTGGTGAAATCAACAACAAGCACTCTACCTGGGTGTATATCAATAATGCGGGTGATGGAAAACTGGGATGAGAAAAAAAGAACAGCCACACCATCTGCCGCATCATCCCCAAATGTCCAAAAAGAGGGCCCTTTATACCATCCCCGTTTCAATTGTTGTATGTCATATAAAGTAGAGATATGAGTTTCTTGTAAAAATAGAATATCCAACTGGAGGGAGTTAGCATAATGCAAAAAGCCCATTCTCTTTTTAAAGCCTTTTAGGCTACAGACATTTAGAGAGGCTATACGGATATTCATCAGCAGATTTGTCAGGGTTAGCCACTCCCATCAGTCACTGTCATGTTTTTCTGTTTCTTACCACCCTTTTTCATTTTTGTTATTTTTTTCCTGGCAACATCAGGAGGCTTAATTGTAGGGGTATCTATAGCAGATGGAATAGCAGATATATCAGAATCCCCATCAGAATCCTCCCGGTCTCCTTTCAGGCAATCAAAAGTATTGGATAGGGGAATATCAGGAAGTTTAAGAGATTTCCGGGCAGCGGCTCTAGTAACCCGTCTGCCTGTTTGAAATCCCTCTTTATCAACAATGGCAGTGGAGGAAGGCTGAGAAGGCATAGACTCGGTAGGAGGGTCATTGGAGGCTTTCAATAGGGTAACCTGATCCAGTTGTGGTGTAGAGACTTGTGGCCCTAAGGGTGCAGGAGGAACAGTAATAGGCAGCTCTGGGGGGGGTATGGAAGGGTCGGAAACAGTGGTCAGGAAAGTAATATGTTCTTGTGCTTTAGCTTGTGCTTTCTGTACCAAGGTTTCAGAATTCCAACCCTCAGACCGATTTTTACTAGCCCATGGACATTGGTGATATGCATGCCCTGTTTCATTACATAAATTACATCGAAACACATTCCTGCAAGAAACGCTCAGGTGTCCATATCCCCCACAAAGACTACACTTTAGTAAGTCACATGTACTACTTAAATGTGTTGTAGCACCACATTTATAACAAGCCCTGGGCTGGCCTCCGTAGAAACAAACCCCCCTGTCTTTACCGAGAAAGAAACTATTGGGTAGGTGTACAACTTCCGAATTTACTTGAAACAGTTTGACCCAAAACCTCCAGCCACCAGTCCATAGACCATCATCGTCCAGGATAGCTTCAGGAGGAGAAAGGACATTACAGTGATTCTGTAACCAATGATAAATATCACTAATACTAACTCCTTCATTCCTAAACATAATTGTAACAGTACGTATTGTGGGTTTGGACAACGGTAAGACAGAAAAAGGGGTCCAAATGGGATTAGTCTTCTGTGAGGTATATAAATGCCAGAAACGGTCTAACCCAGTAGAGGTTTTAAAACTAACATCAAAAGTCTCTTCTCCCGAGATATGTATCAAGGCATATATGTCTGAGGCTTGAAAGTGCATCATACCTTTAAGAAGGGTCCGAGCTACATAATATCTATCCGGAAACTCAGAAAGTCCACCTCTATAGCGGAGGCGAACCGCATTTCTACGGGGGGGGGGGCTTGTTCAGGTTTATTTTTAAATAGGTCGGAGATAATGGGCATCAGACTAGATACTTGTACTATGGGGCTTTTGTCCAAGATAGGGATCAACGTTTTAGATGTGCCTAGCCCAGGGTCCTCTAAGGAGGGAATGGGGTCTGGTTGTGAGTCTAAGATGGCAAGAGAGGGGGAAATAGTGGGTCCCTGAGATGTACAAGTAGTAGTGGAGGGAGTAATATGGGGGGGCAGCAGGTGCTACATTCAAGGAGATAAGTGGTGCCTCACTAACATCTGTATTCTCTCGGGGTGTTTGTACAATACCCTGATCAGTAGCATCCATAATGTCCCCCCAAGAATGTACATTTTCACTCGAGTTAGGTTTCAGTACAGCATTGTTCATATTAGTAACAGTAGCAATAGTTGGTACCTCGTTGGAGCTCATGAACATGGCAGGCCTGGCAGGGGCGTATAAAACACCATGTTTGGCCGCGTCCCATGTAGGATCCGGAATCCATGTCCCCTGTGTCGATTGAGTCCAACCTGCCTTGGATAAGGCATCCGATGTAGTCCAGGAAGTCTCTATAACATCCGACTGTGCATGTACTCCAAAATGGGAACATAACAGGTCCGTAGTGGTGGGGTTCGTAGAGGTGGTGACTGTATGAGGTTTTGGTTCTGGGAGCCCTGGAGGAGCAAAAGGATCCAAAATCAAAGAGGAAACTCGGCCAGCTCACGTAGCCCCAGTCTCAGCGTCTGTTTTCGGGCAAGATCCGGAAGGTACTGGGGGAAGCAGCGGTGTCGCACACTCTGCGCGCAAGGCACTTTGTTCCGTTGAAAACACTGGTGGTGTAAGCTGGGCATCCAGATTGTTTGGTGTACTTCATGAAGGTCCAGGAATGGAGTCTAAATGTTCCGGTAAGGCTTGTAACGAGGGTCGTATATCTCGCTGGCAATCATTCGGTTTCAAAATCTGTGAGTTCATGTCATCCTGTATCGTTGGTGGAAAGTTCATGAGGAGGTCTGCATCGCAGCCAGTCCGAGTCCCAACTGAATCCTCCATCATGTCGGCAAAGGAAACCCCTCCTACAGAGTAGGGGAAGTTCCCTGGTGTCCTGGCCAAATTTCTCTCATTCACTAAAAATACCACCAACAGCTTAATCTGGTTCAAGGTCAGTTGACATTCATCTGTATCCTCCTTCCCTTGGTCGTGCCTGAAAATAGGCAGGATTTGTCTAGTGCACTTACCCAGTCAACAAAAACTAAATAAATATAAAATGCCATGACAGTGCCAGAATTCATGAGGAAGGGTCCCAAAAACCCCATGTTGAAAATGTTTTGCTAAAGTTCCAAAAAATGCCTGAGATGTGCATCAAAGTTGAAAAAAAAACCTATTTATGCCATTATACAGCTTACCATCATTTCCTCAGTTCACGGTCGGCTTTGAAGAGTGCAAACATGTTCCCCATCCACCAAAGATCGTTGCACCAGACTCCGGAGTTAAGTATGTGGTGAGGGGGGTGTGGGGAGGCAGGGTGTGCAGTGGGTGGGTGCAGGTTGTGGAAGGGGGGACAGAGAGACCGCCGAGGGACCATTTCCTTCTTTACAGGGTAAAAAGAAATGACATTGCGGGACCATTTTTTAATTTTACAGGGGCATGTGGCATGCTGGGGTGGGCTCCCAGCATGCCAATGGAGTCTTCTGTTTGGGGGGGCAGCAGTAGCCGATGGAGGATTGGGCACCCCAGTTGGCACACAAGAAAGGGGAGTGGGGTGTTACATTATGCGGCCAGGGGATTTGGGCTTCGTCAGCACCTAATAAGGGGAGGTGACATTATGCTGACGGGATTGGGCACCCTGTCGGCAGACAACATAAGCAGGGGAGTTAACCTTATGGCACTGAAGCTGATGGGGATTGGGACCCCCGATGGCAAACAAACACGGTGGGGGGGTAATAGTGTTTGTGAACATGTGGAAAGCCGCCGCCATGTTCACAAACAATATCAGTGTTTCAAAGTTCCACCCTGCAATGACGGGTCGCTCCCTCATTGCAGCGAATGGCTGATGCTGTAATGACAAGGCAGCCCCTGATTGCAGCAGCTAAATCTTTACAAGTTGGTGGCACACTGGCTGAACTAGTGTCAGCAGCAGCATGCCATGGCATTGGGGGAAGTGGGACAAGCCTTTACAGGCTGTGGGGCATTGGCCACAACAGTGCCATGCCTCCACAACCTGCTTCTGGAGAAAGCTGCTGCAATATGTTTCTTGTGCATGCGCGCAATCAACATAAAAATTACTGTGTTACGAGTGTGCATTGCGCAGTTTTCACACACACTCATAACTTTGACAATTTTAATATTTTCACTCCAGATATCCATCATTGTCATCTCTTCACACCTCCTTATGAATGGTGCAGCTGTCATTTTTCACATCCTGCCTGAACTGTGGTTTCACAGATCTGGTGCAGAATGGTGCGGTCATTGTGGGAAATCAATATTTGGGACAGATTAACAAAATCACACTGCCACTGCGCATGAGCAGAGATCCCAAATGCTTTCATCAGGTGGGGTCACAAAGAAGCCATTTTGAAAATGTGTAGTGCAAATACCAACAAATGCCAGGGTGTTAAGGGTTTCTAACCATAACGTCCCACCCTGTACAGACTGACAGGTGTCAGGCATGTGCCTTTGGATTGCCGGCTGTAATGCTCATGCCATTCCACCCCCACCCTGCAGCCAGTAACAGGCATTGAAGTGTGCCTTGGTCTCTTTGGCCCCAGAGTTCTCCCCATTCTCCTATACTGCACCCATTTCAGCATATGTCCTTATGGAATGGGGTGATTGTAAAGCCAAACACCCCAAGGCACACCTCAACACTCATTGGTGTCTGCAGGATAGGGTAAGGTGAAATGGCATGAGCATTATGGGTGATGACCCAAAGGCATACCCCAATGCCTGTCCATCTCTGCAGGGTGGAGATGAGGTTGGCGTGAACTTCAATACTTCACTGTTATTCCTATTCTGCATCTGTCTAACTCCTGCACTTCCAATGCTAATACCAGCAAGCAAACATTCAGCATTGACAAATGCTTGTTCAATATTCTTACACCAAATTTTTGACGTGGCTTTTTTGGGACCCCACCTCATGAACAAAATAGCTAACATTTTTCAAAATCCATCCTGAAAGGTGACTACACAGCCACTGGACAAAAGCTCCTTTTGGACAGGATTTGAAATATTTCACCTACTGGGTTCATGAGGAAGGATCATAAGAAGGCTTTGTTGAAAATTTGGTATAAAAATATGGTAAAATATCCAAATTATGAATGACTGTTGAAATATTACAATGTTCACTCATAACTTTGCTAATTTTCTATATTTTGACTCCAAGATGTCAACATAGTCATTTTTCACACCACTTCATAAATGTGACAGGTGTTATTTTCCAAATCCTGAATGAGGTGGGTTTTCACACTTGTGGTGCCAAATGATGTTTCAGCCAGTATTCTATAAATGTCACATGTTATGTTTATAGGGGGACTTATAGAATAATTATCTGGAAAATCTGGGGTCAAAATAAAAAAAATAAATTATAAGAAAACATTGTTTGGGGAGGCATGGCCTGAAGAGTGAAGATAGGGGATGCTTGATTGTTAGGCTCCCTCACCACCTGCTATCATCCTTCATAAATCAGAGGCATCCTGCATTTATTTCAATGAATTGATCTTGTTATTGCTAGGACTTATCCTGTGCACCCAGCAGATGCTGAAAAAGCCAACCCAGCTCAATTCCCTTGCCCTGGAGGAGTGAATCTTCCCTTGCAGCCACCAGAGACCAGGGCCTGTATCGGAGCCATAATGGGAAATGGGTCACCCAAAATGCTACAACCAACTATGCCTGCAGATAAAGAGAAAGACAAGGACAGTGCTCTTTTTTAATTATTTTATTTATTTGCTTTTGATAACTGGGTGGATGCGCTAGGAATGGCAATGCCTATTTTCAGGCACGACCCGGGAGAGAACAATTTAAACAAAACTTAGTACATACAATTGGGGTGCATGGGACGCAGCACATGCAGAAAACAGAGCAATAGAATGGGGTAAGACAAGTTCAACAGGTAAATACAGCAACAAAATACTGGATATACAGGTAATGCATTTCAAACACTTTGAGATATACAGGTAGAGCAAGAGGTAGTTTTGAAAAAATACAGGCTGTGCTAAAGAGATGGTATACATTAAGCAGGACAGAAAGGCAAGTCTGAAGCAGTGAGACAGTTTAAGTGCCTGGTTGAGGTAGGTGAAAGACAAAAGTGGAAGCAGGAGGAGATGGAAGCCTGGGTAAAGGGATTTAAGAGCATTTGAGGGGTTGAAACCAGAGAGAGGACATGGAGAAAAAGGAGGTGTGGGATGGGTGGGAAAGGGGTATGAGAAGTGCCCTAGACTTGTGGCTGGTTTAAAGCGGTTGAAGCAGGTGAAGGGTTGGCTATCACATGAATGTTTGCGGTGCTGTTTTTGAAGCAGGCATGGGAGGTTGTTTGACTGATTGAGTAGGGTAGGGAGTTCCAGTATGTTGGGGCCACGAGAGAAAGCTCGTGCACCCATATTTGTTTACATCTAGGGATGTGAAGAGGAGCTTTATCAGTGGATCTTAGTCCATAGGAGAGAGGTTGTGCGTGCAGCAGAGAGGCAAGGGATAGGGGGAGACCTGATCTGGTGATGCGGTCAATTTGAGCACCAAGAGACTGATGTCAATGGGTGGAGGGACTGGGCCATTTGAGGTCAGCATAGAGCTGGCAGTGGTGTTTGTAGCGTGGGGATGCAGAGGCATAGCGGCAGATGTTATTATAAGTTGTGCTCTGCTGTCTTCTATTAAAAGCCTACGAATGGAGAACCTGTTTCTCAAATATTGGCTCAGATTTCTCATCTCCAGGGAGTATTGGAATTGCTGACCAAGACCTCTGCAGTGTATGGCACCAAAATATAGGAGCTAGAGGAATGCATGAGCACCATAGAAGATCAATCAGCAGATTGGAACAAAGAGAAAGCCCAACTGCAAGAGTCTGTTAAAACGGTCACAAAGGTCAATGACCAAGAAAACTGTTCCCGCTGCAACACTATGAGAGTAATCGGCATACTGGAAGGGAAGAAAGTCAATGACTCCAATGGATTCATAAGGGAATTGCCCATACAACATCTGAATCTGCAAGACTCAGGGCACTCCTTTGAGGTGGAACAAGCACACCAAACTCCAGGATGCAGCCCAAGTTGCCTGAGACAGCAAGGCAACATCTGGTGAAATTTCTGTGGTACCACAACTATAAGGCCATCCTAAAAGCCACCTGAGCTGCAGGCCCTATAATGGTTGACACAAAGGTGTCTGTATTTGTGGATTACACTCAGAGGCTACAGCAAGATAAGCAGAAGTCTTTGGGCTTGAAGGTTAGTTTGTATGGGCGAGGATGGAAATTCTCCCATCAGTATCACTCCTGCCTTCAAATTCAGAGACTGGCCATCCACCACAAGCTTCACATCAGTGAGGGAAGCCAAGGAATTCTACAGCCCTGAAGAAGTGGCAGCTGTGAGGAGATCAGCTCAGTGTACTACCAACCCTGAGTTAACTTCTGTTTTTTGGGCCTCTTCTGCTGAAACCCTGCCCCTGGACCCAGTCACGTTACCCCACAGACTCCACTGACCAACTTGTAAGTCAGCTCTGCAGGCAGGCTGATTATTTAATCTGCTCAGTAGCTTGCCCCTGTTGTTTTCACCTTTTTCTGTGCCACTAAAGAATTAACAGCATTTATAATTAATTAACTGGTTTTCAGCAAATGTAAACTGTGGGGGCATAATGAACCTAGGCTCTGAGAGGGAGAGACAAGCTTGGGGAGTGGAGGAGGCCCAATCTTGACTTTCAACTCTGCCTGGTGATCCCCTGCATCCTGTTTGACTGTGGCAACACATAGACATGGCAGGCACAGCTACTAACTGGACTCTACTCCTGTGCTCTGCAACTTGACTGTTAGTCTGCAACCTGGTCCACAATGGTTGCACTAGCCTGACTTATGGATTCCATCTACTTCTGAGTGCTGACCTTTGATTATTAATGGGCAGCAACTGTGATGTATAGGCTGGCGGAGCTCAGGGAGTGGGGGGAAGACATCAGTGTGTGTGATGTTACGCATGGCTAAAAATGGACTGAAAGTTACTGAACCCCTGAAATTTACTAATTCATGTTAGCTGAGGGATGGACAGGGACCAGACACTAAATAGACATGTAGTGGGGTCCCATTGAGGCCTCTTGAGACCACCCTGCTTAGCCCAAAGCCAAAGCCAAAACCAACCTGCTGCATGATTGAGGAGCCATATGGCTGTGTCGCATGCTTAAGCAGCCACGATGCACCTCATGAATTGGTGTGCTCTTGTTGCGTGGGCACCTTGAACTCAAAATCGAGAATTATATATTTTTTTCTAGAAGGTCAAATGTAACATAAAAATGTTATTGTTGCAGTCCCAGCAGTACAGAGGGCTATCTCTCATTACACTGGTGACCTGAGTTCATAAAGGAGCATGGGTTGCCGGGGGGTTGGCAGGGGGGGGGCTGGGTGAGGATCAAGCAGTCACCAGGCAGCTCTGCTCTCCCAGATTGGGATGGCATGTTGTCCTGCCTCTTGGCTACCACCAGGTGGAGGCCTGGGGGTGGCGCCGACACCTGAGAGACAGATTTAGGTCAGGATGGGTGGAAGGGGCTGCACTTCCAGAGTGTTTGTGTGCCTCCATGTGCATGCATCCCTTGTGTCACTACGGCATCGAGACATTAGGGAGAGAATGGAAAAGTGTAGAAAGCCCTGCTGCCTTCCTCTAACCCATGCTACTGACCAGGCTATCTGATCTGACCTGGACTTGTGTACTGTAGAAGAGGACAGCTCTCCTTCCTCCAGCCCTAACTCAGGGGGCAAACCATGGGGGGACTCACTAACCAGGCAGATCCCAGTGCCAGAAGATGCTAGCTGGAAGGAGGTGGGATACGCCCAAGCAGCTGTCCTGACCATCAGTGGAGAGAAGAAAAACTCTATGGGAACAAACTGCTTCCTGTTCACAGACTCTATTACCCTGGGATACACTGAACCAGGTGAATGGGCAGGGGAGGAGTGATATTGGGAGATGGGGGGTTGGAAGGGACTCAGGCAGGAGGTCTGCAGGGCCATGCCAGAGATTAAAAGTTTCTAAACAAAAGATCATCAGAGGGGAGGGAGGATTCATTTGCACCTCATGACAGTTTAATTATTATGGTTTTATTAAAGTTTTATGTTTTTTTTATTGTGTATTGAGACACCAATACTGCCTCTGAGACCAACAGCATTGGTCGGACACACTGTTATAGAGCAAGTGTTATAGCCAGGATGGTGGTGGTGACAAATAGATGTCACACTACTACCACCTAGTTTGCAAGGGTTACATAGACCTCATTTGGGGAGACTCTGTGAAGGGGAAATGGGGAGAGTTGGGGCTTACTCAATCAGAGGGGAAGGGAGGGAGGTATTGAAACCAGAAAAGTGGGGAGGTGAGTCAAAGGGAGTTTATATGGCAAAGTTTCATATGATCAACACCTTGGTATAAAAGGCAATAAGTCAGTGAGCATAACAGATACGGCAGACTCTCAATGCACCCAACAGCCAGATTTTGACAATGGCGGGTAAGATTTGATACTATCCTAAGATATTAATGGGTTGAAAATCCACTTAAAATGTAGGCACATGCTTGACCACATTAAAAAACAAGAGCCTGACATAGTTCTTCTACAGGAGATGCATATGGCTGCAGGAGAACTGGCCCACTTGAAAAAGAACTTGGGGGGAATGTGGCAGGCATCCAATTTCAACTCCATGGCCAGAGGCACTACAATATGGGTGAGACCAGGATTAAAATGGCAAATTACTAAAGTATCATAAAAAAAAAAACTTAATTGTTTGGCTAAATAGCCATCACACAAATAACTATCAAGGACAAGGTACAAAATACAAATATTTCTAGGTTATACAAAAACATAGATCCTGACGATATTCAAGATTTCTTTTGTCAAATCTAAATTAAAAATGAACATCAATAAAACAAAATGCATGGTATTGGGGTCTGCTTCAAAGTTAAAAAATTGTTCAGAATTGATTATTACTGATTTAGGGGAGCTAGACTTGAACAGGTTTCTCATTATAAATACCTAGGATACTGGGTGGACACATCGGCAATGGGTAATACCCATGAGGATAAACTTGTTGGAGCTGTAAGTAAAAGAGTGGGGTCATTATATCAAAATAAAAATTGTTTAGGGAAAAGTGTGATAAAGAAAATAGTCAAAACACAGGTTTTTCTGCTGATTGACTTTAGTGATGTTCTCTATGATCATGCCAGTTTTGCTAAAGTACAGAAGGTGGAGGTCCTGTACAATAGGCTAGCAAGGCTAATCCTCCAGTGTCCAAGAGACACTAATCACTGCTTGATGTATGCAAAATTGGGGTGGCTTTCCCTGGCTGACAGGAAACAATTACATAAGATGGTTTTTTGCTTATAAGAGTGTTCAGGGTAATATTCCAAATTACCTCTCAGAAAAATTAACATTTAGGGAGTTAAACCCAATTCTGAGGAAAGCAGTAAACATAGAGTTAGTTGTTCCTATATCAACAACCAAAAGATCAAAGCACTACTTCAGTTATATGATTCCCCAGCTGTGGAACAACCTTCCATCTAAGTTCCATTTGATAAATGTAAAACCTCTATCTATAACAATTCTTAAACATCAGTTTATTGATACTATACATTCTCAAACTAAGTGCTGCGGTGCCTAAGTTGACTACTATTGCTCTAGATGTTTGTTAGAATGTTTCTTATGCTGTGAATTGTACTTATAAGTATGTAATGTATTTATTGTTTATATGGTTTTGTATGTTTTGTAATGTTATAATTTGATTTTGTTATGCCATAGGTCACCATTTTAAATGAGTTCATTCTCAATGGTCTAACCCTTCAATAAAAATGAAAAATGAAATAGATTCTAAAACAATTACAGAGAATATATCAGAATAAGAAAAGGCATTTATGTTAGTTGATGGAAGACATCAAATTATTTGGTCCCATTAAATATCTTTTACTGCATTATAAACATTATTGCACTATTCCCACTTGACTCCCAATCAATTTATTTTTAGTATTGTTAATGGCCATAAAGTATTTGGCCATCCTAACTATTGTCCATTCAACAGCAGTGTACAGCAATATGACTGTAAGAGTTTCGCAATCTATGTTATATGCAGAGTTTAAGAAAGGTCCAAGCCAGTAGGCCCTTTCCTTCTCATACCAAGAACATATCCAAGTGACATGAATTAGATTTTCTTTGCCCCCTTTGAGCATATACAGTCTTCCAACTCATTGGACAGTTTATTATGCCTTACTTGAAGGACATTGCTTGGGAAATGTTCAAACGTATATAGTATAAAAAAAATTCTGAGTTCATATTAATTTACAATTGTTATGTATGGTTTGAGTCCAAATGAATAGTTGTTTTTCACAAACCACTTTGAATATGCCGTATCTTTAATTCGACTTAGATCTTCTTCTTTCCAGATGTTTTTAATTCTCTTAAGGAAATATTTTTTATATTTTGAACTGATTGTAATTGCTTTATCTGCCCACATTTTAAATTTTCCCAGACCGTACCTGTCAAATAGTTTAATCAATATGTTAAACCAAAAATGTGTTCTGTATCCAACCTCATGCCAATATTGTTTTACTTTCAGGCATAGATAAACTGTTGATTCCTTTGGCAGATTTGGTTGTTTCACCCAAAATAAAATATTTCTACTGTCAATAAGTGCACACAAATTAGTTAGACCCATCTCTGACCTTATACAGGAGGCAAATCAAAAATAGCCCAAGCCTAGGGGTTTTCTTTCAAGCTTAAAAACTGGTTTAGTTTGTTTGTCAGTAGTTCTGCTTTCCCAAATTTCAACACCATAAAGAGCCTGAGCCATATATTTTGCTCTTACTGTCTGAAGGAGGGGAAGAATACTTTCCCCTCCATATTGATGGTTAAAACTGTCTAGTCCCCTCATGTTTTTTTTAGTTTGTCTGAAACCATAACTATGTGACCATTCCATTTACAATTTTTATGGAACAGGACTCCCAAGTACACATATGAGGTTGCTGTTTCAATTCTATTGGGACCAATATTCCAACACAAAGTTGTTTTAATTCTTTCTCCAAAGGTTAGTACCTTAGTTTTATTAGGATTTATATAGAAACATAGAAACATAGACTTTGACGGCAGATAAGGACCACTTGGCCCACCCAGTCTGCCCATTTCCCTACCTACTGGATAAGCTGCAGATTCTAGTTAACCAACAGCCTGTTTCCTGCAACCCCCCACTATAATTGCTTTGTGTCTGTCCCATGCATGTTTGAATTCCCCCACTGTTTTAGACCCAACGACCTCCTCAGGAAGGCTGTTCCATGTATCCACCACTCTCTCAAAGTAACCAAGTAACGCTACTGAGCTGTAGTTCCTTTGATTTTTCATATAACAGGTTCATCTTCATTTGAAGGTCTTTCTTAGTAAGTGAGGTTATTACTAAGTCATCCACATATGCTAAAATAGCACAATGGTGATTACTATTTTTTGGATAATCTGGGGGAAAGTTGTTAGTCTCATTTAAAAGGTTATCTATGTATAGGGTAAATAATGCCAGGGCTAAAATACAGCCCTGATGGACTCCTTTGTTGGTAGAGAGGGGTGCTGTCAGTGTCCCTAATACTCCTGTTCTTATTGAAGCCCAACTATTTGACTACAGATTATAAATTATATCAACCAGATATTTATTAATTCCCTTTTCCAACATAAATTTCCGAAGTGTGCTTCTCAATATTGAATTGAATGCTGTGGAGTAATCTACAATGACTGTGTATAATTTTTGTTTGCATAGGATGACATATTTCTCAATCAGATGTCTCAGAATAAAAATATTATCACAAACTGAAAAATGTTTCCTAAATCCCATCTGAAGTGGAGAAGTGTCACCTGTCCTCTCCAGTTCTTGGATGAGCTTTTGGAGTAACACTTTTGGAAATATTTTTAGGTTTATATCCAGTAAGCTAATTGGGTGGTACATGGTGGGGTCAGGGCTGTATCCCCCTTTTTGTGTATAGGAACAATGTACGCACCTCACCAGGTTTCAGGGAATCTTTTTTCTTTTATGCATTTATTATAAAGGATTGTCAGGTATTTACACCATTTGGTAGTCTGGCAGAGGTAAACCTCTGCTGGGATACCATCTGGCCCTGGAGCTTTTTTGTTTTAAAAGTATTAATTGCAAACGTAACTTCTTCGGAAGAGAAAATAATTTGTGTGACATTATTATGATTGTTTATTGGGAGCACATTGTCAGTCAAAGGATCCCCCTAAATTTTTGTGAAGTTATCCCTCCATTTATCTTCCATGATATACATGTCTATCTTATATTTATGATTATTAGTTCCCTTGGCAATTAACTTCCAAAACTTCTTGGAGTCCTTAGAAATAACAGCTTTGTACATTGAATCCCATTGTCTCTTAAAGTATATTCCCTTCTTTACTTTTATAAGTTGTTTATGTTGTTTTTTAAGTTGATTAAGTTCACTCAAAGTCTTTTTATTTGATCTATAGTTATATGATCTAGTAAGTTTCCTAATTGCCTTTTAGATTTCTTACAGTCTAAATAAAACCAGTCATCATTATGCATTGCCTATCTTGATGTCATAGTGACTTCTAATCTCTCTTTGATATTAATATAGATTTTAGTCAAATTACCTTAAAGATATTTAAGGCTACAGCTTTCAAGATACTTAAAATCTTCTCCCATTATTGAGTCAACAAGTAAGTCACTAATATGCATGCTGGACTCCTGGTTCCAATTACTAAAGCACAGAATGGCTCCAGGGGCAGGTATTCTTTTGTACAACTGATTGATGGGCTGGGTCAGAATCTGGCTATTGGATTGGTATATGCCCCCAATATAGACCCCATAGATTTTTTTTCTATTACTATCTGTGGAGATGTCACAGTGGCACAGCAAGTGGATACTGAGGTGGGGACATGAACTGTGTGTGGGATGGTGTTATAGATAGATCCTCTAAAACTCCTTTGACTCAGGATAAAAGCTCTAAGTCCCTCAAAGGTCTAGCCTCAGACCATGACTTAGTGGATGCGTAGAGCTATTGGTTCCCCAGCAGCCGAGACTACACATTTTATTCCCATATCCACACCTCGTATGCCAGAACTGATCTGTTCCTGGTTCATAGCCACCTATTAGTTGGGGGAGTGCAAGTAAAACATTACCCTGTTTTGTTATCTGACCATGCTCCAATAATGCCCCATCTGGGGGGAACTGATGCACCGCAGCCCCCAGGATCCTTGAGGCTTGACTCAACCCTGCTCAAAATTCAGGCATACAGGGAGTTCATGGCAAACAAAATCCAGGAATTTCTGCAGCACAATCACCCAGGCAACACCTCCTGCACTAAAAGGTGGGAAGTCTTTAAACCATTTGTGAGAGGTTGCACTATTGCCTATGCTAGCCATGACCAGATGCAAACACAGAAGCAAATGAAGATACTAACTGCCAAAGTGCAGGCTTATGAACAAGCACATAAAGCAAATCCCACCCCACAGGATACCAAGTACTGCAAAAAGTGAAAGTTCAACTGAACACCCTTATGAGCCAATAACTAGAAAGGCAGATCTTGTTGGCCAGGTTGGGTCAATATTTTGATGGTGACTGAAGTGGGAAATAGCTGACATGGCAACTCAAGGCCAAGGCCAGGGTGACCCACATTTATTCCTTATTCAAAGTAGTTGGCATGGAAAACTCTGACCCAGGGAAACTGGGACATGTTTCATAAATTATTACCAAACCCTGTACACATTGGAGGTAAACCCTTCAACTCAGCAGCTGGAACAGTTTGCAGGCACTGCACCAGTCCTTCTACCCATTGGACATAGCTGGCTCTATCGATGTCCAAATAACATGAGTAGAGGTGGAATCAGTAGTGTGTAATCTTTGGGGAGGGAAGGCCCCAGGGCCGGACAGCTTCCACATAGATTTTTATAAAGTCTTTCTACCCAAACTGAGGGAACCCCTCTTAAATATGTTTATGGAAATGTGTTCTGCCTGTCTCCATGTGGCCAGCCACCATTGTGGTCCTGCCTAAGCCTGGAAAAGATCTTAAATTGTATCCCTCTTACCGTCCAATCTCCCTTCTAACAGCTATTTACAAAATATTGGCTAAAGTAATGACAAACAGAATGGCGTAGTCATGCCTCAGGTAATACATCCCAATCAATGTGATTTTGTCAAGAGGAAACAGGGTAAAATAAATCTCTGAAGCACCTGAAAGTGCTGCGACATTGGACAGTGAGTGAGTGCAGATCCAAAGAGGATGCTTGGAGTGGGGGCATCATAGCCCTTAATTCCAAAAAGGCATTAGATCACATTCAGTGGGGGTTGATGCACCATACCCTGGAACAGTTTGGACTGGGACCCAGATTCTAAAACTAGGTTAAATTGTTGTATCATAATCCCACTGTATGAGTCCTAACCAATGGACAGCTTTCCCATCCTTTACCCTAACAAGGGGCCCAAGGCAGTGATGCCTTTTATCCCCCTTATTATAGATACTCATGCTGGAGCCACTAGTTGCTGCCCTTCAGAATAGGCAAGACATTGAGGGATTTCAACTTGGTAACACCCATAATAAAGCTGCCTTGTTCACTGATAACCTCCTGCTATATGTTCAAAACAGGTATCAGGCCCTTTCTAAAGTGGCTGAGATCCTAACCCACTATGGCCTACTTACAGGACATAGAATTACCTGTGGGAAGTGAAGTTTTGCTGCTAGGGAATGAAGAAGGAGACCAGGGTCAGAGGCTGAGCCAGGTGTCACAGTTAAAAATAGTCTCTGCCATTAAATATCTTAAAGTGGTCATACCAAACAAAGGAGCAGATCCCTTTGGCAAAAATTACCCTCAACTGCTTGAAAACATTAAAACAACCCTGTAACATTGGTCATCCTGACCATTCTCAACCCTAGGCAGAATAAACAGAATCCTCCCTAAACTTATTAGTCTTATTAGATATTGTTTTATTTTTGTAATATATATGTTGGTCTATTAAAAAGGTATCAAACCATTTGCTTCTGGATCCATTCTTACAAGGATCAATACAGCAACTAATCTATTTCTGTATACCTCCCCAAACTGTTATACTTATTCCAGTGGCTGCCCATTCATATACCAAGGACATGTTTCTTATAGTTTAATGTCTGCCTCAATGAATTCATTTGGAAGAATAAACCTGTTGGAGTCCATGATACAGTGTTACTTGGGGGGGGGAGGAGCAGGGAAGCCTTTCCCTATCACACATACTCCACTACTATTTAGTGGCTCAGCTGGCCTTTTCTGGGGGGGGCAGAGGGTGCACAGTGACCCTCTTGGCTAACGATGGAGGAGACAATGGCAGGATGCCCCACTCCTTTGAGGCATACTTAGCTCAAGTAATGCCCTCTTGGGAACTTGACAAGATTAAAAACCCCAATCACTAGAACCATAACTCAGACATGGATATCTGCCCAAAGACTGATATCCCACAAGGCATAACTTTCCTCCAAGACATGGCCAACCCATGCATTTAAAGGGCTCTTAAATTATGATGTCTTCTTACACCAGGGATTGTTGACATGAGAGAAGAAAGGACTCAAGACAATGGAACTACTATATGAGGGTGGGGTCTTTAAGTCCTTTATTCAACTAAAGAGGGAATACTGATTAGATCTAGGTGGTCTTTTTGTGTACCTGAAGCTTAAAAACCAAATTGCCAGATTTGAATTAGGCCTGGTGGGGTCTTTGGAACTACCCCCCCTACAGCAAGTGCTATATAGACCACAGTCTGAGTCTGGGTTACACTCCACCTTCTACAAACTATTTTCGGGGGGGGGGGCTGACTCCCTTGCTCCAGTTGAAGAACATTTTGTGCAAGACCTAGAGCATCCCCTATCTGAAGATGCCTGGCAACAGCAATCCATCACGCCCAGTATGTGGCCAAAAATAACAAACTAAGACAAGTGCAATATAATTTTATGCATAGGTATTAGTACATGCCAAGCAAGCTCCATAGGATGAAGACAGATTTTAACCCCACATACCCCAAGTGTAAGGTAGCGGAGGGCACATTTGTACACCTTGCATTGATGTGCCTGAAAATGAAAAGCTTTTGGTGGGAGGTACACAGTACAATGGAGCAAGTCATGGGCACATCCATCCCCTTCTCAGCACAGGAGCTACCGCTGGAGGCAGACTTGCCAATACAATTCTCCAGAGAACAGCCTTTGTGGGGCTTGGCTCTTATTAATGTAAAGAGAAAAACAGCTACAGAAAGGTATCATGGGAAGAATTTGAACAGGCAGCCTGGGCAAAGAATAACAAAAAATATTGGCTAATAGTGGCAAGGGGGTGGGACAATGTACCTGACTAAGTAGAAAATTATATTGACCCTAGCACCTGGGAAAACCACTGCAGAGATCTCTTTTTAATGCAGAGTTGGAAACAACTAATCTCTCTATTACCACTTGGATACCACTTAGTGATATAGTTTCAGAGGAGGAATTAATTCTAGCTATTAATATAGCAAAAAGACACAAGGCCCCTGGGCCAGATGGTATCCCAGTAGACATCATTATGGATGACCCAGGGCTTTGGATTCCAATGCTAAAGTCCATATTTAATAGTATATTAGAAACAGGATGTATACCCCTAACTTGGAAAGAAAACATTATAGTGCCCATATTTAAGAAGGGAGACAGGCAAATCCCTGCAACTACAGGCTGATAAGTCTCCATTGAAATAACTCAGAAATTATTTACCAAAATTTTACATAGTAGGTTAATGCTCTGGATAAAAACAAAAAAAATCTTAATGAAGCACAGGCTGGCTTTATGCCAAAACACTCTACAATAGACCAGTGCTTTGTTTTAGCACATTTAATATATAAATATATCTATATAAAAAAACAAAAATTATTCTGCATATTCATTGATTTAAAATCGGCTTTTGATAGAGTTAAAAGGGAAAAAATTATGGGAACGCTAGAAAATTATGAGATTGATTTAAGGATGCTTAATATGTTAAAAATTCTGTATAATGACAATTACACAACCGTAAGGTATAACAAAGAAGGGGAGACTACTTCAAAATTTTCATCTAACATTGGATTGAGGCAAGGTTGTGTTTTGTCCCAATATTATTTAAAGAGGACAAGAAATGATTTCTATTGGTAGCTGTTTATAATGTTCCAGTTTACAGAAATGATTCCCTAAGTCTAAATGATCCATGTGTAATTGTACCTGAATAAAAAGTGATATGAAAAACTGTATTTTGCATTGTTTTGTTTTTATGGGCAGCATTCTGTTGCAGTTCTCTTCATGGAACCAGTGATCTGGAGTTTTAACTATGTCACGGTTTGAGGAAAGAACTCTAAGCATGATTCTGATAAGACAATAGCTCATGTTTAGCATTCTGTACTTAAACCGTGACATAGTAAACACTCCAAATTACTGGTTCCAGGGAAACAACTGTTCAAAATGTTGTTCATAAAAAGAAAACAATTGAAAACACAGTTTTTCACATCAGTGTTTATTAAGGTACAGTTAAATATGATTCATTTGGAGGCAAGTTTATCATTTCTCTTACAATGAACATTGCTAACTGCTGCCAATTGGCACAGATTTCCTGTCCCCTTTAATCTCTTTCTTAATAAGGTCTTGAATGGATTGAGTGACCCTGGGCTGCACATGCCTAAACTGGTCTCCAGGCAGTGTCCCTACCTGACATATGCCGATGATGTTATTTTAATGGCAACAAGTTATTTGGGGATCAAGAGAAGCCTTCAAAAATGTTATGAAGAAGGTACTAGGGCTTCATTAGAGATAAATTTCCCAAATGCAAAGCACAGCAATGCTGCCACTGGGCCATTGGGGTGGCCTCAATAAAAATATGTTACAAAAAAATAAAGTTGTGTATAGTGCCAGCCTTTACCCCAGTGGATAGTGCTTTGTGATCCCATGTCGGTGAGCTGAGTTGGGGGACAAGGTCAGAAAGCTAGCTGGGTGGGCCAAGGCTGGGGAATGACACTGTCATGTGACACCCCCCCAGCCTAGGAAGAGAAGAGGCAGGGTTGCCCACACGGGCCCAAGTACCGTATAGTGAAGAGAACTCTTCTTTTGGAATAGGACCATGCACCTCTGTATCCAAGAGTGCCAGAGGACCTTGTGCTTTGGCTGAGAGATGGACTCTTTGCCCTGTGTGTCTGTATCTGTGGCCACATGGAAGTGCAGGGCTCAGAGGGCCCTGCATGTCCACAGGTCACCAGACAGCCCCAAAAATTCTTGACATCCATTGCCGCACAAAAGTGCAGGGCCTGTTTGGTCTTCTCTTTCATAGGCCAACATAGTCTTCCCTTGGTGCAATTCCCAGAGGGCTCTGTGCATCTGCATCTGTCCACACAGGTCCAGAAGGGACCTGCATGGATGAGGATATCATTTCACTATCTCAAAAAGAAATTAAATTCTTTGCAAAAAAAAACCCCAAAAAACTGCATTAATGCATCAGTTAATGTCCAACGTGCTACAAAAGAAGGGAAATGTGGTGTTAGATTTTGCAACCCTAATTCCCCTCATGCAGGAAAAGGACAAGACCACACAAACACTCACAGACAGTCATCATCAGGACAGACAACCATCATTAGGTAAGACAAACAACATACAACTATTTCCAGATAACACAAATGCAGTAGCACTGATGTGCTACCTTCATGGATTTGTATCCGTGGCTACATCAGCACAGGCTACACAAGAACCTCTGCTTATGAAGCCACGTGTGTGTGTGTGTGTGTGTGTGTGTGTGTGATACAGCATTTATAAATATGTGTGGCTGCTGAAGTGCAGAAGGCCCCATGGGGCCTGCAGCTTTGCAGCCAGAGCAACTCATGCATGCTGTACAAGGTACCTTGCTAGATAGTATGATCTGCTAGTGTATAGTTGTCTGTATGCAGCTGTGTAACTGAAAAACTACTACCCCTTTGAACAATTTCTAGATCCAGTGCTGAAACCATCATACCCACATTGCATTATAGCTGAGTAATTGCAGGCTCCACAGGGGCCTGCCTTTCTGGAGTCAGAAGTTGGTGTGTATGTCTTACACCTGTGGCTGAAGACAGAAGTACTGTTGCAATCTTGGTACAATAGCATGGATTTTGTGGTGCCTGTACTTCTGCAGCCAGAGATCAGTGTGTATGTCTTACACCTGTGGCTGCAGAAGCACAGGCCAATTAAGTGTGTGAATGTCTTACTGTGTGCATGAGTACCCCAGGTTACAGAAGGGCAGGCCCCATAGGAGCCTGTGTTTCTACAGACAAAAGAACGCATATCATTTGGGTACCATGGATTTGTATTTGTGGCTGCAAAGGCCTGTGCTTCTGCACACAGAACAGTGCTGTGTTTTGAGTATCGTGGATTTCTATCTGCAGTGACAAGTGAGTGTGTGCATCTTGCATTGTGCATGCTGCAGATACAAATCCATGATGGTAGCACATCAGTGATACTGCATTTGTGTCATCTGGAAACAGTTGTATGTTTGTCTTATAGTACCTGACGATGGCGGTTGTTGCTTGTATGGTATTATCTTTTTGCTGCTAGGGATTGGGGAGTTAGCCCTAATGCCACATTTCCCAACTTCTATGGAATTAAGTTGAACCCTAACAGGTACATTAATGCATTTTTTTGCACAGCATATATGTGTGTGTGTCTGTATTTATGTCTCTCTCTAGTATATGTATGTATGTATTTATTTTTAGATATTAAAAACAACTATGTTAATGATTCTGTTGGGGTTTAATGATTCTATTGGGGTTTAAATACAAAGCATAAGGAAGGAAATAAAAATAGTTAAAGTTTCATAAGCCTTGGCAAATTGCTTGGTATAATGTTCCTCTGGGGTTTAAACTATTTATCCATCACCTCCCCTAGGGTACAGGCCAAGTGACATGTTCAAAGGTTCTGCAACTTCATACCACAGGTCTGGAGCCATGCCTCACAAGTGTGCTGCTCCACATAGGACCCACAGGATCAGTAATAATGTTCTTTATGGGGGGTCTTGCAGGCCTTGGGTTAAGCAAAAGATCACTCATAGCTTTCATCAAACACTTTTCTGATCAGATTTACAAGGTTCCTTTATGTGGTTATGAGGCAGGGTGGCAATTTGGACACCCCAATATGGGCCCAAAGTGGTGATAAATGGTCAGGTTATGATTAGAAGAAAAAAGAACTGGAAACAAATAATTAAGACTGCACACATGTGCAGTGCGCGCATTTCAGGATTTAGGATTTTCTTTTTTCATGTTGTCTTATACCTGCAGGTAGAAAAGTGTGTCAATAGATATTGAGGAATTCCATCAAAGGACATTGAGGATCTGCAGTGAGGGCTCAAGACCAGTGGGGGGGGGGGGCAGTTGTGGCATAGAATGAGTGCTAGAGGGTGTGGATTTTTTCAGATTAGATTAGTAGGATTGGAGGGGCATATCAGAGGTGGGGTTGGGCTCCTGCTACTAGTCCTTTTACAGAACAGGCAGGTGGGAGTAGGAGCATTAATGGTAGGATTATGCCAGTCACTTTTTATTGATTGGGTAGGGGGGAGGAGAGATTTATTTATTTATTCATTTGTTAACCAGGTCGGTGCACTGATCTAAGGACCTTTTTTAGGTATGGCCCAGGCCAGAGACTGGCACAAAACAGGAGGGTTCCAGTAAGGACAGTAAAAGTACACAGAGTTAAACAGAAGCAATAAACAGGGGCAAGTCTACTAACATATAGTAGTGAGGTATTAACAGGTAAGTAGAAAATAGTGGATATGTAAGTCAAGGTGGACCTAATATATATACAGTGTTTTGGTAGCAACACCGCTGCTCTGCTGCTCAGAGGTATTAAACATCAGGTAGAAGTAGTACTAATCCAAAAATATAAAAAATACAAACTGTATACAATATACAAGGCAGCAGATACCTGGGTTAGGTCCAGACTAATGAGCCAGTCCCCACTGGTTAATAGAAGAAGGCAAAGACAGGGGGCCAAAAGGAGGCCTAGATAGATTGCACAGATAATGGTGGTAGGGTTGTGCATCCACTGCCAGTCCCTTGAATGATCAGGCAGGATACCAGCAGTGGAGTTGGGCACCCACCACTAGTACATTTAAAGATTGGGCAGGTAGGTGGGTGGGAGATACTGGGGGAAAGAGTTTTCACCTGCCCTGTTTAATTTAAAGACTGGTCAGAAGGGAGAATACCAGTGGTTGGGTTGGGCATCCACCCCAATCCATTTAGAGATTTGGTGAGAGGAGAAATATGGGTCTGGGCACCCACTGCCAGTTTTCTTTTAAAGATCAGGCAAGGGGGAAGGGATACCAGTGGCAGCACTAGGCACTCACTGATGGTTTTCTTTTAAAGATCGGTCAGGTGGTGGGTGGTGCAGGCAGTGGAGTTGGGCTTCCACAACTTTGTGTAAATGGGATGGCCATTTTCATGACTGAAACCTACAGTTTTGAGTCATGAAATTAGACCCTCTCTAACATAACTGACATACTGTATATTAGTTTCATAACAAATATAGTTATCCTTAGGACATTCAAAAATGAACTGTGCTTGTACGAGTACAGAATTTCCTTTTCTAAATAATTAAACATCTTTACATTTTGTAGTAAAACTACCTATCAAAAAATCATTCTTGGGTCAAACTTTAATGACCCTGAAAGTTTCAGATTTCAATTTGCAGTCATTTTTGTGCTTTTAGAGAGCAAATTAAAGGTCTTAATTTCCATATTTCTAGGCTATTTGGTCCAGAGACAGCTTCATATTAAGGTGTAAAACCCAGGATCTAACATTATCTGACTACCCAGCCCTACATTAATGCATGAATTAGGGATGCAAAAACACAAATCCAACAATGTAAGGAAATGAAAAATATTCTTGGTTGATGCCTCAGGAGTCTTGGCAAATTGGTGTGGTGCCCCACAGGGTTTTCAACCCTAATATCCACACCTGTCCCCATCCCCTAGCCTCATGACCCAAGGGAAAGCTACAAATCCTGGCCCATGACCCATTGGTCTGGTACTTAAAGCTTCACAGCTGTGGCTCTCCACACTGGGCCCATCAGGATTTCTTAATGCAGTGTTCTGTGGGCCCTGCATGAAGCAGAACATCAGCTATAACTTTCTTCATACAGGAGATCATTCATGAAATTCTTTGCTCAAGACCCTGCAGGCCCTGCCTGAAACAGGTGATCATGCATTACTTTCTTCATGCAGATCCCTGCAGGCCCTGTGCAAAGAAGGTGATCATTCATAACGTTCTTCACACAGTGGCAACATGGGCTGGATCTATAGCTAGCTCTGTGGTCATAACACAGTTCCTACACAAAATCACCTTTAGAGTGGGATTTTAAAAATGTTACCTACTGAGTTCATAAGGTGGGATCATAAGAAGACTATGTTGAAAAATTGCTGGAAAAATATGGAAAAATAAACAAATTATGAGTGAATGTTGAAATATTTCAATGTTCACTCAACTAACTTTGTTGTTTTTCTGTATTTTTCCACCAGACTTTCAACATGGCATTATTGCAATGCTGTCTCGTGAACAGTGCAGGTGAAATTTTTCAAATCCAGGCCAAAAGATGATTTCACAGTCACTCAGCAGAATCATGTTTCAGACGGGATTTGAAAAATGTCATCTACCTTTCTCATGAGGTGGGGTCAAAAGAAGATTATGTTAAAAATTTGATGTAAAAATATGGTAAAATGACCAAATTAGGAATGAACATTGAAATATTTCAATGTTCACTCACAACATCTCTAATTTTTCATATTTTGATTTCAAACTTTCAACATAACCATTTTTTTCAAACCAGCTTATAAGGGTGACAAGTGTGATTTTTCAAATCCTGGCTGAAATGTGCTTTCACACTTGTGGTGGGAAATCATGTTTTGGACAGTATTCAATAAATGCCACATGTCATGTTTATAAGGGGGAGTCATAAAACAACTATCTCTAAAATTTGAGGTCAGAATTGAAAAAAATGTTTGTTTAATTAGTATTTCGGAAAGACCTTTGATCGTGAGCTCTTTTACAAAGGTTCCATGTCAGGGTGGACAATAAGACAATACACATATTCAGTGATTACAGAGGCTTGATCATTAGGCATTAAAGAGCAATTACATGACAATTAGACAAGGTAGTGCCAGCCTTTACCACAGTGGATAGTGTTTTGTAATTTCATGTCAGCGAGCTGAGTCAGGGCAAGTTCAGTAAGCAAGCTGGATGGACGAAGGTGAGGTGAATGGCGATGCCATGTGGCACCACCCCCCCAGCCTGGGAAAGGAAGGTACAGAGTTGTCTGCACAGGCTCAAGAACCATGTAGTGAAGAGAAGTCTCATCTTGGCATAGGGCCCTGTACCTCTGTACCTGTGACTGTTTGGGGGTCCTGTGCTTTGGCAGACAGATGGACTCTTTGACCTGCATGTCAGTATCTGTAGCCACATGGAAGTGTAGAGCCTGGAGGGCCCTTTGCTTCTGCAGCCTGCCAGATAGTCTCACAAATCCATACAATCCATTGCCACATGAAAGTACAGGGCCCTGGTAGGTCCTATAGTCCCACAGGAATATGGGCTCTTCCCTTGGCGCAGGGCCCAGAGAGCCCTCCACGTCTGCATTTGTTCATGCAAGTCCAAAAGTGACCTGCATGAGTGAGGATATGATTCCACTATGTGAAAAAGAAAGGAAATTCTTTGTAAACAACTGCATTAATGCACCAGTCAAAGTTGAACTGAATAAAACAAAAGTATGGAAATGTGGCATCAGGTTTTCTAACCCTAACTACCTACCTCCACCTCAAAGCAGAAAAAGGAAAACAATTATTGGCTGGGGTCTCTGGAGTCTTGAAGAATCAGTGGTGGGATCTGCTTTGGGGTTGTCAACCCTAATCCTCATCCCTTCTGCCCTGCCTGTAGTCTCCTCTTTGAAGCACAAGGTACAGCTCCAAGCCAGTGCCTCGTAGTGATACACTCTTCAATGATAGAGAAGTACAGTGGTAGCCATACAAAAGTTGCCCAGTACTGAGGTATACCTGGGTATACTGAGGCAGAATCACATTACAGTCAATGCAAATTAGCCTCAGTATACCTAGGTATACCTCAGTACTGAGCAACTTATGTTTGGCTACCGCTTGTATGTCTTGCCACATCTTGTCAACAGAATCTGTTGTAGCCTTCTTCATGCAAGGACCACAAAATAGATCACATCTGACCTTATTTTGTCAGGGGGATGGGGTGGGCATTAGAGTTAGCAACTCCAAGAAACTCCCCACCATTGATTCATCAAGACTCTGGAGACAAAAGTCCCTAAAGTTTTTTCCTTTGCTTGCTTGGAGGGTGGAGGTGGGGAGTTATGGTTGAAATCCCTAACACCACATTTCCCTACGTTTGTTGCATTCAGCTGAACCCCAAGTGGTGCATTAATGCAGTTTTTTGAAAGTATATGTGTATATATATATATATATATATATATATATATATATATATATATATATGTATATCTGGCATGGTCAAGGAGCACACACCTGCATTCTTGCATGTGATATGCAAAAAAAATTTAGTGTCTTTTAATGATTTTTTTCCCTTGACCAATATATGAATATTCAAAATTTACCAATGACAAAATTGCATCCATAACTATTGCCATAGTTTTTTTCCCTCTGGTCCATTCAGTTGATTGTATTGATTATTTGTAGTAATCCACATAATGCCTAAAGAGTATTTTTTTGTGGGAGGTGATGAAGCTGCAGCATAAATCAACATGAATGTTTCAACTGGAAGCCTGTATTCTACATAAAAGGAGACTTGCTATAGGTGCAAGTGTCACAAGGAATTTAACCTGGTATTTCACTGCCATATAACCTTTCCAGGCCCTTATTTTAAAATACTAATTATGTCTCCCAGTAGACTGCAAATGGCATCTTTATATATTTAGTTAGTTATTTCTCTAAATATTTTTCTTAGGGATAGGCAAGAAAAGACCCATGAAATTCACTATAATTTACAAAGGGGTCTCAGGAGACCACATTAAAAGTGGTTGCAATTAAAGTACACCAGTATCTTGTTGAAAGGGTTCACCAAGGGCAGGAGGCAGACACAAGGGGCAACCAGTTCAAAAAGGTAATTGATCACTTTTTTGTATCATCAATAGCCTTAAAGAGCTAGTGCACTGCTTGGAATTAATAGTAACTTTCAAAGTAGTCAACTAACACGTCTTACATGTGAAGTATTTTTCTTTTCTTATTTGTAGTAATCCACATAATGTCTAAAGAGTATTTATTTTTCTCAGAGGTGATGAAGCTGGGGCATAAATAAACATGAATGTTCCAACTGGAAACCTGTATTCTACATAAAAGGAGACTTGCTATAGGTGCAGGTGTCACAAGGAATTTAACCTGGTATTTCACTGCCATATCACCTTTCCATGCCCTTATTTTAAAATAGTAATTATGTCTCCCAGTAGCCTGCAAATGGCATGTTTATATATTTAGTTAGTTATTTCTCTAAATATTTTTCTTAGGGATAGACAAGAAAAGACCCCATGAGATTCACTATAATTTGCAAAGGGATCCCAGGGGACCGCATTAAAAGTAGTTGCAATTAAAATACACCAGGATCTTGCTGAAAGGATTCACCAAGGGCAGGAGGCAGACACAGGGGGTAACCTGTTCAAAAAGGCAATTGGTCTACTTTTTTTTGTAGAATCAATAGTCTTAAAGAGCTAGTGCACTGCTTGGAGTTAATAGTAACTTTCAAAGTAGTCAGCCATCACTTCTTATATCTGAAGTATTTTTTTCTTTTCTGTTTTCTGTTTTGATCATTTGATTTTCTACCTTACAGTACTCCCCCTCCTCTACTTTCTTTTTCTAACTGTATCTCCAGAAGCTGCCCTCAATGCCTTTCTAACTCCCAATCCCCACAAAGGCTCAAGCCCTGATGGGCTGGATCAAAAACTCTTCCTCCTCTCTGCCCATCATTTGCCACCCTCTTGCCTGCCTACTTAATATCTTCTTCACCCTGGCCTGTTTACCTACCTTCTGGATACATGCAACTGTTATTTCCCTACCTAAACATGGTGACTTGATGGTCCCAGAAAAAATTCCACCCTGCCTCCCAGCCCTCTACTCTCGCCAAACTCCAGGAACACTTAGTGCTCTCCCAAATCTCTTCCTTTCTCAACTTCTCTTCATTCTTCACCCCTTACCAGTCTGGCTTTCACAAGCCCTACTTCACCACCACCTCCTTTCTCAGGCTGACTGACTCCATTCTGTATGGCATGGATCAGAGCCTGATAACCTCTGCGATTTTTGTCAACAAAGCCTTTGACACTGTTACCCATCCCCTTCTCCTAGCCAAGTTCTGTGGTGCTGGGCTCTCCACCTGTGCCATTGACTGGTTCTGTTCGTACCTCTCAGGCTGCACTTAATCAGCAATTCCCTCTCCTTCCTCTCCCAATCAGCACTGGCACCCTAGGGCTTGGTGCTAGATCCCATCCTCATCTCTATCTTCCTAAAACACCTCTCATCCATCTGTTCCTCTGTGTCTATCCATATGTATGCAGATGATATGATCTTATCTGCCTCAGGCTCCTCCCTTGCTGATTTGATGTCCACCCTGCAGTAACATCCAGTGGGGGTTTTGCTCTCATCAGCTGTCCCTGAATGTAAAGAATGGTCACTCTGACCTTTGGAACCAGGCAAAAGCTCTCCAGACAACCTGCTCTCCCATCTTTCCATGCACCGGATGGCTCCCTGCATGAAGATGTCCCTTCCTTCAAGTATCTCGGCATGTGGCTAGACCGTCTCCTTGACTTCTCCACCCACATGGATGATATTCACAAAAAGCATCTGTGCTGGGCACAGAACAAAAGGTAAGGTGAAGCAGTCCCTTCTTGTGATTCATTGAGCACCAACTTTTCTTTCTCATATAGAGTTTCTATCCACAAAAAGCTGCATCCAAAACTCTGAGCTTTTTATCATAATCAAGCATGCATCCCTCTTCCAGCTTGCAGGGCCATTCTGCAAAGAATGATCCTTCCCATTTTTGACTATGGAGACACAGTATACAGCTGAACTCCCAAGTCCACTCTGGCCAGACTGGACCCTCTGTACTACTCCTTCTGCTGATTTGCTCTAGACTGTCATTTTTGCACTCATTACTGCTCTCTTTACACCTCTCTTCCTCTCACCTCCCTTGAAGCCAGATGAATCATGCATGGTTCCTCATTTATTTTCAAGTTCTGGCTAAACTTGTTCCCCTCCTACCTTTCCTGTCTCCTCTCACCCCTACCTCCCTCCCTCCCTCCTCTTATTCCCTCTGCTGATCTAGCTTTCATCTCTTCACTCTACCCTCTAGACCCTCCTCAGCAGGCTAGGCTGCCTTCTCCTATCACCTTCCCAAACTCTGGAGCTCCCGGCCCCTCTTCATCTGCTCTGCCAGCTCCTTTCATTCCCTCTCCTGCCTCCACTGAAACTACACCATCTCCTCATGCTCCTGTCCCATAGGCTGCTCTGCTCCACTCTCTTCTCTCTGTGGTCCACTCCATCCTTGTTCTTCTTGGCTCCCTTCCTTAGATAAATCTAACTATTCTGCCTGTTCCCCTATCCCTCCTAATCAACCTTCATCATTGTCCTCCTCTTCCACCTCTCCTCCTCTCCTTCCTCTGTTCTTGTCTGCCTTGCATATATCTCCATCTCTCACTGCAACTCACCCTGAATTATTGTATATAACTGTATAATTTGCCTGTTGTCACTGCAACTCACATCTGTATACAAATTATAAATAATTGTAATACTGCACACAAATGTTGCTCCTTTCCGCTGATTTGTTGTCATACTGCTTCTGCATCTTTACTCTGTAGTTTTGCCTGTATTTATTTATCTGTATGTTATGCATTTAAAATCTTATATGTACTCAATATCTTGCATTTATTAAATATTCTGACCCTGTTACCCTGGCCCCAGTACACATCTAGAAACAAGTTGTATGTATGCTCAGTATGTCTCTCCTGGTGAAACTTTTGAAATAAATAAATAATTAAATAAATAAAGAAATAAATGTGTTGTGTGGAATAGCACTCTACCTGGAGGGTGACACATTCAGCTCTGTTTCTCCCTATACATCATCAGCATTGTTTTTATGACCTCTCTGTGACATCACTAGTAACCAAGAAGAGCCAGCCACCTGCTGCTTGATTGGTAACTTGTGACATGTTACCAGGCAGGCAGAAGAGCTTGTGATGTAACAATGAGTGAGGTCAGATGGTAATGATGTAGTAGGAGGAGCAGAAGTAGATAGGTCTGCTGCCAGGCAACGCATTGCTTTTCACATCACACCTGACACAACTAGATAGAAAGCCATGTAATGAGCACATAGAAGAGAGATACACTTTAAACATAGAAAAGTAATAAGGGATTACTTTTAAAAATTACTAACATTTCCTGCCTGTTATTTTGTTGTTGCTATTAGCTCTTTATGGAACAGTTCTTTGTTGAACAGCAGCTCTTTATTGAACACAGTTGTTGAAACCTGGTGGTGGGGGGGGGGTAAACTTGATGGACCTAGAGTCGCTTTCAACCCTAAATTACTATGTTGCTATGTATATGTTACTATGGATGAAAGGTAAAGAATTAGATAAAATGGGTACCTTGAATGCCTATGTTATACAACAGGCAGGTATAGAACATAACATACTAACATCCTAGCTGCAAAGGGACAGAATTGCAAAATATTAACACCTGATCCCCAGCAAACACAACTACTTTATTCATGACAATCCTCTTTAGTCATATGAAAGTTTCAAAAACAGACATACTAGCAACTGTAAGCCAGTCATGCTCTCAGATGCATGCAAGAATGATAGACATCGATGGCGTATGTACTTGAGTTCAATATCTTATTAGAAAGAAATTTCAGCAAGGCCCACCCAATGGAGCAGCAGTAGGGGTTGGGTGTTATTTGTTATGCTGGTGAACATGTGTTATGTCCCATGCATACAGCTACCAGGAGGAATAGAAGGAGGATGGTCAAATGTCCCAGCAGATATTTTCTTTTTTCAGGGAGGGTAGAAACAGGTTATCTTTGTAAAGCTGTCACCTGGGAAACCAGAGGTGCCACTGCTGCTAGGCAAAGCTTGCAGCTAACGAGAGGATGCAAGCATGTATATCAGTATACCGATGCAAAGTCATGCCTCTATACTTTTGAGGGAGGGAACATAAGGGGAGCAAACTGAAAGAAGGACAGTTCTTGTAGCTGACACTGCCATGCTCACAGACCACTGGGTTTGGGCATCAAACTCCAGGCACCAGTGCTCTCTCCATCCAGGCTCCTCCAGAAAGGGGTGCAGTCAAAGACCAGTAAAGGCCAGCCACAAAAGAGGCACCACAGATCAAGGGTTACAAAGGCTTCATCTGGTTAAAGACATATCCTGGGGTCTCATGTAGACAGGGCTGGTGACCCAGGGCTTGTACCTACCCCACAAGAGGTGATGGCAGTTCTAGGACACTGAGCACTGACTGAAGAAGGTACATGAGGGGAGTGAGTAAGGTAATATGATAAACTGAGTTAAAAAAAGAAAAACAAGGCTGTGAGAGACCGTCTTGGTACTGTAGAGTGCTGTTCACAAGTCACAAAAGGCATTCTCAAGGCATAGGATTTGCTAGAATTCATACTAGCACCCTAAGATTGTTTGTTGCAAAGTTAAAATACATTGATTAATATCACCTAAGATCAAAAACATGTATGCTTGTTATAAATTATAAAGCTTTATTTTGTTAGTTCATAGAATATATAATCAGCAATCAACATGTTTTACTAAATCTGTAAGTTATTGTAATTCCCAAAAAGCCTTGCTACAGTATACCTGTTTACACATTCTTACATCTTGCCTTTCAATTACATTAATAAGTATTCTAACTGCCCCGATGTACCTTCATGTCTTGTATTATTTACTTCTCATGAGTGCAAAGTTAGGGTGCACTTGAAAATAAATCTGTATGTGCTTTTGGTATAAACAATAATTCATTTTTTCTATATATAGCTACTTAAAAAGGTATTTATGATATTCATTTCAGTATGTTTTAATGATAGATTCATATATATTTATGTATATATAATTCCACACATATGTGATGTTACAGTCTTTTAAATGGCAACAGATTATGATAACACTTCTGCAGGATTCTGATGTCAATACATACTCCAGTGGAAGGAGTACAGTACAGTTTGAATGTAACTGTCATTCCATATCTATAACACCCTACTAAACTAAACTATCCCTCCTAGAGTTGTGCAGTACAAAAAAGTCAAACCGTATTAGTCAGATATGCATTTATGTATAAATCAGTTTTAGAAAATGTGTTAATCAATACAGAGATTCTGATCTCTTGTTTATAGATTTGAAAATCCTACAGCTGTACTTTATCCACCTATTTTAACACTAGGAATATGCACACTTTTGATAATAATTGATGTTCCTCATAGTCACATTAGAGGGGTAAGCTTTTGTAGGTCTGAAATTGGGCATATTAAAATAGACAGTAATGTATTTATTTGCTAACTTATTTTTTCTTCTTGTTGTGGCTTGCTCTGTTTTATATAGATCCTGGTGAATGTGGGTAACTTCTTTACCTTGGAGTCTGTCTTCGTTGCACCAAGAAAAGGAATCTACAGTTTCAATTTTCATGTAATTAAGGTTTACCAGAGTCAAACTATTCAAGTAAGTTTGAATAACTCCCCTAAATCTTCCCTTTACCCTGACTAACACACACCACAGAACTACTAAATCTGTTTCAGTAGTTTAATATTCAAATTAACTCAGTTTAATTACTTTTCTCTTTTCATATTTTATTTTTCAAATTGTTTGAAATTGAGACTAGAATTAGAAAAGTATGGGGAGTGATGACAAAACTGAAGCCTTATATTTATTCCCAGGCCAGGTACAGTGTGAGCATGTTGTAGTAATCTGTATCTGTTCCACATTTCTCAACCAGTGTACCTCAGGCCTGATCTGGAGGAAGCACTTCTTCTGGGTAAGAGGATAGATCAGTCTCAGTATTCATTTTGCCCTGGTTCTCCTCTGAGCAAAGATGGTTAACTGCAAAAATTTCTGGCACACAGATTTCAGAAAAGTTAAAGTAAAAGAAAATCAACAAAATTAACAATATATGGAGCATATTATATTAAATAATTGTTAAGTGTATGTTAATGATGGTATATACATTTAACAAAACTGTTTATCTAAGATTTCAAGTACTGTATTTGTTTATTGAAATGTATTTAATCCTGGTTAGTAAGCTGAGATAAATTTTTTTTTTATTTTATTTTTTTTATTTATTTAGCTTTTGTTGACCGGGTAAGTGCACTAGACAAATCCTACCTATTTTCAGGCACGACCCGGGGGAGGGGGATACAGATGAATGCCAACTGACCTTGAACCAGATTAAGCTGTTGGTGGTATTTTTAGTGAATGAGGGAAATTTGGCCAGGACACCGGGGAAATTCCTCTACTCTTTTCGATAAGTGCCATGGGATCTTTAACATCCACCTGAACTACCACCAATCCAGGCAGATGAGACCTCAGTTTAATGTATGATCTGAAAGACGGCACCTCAGAAATGCAGCACCCCTCTCATGCAGCATTACAGTGTCAGTACTGGGATATTAACCCAAGTGCCAGATGTGGGAACTGAACCCACAGCCCTCTGATCTCCCGGCCTCAGAGGTGAGTGTGCTACCTACTGAGCCACTGACACTGCTATAAATATAAAGCTTACTTACAGCTGTGACCTGGGAAGGGTCTACAGGTAGCAGAAGAGAGGGGTGGACAAGTCACATCAGCAAATGGTAAACATAGGGATTGTTAACAAATGTAAATATGTGGGCAGAGGATAACATCATTGCATACAATGATAGGCAAGTTCACTGGGATTACAACATAGCTAATAAATATACAATACAAATACAGCATTTTCTGAGCAGTAGAGGATAAATTACTACTGGGCAGACACATACCCAAATCATTTTGTGTAGGATCAGGGAGAGGTAGGGTAAGCCTTCAATCTGGACCTGGCAGTTTGGAATCTACAGGCACTGGCAAGACTGAGGAAGAGGTTATGCCAGATATGAGGCAACATGTAGGAAAATGCTGCCTTGTCAGCTTTCTTTTTGCATGGGGTGGGGGTGCAGCTTCCTTCCTAACTGGGACTTCAGCTGGCAATCAGTTTTGGTGACCAGGGAGATTAGGAAGCATACATATTAGAGTAGAGTGGCAAACCAATACTGATGCCCAAGGAGGTAGTGGGGGGAGGGGCAGCCCAACTGATCAAAATAATGAGTGTGTGTGGGGGGGGGGGCAGGCAAAGATGAATCTGCATAATGAGTTGAAATAAATCTGCACAATAAGTTGAAAAGAGCATCTAATTTGGCTCATTGGGTTTTGTGAGTTACACTGTATGATTTATGTAGAAGAACACCGCAGGAGTGGAGTTTGGGTTAAATTGTGTGAGGTCAGTAGCTAACTGGGAGAGTTTGAGAGCTTTGACATGGCTATGAAGAGAATTGGAGAAAGGACTCAGTCAGATGTTATTTATACCACACAAAATTATAAGTTCACTATTAAGTGGTTGGCCAAGTAGGTAAAGTGTTCCAGAACACCTAGAACCCATTCTGGGTGACTGCCTGGGACACTGTATAGCTCCACAATGATGAGGAGAATGGAAAAAGAAAGAGAGATAATGCAAGCCAATAACTTTGAGATCTGGGGACAGCTTAAGCCATCACTGTGTTGCAGTTAAGGGAGGATGAAACACAAAGGAGGACTCCTCAACCCTTTTTATTATGATATTGCCCAACAGAGTTTTATCCAGGAATGACAGTTTCACTGGAGTTAGTCCTAAGGAGAACCTTGTTTCTGAACATCAGGGTTGTGAAGCAAGGTCCAGGAACTGAGTACGTCAAGTGAGGGCAGCAAACTGTGGGCATTTACATCTGAGATTTCAAAGCCTTTAAGATGAGTCAAGAGCAGGGCTGGATTTTAGCTGTGAGGCAGAGCCAGATTTGCCTTCAGTATCACCTGCTGGTAGTAGTAGTATAAGTTATTTTATTAATCAGCTGAAAGCCATTACAAAAGACATGCATACAAAATAACCATTTCAATACATAGTAAATAAAAAGATGCCACCAGGAGTAATTAATAAATACACTACAATACAATGCAATACAATACAGTACGATGCAATACAATACAGTAAGGCAATAAGAACAATATGCTATACATGTTTTTTCTTTGATTTGTAATAGCTTCTAAAAAATAATCACAATTCATTGTTAAAAAAGGGTCCTCCCCTGACAATAAGTAATCTATCTGCTTAAGAGGTGGATCCATTGAACCCCAAAAAAGAACTCAACATTCTTTCCTTAAAGTAGCATATCTTGGACAGCAAACTAGTACATAAACCATATCTTCAACAATGCCCAACATGCACACACAACTGGATACCTCTTCATTGTCCTAGTTGCCTTTAAACTGGGCTTTCAGACTATTTGACTTGAAAGCCATACATCTAAACCAAGAAAATACTTAGCTTAAAGTGGTATTTTTGATTAGGTCCAAATAAGGCTCATATCAATGGACTTTTTTATTGGCAATATACCAGGGGCTAAATGTATATCTTGCTAGAGACTCAAGGTCTTTTTGCTGATCCCTTATTTTCAATTTCTGGAAGACCACCTTACTGTAAGAGTGAAGGACACTTATTCCACAATCCAACAACTCTGCCAGGAAACTTAGGTTTGTATCACAAAGAATGATATTGAGATGTTACAGTCACCCAGGATCTAGATCCATACTTCAATGACTTTCCATTTCCTTAAGGGCATGGACTGGTGATCTTTCACAAATCAGTCTTTTAACCAATAGGACAAAATCCTTGACTTACCGATCGGTAGCATGCATGATTGTTGCAAGTCAACTCTGATGGCACATGCTAGAATAAAATTTGGCAGTGCAAGAATTTGATGCCAGAATTCAATTTACTTGGTCTCAAGCAACCCTGGTTCAATAGATACCCAGATTTCTGTAGGTTATATTATTTTCAAGGAAAGCTTAATGTGTGGCTTTAATTGCGGCTGAACTGGATGACCCCCATATTAAGGGTTAAAGCGGTCTAAGCTCATGATTACGGAATCCAACTTTTTTGACAATAATTTAAAATTCTCATTCCTGTACAAATCTGAAGCAAATGTCAAGCCAAGATAAACATAAGAATTTACCTCCTCTACTACAGTCTCATCAAACTCCCACTTAAAAGAACTACATGATTTCCACCCAAATTGTGGTATTTTAGTTTTTGCTAAGTTTACTACCAATTTGTTCTCTTTACAGAAAATGTTAAAGAGATCTGGACCGATTGGAGGTGTTTAACAGGAGGTGGGTCCCACTTATGGCCCTCTTACCTATTATATGCAGCACATAAGGTTTCTCATAGTTACGGGGAAAAGAAGGATCACAGCAGCTTATAGGAACCGAGGGCTGGGGTACTCATGAACAATGCTGTGGTACTAGCTCCAATTTGCCTGCCCAGCAGCAGGAGGGGCTCCTCTGGTTGAGCCTTTCAAACCCCTACGTAATGCTAAAGGTGCTCTGGGGGTAGGGTGGTGGGGAGAGGGAGGGAGGGAGGAATGGGAGTAGTTAGATAGGATAAAGTTTCTTGTATTTTAAATGGCCATGCCAATGCTTAGTATGTGTCTGGCAAGCTTTGGGCTTTATAGAACCATTGTTACAGCTTTCCTTTCAGGTGCCTGAGATAATGTCTTCACTGTGATGTAGGGGAGGGGGAAAGCTGTTGATTGTAAGAATGTATTTTTCTTTTCTGCAAAAATTTTATAAAGTATACTTATTTGGAAAAAGAAAATATTAAAGAGATCTAATAACTTTTGAAAATCTGATTTTGTAAGGGATAGCAATATCACACCCTCAACATACAGTAAGCCACTGCAGGAATATGCAAATCATCAATTTTGGGGGCATGAATTGAAACCTTTTTAGTAAAGCCAGAAAAATCATTAATATAAAGATTAAATAATTAAGAGGGCAACAGGCAACCCTGCTTGACCTGCTTGTAGAAGGAGAAGAACTAGCAGCTTCCTGAGTGTGAAATGTAGCTTCAGGGGCCCTGGCAGAGAATGGGGCCCTAAGACAACAGGAGCTATGAGTAAAAACATAAGCATTCAAAAGAGAATAAGAACAGCAGGCACTCAGAGACCAGCCAGTTGGAAGGTAGAAGGCTAGTGTGGATTAAGGAGTAGCTGTTAGTGTGGTTGAGGTCACTTGATACACCAATGGAGGGAGAGGAATCAGGACAGGTGCAGTTGTGCGGGGGACCCTTACAGCCAAGATAAGGTAAATATGAGTATCAGCACCATGATTACCAAGTGTAAAAAGGTGATGATAGATGACACTTTAAACAGAAAGTAATTACTAGTGAGTGAAGCTGATGGGGAAGGGGGTATATACAGTGCATTTTGAGTTTCCCCTCCCAAGCCATATAGCACACTGGTTAGTTTTCTTCCCAGACTATGGAGAAGCACTAGTGTGTCAATAACCAGGAGAAAGTCCACAAACTACAGGCAGGTCAGCATGTTATATACATATACCAGTGGATATCTAAAATGAAAAAAACTTGACACGCTGGTGACCCAGGGTCCTACCCCAAGCCAGGAACATCGGGAGTGAAGGCTGGCAGTGAAGGTGACAGAGCATCCTCATGAATCTTTATCCCCCAGGGAAGTGTTCATGCTGTTCACTCTTAGAGTGGCTCCTGGTAACTGGTGTGAGGATGTGAACATTATGTCGGTGACCACATATTGGACTCGCTCCTGCCCCAGGATTCCATAGTGGATGTGATCTGGGAGGTGGGCAGGGCCACAGAACATGGCAAAATAGCTGGCCTGGCTGCTCCAGATGATGGTCTCTACACTTAAGCTCACACACCATCAGAACCCATTCAACAGCCAGAATACTCCCCAGCGCTTGTCTCAAGGACACCAAGATGCTTCTTCCACCTCTCTGATGGCAGCTTTGGGATTGGAGACCCTCCAGGAATTGATAGACCCAGAATCAGAAGATCATGGTAACACAGGAAGTCAGGTGGCATGCATTGGCATTGAAAGTGAAGTAGAGGTACAGACCTATAGGAGAGCCAGAAGGAGAGATGCACTAGGGGCCATGAATGTGGTTAAAAAAAAAAAAACTTACAGGAGCAATTGTTTACAGTAAGTTGAAACCAGGCAGGTAGAATATTGTGACAGGCAAGAGAGCAAATGAACTGCCATAATGTATTAGGAGGGGTAAAGAGCATGTCAAGACAGATGATCCTCCACTTGCAAGGACCTCAGTTAGAACACAGTTGGAGAAAAAAAAATTGTGGTCACTGAGGACATAAAGGTTAATGAAAAGAGCAAAAGTCATGGTCAGTCTTAAGGATAGGTGAACTAGGGTGCCCAGCAATAGCAAATACATTGCCATAAAAAAAACTGAGGGATGATTTAGAAATTGTTTTTAGGGAGGGACATCATTTTCAAGTTCACCTAGGGGCATCACATACCCTAAGCTGGCCCTGTGGATTAGGACTCAGGTGCAAGGTACAATGAGAAATTACACAAACTCATATTATTCATTCTAAAGAAGAGAAGGCTGAGAGGGGACATGATCACAGTGTTCCAAATGCAGTACTATAGAATGCTAGATTAGGTGGAGTATACACAGATGTGTTTGAGCTTGTGTGAGAAAGCAGAATTGAATGGTTTCACCTGTGGTTCAATAGGTGACAGACAGACTCCACCCCCTGCCCTATATAAGCCGCTCTCTCACACACCTCCTCTGCCTAGTGTTTTTCATAACCACCTCCTGTCCCTCCTCTTTCTCTGGTGCTATGCCTCTGGTGTAGCTCTTTTAGCTACCAATTTTTTTTGGCCTCAAGAAAACTTCTCCAGGCACCTCTACTGAGGGTGGAAATGCAGAGGAAAGAGACAAGCCAAAGTAACACTTTAAGTAAAGTTGCATAAGCACTTACATAACTGGAAATCACAAATTGAACTAGGGAATATGCACTCAAACTGAAGGAAGAAAGATGAGGTGAACACTGGAATGCATTACTTCACAGGGTAGCTAACATGTGGAACAGCCTCACTGGCAAGGCTGTGGATACTAGAACTGTGTAGGTGTCTAAAGTCTAACTAGACAGAATCCTTACTGAGAATAATATTGAGGGTTTCACAGCTTGAGTTGAGGCAGTTTTCTGACTGTTAAGCTTGGACATGTGATCATATTCATATTGGGTATTGTCATTACCATGCAACAAGAGGACTGGACAAGATGGATCCTAGATCCCTTCTGTCATTACATTTACTTTACTATTCAAAATTTGTGGCGCTTGTAACCCGCAGAAGTGCTCACTCCTCACTTGAGGGTAGGGGGGAGTAGAGAAAAACACAATAGAAAAGCAGAGTCAGCATCCAGCATGCAGACAGGAACTCTTGGGACCACTTCTGCAGATTGCCACAGACTCGGGCCGACACTGTCATTTTGTCTACAAGGACTAACTGCCAAGGATGTACACACTGATGCATTGTGGTGTTAGTGTCTACAGGACCAGCTACTTGTGATATGAGAGCTATTATTTGTATTTTATGAGGCACCAGTTTCTACATTCTTGGCAATAAATCCTTACAGACAGAACAACAGTGTAGGGAGTTTGTGGGGGAGGTACTGCCAATGCTTCCCAGATGCATGTGAAATGAGAAAGTTGTTGATCCTGTATGCTACAATGTTATATACAAACATTTAACAGTATAATATCATCATGATACAGTGGCATAAATAAGTAGCCATATATTTTTAAGAGTCACAATACCCTTTTCCCATTGAATCACATTCTAAAATTGCACTACTAGAAATGTTTTTCTTTTGATTGCAATTAGTTCCACCATAATTGTGCCATACTTTTAATCTAAGGTACAATGCGCTTTATTCAGATTAGAAGTTGTTCTCAATTATTCAATTTGCTAATAACCTCTAATAGAAAAATACCTGTTGTGTGATTAATATTTTGCACATTTTTTCATTACAGTTGCTACACTGACATGCACCTCTATATCCTATACTGTTCCAGAGTTTCAGTTAATTTATTTTTAGTGGCAGTCTGAAACGTACATGAGTTGAAATCTGGAAGTCATTCAGATTTTTTAGAAATTAAATTTCTTCCTGGAACCAGCATTTTAGAAGTCAGTATTGTAGGAAGAACCAATCAATGGATATTAATATAAATTTCAGTGTTAAAATACAATTTCTTTCAGAAAAATCCATGATTTTTTGACTTCCATGACTGCAGTTTTGGAAGTCATGTAATTTTTTGTTTTACATTTGGAAGTCAATGACTTCCACTTCTTTATTTTGGAAGTTTTTTCCTTGCTTTTGGAAGTCAAATACTCCAAAAATGGAGTTAACTGAAGCCTTCAGTCCAACTGTACTTCATGTTAACATGACTATTATCAGTACTGTTCCATCATACCTCAACAGAGCAAAGAAGGCAACATTGCAACACTGCTTAAAGAGCATAGAAAACAATATTAAACATATGTACCTAAAAATATTGTATTGTTTCCACATTTTGATGGTACAGTATTTTCTGATATGGTTTGCTGTTTTTTTGTTCTGTCAAATAAATGATATAGATTACTTTGTTACAGATGTATAGTAACTGGTAGGGTATGATATCAACCAGAAATAAGACCCTGTATTTTCCATATCAGCCTTGTGTGATGTCACACCAAGTTGATACAGAGAAAGTCACAGCCAATCAATCACCCACACAGGAAGCTATTACACTGTCTCACTAACTGAAAACAGCTGTGACAGTGTTTGTCAGTTTATTTGCGCTTTGAAGTCAGACTCTTAAAGATATTATAAAAAACAAAATATGGGTGACTGTAATTACCCTTTTTTTTTACACACCCTCAGTGTGTTTTCCCTTTATAAACCACTCCAGCTTCATTCTTGTGACTGAAGTGGCAAACACACACCTTGGGTGTGTAAGTAAACTTGTATCACACAATCACCTACACATCATTCTATATGTATGTATCTGTTTTTTCTTTCATTTTTTTACTACTGTTTATTTCTGTGGTTCCTAGACATTCTATGATTCCTGTTTCTCAGCTATTATGAATTGAATTACTAGTACTGAGTGGTGGAACTGGTAGCATGGCATGTTAGAAAACCTTGAAGCAGAGAGCAGTAAACAGTAGGATGTGAGACTGCAAGACCCTATGACAGTGAAGAAAGCAATACAAATCATTTTATTAACACAAATCACCTAAAGCCTATCACAAAAGAAAATACTATTAACAGGGGAAAAACAGCTCATCAGTGCAGCGGTAGGGCCACCACACGTGATGCCAAGAACCTAAGCTTGGGAACAAGCTTGGGCCACTGGGGCCAGCAGGGGGAGGAGGATTGAATGCCCCAGAGGACACTCTCCTCCTCCTCCTCCTCCAGAGAGGGAGGGCTGCCAAATCTGCTGCTATACTGCCACCTGGTGACCACAGGTGGCTGTGCAGCTAGAGTAGCTTGTGGGTGGGAGGACATCAACAGGTGCAGCACTCGTGAGTGAAGAGATGCTGGCAACCACTAGCTTTTGGGAATCCTAATAACAGTGGCAAAGAGGACAATAACAAAAGCTTGGCTAACTCCTAGGTCTCCAGCAGTGAAGGAGTGGTGGGTAGTGGTTACCAAATTTACCAAATGGAGAAAATAATGTATAGACTAATTGACCAAACAGAAAGATATACTGACCGCTAGAACAGGTGATTGTTATATTACATGTCTAAAGACCAGAGTTTTATCCTCTAGAAGTGCCGTCATATAAGACCAACTTGCCTTTTTACTGGTTGACCCTCCCCCCCATCCCAGGAGAAGGTGGGTCCCCACCCCCTCCATCCACCCCTTCCTGGATCCCACAACCTCCGATCCCATGTCCCATTGCCCGGATCTCTGCCAGGACTGTCCTTACTTTTGATGACAGGCTTTCCCTCACAATGGAGTGGTGTACAGTGAAAGAATAAACACCCTTCTTAAACCTAGATACCTGATTGAGTGAGAAATACCACCGGACTGGTCCCCCACATGCTGTAAATTGGGGATCATGCACCTTAAAGCCCATGTTAGATGAAAGTTAAATCTGATATCATAAAAGAAATGTTAAGTGATACTCTCCCACCTTACTTGGTTTAAACAGCAACTGATATTTCTCAGTAGAGACGTACCAGTAGTGCCCAATCCTGCCTACAGTACCTCCCTGTACAGAGGCTACCACAAACGGAGGTACTGTAAGGCAATATTTTACTGTAAAGATGCGTCAGGGCACAATGCTCGTCCCTGCCACAGCATCAGGTCCCCTTCCTGATCCAAACCTGAGTATGAGGTCAGGTCAGGATGGGGACTTGGTGAAATGCTAATTCCATGGCACTTTCACCAGTGAAATGGCATTTCACCAGGTCCCCATCCCGACCTGAAGTCATCCTCGGGTTTGTATCAGGAAGGGGACCCGATGCTGTGGCGGGGGCTCACATTGCATTCAACCACATCTTTACAGTAAAATATTACCTAACAATACCTCCATTTGCAGTACTCACTGTACCGGGAGGTACTGTAGGCAGGATAGGGCACTACTGGCTCATCTCTACTGAGACATGTCAGTTACTCTTTAAGCAAATATGGAATGTAATGAATTGTAATTGAACTTGCTGACTCCGGAAAATGTTCAATAAACATGATATTCAAAAAAACAAAACAGGCACAGTACTGTGCATGCTATCATTTATGCTTGGCACACCCTTGATCTCAGCATCCTGGGAAGCTTGGGAGAAAAGATGGAAAGAACCGAAATGGCTTGATGAAGCTGACTTGCTCACAGGCTCCACACCTGGCTACCTAGGCATGGCCACCCATATCAGATCCTTCTGTGGTGGGATATAGAGGGACTCTGCCATCCCTACCAGAGGGAGAGACTCAGGGGAGACACGGGGATGTGAAGTTAAGTCCTAGGGGGCACCAAGGTGGCAGAATTGGGGCAGGTTAAAAGGATAGGGGCCATCTGCAACACAGGGGGCATAAACAAATCAACTAAAGAAAAATTAAAAAGGCAGAAAAACACACTGGTGTTAAAGCATTTTTCTCAAATTCAGGAAAACATTTTAAAACATAATATATTCAGACATATCCTATTCATTTTTTTTCTCATGGATCACATAAACAGATGGCAGAAAAAGCATACACAGTTTAGGTGAACTGAGGATTATTGATATGCAAAACGTATTTTTGCATGTAAAATATCTGAATTCCACTACCAATGGAATTCCAGGAACTTTCCAAAATTCTAGAGAATTCAATTCCATCAGAATTTCAATATTCCCCACAGCCCTACTCCTCATTCTTTATTTTTGAGGACATATACAGTAGATGAGAATGTGATCTTCTTGACTCAGATTCAGATTTTACTGTTAAAATGTCTTTTTAGTCCAATGGACTCTCACATACATACAATAACACACAATTCACATAAAACAATATACAGTAAATAATGTCAGTGAATATAGAGGTCTACATCACAGAACAAGCTATGATTTCTATTCCTATATAAGTATACCTCTAAATAGCAGCCATCCACAGGGATAACCATTCTTAGTAGAAATACTCCCGTTATAATAATCAGCTCTTACTATTGTTAGAATATTAATATTTAGGAGATACCGTATAAGAAATTTAGACACAGAGAACAATTGCCCTGCATCCTCACTTTTCAATACTCTCAATACAGTTTCATTTTTGGACTAAGATGCATATTTCTGTAATACTATACTTAGCCATTGTTTCCTTATTGACTCAGATGTTCCCTCCCCCCCTTTTTCATGCCTCTCCCCAATAAAGTCATAATTCTCTGTTTGTAAACCCGTGGTCATTTCTGAACCAGAGTCATTATCACACCAACAGATTGTGTGTAATGCCACAAACAGCATTATGGGAGTGAAGGGGAGGAGCAGAACGAGGAGATGAAATCTGGGGACAGAGATCACCGTTTTCATGTGAATGTCCTCAGTGACAAAGAACATGTAACATCAGTACAAAACACTAATGAAATCCAAGTTGATTTGTGTTTAAATATTGCAGTATTAAAACATTTACCGCATACCAGAAAGATTTTCACTATTTTTTTTTTTTAATTTTTGTTGACTGGGTAAGTGCACTAGACAAATCCTGCCTATTTTTGGGCACAACCCGTGGGAGGTGGATACAGATGAATGCCAACTGACCTTGGACCAGATTAAGCTGTTGGTGGTATTTTTTTTTTTAGTGAATGAGGGAAATTTAGCCAGGACACCAGGGAAATTCCCCTACTCTTTTCGATAAGTGCCATGGGATCTTTAACATCCACCTGAACTACCACCAATCCAGGCAGATGGGACCTCGGTTTAATGTCTCATCCAAAAGACGGCACTTCAGAAGTGCAGCACCCCTTTCATGCTGCACTACAGTGTCAGTACAGGGATATTAACCCAAGTGCCAGATGTAGGAACTGAACCCACAGCCCTCTGATCTCCTAGCCTCAGAGGCGAGTGTGCTACCTACTGAGCCACTGACACTGCTATTGGTTTGGATCACCTTTAAGATCAGGGAGCCTTTTTCAGGTAAACTAAGTTTGCTGTTGTTGCTGACATTTTTTTTGTTTTAATGACCAACATTTATTTAAGAGTTGTAATTCTATTATTGTTCATCTGGGTTGAAGGAACCATAAACCTGACTGGGTGGGCCAAGTGGTCCTTATCTGTTGTCAGTTTTTATGTTTCTATGTCTTTGTTTAAATACTCAAAAGTTCTGGAATCTAATTGCATCAGTTGGGTGGAAGTGCACAGCCCTAGTTTTTTTTTTATATCTAGTCTTTATCATTTTCAAAATAGGACACAACATACAGAACACTGTGCATCCAACATATCACATTGCTTTTCACAGTGCTAGTTTTACTCTAGAGCCTCCACTGATATCTCTGAATTTGAGAACAGATATACATAATTATAAAAAAAAATATATGATGTACAAAAAACTACTATAGTACTGGAAATTAATACACATTTGCAAGGCAAACTTAATATTTCCTGCTTATGTAGTGGTGGGTTGGGGGGGGGGACAGAACTGATACTGTAGACCAAGAGACCCTTTTAACCTTAAATATGTTACAATGGTATTGTCATCAAGGGACCCTTTGAAAACCCAGAATTACTCTTTTTTTTTACCAAAAATGTATTTCCAACATACTTAGATTCATCCTCTGTGTATTTCTAATTTTCTCAGATATTTTTTAAAGGCTATTATAGCTAATTTTCTAATTAATGACTCAAGTAATTAAAGATTGCCACCACTTGTAATTTTTAAAAATCTCTTCCACTGAGGTTACCTGTTGAATGTACATACTAGAGTCATACTATGGATGCATTAGGATGGTGCTACTACAGGTTTCTGTTGGTAAACAGAAGAGCACTGTGCCAATATATTTAATTTTTGACATGGTGGTCCAGGCATGAGAGCAAGGATATTATGGAAACTTAAAAATCCTATTATTCATTCAGGAATGAAAGAAATCCCAAATAAAAATGGATATATTAATGTTTTTATGAGAAAAACATTATTGCTGAAAACCTACATTATACTATTCATGTCTACTATGTTTAATTTATGATGTGTTTACATTACACAGTGCCCAGAGCCTCTGGGAATGGGTGCTTTATAAATAAAAGTTTACTTACTTACTAACAAATATTGCTTTAAAGAGCTGAAGGGGCAGAGCTCAAGGGCCAATACATCCAGTTGATTCAGTTTTGAGGTCACCCAGGTGGTCAGGGAAAAGGGGACAGCCTATAAGAGATTCAGAATGACCAAGAGAGAGGTGGATAGGGAAAATTATCTCAGTGGCTAGTGTGGCAAGGAATGTAGTCCAGTGGGCTAAGGTTCAAAAAGAACTGCAGATAGCTGAGGGAATTAAAAATGGGTAGAAGGCCTTATTTTGCTATATAAGTGAGAAAAGGGACAGGAAGGACAGGATTGTTAGGCTTCAGAAAGGGGAAAAGTGGGAATGGGGGAAGGTGGAGGTGCTGAACAAAGACTTCTGCTCCATCTTCACCAGGAAAAAGGACAAACTGGTGTCTGCAGGAGGACAAGAGGAGCTTGGGGTGGGAGGAGAGCATGGATGTGGTGATAGAGGGGGCTGATGGCATTGAGGGAGAACAAACCACCAGGCCCAAATGGCATACATCCAGGGGTAATGAGGGAGCTGACGGGGGGGGCTTGCAAGGCCACTGATGGTCCTGTTCAATAGTTCACTGGAACAGAGCATAGTGCCACAGGGTTGGAGAATAAGACATGTGGTGCCCCTACATAAGAGTAGTCCAATGGGTGACACAGGGGATTACAGACTGGTCAGTCTGACCTCAATTGTGTGCAAGCTTATGGAGATCATATTTAAGGAAAGGTTGGTGGGGTATCTAGAGGAGAATGGTCTCCATGATGTGATTGACATCTTTGACTGTATCATTAAGACAGTAGATGGGGGGCCAAGCAGTGGTCCTCCTTTATCTGGACTTCAGCAAAGCCTTTGACTTGGTACCCACAAGAGATTGATCAGGAAGCTGGCAGATCTCAGGACTAGGTAGAAGATGACCAGGTGGGTAGAAAACTGGCTGAGGGACAGGACCCAGAGGGTGGTGGTAGGCAGAGAGTTATCTAGCACCAGGGAAGTCACCAGTGGGGTTCCACAGGGCTAGGTGCTGGGGGCCAGTGTTGTTCAATGTCTTCATCAATGACATTGAAGATGACATTAAACGCAAAATGTACCTGTTCACAGATTACACCAAACTCTGTGGAAGGGGGACACAGCTGAAGGGATACAGGACCTGGAAGATGATCTGAGAAAGCTTGAAAGATGGTCAAAGATTCAGTAGTATGGGTTCAATGCCAAGAAATACAAAGTTAGCACATTGCAGCCAGAAATCCAAGGACAGAGTCCCACTTGGGAGAGGTGCAGGTAATGGTGACAGAGGCGGAGAAGAAGGATCTGGGAGTGATGATCACTAGCAACCTGAAATGCTCCATGCAGTGCAAAACAACAGCAGCAAGAGCAAACAAGATACTGAGATGTATAGCCAGAGGAATCAGTAGTAGCTGATTGGAGGTTATACTGCCCTTGCACAGGTCACTGGTGAAGCCACATCTAGAGTCTGGAGTAAGGTACTGGTGCCCACACCTTAAAAAAAGGCATCAATCTGCTAAAGATGGTCCAGACCAGGGCAACAAAGAGGGCTGTATGTCAGCAGGGTAAAGCATAGGAAGAGAGGTTGAGGGCCCTGAATATGTACTCCCTGGAGGAGAGGAGGGAGGGAGAGAGGGGACATAATAGAGAACTTCAAGTACCTGAAAGGGATAAATAAGGTGGATAAGGAGGGCCTCTTCAAGCTAAGTGGCAGCCAAAACATGAGGGGACAGTCTTAAGCTGGAGGGGTAAAGTTTAAGAGGGAGTTTAGAAAGCACGTCTTCGCAGAGAGGGTTGTGGTCAGTTTGAATGCATTGCTGAAAGAGGTGGTCTCTATGAAAACAGTGGGCAGCTTTGAGAGAGTGGGATATGCATAAGGGGAAAGTAAGGGTCACAGGAGTGGTAGATGGGAGGACTGGGAAGAGGGGCAGGGTCGGTAGTGTAAGTTGAGGACCCTGCAATATGAGCAGACTAGACAGACCAAATGGCCTTATTCTGCTGGGTTATCTATATGTTCATATGCTCATAGTGTACTCCCAAAACTAATATTAGTTTTGAAAAGAAATCAACCATTACCTTTTATATTTGAGGTACTTTTTCTTTTCCAAATCCCTGCAGAGTGCGCACTAGGAAAGTGGTGCGGAGAAACTTACCAAAATAGTTACCAAGACAGTTTGTTGCACACACACTTCATAAAAAGGGACACTCAAGAATAAATGTTCACATCAAAAGCATTTTATTAATAAAAAAAAAACGCTTTCTGCCTGACATGTTTCGGATGCTGGGTCCTTTTTCTTTTCCCTTTGTTTAATTAGAAGATTGCTTACCTAATCTTAGTAGATGTGATATGTAGGACAGCACTCTGCCCGTCAGCTGACATATCTATCTCTATTCCCCCCCACTACATCATCAGCATTGTGACTTTACTGTGATATCACTGCTGCTTAGAAACAGTCACTCAGTGGCTGCCAGGCTAGTCACCTGTGATATCACTGCAGTGAAATCACAATGCTGAATATGTAGTGGAAGGATAGAAACAGATATGTCAGCTGCCAGACTAAGAATTGTTCCACACATGCAGCACAATATTATCAGATAGACTTTCTAATGAGCAAAAGGAAAAAGAAAAATACTACAGAAATAAAAAGTTACAACTGGCAACATCTTAAAATTTATATTATTTTTATGCCTGTCTGTTTTGACTGCACTAGCTCTTTAAAGAGCAACTGTCACATCCCTGCAGACTTATCACAGCTGTGACAGCCCCTGCCAGCAGTACACAGTGGAGTACTGCATTACAAAATATGGGGGGTTTAAAATGGGATTATTTACCATTTAGTACTGGCTGAGGGAAATGCGTGTCCCCACTGCAGCCTGAGGTCCCCTTCCCACCTCAGTATGGCGCTGATGTCAGGTCAGGTAAAGGGATGTGACAAAATTATATTTTGCCAGTGAAATAGCCACACAACTGCCAATTTTGCAGCAATTTCACCAGCAAAATGTAATTTTGCCATGTCCCTATATCTGACCTGATGTCAGTGCCATACTGAGGTGAGAAGGGGACCTTGGGCTGTAGTGGGGGGTGAGCATTGCCTTCAGCCACTACTAAATGGTAAATAATCCCAATTTAAAATCCCTGTTTTTGTAACGCAGTACTCCACTATGTGCCTATGGCATGGGCTGTCACATCTCTGCAGAGACATGGCAGTTGTTCTTTAAGGAGGCTACCCATATAGGGAGGCAGTATAGTGCAGTGGTTTAAGGCCCTGAGCTGCAAATCTGGTAACATCCAACAAACCAGACCTGGGTTTGAATCCCACAGCTTCCTCTTGCATACTGTGTGACCCTGAGCAAGTCATTTAACTTCCCTGTGCTCCTAGGTTGCTCCTGTAAAAAAGCTTTCAGCTTAGTGTGCTACTCCTGGTTAAACAAAATAAAAATGTGCCCCAATTTAAATTATGTTAAACAAATGAAGCAAGGTACTATATGTTCTCTTTAATTATATCATCAGTATGACCCAGTTAGTGGCTCCCTCGCCTCTGTTTCAGGAGGTCTTGAGCTCAACTGCAAAGAAAAAGGGCCACAGCTACTAAAATACCATGCCCAGGGACAGGCACAGCACTAGCACAACCACAACCATGACAATCCTGACACAGGTCAAATGGTAGAATAGTCCCTGTGGAACCAGTTGACATGTGTTAGTACTGTCTTGGTTGTACTGGCCTTGAGTTTAAGCCTCACACCAGAATTTGGATTCACACTTAATACCAGTGATGTTGTCAGGTATTAAGCAGGATGTTGCCATTTGTGAGATGCCATTCTTTAGAATATTTGTCTACGCATGCATTTCTATTCCCGTGGCTCTTGGAAAATTGTTCACACAGATTTAGTTGAATATTCAGTGAGATCTCAGGATGAGAGGGGGTGGAGCAGATTTATGCAAAGGATACAACAAATTACATCAAAATGCCACATCCCCCATGCTTGCAACAATAAGGTGACCTACCTTGTGCATGCAAATGTCATGACTTGCAGCATTATGGGAGTCTTATAATGATGCATGCATCAGTATATGATACATGCATTATTATTTTACCATAAACCAGATCAAACTACCACAAATCAGACAGCTCATTTGAAAACCCACCATGTGCAATGGCACACATCCAAACTGCCACAGGGGCAGCAGAAATGCAACCCAAAACCCAGCAGTAGTCTGGCTAAAAATCCAGCCCAGATATTCTTATTAAATAGGAAACATTGGATGAGGTCCCTTTTGATGCCAGTTGAGAGACTAATACCATCATATTAGAATGAGTATCAGTGTTATACGATTAGTTTTATTAGCTTGGTACAAAATGAGAGGCTTCAATTGGTTAAACTATTAAATAGCAATTAGTCTTTAACTTAGGAAGTATTACTGTTAATTGATGATAAAAATAGTAGTAGTGTCTTGACTCTTGGGAATTCACATTGAATCAGGTTTCTTGCTCTGGCTTGCCTATTACTAAAAGAAATGACCAGATGTTCTCATTGGAATGCACTGCACATTTTGGTAACAGCAGAAAAACTTATAATTAAATAAAAGTCTATTAATAATAAGAACATCCAGGTGTTCTTAGCTAAGCACAGTTACAATTTTGGTTTAGCAGAGCAGCATGTAATTGGATTAAAAGTAATGGGATATGGGCCAGCCTGTCAGTGCGGTGGTAGTGCTACTGCCCATGACACTGGTGACCTGGGTTTGGGAACAAGCCTGCTTCATCAGAAGTCAGCCAAGGGGAGGAGGTCTGAGTGTCCAATAGAATGTTGCCCTCCTCTGAGGGAGTGAGGGTTGTCACACTGCCCCGTTACCACTGCCTGTGGGTGCATGGGTGGTGGCATGGGACTCATGGTGTGGGGAGGGTGGATGCCATTAGGTGCTTGGCTGAGACATGAACCAACATGCCTACAGCCTGGACTCTCATCCTCTGTGCCAGCATCTTCAGGGGTGAGTTTTTTGAGACCAAAAGTAACACAGGAAAAAATACAAAAAAATCAAGCCCCCACTGCTACGCAGCATGATCTCTGACAACCTGGAGGGGAGATGAGCATGGATGGTTGGTATGACTGCCACCAAGTCCCACCTACAGTGGGAGTTAAAATGTGTTAAAAAAAGTGTTGGGATATAAGTATTAACTCTGAATATTTTATTTATATTATACAATGCACTTGCTAAAGTGAAGTTACTTCAGTGCGATGTCCCACCAATATACAGTAGTTACGTGAAACCATACCTTTCAACTTGTCATCATAAAAAAATGTCCAGCACCGATCTTAAAAAAGCACAGCAAATGATCAAAACACATAGCACATTTCTTAATTTAACGAATAACAAGAATAAAAATAGAAGGTCCAGTATGTTTGGTGTTAAAGGTTTTTTAATATTTTAATGTTTTGTATGTCTAGAAGTAACATCAACATTATGTGGGACAACAGTATATCTTTGTGGAGCAAAGGTAAATTTAGGTGTAAAATGTGTAGTGCTATGTGCAATGCATAGCACTTGAGAACTGAGCATGGATTGCTTTTGAAGAAGTTATATCATAAAATACATAAAGGCAAGACAATTTTATTTCTTAGATGCCTTTTCCCTGTGGCTCTGGGTGCCGTACAAAAAGAACAAAGAAAATACAATATAAACAAAACAAAAGAAAAAAAGAAAGTAAAAAAAAATAATTAATAAATAGCTCCAAGTAGCAAACATAAAGTGAGGAACACAGTTTATCGGAAATTATAGAAGCAAATGAATACTTGATGAGGGAATAGGTATGACTTTCCTCAAAAGTCAATTGATTTTATCATATGGGGAAGCTATCATAGGCAGCTTTCTTGTAACAAGATCCTAGCAGTGGTTTTTACTTTTGCAGGTTAATCTGATGTTAAATGGTAAACCAGTAATATCTGCTTTTGCTGGGGACAAGGATGTCACTCGTGAAGCTGCCACTAATGGAGTCCTACTATATCTCGACAAGGAGGATAAAGTTTATCTGAAACTGGAGAAGGGCAATCTTGTTGGAGGTTGGCAGTATTCCACATTTTCTGGCTTTCTGGTCTTCCCTCTGTAAAAGGTTACTTATCATTGAAATCCATCCAGGTATGGACTGGCATTCCCTTCTGTTATTTGAAGATCATTTTACCATCCTTGGATTGATGTTTTCTTATGGGTTTCTCATGGGTGAATGTGGACTATATTTTAAGGCTTTTCAGCCCAGCTTGAACAACAGTGAAATGTAACAGTTTGTGTTGAATAATTGCATTTGGATTAAGACTTGAAATAAACATTTAATCCATTTATGCCTAGTGTTACAGTTGAATCTGTTTGCCTGCAACTATATCTGGATTTCATATGCAGAAGACGTGGACATGCTTTGGATTTGAAAGACTGGCAATTAAGATTGTTCATTGGTACATTTAATTTTTGGTTTTAAAGCTGCTGTCATCAGTATATTCCTGTTGAAGTACTGTATATTGAGTACATATGCATTTATATACTTGCCTTTACAAATTACATTTCCAAGGTGTAAAGTACCCAAGGTCTACTGTAACTTACACTGTCTATTATATTTGTAGGAATTTCCACCAGGAATTGTTGGTTTTTTTCCCATTTATTTGTACTTGCAGATGAAGAATCCACATTATTTATTTACTTATCAGTCAGCTGGGTTCATCATAAGGCAGACATTTTATGATGCTATAAAAGTCATAATAGTGAGCATTTTGTCATGCTATAATTACAACTGCAAAGATTTTGTATGGCTTTCCTTGGGGTTTAATTAGATGTTTATTAGGAATCCTGAAAATTGTGAGGAATAAATCAAAACATACTAAATCTGTTTGAATACTATTTTTTCCCAGTCCTCTGATAAACTGTCATCCCTGCAGGAAAAAAAAACTCACATAGTTCTTCACACTTATTTGCAAACATTGCATAATATAGTTTACAGTACCTGCATAATTAAAAACCCAAAGGGGATTTTCTCTCTGGTTAAAGCGCTGCATAATGGCCTGTAAAATAACAATATATATATATCCTTTGGGATATCTGTGTAGGTATGTCTTCATTTGGCATTGCTTTGTTGCACTAAAGTACATATGACAAGTGTCCATTTATTAGTTATTAAACAATCCCAGCACTGCTTTATAACTTTGTTTTCATTTATCTTTATCATTGTAACAGATGTAAAAGTGAGTATTTTGTACTATTTATGCTATAAAAGAGAATAGTAAGAGTTAGTCATTACTTTAAAAAAATAATATTTAAAAATTAAAGTAATATTTAGCAGTGGCTGATTACCCTACTCTGATAATTCACTGAGGAGATGGAGGCATCTCCTAATTGGTCGAATTTGCATTACATGCACTTTTAAATTGGTGATATACTGTACTTAATATATAACCACTTACAGTTACTAGTCAGCCAGTTTCTAAGCTGATGCTTTCTAAAGCATTTTGGAATACAGTGTAGATTACTGGCCCTATATTAGACATACTGTATTATTTTTTTTTCTCTCCTATAGCCTGTATGAGTAAACACACTTAGAGAATGATTTAAATTTGTATATGGGACCATTTAGCTATAGTGAAAACCTAACTTCATGTTATGCCCAAAAGAATTTAGCAATACAAGAACACCTCCCACGTAACATGAAGATGTATTTTAAGCCTATACTTCAACTAAAGTTAGTGAATATAGGAACAAAATAAAACTGGTGGATGATGGTAACTTTATATTCTTACACTGCAGGCAACATCTTTGGAGAATTGCAAACATTTCAAGTTATTGAATTGTAAAAATCTCAGAGGAACTACATACACTTTCTCATTACAGTACACAGAAGAGTTTATTGTTATTTTATTTTGAAGAGTAAAAATTACAGTAGCAACAGTTCAGTGAATTGAATTTTCTTAGAAATCCAAAAAGCACTTGAATAACAATAATATTCTTCAAATAACTTCAATGTTAAACTATATTACCATTGTTCTCTTTTCCATTTCATTACAGAGTTGGCTTTCACATGTTATTTATAGGCTTTTTTGATTTGACAATGTAAATTATAGATTTCAATAAAGTGGCATATTACTTCAAAAGACAACAAAATACTGTAATTGTATTTTGAATGGGCACGCTGGTCATACTGCAACTTGTGTCAGAACTTGACTTGGGTCATGACCTCAATAACTATGATTTATGTCTTTTTATATGGAATGGTTTTGGGGAAACAGCAATGTTTTAACTGCAATTAATTTCCATAGTTTCTCCAAAGTAATTAAATCCCTACACTAATATAAAGCGGTAGTATTAGAAAGACAGAGAACCTCACACAAAAGCACAGGGACAAGGGTTATTCCAAAAGGGCATTGGAAATAAAGCCAGATTTCAAAGAAATGTAAAATCACACATGCTCCCAAAATGCAAAGCATCATGGAAAGTATATGCACATTACCATGAAGAAATTTTGGCTGGTTCTGCATTAAGTAGGAGTGTATGGTGCCAGATGGTCTCTCACACACTCTGCAAAGGCTAGACACAGAAGACACATGTTTCCTCCATCTCAAGACTCATCAATGTACGTTATCTGCATCAGCCCAGGGGAAGGATGAACCAGTCATATTTGGGTTTTACTGGTTAGGGTCATGGTGAGGCTAAAACAGGAAAGTAATCTAAAAGATAAAGAACCTCAACACAAAAGCACTGAGGAAAGGTTTTTCTGGAAAGGGCATTGGCAACAAAGCCAGATTTCAAAGGAATGTAAAATAACACTTACCCCATAATGCAAAGCATCATGAGAAATCTATGCAAATTGCTGTGAAAGAACTGAAACTGGTCTACTTTAAACAGGAGTATATGGTGTCGAATGTCCTGTCACACAATCTGCAAAGGCTGAAAACAGAAGACACAGACATGTGTTCTGTCATTCCCAGGACTCAGCAGTGTGCTTCATCTGTACAACCCAGAGGAAGTATGAACCAGTCATATTTTGGTCTTACTGGTTAGGGTCACAGTGGGCCCATAATAGGAAAGTAATCTAAAGACAAAGAACCTTAGCACAATGCGCTAAGGCAAGAGTTATCCAGACAGGATTAGAATTATTAAAATTATTGAAAGACCACTCCTTTGGTGACATCTGAACGGAAACACTATGAAGAAAATACCAGGAGGAGAGGAGATGTGGGATCATTAGAAACCCAATACAAAGGGAAGTGCTGACCAAGTAACTGAAAGCCAGAGTGAAGGAAATGGATCATATTGCTATGATCAGGATAGGACCCAGTAGGGAAGTGGTGCAGTAAACAAAAAAAAATTATGTTTTCTTATATCAAGGATTAGTGGACTAGGGAGAACTTTGTTCATTCAGCCTGCTCACTTGGGGGACTGAAGCTTTAAGATTTTTTATTGTAAAACACAGTCAAGACATATGAGGCCAGATTTTCAAATCGTGTCGCAGGACTTGCATCATGCTCTGTGCCATAGGACTTAGTTTCTGGTGGTGTTCTGGACACCTCTGCTGCAACTATGCCTGATTTTCCAACCTCGGGCACAGTTGTGACAGTATTCCTGATTTACAGCTGCTTGCACCCAATATCTGGCACAAGCCCTGTAACTTGGTCTCCAAGGAGTGGTACACGCTAGACCACAAAACTGTGGTCTAAGAATCTGTGCCAGGTGCAAGGGATGGACATTCACAATTGTCACCCAGAGCATGTTGCAAGCCCCATGTGCCACGTGTTCGGCACACCGTGGGCTTGTAGCTTTCTTCAAGCATTGAAAATCCAGCATTTGTTGTCATGTGGCATTGCAATTTTGCCTTAAAAGCCATGCAGAGGCAAGGTGAAGTGATGCCATAGTTTGCTGAAGACCAGGCTGCATTTTGTCTCCAGATATTGTGAAGGTGATGGTGGTAGTGGTGGGAGCTATGGCTAGTTAAAAATAACATTATTTGCTAGCCTTAAATTAAATTGCTGTATATTTGCTCTGTCTTTGGCAAACTATTATATCTACTGTTTTAATATCTCTTATGGTTACAAGAGTGCCTTCTCGGGTTCTTTGGGTTAGAGAACTGTGAAGTGAAGCTGAACAATTCTGGTACTGCACAAAGCAATTGAGAAGGCACTCTTATACTCATAAAAGATGCTGGGACTGTCTACAGCTATAAACATTATAAATCCTACTAAGGATTCTGCTTTTTGAAATTGGGACTTGAATTTTTAAAATCAAATGTTTTACTTTGTGGAAAATAGAAGGAACTCATGCGTGGGAAATGGACTATGCCAACAGAACTTAGAACTTCAGAATTTTACATCTGTTTGCATAAGAGACCATCTTATAATTAAAGAACATCCAGAATATGTAGAAATAACTATCTTGATTGCCTCAAATGATGTCATGATTTATAATATGGTGAGAGGTAAGGATGAGTGAACCTGACCTCAGACCACATAGTACTAGTAATTACTTTACTCAGCATGTGTAGCTTACTAGTGCTGTGCAGAATTTTCAAATTGTGGTGAAATGAAATTTCATGAACTATTTGAAATTCCACCGAAATTCACTGGAAATGGAATGGCGGAATTCTGCAACATTTCTGCAGAATTTTATTCTGTGGATTTCAATATGTTCTGCAGAAATGGTTGCAGAATGATTTTCCACTGAACAAATTGTGTTCTGTGGAATATTATTCCACGGATCTCAATATTTTCTGCAGAAATGGTTGCAGAATGGTTTTCTATGGAAACAATGCTACTCTGCAGAACATTATTCTGTGGATCACATCAGGCAGAATTTCTCAGAAGAACCAGTGAAATTCCAGTAGAAATTCCACTGGTGCAATGGTCCTCCCATGCTAATTTCACTGGTGGAATTCCATATTCCACACAGCACTAATGTGTAGCTTACCTATTCCAAATCTGTGTCTAGGGCCTCCAAAGGAAATACTGAAAAGGACCTGTCTTTAAAAAATATTTATTTTCTGTTACCAGTTTATGTGCCCAGGATAGCCCAGCTGAGATGCAACAGAAACATAGAAACAAAGAAAAATGCCAGCACAGGATGGCCTTGTGCTCAATCATGACTGCTCAGTATGGGGGCACATGTCCTTTATAACTTGTAAGAATATATTTTATGTTCAATCGTGTCTACTCAAAATGGGGGGGGGCACTTGTCCTTTATAACTTGTAACAGTGCATTTTACAACAATATATATCCTGCTTATTAGTCCTGTATTCTACCCACTAGATCATACTACCACCATTTAGTCCAGCAATCCAGTTCACTCTCATTTTGTATGTCTCTCACAGTTACAGACAGGGTGCATAAAGATGAAGGGCCGATGCAGTATAGCTATGTAGAGCATTACGTTCCACACAGCATGGGTGCAGAGGCATTTATGTGACTTGCATAGGCCTGCAGGTGATACACTGCATCCACAACACTCTTCTGTCCCATGTGCACAGCACTGATGTGCAACTGGGCAGGGGCCTGTGGTGTGTGGCAAAAGGGCCATGTCCACATAAGTGGGACTGCAACATGCATCCACAATGATGTGAATGGCTGTATCCATCTGCACAGCATGGTACAGAAACACCTTGCACAACATGATGTGGATAGCAGCTGTAACTGCATGTATGCATTTCCCAAAAGAATGACACCAGACACAGCAACAGGAATGATACACACTGTTTATTCCACTGGTGATACCCAGTGCAGCAAGCCATCTCTGATGGCAGACAACATAAAATAATGCAAAATTACTGACAATACTATTGTACTGTCTGTGTGCACAGCAATGTCCAGGGTCAACAGTGTCTATGCCATAGAACCCACATAGATGGTAGTGGCCATGCCCCACCAGTGTTCACAATTCATGCATGGTGAATAAGGCAGGCAGACAGGAACCTGCAGCCTGTAGGTACTGCCACTGTGCATGTCTGTACCGCTTGGCCACTATGCCTTCTAGGTTGGGATGATGGTGGCCCCATAGTAGATAGCCTGTGTCACCTTCTCTCACTCCTTCAGTAGCCACTATTATGGCTCAGGGTCAGTGTCAATGATGTCTGGTCCATCCTGCTGCAGCCTGAACTCCATCAGTGGCACAGGGGTAACCTGCAGGAGGAAGGGAAGGTATGAGTTGTCTGTGCACACAGCCTAGCCTGTCGTCCCTCACTCCCTTACCCACTCAGCCTCTCATGCATCCTCCTGCATGCCCCCTTTCATCCCTCTGTAGGTGTCCCAAGCCCCAACCACAGGGCTTTACTCACAGCGATGGGCTCCAGGATGAACTAGGCAGTCCTGTAGTCATCAGCCAGTATTTGCCGATCAGCTGCAACCTGTATGGCAGTCATATGTCTTGTGTCAGGGCTGCCTGGTGCCTCATCTTTGGCATACTCAGCCCCTGTGGCCCTGGTCCCAGCAGGATCTTGGTGGGACATCCCTGGAATGGCACCAATGATAGTAAGAAGGCTTTAGTGGCAGGCATGTCATTGCATGCCCCCCCACCCCAGCATGTGACAGGTGCACCCAAGGGACAGTTCTGCATCCTGATTGGCTGAGAGACGTTTCCATCTTTTTTAATAGACTATTTAAAATAAAAAAGGCCCAGTACTAGTAGTCTATTTACTTACTGGAATCCAGGAGCCACTAATTCAGTTCACAGAATGGAATATGGCAGCTATTTTTTTCATAGCACACAACATCCACTCAACACCCCCAATAAAAGCATCTTTCAAAAAACACAAAGGACATGACTAAATTTACTGAAAAAAAGAACACTCTAATGCTCTTTCTCCCAACCTGCAGTCCTCACCTAATTCATCCATGCTCTCTTGCTCCCAGACCTGCACAGAGTGAGATCACCAGCACTTTGTGGTCTTGCTGGCAGCCTACCAACTTGACCTACTGTGGTCATTTTGGTTTCTCATCTCAACCAAGTATCTACATAAAAGCAAGTATCCATACTCACATTGCAGTCTCCCTCTATTGCCAATTAAGGCAAGTAGAGCAGGGCTCAGAAATACTCAGCATAACACCACTAGTGTTGCAGCATGGGGACTGTTTACCACAAAATTGGAAATAGTTTTACAATTTAACAAAGTTGTAATACCTTTTTTACTTTTCTCAATATATACCCATTTCATAAACACTATAACAGTTCAGAGTGTGGGGTATGCTCTGATAAATGCACTTCTAGGGCAGTAAGGCACTCAGCCTGTGGTCTCATGCCTTACTATGCCCCTTGCCATATGTTTATCAGAGCATTATCCTCACTTTGTAGTGTGTTAAAGTTGATATAAATTACACAAACTGTTGAATGGTATTCTGCAGTTAATGTAAACCTTGGATTCATTTTCTGAAAACAACAAAATAATATTCTTTTGAATTTTATAATCCACAGAATATTTTTGGTGGTTTATATTGAAATGCTTTTCAGGATTTATTGGAATTAAAAAAGGACATCTGAAAAGCATTTCAGATGTGGAATTGCCGTCCCACATGGATTCTGCAAGTGGAATTTCACAATCCACACAGCTTTACAAAAAAAAGATTTAACTATATCATGTTCCACGTAATGTACTGTATTATATTTTTCTGTTTCCTCCTGTAACCATTGCCTTGGGATGCACCTGGAAACACGCCTTGGCTTGGTATGCCTCTCTTAGTTACCAATTTTCAAATAAATAAATACATTAACTAACTAACTAACTAACTATCAGAAAAGAGGATAGACACTGTAAGGAACACAGCAGGACATTTAAACAGCAACTCTGCACTTCAGCATGTGCTTTCAGAAATAAGATGTTTCAGCTGTTTCAATTTCCTAGAGAATGCATTTTTTTTTCATTTTCAATGTTTCTGTTGAAGATTTACAATACATCTTGGTAGTCTATTTTAAAAGATCTGTATAGAAAACATTTGAAAGCACATGCCTCTCCCCTGTTAACCTTACAGTGCCTTTGTTTATGACCTCATAGTGCTCATCAAGACAGCAGACTGTGATTTCACAAACAGTAATTGTGTGGTTAGCAGGGGAGAGTCAGATTCCTTTTGAAAGACTTGATGAAATAATTTTATTTATTTAGTTAAAAGAGATTTACCAGGAAAAACTTGCTGAGCCATAAAGCTCTTTTACAGATGTGTCCTGGGGGCGGGGGGAGGAGAGAATAAGTACAAAATAACAAGTAGAAGCACAACATATAATAATACAGTGGCAGAATAATGTACAGTAATACACAGCATAGTATACGCATACATTAACAACAGTACAATTAGATTAAATCAGGAGTGTGAGGTACCAGGCACTCCCAGGCTAAAAAATGAACATAGGAACATACGAATAGAAGTAGGAAGAAAGGGAAGTGGAGGAGGTAAAAGTGGAGGGGAATGGGGAGGAGGAGGTGATAGAGGGTTGAAGGGAGGGAGGGAGGATAGAGTAGGAAGGGGAGAGGAATGGAGGAGAGGAGAAGAGAAGGGGAGAGGAAAAGTATAGAGGATAGAATACGTGGAATTATAAAATGATGGAAGAAGAGAAGTATAGGAGGCAGGAGACTGGAAGCTGGTAGGGAAAAAGGGAAAAAGGGAAGGAGGCAGGATATGAGGTTATGGACATTTGCAGGAGTGAGCATGGAGTAAGGAGGAAGGACAATGTTTGGAGGAGGCAAAATGAAAAGGTAGTGGAAGAGAGTTCCAGATTTTAGGAAAGTGGAAAGAAAAGGCATTTTGTCCAGCAAAGGATTTATGAGAGAGGAGCAGTATGGAGTGATAGCCTGATTTACAGAGAGATTAAGAGGAGAGAGGCATAGAGTAGAGAAGCAAGCTGAGATAAGAGGGGAGAGAAGCCAGCCAGAATTTAGAAATAAAGGCAGCTTAGTGGGTTAAGTGGCGATCTTCTAAGGATGGAAAGGAGAGAGCAGAGTAATGAGAACAGTGGCGAGAAAGCAGAGAGTAGGTCAAGGAAAAATAGCATTATTTGCAATATTAAGTGGACCAGTAGCAGAGGAAAGTAAAAACAATTACAAATAACTAGAAAACAATGAAGTTGCAACATAACTGGTGTAAATCTAGTGTTTTAAAGCTTTTTATTATAATGGAGTGTTGCTCATTAATGATATACAAATTGTGTTAGATCACTTATAAAGCTCCTTTTGAAAAGCAGTATATTAGGGACTACAGATTTCCAGCTCAGAAAAGTACTCATTGACATACAATATTACTTTGCCTCAAAAAGTAATATTACTAACTACTTGTGATGACTTTTGTTGGGACAAGCAATAATTCCATAGCCATGCTGCTCATAAATGTGTTTTAGTGTGCCATAGAAGTAGGTCCCAAAAGCTGTAAAAAAAAAAAAGTGAAATATTTGAACAGTACAGTGCAGTTTTTTTTTATAAAATAGTATTAAAAATATATAGAGAAAAATGGTGACTATATAATTTTATTAACAAAAGCAAACAGGAATATAGTGTAACTAAAAGAACTGGATTACTTATAAGCCAAAATAAAATTTGATTACTTATGGAGATTACTTTTATTAAAGCGTTAAATCCCCTTCTATTGCCAATTTAATATTGGAATTTAAAAAGTATTCTGCTTTCAAGTGGGTACCTGAAGACAGTGCAGGCTTCCAAGATAAGCCTTGATAAATTTCTGCTTACCAAGGGAATCACTTGGTATCTGCACATGTCCCTACTATAAGGAGAAGCCTCAGGAAATGAGTAAAGTTTATGAAGTACTTGAGTGCTGCTGCCACTTCCCTGGATGCAGATATACCGTCAGGTTAGTGAAAAAGCAAATATCAGCACCACTTAAACTGTGTTAAAAAGCAACTTTTATTCAAGGATTACATACCACCACAAAAAAACTACATCACACAGGTCACCACAGAATCCCAACTGGTTTTGCAGTTAGTGCATCATCAGTTTATCTCCCTGATGACGCACTAACTGCAAAACTGGTTGGGGTTCTGTGACTACTCGTGTGATGAAGGTTTTTGTGGTGGTATGTAATACTTGAACAAAAGTTGCCTTTTTAAAGCAGTTTAAATGGTGCTGGTATTTTCTTTTTCACTTTTATGTTTGGTGCCATGCACACTTTAATACAGTGGAGCTGTATTGTGTACTAAGTAATACAGTCAGGTTACCACAAAAGGGGTGTGTGTGGAAAAAAAGTAAAATCCATCAGATGCAGTTATTCTGTTAAATTCTCACTCTGCATTTTGCCAATACACTCTGGTCTTCCTAAAGTGATCACTTTTTGATGTTTAGTGCAGTGGTGCTATTCACATTTAGACATGGCTGGAAGGAACAGGCAGATCAGCTGTGCTTTGAATTCCCAGAGTGTGTTCCTCTCTTCAAAGCAAGATTCTAGAACAGAGAGTTGCGTTATACCACTTTGTGTGCACCTGAAATACATCAACTAGCTTTGCGATACAGCTACCATTAGCAAGGGGTTGGACAAGATTATTTTAATTCATTGGTAACTGAGTAAGGCCCACTAGGCACAATTCCAATTTTCAGGGGTGACAAAGAGCACTGGGGACGTTATGTAACTTGCTCAGGGTCACAGTATACGAGTGGAGTTTGTGGGAATCAAACTCAGGTCTGCTGGGTGTACCAAGCACATTTATAGCTCATTACTCTAACCTCTAGGCTATACTGACTGCTGGATCATCCACTTGGTCTAATTCCATCTTATGAATCCTGTTTTCTTGAGTGCACCTTAGTAGTTCAATCAAATATACAACGACATATGTCTTACATTAAAAATGATTCCTGCATGAAATCTCTGAAATTGTTGACACGTTTTAAAAAAATTATAAATATTATAGTATAATGGTCCGGTTTTCATTGTAGCTTACATAGGAGGAACATGAAAAATATCAGATAGATGCAGGCTGGAAAAGCCTTTAAGTTAGTCCACCACTAGTGGTAGCTGCATCCTCAAATCTTGCTGGAGACATCCAATATTAATATGGGAAACTAATTTTTCCTGGAAATGTTGTAGTTCATATTTTCACTTTGTGTATTGAAAAACACTTTGTGTATTGAAAAGGGAAATTTGTATGACTCTCTGTTTAGAATATTAGATTATAAAATGAGTAGGGACAGTCCTGAATCCTGATTGGTTAAGATAGAATTCTACCTATGTATTTTAAATGCACTAAAACCGTAAGTAAAAAAAAAAGCCCCAGTACCTGTGTCCTTAGTGCTCTCTGATATCCTTAAGTGGAAACTGAGTTTAAAAAAACTCATTTGGCCACTATCTTATTTTGTGTTAGTGAGTGGCTCCCTGTAAAACTGGAACCCACAGAAAGATATACAACACTTAAAAAGTGTTGTTTCTGTTCCAGAATCACTGTCACTGTCCCTTCTGAGCCACTCACACCCCTTCCTGAATTGCACACATCGCAGACTTGAAGAACTCTCTCCCAACCCACAGGCACAGTGACACCTCTGGGAGTTTCTCAAAAAGCACTACTACAGATGGTAGCATGCTGCTGACAACACCTTCAGGAAATCGTGATCTTGCTGGTGACCTAAGGTAGTGACCTGGCAGCTCTGTGAAACCACACTGCAGCACAGCACAATGTCTCTAGTGACACCAGATAATTACAACAGCACCACTAGTAAGAATATGAAAGCAGAGGGCCTATTTCACACTAAATAAAATGTTTTTCTTTTATAAATTTTTCAAAGAAATGTTTACAGTTTTTAAACATATACCTATTTTATCAGCACAGTAACACACTCCAGGGGTATGGGTTAGTGTGGATAAATGCACTTCTAGGGGGTTATCCACACTAACCCACACCCAGCCATGTATCATTGCTTGCATATGATTTGTACTGGGACATGGTAGTGTTCTGCTAAACAAAAATTAATAAAATATTTTTTTTTGCTGCAGTGTGCTCCATTGATATAAGAAGAGCTTGCAAAAGGATATTAGCTGGGTACCAGTTAGTGCTGTGTGGATTTTTCAAATTCCAGTGGAACAGAAATTCACGGAATTTTCAAAATTCCTCTGGATTTCACAGGAAACAGAATGGTGGATTTCTGTGGAATTTTATTCCATGGATCTCAATAATTTCTGCAGAAACAGTTGTGGAACAATTTTCTGTGGAAAAAGTTCTGTTCCACGAAATAATATTCTGTGGATCACAGCAGGCAGAATTCCACACAGTAGTGAAATTCCAGTGGAAATTTCACCAGCGGAATCGAAATTCCATGCTAATTCTGCCAGCAGAATTCTGCATTTTGCACAGCACTAGTACCAGTTATTGATTCTTATTTGCCACCACCACTCCCGACCATGCAAATTGCAATGAAATGTGTGGGACCCTTGCTTGCACTTTCTGCCATTGCAAGGTTTGCTAAATACAGAATGCTATGCACTGACAAGGCATGATACACAACCTGGAGTTAGCACGTTCAACTGAAGTGTATTACTTACACATACAAATAGGTGGCTTATGCGTTGTAGCTTTCCAAGCCCCATGTGATGTTACTTAAGGCCTGTTTTCACTGCCACACTGAGGGCTGTTACAGTCTGCTTCTGTTCTGCCTCCTCTCTTTTTGCCTTGCCAATGCCAGAGTACATCTACATGACCCCTCTGAGTGCCAATGCAAGCTGCTTTGAGAGGGACCATGAGTTCAGGGAAGCAGGTGTTCACTGCTAGTTCTCACTGCACACTCTCACGCTCATGTATCTTCCCACCAAGCTGGCACTCATTTGTTCCTTTGGCAGGCTGAGTGGCTGTATTCATCCATCCCTTCTGGCACCACAGCAGTCCTGAGTCTCCAACTTCGCCTTTCTCTGAGCCCAGCAGGCTGTCAGCTCTCACTGGGGGGCTACATTAAGCCCCAACTCCTAGTTTTTCCACCTATTTTCTCCGCTTATTCCCTGGAGCCCCAGGCAAGGTCATGCATGAGTGTGGAGGTGGAAACACATGCCTTGGCTTGAAATGACTTTGCTCCTCCCACTCTGGCCTGATGTCTAGCCCCCCTCTGTTGCCCCACACCGCCACCACCACACCTTCACATGGTGGCAGTTAAAGGCTGGAATAGTTAACATCCCCAATCCAGGAGAGATGCGCTTTCTGGCAGCAGCTCAATCCTCATCTAGCCCTCCCCCATCCGACCCCCAGAAACCTGTACTTATCACAAATGTGTCACTGGCATGGCAGGAGGTAAGGCACCAATGCCGCAGCCCTTCACACCACTGGACCCTCACAAAGCTGGTTTTGACATGCTTTGTACAAAGTGAAGGTTTCAAGTCATTCAGTTCAGATAAAATATCAGTTCAGATAAAATATTGGTTTATTGTTTTAATAGTTTGAAATTTTTATTTGTGTCTAACTTTAACGTGATTAAAAAAATCTCATTTTTCATGTATTTTTTCCCCGTTGGAACATTTTGTTCCATGCATGTGCACATTTTTTAAACTTCAAACCTTAATTACTTGCTGCATAAGCTCTGAATGAAACATTCCTCAAATGCTTGCTAAACCCTGATAAAACTGCTGTTTTGTTTTAACATTAGCTGTTTGGAGCCCTAGCCAACTCTTGGTTAGGAGGAGGAGTTGTAGTCTGAGGTTTACTTCCTTACTACACCTCATTTAAAACTTTAACAACAGTGCCTATTTTATTGTTTTGACTGGAGACTTATAAAACTACTAATAGCACAGTCTAAAGTGTTTTTAAATATCGGAATATTATTTGAATTACAGCGTGGGGTAGCGCGACCTGAGACTCCACTTCCGTGTCTCTTTGGCTATTTATAGCCTGCCCTGCTGTGAGCGCTTACTTGCTGCATAAGCTCTGAATGAAACATTCCTCAAATGCTTGCTAAACCCTGATAAAACGCATGAGATCTACAGTACAGTAGCTTCTTCTTCTTGTTTTTACATTGTTTCTTGTGGATTCTACTTGGTAGAAAGTTATTTCTTTCCTTTCTTACTACTAAGGGGCTAGCAGGGTATTGTTTGGGGCTGTTGGAATTTTGAAACCTGTTTTGGTAGCTATAAGTGGGCTCATTGTTTGATGATTCACTGTGTGGCAGGCTGCATTTGCAGAGGCCTGTTTCTTCTGTTTTAGAATATAATTGGTGTGATTTAACTGGATCTGTTTCTTTGAATTGGAGACCTATATCTTCTAATTCCAAGCCTATTTTGATGTGTTGTTGGTGAAGCTGTTTGAATTGGAGTCCTGTTTCTTTGGGTAGCAAACCTATTTGGGGGGCTTGGAGTAGAATTGTGAGTCATTGTTGCTGGCTTCACTAGCTGCAAAGTTTTATGCAGAGTGGGGGAAGGGTGCTAATGGTCTGGCCAAGCCTCACTCAGTTAGGGAGGCAGAGCTGAATCAGGTGTGGTGTCAGTGCTTTGGCTTCTCAGAAGGAACTAGAAGGGGGACAGGATCAGATCTACAGTACAGTAGCTTCTTCTTCTTGTTTTTACATTGTTTCTTGTGGATTCTACTTAGTAGAAAGTTATTTCTTTCCTTTCTTACTACTAAGGGGCTAGCAGGGTATTGTTTGGGGCTGTTGGAATTTTGAAACCTGTTTTGGCAGCTATAAGTGGGCTCATTGTTTGATGATTCACTGTGTGGCAGGCTGCATTTGCAGAGGCCTGTTTCTTCTGTTTTAGAATATAATTGGTGTGATTTAACTGGATCTGTTTCTTTGAATTGGAGACCTGTATCTTCTAATTCCAAGCTTATTTTGATGTGTTGTTGGTGAAGCTGTTTGAATTGGAGTCCTGTTTCTTTGGGTAGCAAACCTATTTGGGGGGCTTGGAGTAGAATTGTGAGTCATTGTTGCTGGCTTCGCTATCTGCAAAGTTTTATGCAGAGTGGGGGAAGGGTGCTAATGGTCTGACCAGAGGCCTCAGCTACCTGATTGTTTCTGGAAGACTTGGGCTGGTCCCACCTCCCCAAACCCCTCACCTCACCCACCCCTGGTCCATGATTTCCTTTGTACCAGGGGTTCTGACATCACTTCCTCAAACAGGCAAGGGATATGCACCTGTCATGGCAGAAGCAGACATCCAGGAAAGGAACAGCAGCAAGTGAAAAGGTGACTGCTATCTCAGTGGAAGGGAAGTAAATGCAAAAATAGGAGCTTTCATTATTACTTCTTCACATTGATATTGCATTGGGGAAAGGAAGAGTAGGAGTTTGAAGAAGGTTGTGCAATGGCTACTTAATCTCTCTTTTTGAGTGTGGATAGGAAGGATAGAAATATAAAAAGCAGTTGCTCAATATATCTAAACATGTACAACAAAGGGGTAAGGGAAATAAAGAAAATAATGTTTTGCACTGATAGAGGGGGGAGAGGGGAGACTTGGGGGTGTTTAGTATCCTGCATCTGGAAGGGTGGGGTGGTTAGTGGGCACAACAGCAGAATGGGTAGGGTGGTAGGCTGCAACAACTGCAGTGCACCAATCTTTCTAAAATTGCCTGGAGTGTGGGAGGATGTTTAGTGTGCAACCATGTAGAGAAACTCAGAAAGAGATTGAGGGTCTGCAGGAGGAACTAAGACAGGCAAGGCAGATTGGGGTGGGTTTAGCCCAATACTGGAGGGAGGAAGAAGGGGAGATGAGGAGGGCGATTAAGCCAACAGTGGTGAGGAGAGGGTCAGAAGAAGGGAAGCAGAGACAAAGGGGCCCAGGCCAGGAAGAACAATTGCCAGGGAAACCAGGTCAGGAGACAAAAGACAAATGGAAGGAGGAGATAGGAACTTGTGAGGGGAGGCAAAGAAGTGGCAAAAGTCATGGAGTGGAAAGGAGAGAACAGGTTACTATGAAGAGAGAGGGAGCGGGCATTTGTGAAGGGTCTTCAGAAAATAGTTTTGCACTGCTAGAGAGGAAGAAGGTGGAGGAGGGAAATTATGAAATTAGAGGAGTATTTGATAAATGCCTAGACCAAACTGGAGCTGGGGGAAATTCTGCTGGGAGAATTGCAACGGGGTAAAAGGGGGAAATAATGTGCAGGAGGAAGAAGAGGAGCTGGAAATGAGAGAGGGAGATGAATGGAAGCAAGCAGGAATAAGAGGGTGGAATCTTAGTGCTGGGGACTCAATACTAAGAGGGTCAGGTGGGGTAGCAAGGAGGAGAGCATAGTCACATTTGGGTGGAGGCCATGCCAGGAATGACAGCAGAAAGGGTGGGACAATCTGTTCTGAAATATGCTAGAAGGGGTAGGGACAAGCCTCATTTAATTATACATCTTGGGACAAATGACCTGGCTGACAAGACGGTAGATATAGTCCAGAGGAGGTTTGAGGAACTAGCACAATTATGTAAGGGGGCAGGAAGATCAGTAACTTTTTCAGAGATACTTCCAGTGTCAAAGGCAAGCACAACAAGAAAGCTGAGAATAGAGGAATTTAATGGATGGCTAAGAACCTGGTGTTGTGCTAAAGGGTATGGGCTGTTGGGGGGGTTGGGAGGGACCTGGGAGGACAGTAGTCTCTATGCCAAGGACAGACTACACTTGAGTGAAGAGGGAAAGAAAGTGTTGAAACAGAGGATGGAGGAGTATGTAGAAGAAGTTGGGAATTTAAACTAGGAGTGGGGGGTGGCAATTGGAAAGAGATATGCAGAGACCACAGGTTGGGAAACCATATGAGCTTACCCCTTAACAGTGACAAAGGACACATGGCAAGTACTATTGGTGGTGCTAGAAAAGGGGGGCAGGATGGGAGGGGGGGAAAAGGGTGGAAGGTGGTTACCCTTAATGCTAGGAGCCTTGGGAGGAAAACTGCAGAGTTACAGGTTCTCATGGCAGAGGGAGAGGTGGACATTGCAGCCATCACAGAAACATGGGCCACTCAATACAATGAATGGGACCTGTCTGTACCAGGGTACAGGTTATTTTGTAGGGACAGGGTGATTGGGAATGGAGGGGGGTGGCACTATATGTGAAGGAAGGACTGAACTGTGTAAGGGAGGAAGGGGAGGAGGGTAGTACGGAGTCACTTTGGATGCAAATCCAGGATTCTAAGAATAGGATTCTTAGAATGGAAGTGGTGTACAGGCCACCATCTCAGACGGAGGAGTTAGACAGGGAACTAGCGGGACAGATCAGGAGGACCTGCGAGAAGGGTAGTGTGGTGATTGTGGGGGACTTCAACATGCCAAGAGTGGACTGGAGTACCCCAACAAGCAGGAACAGAAGGGAGCAGGTACTGCTTGATGCCTTCCAGGACAGCTTCCTGCTGCAAATGATCAGTGAACCAACCAGGTTAGGGAATACCCTTGACCTTGTGCGGCAAATGGGGACTTTGTGAGAGAACTTACAGTGGAGGAACCACTGTCAAGGAGTGACCACCACTCAGTATGGCTCACATTGGATATGGGCAAGGAAGGAGTGGAATCTGGCACAAGAGTGCTGGACTTCAGGAGGGCCGACTTTGGGAGGATGGAAGTGGTAAAAGGGTACCTGGCCAGAATTCAATCTAGTATGGACACTAACCAGAGGTGGAGCTCAAAAGCTGGGGATAGTGGAGGCAACCAAACCTGCTGCAAAGCCCAGAGCAAGAAGGCTAGGGCTAAGAAACTGAGCTGGTTGAGCAAGGAGGTCATGGAAAAGGTAAGTAAGAAAAGAGCTGCCTTTAGGAAGTACAAGAAAACAGGGAGGGGTAAGGACAGGGAGGAGTACTTGACAGAATCAAAGGAGGTGACAAGGGCAGTAAGGGGAGCCAAAGCATCTCCAGAATTCAGGCTGGCACAAGGCATTAAGAAGGGGGAGAAGGACTTCTTTAAGTACATCAGGGAGAAAAGGAGCTGTAAGGACCACATAGTAAGGATTAGGAAGGAGGGGGGTTGGGTGGAAGCAGGGTGCAATAAGGCAGAAGCACTAAATGAGTACTTCTGCTCAGTATTTACTAAAGAGAAGAGGGGGGTGACACCCAAGGTGGGAGAAATGGCAGAAGCAGGAAGGGGTGACAGATGGGAAATCATGGAGGGCAGAGTTTGAGAGGGTTTGAAGGCACTGAGGGTGGACAAGGTGCCAGGCCCAGATGGCATCCACCCAGGGTACTGAAGGAGCTAGCAGAGGTCCTGCAGGACCTTGGCAGACCTATTTAATGCCTCACTACATTCAGGGTGTGTACCTCAGGACTGGAGGATGGCTCATGTGTTGCCCCTCCACAAGAGTGGTCCCAAGGATGAACCGGAAAACTACAGACCAGTGAGCCTCACATCCATCGTGGGTAAGCTAATGGAGACTATCCTGAAGGAGAGGCTGGTGGCCCTCCTAGAGGCCAAAGGACTACAGGACAGCAGACAGCATGGCTTCATAGGTGGCAGATCCTGCCAAACCAACCTGGTGGAGTTCTATGACTGGGTAACTAGGCAACTGGACAGGGGCCATGCAGTGGATGTCCTGTATCTGGACTTCAGTAAGGCATTCGACTCGGTGCAGCATGGAAGGCTGGGAAGGAAGTTAGTAGGCACAGGGTCGGGTGCAAAGCTGGTGAGATGGGTAGGAAACTGGCTTCAGGGAAGGCAACAGAGGGTGGTGGTGGGTGGGGAGCTCTCACACCCAAGGGCAGTGACAAGCGATGTTCCACAGGGCTCGGTGTTGGGACCAGTGTTGTTTGGGATATTCATTGCAGACATATCATGGGACATCAAGAGCAAGATCAGTCTGTTTGCTGATGATACCAAGGTAGGAGCGGTGGTGGATGACCTAGGGGGATGGCAGGTGTTGCAGGATGATCTGGCAAAGCTTGAAACCTGGTCAGACACCTGGCAACGGGGTTTAATGCCAAAAAGTGCAAGGTGCTGCATTTTGGGATGAAGAACCCAAGGAGGAGTTACCAGCTGGGGTGCAGCTAGCCCAGACAGAGGAGGAGAAGGATCTGGGTGTGCTCATTACAGGGTCAATAAACAACTCAGCACAATGTAGGAAGGCAGCTGCAAAGGCCAACAAAATGCTGGGTTGTATTGCAAGGTATATCCTCGGGAGGAGGTGATTCTGCCACTGTATAGGTCATTATTTAGACCACACCTGGAGTACTGTGTGCAGTACTGGCGCCTGTATCTGAAGAGGGACATTAAGTTACTGGAGGGGGTGCAGCGCAGGGTGACAAAGATGATCAAGGGGCTAGGGGACTTATCATACGAGAGGAGGTTGAAGGAGTTGAACATGTACTCACTGGAGGAGAGGAGGGACGGGGTGACATGATTGAAACCTTTAAATACACGAAAGGAATAAACAAGATGGGTACAGAGGGGCTGTTCAAAGTAAGGGAGGGGAGGGCCACCAGGGGCCATGATATGAGACTGGAGGGAGGAAGGTTCATGAGGGAGATGAGGAGACACTTTTTTACAGAGAGGGTGGTGGCTGGGTGGAATGCATTACCTGCAGAAGTGGTATCCTGTAGAACAATGGACTGCTTCAAAAGGGGATGGGACAGGACAAGGGGGAGGGTTAATGATGGGGAAGGGTGGAAGGGAAGGGCAGCTGCAGAATAAGGGGTGCTAGCTGCACATTCGAGCAGACTTGATAGACCTCTAGGCCTTTATCTGCTGGCAAACTTCGTATGTTCATATGTTCGTATGTTTGGAGCCCTAGCCAACTCTTGGTTAGGAGGAGGAGGAGTTGTAGTCTGAGGTTTACTTCCTCACTACACCTCATTTAAAACTTTAACAACAGTGCCTATTTTATTGTTTTGACTGGAGACTTATAAAACTACTAATAGCACAGTCTAAAGTGTTTTTAAATATCAGAATATTATTTGAATTACAGCGTGGGGTAGCGCGACCTGACACTCCACTTCCGGGTCTCTTTGGCTATTTATAGCCTGCCCTGCTGCAAGTGGGGCGAGCATGAGTGGGGCGTGTGCACGTGCATCGCGCACGAAGATGCGCGCAAAGACACACGCGTCTGCGCATGTTATGCGTGTTGGGCATTTGGGAGTTTTACTAAGGGAATAATATTGTATGGTTTCTAGTGTGCAGGTAATATCTCGGGTAAGCAATAAAGTTTATTAAGTCACCGTTGTAATAAAACTCATCAAGCACGGCCAATATTATTACTACAGATGGGAAGATGGGCACCAAATGTTTATTATGCAATATGTATGATCTAGAAATAGGGACAGAAAACATTGCTGCTTTCATTTGCAATAAATGTATAAGAATTAAAGAACTGGAAGATGAAATTACAATGTTTGATGAAAGACTAAGAAGTTTAGAAAATAGTCAAAAAGAAACGGCAAAAAGATTACTTATTACTAATGATCCAAATAGACAGAAACATCTAGTGCAAGCGCCACTTATGATTTGAATCAGCCTGTAACTGCTACCAGAAAGAGACCAAGACAAGATGACATTGCCTCTAACTCAGATAATGATTGGTTTACTATCCAATATAGAAAAACTTCTAAAAGGGGTAGAAAAGCTGAAACTTTTCAGTTACCAATTCAGAACAAATATGATCCTTTAACAAATCCTATTACTGATGTCATTGAGGATGATGAAACTGCTGTACCTATAATTTTGAACGAGGCATATAACCCTATAATACAAATTAGTAGCACCAATAACCTTTCACAAGGGAATCTTATTAATTTCACTGAAAACCAACTTAATGTTGAAACTAAAAGAAAACATGGACATGCGAACTTCGAGTCAGGATGGTACTGATGAACCAAAAATCTTTGTGTTAGGTGACTCCATGATATCTAACCTAGATAGAATAATTTGTAACCCAAATAAAGCCACTCGTACACTATCATGCTTCCACGGAGCCAGGATTAGTGACATTGCTAAAATGAGTGCAAAGATTTTACAATGTTGCAATGATAAAGATCTAGTTATTATTCATATTGGGGTGAACAACATTTGGCATCAGACCACCCAAAACATCAAAGAGGCATATGTTGGATTGGCAAACATTTTGGCTGAGATTGGAGTCCATACTGTGTTTTCAGAGATTCTCCCAGTACCTAGGGCTACTTATACTTTAAACAATAAAATCAAACACATTAATTGCTGGCTCAGAGCATGGTGTCTCAAACAAAACATTAAATGCCTTACTCATTGGGAACAGTTTTATAATAACAATACATACTATGCAAAGGATGGCTTACACTTAAATAGGTTGGGCAAGGAGGCCTTAGGTCAAAAGTTTATAACAGACATAGATTTTTTTTTATGCAAAATCCAGGGGCAGAAAGAGCTAGGCTAACAAAAGTTTGTGATCCTAAACTTCCAAATCCTGATTCAACTATTTATACAGTAGATATGAACAAAAGGCTAAAATAAACCTACTGTTATTAAATGCTAGGAGTCTGAGTAACAAAATTGGTGAACTTCAAGTAATTTTACATAATGAAAATATTGATATCTGTGGTGTCACAGAAACCTGGTTCAAAGAGGACCAATGGGGTCTAAATATTAAGGGTTATACGTTATTTAATAAAAATTGTTTATATTCTAAGGGAGGTGGAGTTGCTATTTACATCAAAGAAAACATAATTTGCTCAGAAATTGGATCAGACAAGGAACCTCCTTTAGGCTTTAAAATTATATGGATTAAAATAAGCAATAAACAATTCCCGGTTACATTAGGGTTATGTTATAGACCCCCATCCATGGACACTGCTAATAATGACAACATGTGTAATTACTTGGAGAATCTTAATTTTAAAAACAGACATTATTCTAATGGGTGACTTTAATTATCCTGGTATAAATTGGTCTACTGGTAATGGTCTTAACACACAGGAAAACAGATTTATTAGTTCTATGTCACACTTAGGACTAGACCAGCTTGTTAAAACACCGACTAGAAATAGCAATATCTTGGATTTAATATTTTCAAACATTAAAGGTGATAATGAGTCCGTCAGCACTATGGCTCCATTAGGAAACAGTGACCATCAGATAATTAAATGGTCACTCGATTTTTTTATTAACAAATCTAGTGGTAAAATTGAATTTAAAAATTTTAATACAGCAAATTATAGGGCAATCAAGGAATATCTCTTGAGGTGGAATTGGGAACAAGATCTAATTGGGTTATCTGTAGAGAATATCTGGCAAAGAATTAAGGAGGAAATAAAATTTTGTATCACTGAATGGGTACCAAGTTGGGTCAAATATATTGGACATAGAAGATCTCCACCTTGGTTCGCTAGTAAAATTAAAAGATTAGTTTTAGCAAAGAAAAAAGCATTTAACAAATATAAAAATAATATTTCGGAATCTAACTGGTCTAAATTTGTTATCAAAGCAAAAAAAGCAAAATACGCTATTAAAAAGGCAAAACAGGATCTAGAATCTAACTTAATCAGTATACAACATGATAACAAGAAAAGGTTTTTCAACTATATTGGCTCCCTTAAAACTTCTCCTACCTTACTTGGCCCATTAAAATTAATAATGTTGTCATTAATGATGAACAAACTATGGCCAATAAATTTAATGTTTATTTTGCTAGCATATTTTTAAAAAAGGGTGAGTTTACATGTTTAAAACCTTCTAAACTGGACCCCATAATTCAATTTACTGTAGTTGAAACGTTTAACATCATTGATTCTTTAAAATCTTCCACATCAGTTAGTCCTGATGGTATTCCAGCTGTTTTCTTGAAAAATCTTTCTTATGAACTGGCGGGTGTACTGACCTATTTGTTTAATGAATCACTACAGAGAGGAATAGTGGTTAAAGATTGGTGTGGTGCTGTAGTTATTCCTATACACAAATCTGGCTCTAAGAAGGAGCTAAGTAATTACAGACCGATAAGTTTAACCTCGACTATATGTAAAAACATGGAAAGACTAATCCTAGGTAAAATCAGTACACATATTTTGGAAAATGGTTTGACCGATATTTTCCAACATGGATTTCAACCTGGAAGATCATCCCAAACCGATTTGTTAGATTTTTTTGAACCAGTGAGTGAAGCTTTGGACCATGGTATGCCAGTAGATGTCATCTACTTGGACTTTGAAAAGGCCTTTGATTCTGTCTCATATGATACACTATGTAATTGTTTATTAGAACTAGATCTTAACAACTATTTGACCAAATGGATAATGCAATGGTTATCCAACAGAAGACAGTGGGTATCTTTGAGTTTTTTTTCCCCATGGACCATGGTTACTAGAGGAGTCCCTCAGGGATCAGTCCTGGGTCCATTGTTATTTAACATCCTTGTAACAGGTATGAATATAAAAAATGGTAACTGGATTATTAAATATGCTGATAATGCCACGCTGGGTGGGATTGTTAACAACTCTGAATCTATATCTATATTACAGGATAATATAAACCAAATTTCTGAATGGGTTAGCAATCATAAACTGAAACTTAATATAAACAAATGTAAGGTTATGCATTTTGGATGGAACAATAGATGCGCTAATTATTATATTGAGAACAACACTTTAAGTGTTATTACAACTGAAAGAGATCTGGGTGTTATTATTAATAACAAGCTGAAATTTACAGATCATCTAAATTTACTGTTAAAAATGCTCCAGATTAAGTAATTGCTTATTTAGAAACATTAAAAGTAGAGAACCATCAATAATGGTTCCACTATACACCAGTATTATAAGAGATAACTTTGATTATTGTTCTTCATTTTGTGCACCCACTCAGAGGAGATAAGTTATCTAGGAGAAAGGTCAAAAAGGTTTTCAAGAACATAACTGGAATGGGCCAACTGACATATGAGGAAAGACTGAAACAACTAAATTTGTATAGTATGGAATACAGATCAATACGTGGTGATCTCTGTCTGCTTTATAAAGCAACTAGGGATGACTATTTGTTTGATACCTTGCATTTGAAATGGAACAATAATACAGTCCAAACTCGCTTGCATAATTTAAAATTACTTTTATTTACTAACCGAACTAATAAAAGAAATCAATTCTACACCCAGCGAATTGTTCCAATATGGAATTCACTTCCTTTTGAGGTTGTAAACTGCATAAATCTGACACAATTTAAATCTAAATTAGATATGTATATGAACGATTTTAAATTTGTAACCCACCTAGCTTAGGTGGCATGATCCTAATGGGCTTGTCCCTTGATCGTGTAAAACACCTATGAACCTATGTTTTGTTCTTCAACCACCTAAAGACCCTATTTTGAGAGAAGGTCAAATGAACCCATTTCAAAATTTAACTCTTTGCATTTTTTTCTGTTATTTTGCACAAAAAAAAGTCTCTTCAGATGGGTATATTTCACATAAATTATGCAATCTATAATGAAAGAAAATAAGGTAAGTTAAATTTTTTTTCATTTTTTTAACTTTTGTAGGCAATTAGCCTATAGGATTGAGAAGGTGCATGCTGTAGTGGTTTTGGGGACACCTGATGGCCCAATTTAATAATGTCATGTTCCACAATGGTGTTCTGAGTCTGAGAGTGAATTTGAGAGCCTGCACTCAGGTGATTAGGCTGGGATGCATTGTGTTGGGGGGAGGTGCCATTCTCCAGTGCTGCAGCGGCACCTGCTGGTGCACTGAGGAACTTGCTTCCCCATTTCACGCCTGCTGTATGCAGCTGAGCCCCCCCAAACACACATTTATGCTTTTGTGCCACCAAGGGGATAAAGAGGAAAAGATGGAGAGAAAAAAAACAACAACCAGCCGCTGCAAGATAAAGGACCTATACCCTGCAGGTTGCACACCACTCATCATGTTTTCTGAGGGGCCCTGTGGAAGCAAGTTAGGACTCTCTTGTTTCTCTTGCTCTTGGATCATGGGGCTAGAGGCAAGGGAGGGGGTGGGCATTAGGGTTGAAAACTCTGAGGAAAACCACAATACCTATTTGCCAAGAGTCATGAGACTTTGAACCCTAATTTTCATTTCCATACTTTGTCCACTTTGCATCTTTTAACCCTGTTTAGTTGCATTATCACAGTTTGTTGAAACATGGAAGATGCAGGGCTTGCCTAAGTGCAGTTACATCAGTACAGAGGCTACAGTTCACTGTAAGTTGGGAACTTTTTTTAAACATGTATGATGTCTCTCGTACCTTCAACTGGTAGACAGTCTATCTGGGAAGGCGTATTGAAGACACCGTAATTCAGAGAAACCTCATTCTGGAATGACATCTCAAACCCCCAATCCAAATGTAATTGCTGTATACATCATGCATTGTAAAAAGACAAAGACAAATAAAGTAATCTGACTGGCTGAAACATGTCCTATGACCATATAATTATTCATTATAATTACGTGGGTGCAATTTTAATTGTATTGTTTTATTTTAAAAGTAATCTGATAAGCTCAATAAGGCAATTTCGGGATTTGTAATTTTGGCCATTATTCGCACTGCTAGGGTGTGCTGAAGAAGCTGACCTGTATTTTCAAAAATCTGGACACAGCACTTGTGGCAGGGGTACTGCTGCAGCTGTGTCCCTGTAAATGTGCTAGAATGTTTTTGTGTGATTTTCAAGCATTGTGACACACTTACGACACTTTACAGCCGAAAAAAGATGCATGCATCAAATACCTAATGCATGCATCATTTTCAGCATGGAACTCGCAGGACTTGTGACTAGAAGTAAGAGAATGTGTTCTGTGGTCTAACTGTCTTGTTGCAAACATTGAAAGTGCTGCCACATTGTGCTGAAACTGATTGAAAACCATCCCAGCCAGCTATGCTTCATGCCTAACAACACACCTGAGATGTGGGATTATTGGCCCATCATTTCACACTCGGTCATGGCTTCTTTTTTTTTTGGTAATTTCTATTTTAGCACCATCTCTTAAGGAACTCTCTCAGGCAGCCACTACTACTCCAAGCTCTACCTCCTACCTGAAACATCTCCTTCTTCCTAGCACCAGCCCTGCGGATACCCTGTATCTGAACACCCCGAGGTGGGGCTGCCCTATCTGCCTAGAGTGCGCTATCTACAGTCTAATGCGCTGAGCTTGGCTCTGCCCAGGAGAGGACAATACCCGGTAATTGGAGTGAGGCCACAGGGGTAGTGGTGCCTTTTCCTATCCCTGTCGGATGGGGATTTTCTGCTGTAGTTTTGGCCCCTCGAAGAGCAACGTACAATGACGTCTGCGCGATCCTGGTCGCTGATGTCTGATGTCACTCTGCCCCTCATTTTTGCTGCTCGGCTCTCGAGTGACCTCCAGTCTCCACCAGAGGTCTCTACTGTGCCAATTGGGCCCCAGATTCCACCCCAGGGGAGGAGAGCAGTCCATCGGATGCTCAATCCTGACCCTCCCCTGCCAACCCCTGGCACCCGGGCACATTGCCGAACCCAGGTCACCAGCATGGCACAAGGTGTAGCGTCTAGTGCCTCAACCCTAAGCACCACCGGGCCTGCTCGGTCATAACTTCTTGCTTACCTATGACCATCGGATGGTTAAAGAATGTTGCACAGTGCACTGCCATACTGTAACAACAGCAACAACAAAAAAAAAACTATTTGCTGCTACACATGGAATTGTGAGCTCAGTTTTATCATGTATTCAATCATAAAGCAGGTATTTTCCATTCTAGAAATTATTAGATGCCTTAATTAAAATGTCAGGTGCAATCTGAGCTAAATTCATTGTTCCCTCCTACTAAATGAAGTTGAGTGCATATAAATTGTTTCTCTCTTGTTTATTAATATTGTTTGTTGATATATTTCATGCAATACAAAATTTATAATTTACAACAATCTGACAACTCATTTGATTTATGAGCAACATACTCAAATTCAAAAATTACAAGGTAATGCACATAGGGAACAACCATCTGAGGACAGAGTACTAGATAGGAGGCAAGGCTATGCGTGACCTGTGAGAAAAGACCTAGAGGTCATCATCAGTGACTCCCTAAAACAATCAAACCAGTGTAACAAGGCCTATAGTAACAAAAACAGGATACTGGGGTGTATTGGAAGGGGTATTGACAGAAGGAGGTAATACTACCTCTCTGTAGATTAGTGATGAGGCCATACCTGGAGTACTGTGCTCAGTTTCAGAGTCCTGATCTAAGGCAAGATAAGGAAAGGCTGGAGCCAGTGCATTGTAGGGTGACCAAAATGATTTGTGGCCAGCAGGGCAGATCTTACGAGGATCGACTCAAGGAACTGAACTTGTACTGGCTGGATGCCAGATGAAAGAGGGGAGATATGACTGAGACCTTCAAGTTCCTGAAAGGAATGAACAAGATAAGGCATGAGGAACTATTTAGCATAAGTAGCAGATCATGAACACGGGGACATGAGCAGAAACTGATGGTGGAGAGTCAAGAGAGACGTGAGAAAGTTTTATTTTACAGAAAGGGTGGTGGAGCCATGGAAATATCTGCCAGCTGATGTGGTTGGCATCAGAACTACGAATGGTTTCAATCATGACTGGGACAGAGTGAAGAGCTTAGTGGTTGTTCAGGGTGGTAGTGGTAGGGCCGGGAGTATGGGGGTGGATAGCGTCAGTTAGAATCCTGTATGCACAATAGGTCCTGGGTTTTTATAGGCAGACTAGATGGACCAGTGGTCTTTTTCTGCCCTCATTGTCTGTGTATCTATGTAAGTCTAAATCAGTTTCTTTTCCTAAGCATCCATATCAGAGAAAACATGAACAACAGTGATTATTTATTCTCCTTAGCCTTTCCATCTGCCCTGCCCATTCCTTAGGCCTCCAATTAGCCCTCTTTACATACTGACTCCTGAAGCCCCGTCTGTCTCTTTAAACTTCTGTTTCTCATATGATTATCTTAAGGAACAAATCTAATTAGTTACCCTTCATAGGCTAAATTTGACCAGTAGTCTCCAGTTATTATCAAATGCCTCATTCTGTGTTCTCACTATGCATTTCAGCATTTTTTTGTCTGATAAATCTATGCCCTTTGCACCCACCCGGGACCACTCACCAAGTGGTGTGTTGGTCAACCCTCCCTCAGGAGAAGATCCTCCTTGCAGATGCTTCTTCACCCTCCCTGCCTGCCTCTGTTCCTGATGTCCTGGGATCAGGATGCAAACTCAGTTTGTTAGCATCCTGGAGCCATTCCCCACCACTAACTACTAGAATGCTGGTTAGAAGGAATTTAATTCTTCATTTTGTTTATGCCCCCTTTGCACTGTGTCACTAAACTCCATTGCCACTTACCTAAGCGTCCTTCAGTGACGGTGTTGTAGACTTGGTTTTAAGCCAAGAGGCAGTTTCAGGGGTGCAGGTGATCCTTGACAGGATTTCTGATTTTGGGCTTCTGGGGATGACCCTGGTTGAGGTTGGAACCCAATTTACCAGAAATGCTAACCCCTGGTGCCAGGGCCCTACTTTATCCAGCTTTCTGCCCCCCAGATCCCAAGGTGGTGTGGGTTGTGACTCATGACATCATGACACATGCACGACAAGCATGCTGCATCAAAGTCTGCACCCACCTCCGTAACCAGACATCATCCAGCTGCAGTGCCACCTATGGTCACCCAGAGAGTAGTGCTGCAACAAAGGAGATATCCCACTCTCCCTGGAGGAGGAGCGCATCTGCTGGAACCCTCGAGACTGCTCCCAATTCAGGTTGCTGGCATTGTGTTTGGCAGTGCTACTGCTGTGCTGATGGGCCAGTTCTGGAAGAAATTTTTGAGCTGTGTGGAATGCAGAATTTGGGTGGTGGGATTCATGTGGAATGGCATTTCCACTTAAGAAATGACTATCAGAATTTCTTTATTTTATTCCATAGAATTCCTTAAAGCCTTTTGATGTAAATGTAGATCATATAATCCATGGAATATTACAGAAATTTAGAAACATAGAATTTGTCAGCAGAAAAGGACCACTTGGCCTGCCTAGTCTGCCCAGATGTTCCCTGCCTACTCTGTCTCCACAGACCTTACCTGGACCCTGGTGACTCTTCCACTCCCTCCCTATTTACCAGTATTACCCTATACCTATCCCATGCATGCTTGAAGACCCCCCCACTGGTTTTGCTCCCACTTCCTTTGCTGGCAGACTGCTCCAGGCATTCACCTTTCTTCCAGTGAAGTAGTATTTCCTCACACACCGCTTAAACCTCCCCCCCCGCTAGCTTCATGGCATGCCCTCTTGTCTTGGTGCAATTTCCTCATTTGAAATAAACTTCTCTCCTATACCCTGTTCACCCCCATGTGGTACTTGTAGGTCTCTATCATGCTCCCCCCATCTCCAGCATGTACCTGGTGAGATACCTCAGTCTCTCCTTGTAGGGCTTCTCGTGCAGCCCCTGTACCATTTTAGTTGTCTTTCTGTGGACTGTCTCCACCCTGCCTATGGCATTTTTGAGATGTGACCTCCAGAACTGGACATAATACTTCAGATGGGGATCTCACCAGTGACCTATACATTGGTAACACCACCTCCTTCATCCTACTGGTGTCACCTCTCCCAATGCACCCCAGAATTCCATTGGCCCTGCCTACTGCCTTGTCACACTGCCCCACCACTTTGAGGTTTTCAGATATTAAAACTCCAAAGTCTCTTTCCTGCTTAGTGGTTGTCAGTACCTCCCCTTCCCCTTTATACTCAGCTCTTGGGTTTCTATGCCCTAGGTACATGATTTTCCACTTTTTGGCATTACACCCCAGTTGCCATACCCTTGACCCTCTTCAAGTTTTCGAAGGTCCCTACTTATTCTCTCCACCCGCTCCTGAGTGAGGGGTGTTGAGCTCCAATTTTATTTAATCATATCTTCTGACAGTAGCATTTATCAGTACTGGAGGGATTCTGTGAAACACTGAGTGCATTTGGCTAAGATGTTAAATCAGTTCTATCTGGGAGGTAGATTTACATAGTGAAGGACTGTGAAACAGGAGCTCAAGGTTTAAATCTCACAACTGCCACTTATTCATTGTGTGGCCTTGAGCAAGTCACGTAACCCTTCAGTGCTTAACTTCCCTGCAATCTATATTTGTGCTGATTTAATTTCTATGTGCCCCTAATAACAGAAGCATTCTCTGCCTTATCACTGCTGCATTGTAAAGCACTTTGGGATAAGTCTGTATGACAAGTACTATACAAAATGCAATGCTTTCTTTCCTATTAGATTTAAACATATCTCAGGCATGTACTGTTCCAGAACAAACTGGATGGACTCTCCCTTAAAGAAATGTTAGTGTGCAGTGCACTTCTATTTTTGTAAAGGCTGTGGGGGGATTTTCAGAAACTCCCATCAGTTCTACAGACACAAGTTCCAATATCCATCCCAGGAGTTAGAACACAAAAAGTCTAACTCCCAGGGAGGAATTCTGCAGTTGCATCCAGAAAACAGCCATGATTCCTACAACCGCAGCAGAAATTTTCATAAATTGCAGGAATCATCACAAATGCATCCAGATGTCTGTGAATAGGATGCAGACATCTAGACACATCTCCATTGACTGGGAATGCAACCAAAAATACAGATGCAAGTGCTGCATCCAGACATTTCAAAATTTCACACTGTGGGCTTGATTTTCAAAGGCTGAGACAAGGTTTGCAGCAAGCTCTGCTTCAACCTCATTCTTTGATGCAGCTGTGCCAAACACCTATGACACAACTGCACCTGATTTTAGTAGTACATCAGGTGCAATTGTGACAGTTTTCACACTTTATGGCAGCTTGTGCCAAATATTTTGCATGAGCCCCTTAAAAAGGGTCCCCCGAATGGTGCAAGTTAGACCAATGAAAACCTGATCTATCTTGTTGCATTTGACCCTCAGGATTGAAAATCCTAATGGGCAGCCGGGGAGAATGCTGCATGCCCTGAGTGCCAAATGATTGGTGCACCAGAGGCTTGCAGCATTCTCAGTGCTCTGAAAATCAAGCCCTCTGTCTTTATCTGCCCATAACTGTCTATGTTTCTATGAAGGATGCAGAAAATGAACAAATATTCAAATTGTTTGGTTTCCATGTATCTCTTAGGACCATGCCTGCCTGCCCCACCCAAGGATTTGTACACACATGATGCTTTGCACTTAAAACATATCTCATGTCATTTCTGTGAAACCAGAAAAAAATGCTGCCTTCATAGTGACATACTGTGGTACAAGTGACTTAATGAAATGTGGTTCAGGATCCTAAAAATGCCATTGATCTAAACACATCGCCTGACCTATGATTGATTGCCCTATTTAATCAACAATTGATTTGCTGAACTACATTCTCAAGCTAGTAGTGACCTCATGATAAAACATAAAATCAGTGTACTACTGTTTATCTAGTAAGTCTGTTCCTTAATTACTGAGCTGCATATGACCTGTGCAGATAGCACTCAGACTGCATTATCCCCCTGACAAGGTTTGCTAATTACTGAGCTGCAAACCATCTGTGCAAGTATTCTAATCAGGCATTCTATCAGTGGGGGAGGGGGAATCTGCACTCATATATAGAAATGGGGCTCTAAAATGACAGTAGGAGGATGCAAAAATGGCAGGCTGATACACAGCAGTGAAATACAGGACAGGACATTTACCTGCCACTTGAACAAGCTCTCCACAAAAGAGAAAGTAAAAACAAAGCACTCTGCCAGAACTCTAGAGACACAAGCCAGGCGGGAACAGTAAACCTGGAACAATTGAAAAAACAAAGCCTGAGCAAAGAAATATAGTAGTAATGGGTGCCATTTTTTTATTTTAAATGTCTTTACATTTAATTAGTTGAACAGTTTGGTAGTTTTTAAAATGTAAAAACTATTAACGCAGTAGGAACTAATTTAACAAGATGGATGTACTTGAGTTAATTTCCTTAAGCTTTCAGCTGTTTAAAATCATGTCTGTCTATTTTAACAACATAGTTCCATTGTGTATGTACAAAAAATGCACTCCAGGGCCTAGGTGCATACTGAAGTAATGCATGCCATGGCTGCATAAGGCAGTTGACCATTTGGCCTCATGTGTTACTCACAGCTGGGGTATGCATTAATTCAGCATACATCCATTCCCTTTAGTGGCTTATTGCCAACAGAAAACACATGCACACCAGCAGAAGGGAAAAAGAGAGTTAATGACCTGGAGAATGCTTTGTTACTGCAATATTTTACTATTTTTTTATCATTCCTAGTCACTAATTTCAAAATAAATTGTATACCATCAATATTAAACAATTATTTTGCTATGGCTGTGGCATTTTTCCATAACTGGTAACCATTAAAACTGTTCTTTGCTTTTCATTGCTTTTTCAAAGATGAAGTATTGCTTGACCAAGCACTAACGAGGGGTCATACAGTACACCGTGTATGTATCTGTTTATTTAAATTCATTCTTGTTAGCATCTATAACATTTAAAAAGTTATCCAATTAAAGCTAGAATTGTATATGTATTGCTACAAAACATTAGGTAGTTGTATTTTAATGAGGATCTTAAATATCATTTTCCCATGGATGTGATGCTGTGGCACTTTAATTGCAAATACTCAAGGGACCCCACAGAGGTAGATATTTGGGAAATTTACTAATGAGCTGGTTGTTTAGCCTGATTAAACATAAGCTCAAGAACAGGGCCTTCTGGCAGTGTCTGCCTGCTGATTTGAAAAAAAAAATAGATTCCACAGTTTCTGGATAGACTGATACACTTTGAATTAATTTATAAAGATTCTTTCACAGCATGTTTTATGTTGTCACTGTAATAGTGGTGGGAGACTATAAAAGTGAATTTATTTGCTTTCTTTGTTACATTTATCAGTCTAAATATTAGGCAGCATGCTAAATCACAGAGAAGTCTAGTGATTAGAACTTTGGCTTGGTAACCAGGAGATCGCAAGTTCAAACTCCACTGGTGCAAAAATACTCTCCATGTGACCTTGGACAAGTCATTTAACCTCCCAGAGCTACACACCACTCAGCTGCAGAAATGAGTAAAAGCAAGACCCCACTGAAAACAAGATGTGTCTAAGCTGGGCTATTCTGGGTGAACAAAACTGTAACAAGAAAGAATATTCCAGGGTTCATACCCAGTATTGGATTTTATTTGAAATAGTTTAAGCAAGGTGGCGAAGCTCAGAGGCAACCATTCATGTCTAGTGGGGTCCTGTCTTACCCACCTTACAGCTGTGAGGACTTGGGCAATACTGAGAGGACCAGAGATGTGACTGAAGTCACACACTCAATAATGGGAGTTGCTGGGATTTGAGTCTTGAATAACCTGGTGCACCATTCTGTGTTCTCATCCCTGGAATAAAATGCCTTCCATTTAGTATGAATTGTACAGTTCAGGGGTCAGACTTTTAATGGCCATGCCATATAGTACAGTACCACAAAATGAAATAATGCCAACATTCAGACAGTGTCATTTTTTAGGAGAATTTGGATTTTTTTAGGCCCCTCCCATTTGTATCTGTTCACATGAAGACCCTATTCATACATGGAGCAGTGGCATGTACTCCAATCTGATTTGGTATTTCAATGGATTTGCAGGGCAGTCTTGACCCAAGATAGTGAATTCTATTACTGCTATGATATTTTGTAAAAGCCATCAATAAAATGGCTCTGCCACAGTTTAGCAGCATGAGGTCATAGTAAGCCCTGCCCGTGGTCCATGAACTGAAAATTTTGTGAGTGTGGTAGTGGTTAGAGCACAGGGGTGGAAAAGGGAGAACAATGTTCAAAAATACAACCAGAGCCCCATACTCATTGTGTGACCACTACCAGGTAGTGCCAGGTAAAATGCATTTTGAGCACTTTTTGCTAAATTGTGTCAGTTTTGCACAGTTTCATGAAGTAGATCAATCTGTTTAAAATTGGTAATTGTGGTTACAATTTAGACTTTTTTAAAATTCACATTTTTTAAATGTGTAATTTATAAAAAACAAAATTGGACTATTTGCTAAAATTGTGAATTTTTAAGAACTTACATTTTTAAAATACACAGTTTGGTGAAAATTGCCTTATCTGAATAAAAAATCATTGGCAAAATTACACCATATTTTGGTGCAATTTTGCAAACATTGCATTAATGTGAATTCTCAAACATAATAAATATTTTGCCCAGTGCTAGTAGCAAGTCAGTAAACCTCCCTGGACTTCATTATTCCCAGTGATAACATTGGGTAAAAAGCAGTAACTTGCATCTCATTTGGACCATCCTCTCCTGGATAGATAAACTGTATAAAAAAAATTTAGCAGAATAGGTATTTCAAAGTGGTATCCCATCTAGACTGCAGATCCAAAAAAGTGTGGTGAAAAAATACACCATGATAACTGCGCAAGAAGAAACAGTGAACTTGCTTCTATACAACCTTGCACACTACTTTTAATTTATTATCAAAATACATACATTGGAATTATGGAATGCCAACTATATATTTTGATCATTTATTTATTTCTGTTTGGGATTAAACACCTTTGAGTCAAGGACTCATTTTCAAAGGTTCCAAGTCAGTGTTGCACATACAAATACAATAAAACAAGGTATACAGAAAAGACATTGAGACATTTAAATATACGTCATATACAGAGGCAGTAATATAATACTGAGACTTAAATACAACAAAATAGTTAGTAATTTAACAGGAAAGAAGGGCTGGTAAGGAAGGTTGGCAAGGCTGAAGAATGGAGTTAGTTATATAGCGGGCCAACCTAGGATGGCTAGGGGTAGGGTGGTCAGACAGAAATGGCATCATTAAAGGTGAGAAGGGGCGGTTAAGTATGATTGTCAGCGAAAAGTGGGCATTGTCTGTGAGTGAGGGGTGGAGGAGGGGGGATGTGTTGTGAAGCAGTATGATGTGGGAGGATGAGGTCTTGTCCCATTATCGTAGGCAGGTACATGTCATTTTAGTGCCAAGAAAGGATCTTAGCCTGGATTTGAAAGTACTGATCTTGGGTGTAAAGGAAAAGGAAGTGTGCTAGGCTGCATATTTATGACGGTGCGGCTTTTGACCACAGTTTTTTGTATGCCACAGATGGCACAGCTTTTGACCACACTTTTTGGGATAACATGGTTTTGACATGGAACCTTTCAAAACAAATACACAAAGAAATACAGAGGGGTTAATAATGTGACTTCACACATGTCCACATCTGCAATTATATTTAAAATGTAAACACTTTGGTTTATGTTACCTATAATAATTCACTGTGTTTCATGTTATCCATATAAAAGTATTCCTTTCTAGATGTTGACTTACTGCACTACACAGACATCCTAGGAAATGTGCTGAAAGCACCTAACTGTCATAGACTTGTATTATGCTGAATTTATCCATTTAAAGCAATACTGGCTCAGATATGATTGGTTTAGATTTTATAACTCAGCAATTATATTCTATAGAAAGAAAGGTGGAGTGTTAGCATTGAACAAGAGCTGTTGTTATGAATTATATGGCCAAAACACAAACTAGGATGTCTCACTGTTTTAGTATTTGAGTTGTATTTAAATTCTCAATATGCAGTATTTCATTTCTGCGAGACTCAAACCTCACAGATGAATGACTTATCTGAGCCCCTTTACAAATTCTTAATGAAGAAAAATTATTGAGTACATTATTGGCATGTGTATCCACTTTGGAGAGGTCACAAAGAAAACTTTAACCAATGGGAAGGCAGCTTACACAATGCATGATGACATTAAAATGTACTTCTCTGCAATCAGAACTGGGCACTGAAATCAAGCAGAAACAGTTAATTCTTCATAAAGAGAACTAGTTTAAAAGCTTTCCAGTTTAAAATGCATTGTGTAAATTAGCCACATAGTGGATTGACTGAATATATGCCACTTATTATTACTTGTGATGGGGCAGAACTTACATAATTCACTTGAAGATCTGCCACTTGTTAATTATTGTCCTGCCCTTCACTCATGAAACTAAATGGCATAATCTCAGTCAGGCCCTTGCAAATCACATATTTAGCTGGATGAATGGGGATCACATCACAAAATCTATTAGAAACTATTTTGGTATTGCACAAGTTGTGTGTCCTAAGCAGTGATGTTTGGCTATAGCAAATACAATGAGTGTATGGGTATATCTCTATTGGTGTTTGCGCTTGTGTGTCCATTAACTGTATTATGCATTTTGCTATAGAGACATATATCTTTGACTGAATATTTTGTCAGTATGTCTTGGGACATAGTGCTAAATTTAATTATTAAGGCTGTGCGTGGCTTTTTTGCAAGGGATTCATATGGTCACTTCCATCAGGAGTGACACCGGTGTATTAGACTTTTATAAGCCTCCCAACATTTTTAGACCAGGATATTCAAAAATCCTAGATTGGGCCTGCTAAATGCTATAGGAGCTAGTTTATTTATTTACTAGCTTTTGGTAACCGGGTAAGTGCGCTAGGCAACAAACCTGCCTATTCTCAGGCACGACCCGGGAGAGTATACACTTGAGAAAAACAGTAATGACAATGGTGCTGAACAGACACTTAGGAAACAGTGAATACAGTCAGAGCTAAACTTACAGTCAGAGCTACAATAAATAAGTAGTAGAATATACAGAAATTGATATAAATGTACAGATAATAGCAACAATAATAACCACAATATAGTGTATTAATACCTGGAGAAAGCCACATGTACTGTATATCGAACAATGCTGAAGCATTTTGCAAGTGCTAATGGCATATTCAAATATATCAGCCAGGCACTATCCCAAATGTGCCCAGAAACCCCAGCCACCTACTGGCCACAGAAGGTATGTGGCCACTAGGATGCTGTGAGGCTTGCCAGAGCAATCTGATTGCTAGGGCCCACAAATGGTGACTGTGCCTCTGTATACCTATATACGGAGATGACTCTATAGCACTCGCAAGGTGCAATGGGATAAATTGCTTCCCATTAGAACCTCATTACAGACCCAGAGCAAACACAATTTTTGATCCCCCCACAGTGCCTATCCATTACTGGTGGTTCAGTGGACCCCCACCCCCACCCTTGATAGCACACTCAACCTAATTTATTAAATCCCTGGTGGTCCAGCTGTTCCCCAACCCTCCTGATCACCCACCCATACTAATGCATTAAACCCCTGGTGATCCAGTAGTCCCCACACCCCCAATCGCCCACCCATACTAATGTATTAAATCCCTAGTAGTCCACAGGTTCCCACTGGTAGTCCAGAGGTCCCCCCAACAACCTGATCACCCACCTGTATTAATGTAGTAAATCCCTGGTGGTCCAGCAGTTCCCCCAACCCCTGAAGTACTTCAAGGTGTGCTTGTTAACCTATGTGGCCCTGCATGGTTTTGCTCTGGGCTACCTGATAGGGGTACCGGGGCAGCCACAACCTGTCTGTGGATGTGTATGAATACATTTTTGTAAGCATTAATCAGTCAGTGTGTTCCAATTTCTGTTGATAGTTTACATGAGTGACGTCCTGACTCCTTATGTTCCTGGCTGCCCCCTTCGGTCAGCGGAAGCGAACCTGTTTTCAATACCCAGATCCCACCTTAAGTCCTCAGGAGATAGGGGGCTTGGCATGGCTGCCCTGATTCTATAGAACACCCCTCGCCAGGAAGTGAGAGGTGCATCCTCCCTTGCCTTATTTAAATCTCACCTAAAAGTTTATCTATTTATTCTGCGTTTTGGGCCTGACACTACTGTGTAATTTCTGTGCTACAATATTGTAACAGGAATCTTATTTATAATACATTTTATTGAATTATTCTGTTGTATTGTGAAGCATCCAGAGCTGTTGGGAATGGATGCCATATAAATAAACTTGCCTTGCCTGATCATGCACCCATGTTAGTGTATAAAATCCTTGCTGGTCCAGTGGTCCACCAACCCCCCGATTACCTGCTAATAATCATGTAGTAAATCCCTGACTGTGCAGCAGTCCCCTCACCCCTCCCATACAACAGTACATCCACCACATCACACACATTCAGGCCCCCCTCCACCACTCCCTGGGCTCACACTCACCATAGATGTCCCCCTCCCATAGCCTTTCTGACATCAGAGGTGTTCTGCCAATCACCATCAGGGGGCTATGGGGGGGATCTACAGTGAGTAGGTGCCAGGGGATGGTGGTGGAGGGTCTGAGGGGGCAGGATAGGGTTGGGGTCTACTGTCATGGAGGGGGGAACCACTAGATCACCCGGGCTTTTACATGACTATGGAGAGGTGATCAGGTGGTGATGGGGGGACCACTAGTCCACCAAGGATTTATTACATGACTACAGGTGGGTGATTGAGGGGGGTGGGTGGATGCTGGACCACCAGGGATTTAATATTTTAGTATGGGCATGCAGTCAAGGAGGCAGGAGACTGCTGGACCATCAGAGATTTAATACATGATTGTAGGAGGTGATCAGGAGTGTGGGGGTGCTGCTGGGCCACCAAGTATTTAGTTACATTAGTAAAGACCAGTGATGGGGGGATTAGGGGAGGTGACAAGGAATAGGCCATAAGAACTCATTTGGGAAGGTGGTACTTAGTGACTTACCAATGGCAATATGCCAGTGCAGCTATATGCAAAGTGCAGGCAGCTGATTTGCCTAGGTGCACTCTCATATTTTAGTGCCACTCACAGACAGGTTAGGGATTCACTAACCATGCTGTCCAATATGGCATTTGCCACCAGTATCCCACTTTGAAAGCACTAAATTGTGTTATCGAATTGCTAACCCATTTTGCAGTAATGATTTAAGTTTGAATATCCTGACCCAAGATTACTTTTAAATACACTCCTCTCTAAGACAGGAAACCAATAAAACAAACCATCAAAGGACGTGAACAGTATGATGCAGCTGCCATTTAAAGGACAATTCCCCCATGCTATTTTCTATACACCTGTGTAGTTTGTAGGCATGAACAACAATTCCCTCTCTTGCATCCCTCTAATTCCATACTAATGTAAATATAAATGAGGTTGTTTCACACTATTCTGCCCTGGTGTGAAAACCTGTTTTAATCCATTGCAAACGTCATGACTCCACTCATGCAGGGCATCATGGGAATTGAATGCATACCTGCACAAGCCAGTGGAAGTTATAATCTCAGTCAGATCTGTTACATGTCTTACGTAGTCCCTATATTCTCAGAAAGCATTTTTTTCTAACTCAGATACACTTTAAACTACAGAAAACAGCAGGGCACTTACTATGCCTTGAAAAGTTTCATGGCCAGCATAAGGCAAGAAAATAGGAACTGTAGAAGACAGCAACAGCACTGACTGATACAGCATAACTGCTGCAGATTTTATCAATAAAACTTCATAAAACTCTAGGATGCCTTACATGAGTTGGGTCATGAGCTTTCTAATGGAGTCAAGCAGGTTTTTACAACAGACTTAAGTACTTTCATTTACATTAAAATCCTGATGAAATTAGGAGGCTACAATAGAGGCAATCACTGCTCATGCCTACAAACTACACAGGAAAGCAGAATAAAAGGCTGAGGGGACCTTCCCTTTAACCACAATGAACAGGGCATATGGATTCTGAATGTGGCAAAGTCTTCTGAAAGAGGAGATGGAAACATCACTCATTGGTGAAGTATACAGTAGGCACTGAAAAAATCATGTTGACTCATCAGGGTGAAGTTGCCATATGAACCAGAGACCAGTAGGTCAGCTCCAAGAAACAGGAACAGTACAGCTCAGTAACAGTGAAGGTACATTTTCAGGTACAGAAATTCCCTAATGCAAAACATTTTGCATAATGCAATGCCCATCACTGAGGGGGTGAGGTGGGGAGTTTAACAAGTCTTCAGTAGAACTAAAAGTTGTCTGAAAAATGGTTCTGCACTTCATTGAAAATGGAACAGGTCAACAAGCACAGTCAGTCATTTTTTATTAGGACTTATCGATGTGATTAGGAAAGGAATTGTGTTTTTATACAGTGCCTTTCATACAAACATTGATCCCCGAACACTTTACACTCCAGTAGAGAGAGGGGAGAGAATGCTTATATCATCTCAAGTACATGGGGAGATTCAGACAGCATAGATATAGACTAGGAAGTTATTTTAGAGATTAAGCACTGGAATGTAAACTTGTCAGGTCACACAGTGAGTAGTAGGTGGCTGAGGAATTCAAACCCAGCTCGCCAGGTTCAGAGCCCTGTATTTTGGCCACCAGGTCAACCTGTGCCTAATTAGTTAGTTGGTTAGTGGTTACTAATTAAAACATAATCAAATTAAAGAGTCAACTGGAAACCCTTTGGGGATTTTTGTGACTAGCTGTCCCTGGGAGTCAAAATAAAAGTATTTCTCTTCCTTGGATTTAGCTTGAGGTAGTTGTACCTCATCCAATAATGAATACATACCAGTGAGATAGTCTAAGTAAAGAACAATACCTTCACACAAACATGAAGATGCAATTGATGAGCATACTTATTTATGCATTTATTGAAAGAGTTTCACCAGGAACAGCTTCATTTCCACATGTGTCCTGGGGAAGGGGGGGAAGGGATGTGGAGAGTGTAGTAATAAGTTGCATCAATAATATTACAGTTAGGGGAGGGAAGAGTATGGTGGTAGCAGCAATGGGATTAGCCTAGGATCAGTGGCAACTGCAGGCATGAGTAATGAAGTCACAGCGGAGGGGTTTTAGTGATAGAGAAGAGGGAGCATTGTGAAGAGCAGCAGGGAGGGTGCTCCAAGGTTTGGGGAAGTCGAAGGAGAAAGCAGTTTGACCAGCAGAAGATTTTACTGGGGAGAGAGAGTGAGAAACCAGGTGTTGGAGCTGCGAGGGAGTAGGAGGTAGAAGGAGAAGAGGAGAGGAGAGGAGAGGAGGAAGGTAAGGTAGGGGGGAGGGAGCCTAACCAGGTGGCAAAATGAGCTGAACATCTGTCATCAAGGGAGGGGAGGGAGAGGGAGGAATACAGGAAACAGTGGTAGGTTACTCATGGTAATTAATATTTATGTGGACAGAAGTAAACTTCAGAAGGACCTGAATGAGTTGGGGCATTGGTCGGACTGGAAGTCTCAGGTTTGGTGTAACCAAATTAAAGGTGGTGTACTTCAGGAGGAAAAACAGAGGTAGGAACTGCACACTGTGCAGGTCTCCTTTTTTTGCTGCAGGGGAAGAGGAATAACACTGTGGGTCTTAACAGACAAGATGCTGAAGCATGATAAGCAGTGCATGGTTGCTGACAAAAATGCTGGTAGAATGCAGAGGTGCATCAAAAGAGGTGTGACCAACTGAGCAGAGGAAATAATCCTGTCATGTTTCAAGGCCCTATTCAGGCTGCACATTGAGAACTGCATGCTGTTCTGGGATCCTCAGTACAAAAAGGATATTGAGGTGGTTGAGAGTGTACATGGTACAATGCATGGCCTCAGCAACAATCGGGGTTATGTGGGACAAAAAATGTAAGGAGAGGCTAGTGGCCTTTAACAGTTTCACCTTCGAGAAAAGGATGATTATAGGGGTCATGATCTCACTCTTCAGCATATCGAAGGGTATCAACAAGATCAAGTAGACAGAGACCTGGGGCAGGATTTTCCAATGCATGTGAGTGCCACAAGCCCTGGGTGCATTGTATATATGGTTCATGGAGCTTGTGGTATTCACCCACCGGAAATCAGGATTTTCTATCCTGTGCAGCAATTGCCGCAAGCTAGACCAACTTTTTGTGATCTAGCTTGTGGCAATCCCGAGGACCTTTTTTATGGAACTTGCACCAGATATGTGGTGCAAGCTGCCATAAATCATGGGAACTGTTGCAACTGTGACCAAGATTGTAAAATCGGGCGCAGTTGAGGTGAAGGGGTTTGGTGCACCACCAGATCCTAAGTACCATGGTGCAGGGCTTGTCACAAACCTTGCGCCATACTTTGAAAATCCTGCCCTTGGTGTTCTACTTCAGGATAAGAGGATGTGCCTTTAAGCTCAGAGGTGGTAAATATAGGGCTGGTATTAGCAGACACTCATCCCAGAGGGTGGTGAACCTATGGAATGGCATACCAGCAGAGAGAGAGTGGACATAAAGATACTACAGGATTACAAGGTAAACCTGGTTAAATTTCAGGTTAACAACAGAATTACAGAATACCCTGGGTAGTAGAGTGAGTATGGGAATCTTTCATAATTAGTACATATTTGCACAGCATACTTACTCATCCTTACTTATGAAGCGGGGGGGCATGGTGGACCTCATGTCCCATCAATCCTTAGTACTATGCTACTACATAATCATCTCTATTTGGGTTAGTCACATCCCTCTTAGGAGGACCTGTATCCAAGGAGTCCACCTTCTCTGGGTCTCTGCAGGGCTCATTGATCTTTGCAAAGCATGTGACTCTGCATGGTACATCTGCAGAGCATTGGGTTCCCCTTATGACTTTTTGAGCTATAGATGGCTTAGAAAGTTTTATACAAGGCCACCAGGGAGGCCAAATCAAACTTGTTTGCAAGAAACTTCAGGAATAATCTTAATTCCCTAGAAAAGTTCTGAAAGATGGCTCATTTCCTTTTTGACCCCACACCCAGTCAACTCTTCCCACCTCTTCTTGATGGAAGCACCCTCATTGCTAACTCCTCCCAAGTTGCCTCATGTTTTAACAAACTCTTCAGCATCTGTGCACTTTAACTTCTTCCTACTTTGCCAACTCATGATGAGTAATTTGTCATATTTTCAACCCCAAATGTCACTGTCCTCTCTCTCTCTTTCTCTTCTCCCCTTTCTCTTTCTCACCAATCACTTACATAACACTCTCTCTTCACTCCTTTCCATAAATCTCTCCAGAGGTCATAGCTCTAATGGACTGGACAACAATCTCCTGTAACTCTTTGCCCCTGGGATATATACCATTCTTTCTTCTCTTCTTAACTTTTCTTTTAAGTGTGGAAGCAGGCATAAGTTCTCCCCCACCACAAAGGTGGTGCCTCTTACATCCTTGGGAACCATAGCAAAACCCTATTTCCTTGCTCCCTGTCCTGGCCAAGCTCCAAGAAAAGCTTGTTTTACTCAGCTCTCAGTTTTTTGGGAACCTCTAAACTTCTCTCCCCTTTCCAGTCTGGGTTCCAGAAATTGCAGTCCACAGTCTCCTCCTTCCTCTGAGTCATTAACTCAATCCTTAAGTGGGTGGACCAGGGTCACATTACTGCTGCCATTTCATTGACCTGGCAAAGGCCTTTGACACTGTAGCCCACACACTGCTCCATGACAAGTCTATTTCATCAGGAGGTTGGTTCCAGTCCTACCAGTCTGGCTGGCTTCAGTCGGTAAAGGTTGAGGACACCTTGCCCCCTCTCCCTATCCTCTTTGGGATTCTCCAAGGTGTTACTTTGAGTCCCACTCTCTTCTACCTCTCCTTAAATGACATACCCACTCTCTGTGCTGAAATGGACCACATGTTCCCGCTTTTGTGGCTTTGGAACTCTAATATTGCATTAATATAGTTTCTGCAATGAATTTCGTTGCTGTTTGGGAAAGTTACACGAAGTGCACAAGTCCTGCTAATGTTCTTTGCTACTACGTAAGCATATTGACACATAGACTGTTATAGAGCAGATCAATGTTTCCCATTATGGGGAATACAGTATCATAGCCCATTAAAGAAGTACAGTAGAATGCCATCTTCTCTATTACAGGCCATATTATAGCCTATTTAGAAGCATTAGTGCATCTTCCTTGTTACAGGTCAGAGCAGAGTGCATTTTCTAATATCCTGCTTTCAGCAAATAACGAGTAACTGATTAAATTCCTAGTTAAAATTATGGAACCCATTGCTACAGAAAACTCATGAGGTTTGTTCTGAAATAGTGTACTTGTGACAGTTTGGCTGTACTTTTCTTCCTATACAGTGTTCTAGATTAAATGACCATGGAGTTTGAGAAAGATGAGGACAGCAGCGATTCTAGGGGACTAGCTAAGTCATCATCATAGTTCAGATCAGAAAAACAACAGAATTATTAGGATCAGGATGCTGTTCCTTCCATAAATTCTTAGAAAACAAACATGGATACTGATTATTGTGATTTTGTTAGCAGCATGCTAACAATATATAACAACCAGATGACTTGTTTTGTATATTTTTTGTTTTTTGTATTACAATGTTGGGTGCTCTGTATCTGCGTAACCGTATAGCACTCTGCATAACTTGTCATGTTTTGTGTATTTTGTTTCTACTCCTTGTAATGTTACATGTCAAAGCTGATACGTGTTGTGTTGATGACCTGGGTTGTGCCTGAAAATGGTCCCTGGGATCAGTGTACTCACCTGGCTAACAAAAAATGAATGAATTAATGAATAAATAACTAAATAAATAAAATACTGCATTTGTTTCTGTAAATAACAAGGTGATGATTTCACTGTGCGAAACTGGGTGAAGATCATGCCATGCTCCCATCATCACAAGAGGAATTATCACTGATATTCTTCTGCACTTATGTTTTATTAATTATATAAGAGAAAGAAGGACAGAAAGATGAAGAAGACAATGAAGAAAAAGCAGAAGAAGGAGAAGAAGATGGCGATGAAGAAGAGAATGAAAAAGACAATAAAAAAGAAGAATTTATATATAGCTCTTTTCATATACATTGTATCCCAAAACAATTTACTTGTAATAACAAAGAGGTAGTGAAGTGACTTTAATTATGTAGTGGCAGCCATTTCACTCATCAACAACCACACATAGCCTTGGACTATTACATGAACTGGTTTTATGGGAAGGAAAATGTTGGCCGGTATCCCAGGGTAAATCCCTTACTCTTGCAAGAAGTGCCTTGGGTTCTTTTACTTCCACCTGGACAGCCACCAGGGCAGCACAAGAGATGGGTAGAAGGGACTATGATTTAATGTCTCAACCGAACTATAGCTCCCCCTCAGTACTGCACTCGTGCACCAGTGTTTATGGCATGAGCTTAGTCCTGGTGTTGGACCAGAACCCATGGCCTTCTGGCCCAAATGCGATGTGCTCCCAACTGAATCAAGCTGACATCTTTACAGAGTTACAGGGTTTGTGGTACTTTAAGACAGCTGAAATAGTGCGTACAGTTATGATCTGTCATTTAAAGTTGACACTCTGTTATTCATGGGTGTAATGTTTCACCTGTGAATAACAGATGGTGAACTGTAAATAACATTTATCACTTCATTGAAATCAAGGGGTAATGGTATCCAATGCCATGATGTAGAATATTTTGATATATCATAATCTATCACAGTAAATCCCCATTCATTTCAATTTGGTTTCTGTAATATATCTGGATAGATCAGGAAATATCACAGAAATCAAATTAAATTGAATAGTGATTTCCTGTGACATATTATGCATGGAGCACCTTGTTACTGGCTACCTTGCCAGCAATGTTAGGCTTAGTGTTGGATGCATGAATAACCTTTGAGTAAGGACATAAGGACTGACTGCTTCATCTTTGGTCCAAACAGTATTTTTGCCTCACTATAGCTCTAAGGGATCATTGAGGTAAAGCAAAAAACAGTGTCGGACCTAAGATGTGTCAAGGAATTCTGGATAATTAATCCCAGCAAGTAATGATTACAGGACTGCAACTAAGCGTGTACATTAAGGGATTTTCATTGGCTGTTGTCTCAGAAGAGGACGTGCGGGTTGTAAGTGCTAAAGGCGTTGGAGGATGGATGTTAGAAAACTAAATGACAGCATCAATCAGATTTAAATATTTTTTTGGTGGGGGTGAGGGGATGGAACGGTTAACTAGATATATATATGGGTTGGAGAGGGAGCGGTGTGAGGTGTTGCATGCTTTAGGTTTGAGGGCAGACAGTACTGGGAAAAAACTGCTACACGCAGACAAATATTAAATGGGGGGGGTCTGGTAGTAAGCTCTACCAGATCAAACATATATGAGATGTATTGGGGTGGGTTTGCTGGGTGCTACAGGGTGTTGGGGTCAGGGAAGGTAGTATTGATTCATTTGAATTTGGTGGGACGGGGGGCTATATCAACTAAATACATTGCTACAGGCCTTGATTAACCATATATTTTTATAATCAAATGCCTAGTCTCCCAGTTGGAAGCACAACATGCCATGAGATGAGACAGCATGGAACTGGCATCCAAAAACCCACACAAAGCACCCAAGCATATCTGTATATAGTGAATGATTACTGTTTGTTGTACAAGGAAATCCATAGAGTCAAAAGCTCTGTTGTCCCATAGTTACAATGTCAGAACTGTGGCACAATTTTCAGAAGTCATTGTACCATAGTTCTGATGTCACATCTGTGGCACAGTGAAAAAAGGAATCATTTGTTGTGCAGCGTATTCAACCTCAAAAACTGCCATTGCCTCAGTGCTTTTAATACAATTAAACAGTGGCTACAGCAGTATTTTTGAACCATACACTATATAAAACAGGATTTAGGCAACCAGACAGAACTCTGCATCTGTTTCCATCTCAAGGGCCATATGCTGTTGTTTCAACCTCTTGATGAAAACATAACCTTGTTGTGTATGGTTGTCGATACACTACGCTATGCATGTGATAATAACTTTTATCATTGTGGGACATTAAATATTAGTTGCATGTTAAACTTACTACTTAAATATTTCTGTGCAAAGTCAAGTTACTCTAATAAGAAATATAACTTTATATGAGTTGAAAAACTGTATCATAAACATAAAGACAGTTCTATAATATTAGGACTTTGTTGTGGGAAATTCGGGTTAATCCTGGGGTCATAGAAAACCAAAGCAAATTTTGCTACAGAAGGACCAATTTGGCAGTCTGCTGCCTTTGTGAATAATCAGGAATGATGAATCAAAATAATCCTTTCTCTATTCCCTCAGTAATTCAAAGACAAAAAGAGTGGCGTAAAGATAGTTAAGACATAACTTTTAATATATTTGGTTCAGCAAAAACCTGGAGCAACTACTGTGAACTGTGGCACAAAAGTGCTGAAACAGTCCTCAAAGGATTCACACGATCTGGATGTGTTTGTCTAACACCTGTTTGCCATAGAAAGCTCATAACTTAAGGATTTTAGTTCAGTCTAACATGTAACATATTTTAGAATCTGTAAACTAATACAGCTAAATCGGTTTCTAATTACAATTCATTAATTTTGCTTTAATGTTCATTTTTCACATTTCATGGATTCCTCTCCCCTCAGTGAGCTGCTGGAATAATTCAAATGCAAAGAATCTGTAACACCTGCTCTCAGTAATAAATGCAGCATCGTGGCTTTGATGACTCATTAATTCATCTTCATTGGCAAACGTCCACTAGCAGCTGGTAGCTAGGCCCGTGTGAGGTAATGCATTTTCTTAGGGTAGCCATTATATACAGCATAAGTACTAAGGGTGAATAAGCTTAATCATAATGAGGTTGGTCAATGAAAGCACTGGAGATGCTGGGGGTGTCCAGTAGTCATAGCTTGTGTACCCCAAGTAGTTTGGGCTTTTATTTATTTAAAATATTTCCCATAGTACATAGTCCATTTCAAAGTGCAATCACCTCTTATGCAAAGGGTCCTAGGACAGAGCAGGCCATGCACTGATACATTTTTTTAGCACATTCGGTTGCAGAAAAAATATCTGCAAAGCACATTGTTTGGCTTAAGTTGTAAAATCCCACCTCACCTGAATTAAATGGAAATCAATGCAAACTGAGTCACAAATGTGCCTCTGAGGTATGAACACCTATAGCTATGAAGATAAATGTTTGCGCCTCGTTAAAGAGCAAGTAGTGCCAAAATAGCAGACAGAAAATGTTACTAAGTTTCAAAAGTTGTTTGTTTTTATTTCTGAAGTATTCTTCTTTTGCTCAATAGAAGTCTCATTACCTTATAGTATTAGATGTGATGTGAATAGCGACACTTTACCTGGAAACTGACATATCTAGCTCTGTACCATTCATCATTATTGTGACCTCACATACTGTGACATCATAAGTGACCAATCTGGGAGAAAGTTGGTGGCACTTCTAGATGAGTTGTGATGTCACAGTCCACAAGGTCAAAATACTGGTGAGGTATGGAGGGGACTAAAACAAGTTATGCCAGCATCCAGGCTGAGTACTGCTCCACTCATCACATATACAGTGATGCTTAGTAGAGCTGGGCAAAATATAACTTCCACCTGTGGAATTCTGTCAAAATCACAATTTTGCTTTTGTGAAATTCCACCAATGTTCCATGACAATTTAGTAAATTTCACCAACAATGTTATTTTCAGTTATATCTGTCTAATTTAAAACTGCTCATCAAAGTTTCACCAAAATATTGAAGTTTGAAGTCCTCAGTCACATGGGTCTGTGTGTCATTGTTTCGCTCTCTAGCTTTAAAGTGGGTTATAGACTGCCCCACATTCAGAAATGCTTAAATGACAATTTTCAAGTGCACAAACTGTGAAATGTTAAGCCACTGTCACTTTAAAAGGAAAGAATACAATGTTAGCAAGTTTGCAGGTTCATAGACCCTAATAAGGAGGCTGTGTGTATTATATTTTTAAACTTTTGCTTAATGCATGGACAAGTTACTGCATATGCAGCAATAAATTGCAAAATAACATCAGCACTTACAATTTAATTCCAAGCATTTTTGTGACAACTGTGGAATTTTTGTGATAATTTTGTGGAAGCTATATCCATACATTTTGATCAGCCATACACCTGACAAGCCATGGAGAAGGGGAAGAGAAGGCTGTGTAGAGGGGTAATAAGGGAGCATTCCTAGGGGGACTCCATAGTAACACGGAAACATAGAAAACATCAGTAGAAAAAGACCACTGGTCCACCCATTCTGCCCTGTTACACCCTATCCTACCCCAAGACTTATTGTCTATACTATTTTTTCCCTTACCCCCCATTTCCCTTATCTAAAATTACTTAACTAGATCTCTCAACATTTAGCAGCCTTTCATACCCTTACTATAAGGTTACGCATGCAGATTTACAGGCATCTAACTCCAAAAGTGGTTGAGTTATAAGCACTGACATATTTTCACAAAACATCACAAAATAATGCCAGACTTTGACCCTCTATAAGTTTAAAATTACCCATCCGCAAGTCAGATTTAGCATGCTATGAATGGCAATTTCCAGTTCTCTAGATGACATGAAGGCTGCGTTCATTTGTTTTCAATTCTTTTTATGTGCTGTGCTGCAGGTAGGGATCTACCCTGACTCTGTTCTCTGTCTGTCCCCACCGGCATCCCTTGGTAACAGCCCGGGCTGGAGGCTCATAGCTTATACCCTACAGCAGGACATCCAAGGAAGGGACCAATATCAACCTGTTTCCTGGTCTGAGACTTACACTCTGGTTTCATTCAGTTGGGGGGGGGGGTGGAGAGCATCACTCTGCATTGCTGCACAGAGTTTTACCTGCGTTGGCTCCCACTAGGCACGAACATGCAATGATGTCAGTGTGTGGGCATGCATGCTCCCACACATGCCCCACATACATCTGTCACTGCCTCCCCTTGTGCTGTGGCTCCAGTGTTTGCATACTCCCAGCCTCTGCTGAGAGTCACCCAAATGCCGGATGCCACTGACCCTCCCCTTGGAGGTGGAGAATTGTCCCTCGGAGGCTCATCCAACCTCCCACTGGCTGGCTCCCTGATGTACCGGACTCACGTCTGAACCCGAGTCACCAATGCCGCAAGTGGTAGTGCTATCATTGCACTGCAGGGCCAGCTAAGAAGGCTGTGTTATGACCAAATAAACAAATTTACAAAATTTCATGAAATCCTGTGAAATTTCACAAAATTCACAGACTTTTACAAAAATTCTATAAAAGCTGAATTTGCTAATTTTGCACAGCCTTAGTGCTCATAGACATTTCTGTCATGTCAGGACATGTCAATCAGCAACTCCAGCTTAGTTGTAGGCAAAGCAGGGAAACTTTCCTATGTGTAGAATTACACAAAGTTACCCTACTTCCTGTAGTGCAGTATGACACTACAGGTAGTTCTTCACCTGGTGAATCACCAACTTCATCAGTCGAAGACTATGCTCGATGCACTTCAGTGGCAAAGGTGCCTATATGTAGTACCTGTCTGTCTTTGCATGGTGGAATGAGAACTTCACCAGGTGAAGTTTGGCAGGAATTATGCATAATAGCACCTTCTCTAGCTAAGTGCTATTATGTGTAAATCTGCTTTTCTAAAAACTAAAACCACCTCCCATCCACCTTTCCCCCACCTGATAATTAAATCAGTGCCTCCCACCTCGATTGCACCCACCTCTCTCCTCCTCCACTGTCCCAGAAAAGTTGTCATTAAGCCTCCCCATTCATCAGTAAAATAAAGCACTCTTCCCCACACCAGTTGCATTCTTGACACTGCCTCATCCCCACCTATCTGACCTAGTAAACTGCATGATGAATACCACTATCCCACCACCCTTAACCCCCACTCACCCAAAGGTTATGCGACTGTGTTTGCAGTGCTGTTCAATAATATTATTCATGACCTGTAAAAGAGAATACCACCCCTTGCCACAGAGGACAGCAGAACCTCCCTGTTCACCATGCACTGACTCACTCATCAATAAATGAATCAGTGATGACATGCTCTGTATCATCTAATTGGCTAACCATCATGACCAGTCAGAGGTTACTACTAGCCTAGTAAGGGGTCATGATAATTGTATTCAGATGTCTTCAGTTATAATGGAAACCTATCACTGATCACCATTTTTTGATATTATAGAAAATAGCACTGTACAGTAGTCAGTAATTCCGAGATTAATGACTTTAGCAGAGTATACATTGTGTTGTCTCCATATACAGTAAATCATGGATAATCCCATATCTGTCAATTATGTCCACTTAAGGAAATTTATAGGTGGGAAAAAAAATTAAGTAATGAGTCCCGAATGCCCTGCGGAATGCCTGGCCTAATCGGATGCCTCTCCAAGAAAGTAAGCTCCTGGAAGTAACCTGAGAGGTAAGACTGAAACCAGTTCAAAACTGGGGATTTAATCCAATCCAATGGCAGAGATGAAGAAATAAAAGGTTGCAATTGACAGTGCTGAAAGCAGAAGAGATGTCCAAACATAAGGCCCTGAACAGACAGTGGACTTCATATTTAGTATGTTTGTGACCTGAAGTGCATGGTGCAAAATATGAAATAGCTTGTAAGAGGCAGGAATGGCATATTGAAAAGCACTGACAGTTGCATGCTAAGTGAAATGCGCACAGCCCTAAAATTAATGCATGCAACATGTAAGATAAGAAAGGATACCTCAATATAAAGCATGAGGCAATACTTAAACATTTGACAATGGGTAGACTGCAAAATATCACCATGCAAAATATGTACTATAAATGGCATGCCTTAAACATGCACAGAAGCATAACAGGCAGCACAACATACATGGTAGTAGCAGTGAGAGTAGGGCTGCAGGAAGCATAATGGCACAGGTCATGCTAGCGGTGCAGAGGGTACAGCAGCTGCAAGGAAGCGATACAGAGCAAATCAAGCCCACGCCATTTGCACCACTGGAGGTAATATGCCACCCAATGAGTGTTCTAGGCCCAACACATTTTCATGGGAATAAGTTTTGTCCAGATTGTGACCTGGTACAGGCTCAAGAGGCCAATGCTGCAGCACCACTGTGAGCTACTGGATGGTGTCCTTGAGACCTCCACACATGGGAACTATGCCAGGACTGTGAAGTTCAAGGCTACTGCTGCCATGTGCATGTTGGCAACAGGCACATTCTAGCCCCCCACTGGACACAGCACAGGGATAACCCAGTCCGCCTTATCTCACCTGCTGGAACAGTTCCTGGATGGTCTGGTGTGACATGATGGCAAGCACATTATGTTCTCCAGCACTCAGGCTGAGAAAACAGCAACCATGCAGGACTTCTATCATGTGGCCACAAGCCATCAGTGCTATGAGCCATTGATTGTACTAATGTGGTCATCTTTGCACCACTTCCAGGGATGGGGGCCAATGCCTTCAGCAATAGGAAGGGCTTTCACTCCCTGAATATGCAGGCAGTGTGTGATGTCACTGGGGCATATAATCAATGTCCTGGCATAGTACGCAGGAGGACCACATGATGCCTACCCCCAGCACAATATAATCTTGTGCCAGATGTTCGAGACTGGTGAGCTCCCCAGAGGGTTTCTTAGTACATACACATAGAATACAGTACTGCACTTCCAACAATATATACCATACTGTACCTAGAGTAAACTATGTCCGTTCCACAGGAGACAATGTCTACCTCCAACATCCATGGCTCCTGAACATGTCCTGCTGCCTGTATCTTCCAGGGAGGAGCATTAAAACGAGGCACACTGCACAACCCATGATGTAATTGAGCATGAGTTATGCATACCTAAAATGCAGTTCCAATGCCCGGATAGCTCTGGTGGTGCCCTACGCTGCAGCCACAGTAAGGTATGCAAGATATTACTTGTCTCTTGTGTCCTGCACAACATTACATTGACCTGTTGAATATGCTATAATTGTCCAGATGGGCACAATGTGGCATATTCAGAGCCGCCTGCAGCCAGAGGTGCACGAAAAGCTCCACAGGTAGCACTGTTATCTGCTCTGGGATGTTCCAGTACAGGCTAATCAATGCAAACTTCAGATTCCAAAGATGAGCACAAATGACACTGGACACATGAATGTGGGTAGAACAGTACAGTTACAAATGCAGAACAGGGAATAGGTATGCAATGATAACAATGTTAAAACAGAAAAAAATTACAGGAGTGGTAGCAGGGTCACCCCATGTGGAGAGAAAGATAGGCTACAAGACAATGCAGCACATGTTGCTGCCAACAGACAGAGCACTCATGGGAATGGGGAGGCAGTTAGGATTAAGTCACTTGCCCCCATGCTCTGTGGAGCATGGCTGTCAGAGGGTGGTGCACTAGAAGTGGAACTTTGCTCACAGACCATCTTGAATCTTGGCAGATCTGCAGCATGTGGGGAGGACATAGCACCTGTACAGGTGTCTCGGGAGGAGTTATCACCATGAAGCATATAAATGAAATGTGGAGATGTGGATACATGCATAATATGTAAAAATGAAGAACATATGTGACCATGATAAAAATTTAGAAAAAAATTATTACTTTCCAAAATAAAATTAAAAGTAATAATCTAAATATATATGAGACAATAGAAATGAAAAAATATTCTACTAAAACTACAAATTTCTAAATCCATCAGTTAATAAATATATTGATAATATGTATACAATGTGGCAGGAATTCTATTCACTGTGTGCCAATAACAGAGAAAGATGGAATTTTGTTAACAGGAAGGGAATTCAACTGAAGTCAGATATACCCATAAAAGGATTATGAGGTCACTGAGGGTTTAGTGCAGGCAGTTTAATGGGGCTGGCAATATAGCCTAATAGGTAGAGTGATGACCTGTGAATGAGATTGGTACATCCAGTGGACCTTGGTTTGACTCCCACAACCTCCACTTGAATACTGTGTGACCCTAACTGAGCAAGTCACTTAACCTCCCCAGTGCTCCTGAGTCTCCCCCCAAAACAGGCCTTGTGACTAGTGAGCCTTACCTGGTTGCAAAAAAGAATAAAATAAAATAATAGCAGGGCTTTTTACTACAGAGTCATGTGTTAGAGAAAAATGGATTTTATAGCTTCTGGCAGGTTAACAACCGGCTGAGTTAAGAACCAGTGTCTTCATCATGGACACTCTTTACTCCTAACCAGTTACTAACTGCCTAGGAATAAGTCAGATTTGATCCTGGGACTTATGAAACTTGCCAGGAGCTTGAATTTATTTTTAAATGTGTTATTAGCACATTAATGTTCAGGAAGTTCCCCAAATCTTTGTGCTTTTTGTTGTTGTTGAAAACTTTATTTTACTCATCAGCAAGCATACATATTTCCAATCTTTTATAAAAAATATACTTCCTCCATACATAGAGTACATCTGAAACTGGACTGTCTTGAAAACAGGGTATCTAACCCTTATGACATGTATTTCTATTTCCTGTATAAAAATAAATGGTTTTATTACTACTACTACTATTCTTAGAGACTCATCTGACTCCTTTGGTGTCTTTTAAACAATGTTAAGGTTTATCTTACACATTTTGCATTCATTGTATGTGCTATCTAATATATTACTAGCATAGGATCATCTAGAGATGCATCGATGAACCACTGTATAATCATGCTGTCACAGTTGTTCTTGTGCTGTACCTTTCCAGATCATACCTGAAAATAGGCATCTTTAGGTCTACTTCACTTTCCTGGTGAACAACAACAAACACAGGCATACATACATACATCTAGCAATAACAAAATAAATACGTACACACATCAATCAATGAAAGTTACATACATACATACATACATACATCACTAAAATAAATCCATCCATCGACCAATCAGTCAATCAATAAATATTGATCTGGTTGTGTAGAAGTCTGGGAGACAAATCTGTTAACCTATTTAATAGCTGAATATTAAAATGTGTTTATTGTGTTCAATTTCTGTTAAGAAAAGAGGAAAGCTCTTTTATTTTCTGACCATAGAACTGCTGAAAAGACCTTGCTTCAGTTAACCTACAGAGGAGAGGTGGGGAAAGGAGACTTTGTTAGAAAATGAGTGATAATGTCAAGGAGTGTGGAGGAAAAACTGATATTTTGGGAGGCGATGCATAGAAGAAAAAAGATTTAGGTTATAACCAGATGAACAAGTCATAGATATTAGTATATCATTTGCTCAAAGAATGGTTGCTAAAGGAAAATCTTAGGTAAAAGGAAATCTGAGCTCTATTGGGGAGGTACATAGTGAAGTCTGTCAGTCTCTGTGTTATAGGACAAATGTATTGGCATTGTGGAACAAGACTTAAAAAACAACATGACTCATATTATCATCATACTAACATATGAAGAAGACAGCAGAAGAAGGCCATTTGGTCTATAAAGTCTGCTCATATTGCAGGGTCCACAGCTTGAGCTAATGTCCCTGCCCTCCCTCCCCACTCCTCCCATCCTCCCTACCCATGATCCTTACCTTCCCCCATGCCTATCCCATCCTCTCTTAAATCTGCACACTGTCTTCAATGAGATGACCTCTTCCAGCTGTGCATTCCAAGTTTCCACCACCCTCTCTGTGAAGAAGTGCTTCCTGATCTCCCTTCTAAACCTCCCACCCTCCAGCTTAAGAATGTGCCACCTCATGTTATGGTTGCCACTCAGCTTAATTAGACTCTCCTTATCAACTGTATTTATTCTTTTCAAGTACTTGAACATACCAATCATGCCCCCCCCCCGTCTTCCAGGGAGTACACGTTCAGTGCTCTCAACCTCTTCTCATATGCCTTACTCTGCTGACCAGCTATCATCTTTGTAGCCCTCCTCTGGACCATCTCCAGCAGGTTAATGTCCTTTTGGAAGTGTGGGCACCAGTACTGAACTCCATACTCTAGATGCAGCCTTACCAGTGACCTGTACAAAGGCAGTATAACCTCCTCTCTCCTACTACTGATCCCCCTAGATATGCATCCCAGCATCTTGTTGGCCTTTTCTGCTGTTTTCTTGCACTTCGTGGAGTGCTGCAGGTCACTAGTGATCATCACCCACAGGTTCTTCACCTCTCTGATGCAGATACTCAGACTCCACCCAGGTAGTACTCTGTCCTGGGATTCCTGGGTCCAATATGCATAACTTTGCATTTATTAGTATTGAAGCCAAGTTGCCAGATCCTGGACCACCTCTCTAGCTTTTTCAGATCTTTCTGTAGGTCCTGTATCCCTTCAGCTGTGTCTACTCTCCCACAGAGCTTAGTGTCATCTGTGAATAGGCACATTTTGCCCTTAATGCCATCTCCAATGTCATTGATGAAGACATTGAACAACACTAGCCCCAGCACTGAGCCCTACAGGACCCCACTGGTTACCTCTCTGGTGCCAGATAACTCTCGCCCACAACCACCCTCTAGGTTCTGTCCCTCAGCCAGTTTTCCACCCATCTGGCCATCTTTTCCCCAACCCCAAGATCCACCAACTTTCTGATCAATCTTTTGAGGGGCACAGAGTCAGAGACCTTGCTTAAATCAAGATAGAGGATACCGCTTGGCCCCTGTCTACTGTCTTAGTGGCACAGGCAAAGAAGTCAATCAGATTTGTTTGACACAATCTTCCCCCTATGAACCCATGGTGCCTATCATCCTGGAGATCATGCTCCTCTAGATATTCCACCAACCTTTCCTTTAGTATGGTCTCCATGAGCATGCCCACAATGGAAGTCAGGTTGACCGGTCTGTAATTCCCTGGGTCATCCTTGGGACCACTACATGTGCTGTTCTCCAGTCCTGCGGTACCATGCCTGACTCTAGCGAACTATTAAATAGGTCTGCCAGTGGCCCTGCCAGCTCCTCAGCCAGTTCCTTTAATACCCTTGGATGTACTCTGTCTGGGCCTGGTGATTTGTCCACTTTCAATGCTAGCAGCCCCTCCATCCACTCTATCCTCCTCTGTCCCTACATCTGTGTTCCCCTTCCCCTTCACTCCTCTTTTCCCTTCTGAAGGCACTGGTCTGTCCTTCTCCCTGGTGAAGACGGAACAGAAGTATTCATTTAGTATCTCTGCTTTTCCTCCATTATCCTCCACCCTCTCCACCCCTTTCTTAAGCCTAACAATCCCTTCCTTCTTGTCCCTTTTTTCACTTATATAGTGAAAGAAAGCCTTCTCCCCCTTCTTAATTCCTTCAGCTATCTGCAGCTCCTTCTGCGCGTTTGCTTGTCTGACTTCCCTACTTGCCTTACTAGCCAACCTTAGGTAATTTTACCAATCCACCCCTCTCTTGGTCTTCCTGAATTTTTTATAGGCCAACCTCTTTTCCCTTACTGCCTGGGCAACCCCAGAACTGAACCAACTGGGTGCTTTGCCCGTTGTGTTCTTCCCCCTTAGCCTAATACACTCATCTGTGTCAACCAGTATTCCTTCCTTAATAATGGACCAACTTTGGTCCACCTCCATATCTGCTCTGATGCCCACCAGATGGCTCCTTAGCACTTCACCCATTTTCCTGAAGTCCACCCTCCTGAAATCCGAGATTTTGGTCTTAGTTGGAATGCTTTCCCTGCCCGTATCCAACTGGAACCACATTGTGCAATGGTCACTTCAACCCAGTGGCTCCCTGACCATTATTTCCTGTACATGCTCCCCATTTGTGAACACCAGATCAAGAATTGCCTCAGTTCTTGTTGGTTCAGTGATGCCCTGAGTCAGGAATCCACTCTGCAGTCCTTCCAGGATCACCAGACTCCTAGCACCATGTTGTGGATGGTATGCTCCAGTCCACATTGGGCAGGTTGAAGTCCCCCACAATTACCACCTCTCCTTTCCCCACAACTTCCAATGTTTGTGAGCTCAGTTCCCTGTCCCTCTCCTCATCCTGACTGGGTGGTCTGTAAACCACCCCAACCTCATATTTCTCCCTCTTTTGGACCTTAGCTCAACTCATTATGCCTCCACCTCCTCTTCCTCTGACTCCTCCCTCATGCAAGTTATTCCCTCCCTGATATAAACTGCCATCCCCTTCCCGACTACCCTGTCTGTCCTATACAGTTTATATCCAGGGATCGCAAGGTCCCAGTCATGGTGTGATGTTGACCAAGGCTCAGCTACTGCAACTATGTCCACCCTCCTGTCTGCTAATAGTGCCTGCAGGTCATCCATCTTGTTTCCAAGACTCTGTGCATTTAGAGACACCACCCTCCACCTAGAATCTGAACTTCCTTCTCTTTCCTCTATTGTTCTATTCACATTTATCCCCTCTGTGTGCACCCTTCCACGTACTCTTGTTATGTGTTCCTCACCCCCTCCAGCCTTTGCTAACTGTAATCATGCCCCTTCCACCTCCTCCCTCTAGACCTCTTCCGTCACTGTTGGGGGGAGGTTCCCTGACCTCCTCTTCTTGGAGTCTGTGGGCCTGCATGCCCACTGCCCCCCCCCTCAGTAGTTTAAATTAAGTGTAGTGGTTACGTATTCCCCCAGTTTGCCCCTAGTACCCTCAAACCCTCCCTACTGAGGTGTAGCCTGTCAGGTGAAAAGAGTGCTTTGTTTGACCGGTCTCCTCCCAGTCCCCAATACAGACAAACATCTCCTCCCTGCACCATTTCCTCAGCCAGTCATTAAAACCCTCCATTCTTCTTTTCCTGGCTGTGCTGGCCCGTGGTACTGGTATCACCCCTGAGAAGGCCAGCAAACTTCCCTCCTCCCTGCAGATCTTCACTAACTCTCTGATCTTACTTTGCACTAACTCAGCCTCCTCCCCAGCAAGGTCGTTGGTTCCTAAATGTATAACTACATTAGGTTTTCCTCCAACCTCCCTTACTATTTCCCTTATTCTTGGGCCCACCTTCCCACCTGTCATCCCTGGCATACAAACCACCCTCCTGCTTGGGTCCCCTTTCCTTCCCCAGTGAATACCCATAATTATGTAGTCCCCTATGATTGCCACCCTTTCATCATCTTGTCAATGAGTGTTGTTAGTCCTCCACATTTGAAAACGGTGGAAACCCGCCTTGTCATGTTCTTCTTCACCCATGGAGAAGGTAGAAGCTAGCCATTCTCAAGTCCTCAAAACATGCAGGAGTTTGAATCTGGCCTTTTTTGAAAACTCTTCCTCCCGAGGATCTTCCTGAGTAGTGGGAAATTGTGCAGAAATGACCTCACTTTTGTTCGTTTTCTGTTTCCCTTCTGCAGCTTCATCTGAAAGAATCTCCTCTTCCTGTCAACTTAGTTTGTCCTACTTGTCCAAAGGTCCCACCAGTTTCACATGCTGTCCACCACCGAAACTGGTGGAACCTAGGACAAATAAATAAACTAATGAGTGGAAAGGAGATTCTGTCAGGTACAGTTAAGAAGTAGAAGGGAAAAACAGGATGGGAACAAAACTGAGGCCCACTCTGCCCAATTTCATACGACTCAGGATTATTCTTTGGGAGGAGGAGTTTTTGAAATGGAAGTCAGGCTGGAGGATATGCTAATGATAATGGTTTTAGTTGCCAGAGCAGGCTGAGGCAAGATCAAGGCACGAGAAGAAATCTCTCTGTTGATGTAGTGGGGTAGTAGGTGGTCAAAGAAAAGCATTGAGCTGTGGACCACTTTTTCCTGTTCTAAAGGGTGAGTGAAAGAGACCTGCACACAAATGATTTTCAAATACCAATTTTTTAGTTACTCCTTATAAACAGTATGGTTTCAGATCTGTAGCACCAGAGAGAAATAGGAGAGACAGAGAGAGAGAGAGAGAGAGAGAGAGAGAGAGAGAGAGAGAGAGCAAGCGAGCAAGAGAGTGAAAGAGGCAGGCTATAGATTTTTCAGCATGTCAGAAGCGAATTTATAACTATAGTACCTTACTAAGAGAGTGTATTAGCAGATTTGAATTTTTCCTGATGTAAAGCATTACTTTATTATCCCATGACAGAGAAGGTATGAGAGGCTTTGGATTTTCCCTCATGTAGAGGCAGGTGCTGCACACCACCAGCAGTGAGAAAAAGAAAGTGTGAAGGTCTTTAACATTTTCCTCACGCAAAGTGGGGCTTATGTAAACCCTACAGAGTGACAGTGTGCATGGCTTTGGATTTTTTCATGAGCAAGTGCCTTCTGTTCCATAAAAGACACACACACATACACACACACACACACACACACTGAACAAATATGCATTTAGGGAAAACAAAAATTAAACGTACCTGTAACCACTGCTGGTGATGCCAATGCTACCTAGATGCCTTGGCGGTTCTGCAGAAAGCTAAGCAACAATCTTGCCTTGATTGTATAACCTGACTCACAGAGATACTCACTAGCACAGAAACAATATTGTACTGTACACTAATTTCATAATGGCAATAGTGAATGATTACGGCTAGTTGCTCAAGTAAACACATAAAGTTTACGGTAACAGGCTTGCATCTTAAGCAATGCCACTTAGTCATGCCTCTTCCTTGTCCATGCCCAAGTCACAGACTTGCCCTAGTCAGAATAATAATATTAATAGAGAACAATAAATAAACAGTAGACTAATATTTAGAAGAAATTGTGTGGCAAGGGAGTACATAGAAGCAATAAATTACCACATAGGGCCAGGGGGGGAGAGGGGCGGATCAGCCCCACAGAAGAAAGAAACAGTAGCCTAATATTTATAAGATATTGTGCAGCAAGGGAGTATGTAGAAACAATAAATTACCACATAGGACCCAGAGTGTGTGGGGGTGGAGCGCCCCCACAAAAGAAAGAAACAGTAGACTAATATTAAGAAAATATTGTGTGGCAAGGAGTACATAGAAATAATAAACTACATAGGACCTATAGAGTGTGTGTAGGGGGGCGCCCACAGAAAAAAGATGTATTCAAACAGAAGAAACAGTGCATGACTTAAGCCACGTTTGATGTCTCGAGTACACAGAAACAGCGATAATAGTAGGTAGGAAATGCAGAAAAATACCTGCCTCCGCTGTAGTAAGATTCTGTATTGTACTGTTAATGAACTGATGTCTGATTTAGTCTGTAGTATTTTGTGTATTTTGGGGACTATCATTAGCCCAAGATAAAAACATTTGCCTGCATTTACTATGGTGTCAGCTTTGTTTGTTTATGGTGTGGGTCATCAGTGCTACCTAGATGACTTGGCGCTTCTGCAGAAAGCTAAGCAACAATCTTGCCTTGATTGTATGACCTGACTCACAGAGACACTCACTAGCACAGAAACAATATTGTACTGTACACTTATTTCAAAATGTCATGACCCCAACTAAAATGTAGATACAGCACTTAGAAGTGTAGTTGCACTGCTTGAAAGACAGCTCGGTTTGTGCATGAATTGATTTTATACCTTTTTTCCAGAATTTTTTTTTCCAGGTGCTGATTTTCACTCATATGAACCTCCTGCTAAACTAAGCTGGCACTATGGCTCACATAATGGATGCACCACAGAGTGGAATTATATAACTTGGAAATGTTATAGTCTGTTCACATGTGTACCGTACTGTACATCACAGCTACCACATTATTTATTGATTATTGCATATGTATTTTTCATGTTCTATGTGGTACATGTTTATAGATTATAGTTGTTGTTATCAATGCACAGTCAAGGATAATGTAACCCTTTGCACTCTTGTAGTCTGTCTGTATCTTTGATTTTTGTCTTGCTTTTACCGCTTCTATATTACCTATGTTATCCACCACCCCCTTCCCCTAGGATGCACCATTAGATAAGCAACTTGTTGTTCAGTGTGTTTTTCTGGTTAATCTCTTCAATAAATAAATAAATAAAAAACCAACAATTATAGGTTACAAATTCATGTCAAAAATTACTAAACATTTTTTTGTCAGTTTCCCATCTTTATTTCTGGGTTTATTGTTCATTGTTATTAATTTGTTCAGAACTTTTTCCAAAACCTCAAATGAATTTTTAGGGGTTTGGAATGATTCTAAACTTAAGAAGTAGAACTGTTGGGAACAGGACTTGTTTTAGAATTTATTTGCAGTCCTTAGAGGGGAGTTACCAACTTATAAGAGGACAGAGGCAATTGAAAAAATTTCTGTTCTGTAATATGTTCGAATGAGCATTGGTTTTGTTTGGGAAAAAGGATCAACTCTCTTTCCCCAAAGTGCTAAGGCAGGATAACCCCAAAGTATTCGCTTTTAGCCTGTAATGGCTCACCAGTTAGTGTGGGTGATCTCTGTTTTTTTCACATCACTATGGGTGCAACCATGGCTGAAAAGCTGAGGAGGACATGTATCTACCTAATCTTTTATGCCAATGCCAGTGTCATTGGGCATTTGGCAGGGCCTTAGAAGTTGAGGGGGGCTGGTCCCCCTCATCTCCTTCCCAGAGGTTGTGCCCATGCACATCACAAAAGGATGGCACTGAGAAGGTAAGCGTACTATATTTTAAGTAATTCGCCATGTCAGGGTTTGCATTGGATTTTAATGCATGCCCAAGGGGTACAGTAAGGTGCATGAGGTCAAAGGGTGAGTGTCCTTACCCCTTTGAAGTACATTAAAATCCTATGATGCACACCCTCGAGGGGCTTATTATGCTTATAAAATGTAGGTTTATTTGGGAAGTGGAAAATGAAATTTAGCACCTGACTGGGCATTTATAGAGATTTAATGCATGGTCAGGTGAAGTCTCTTGGTCAATAAACTTAAAAGATTTTTTTTCCTGACATTTTATAAAGCTTTTTTAAATATTAAGCAAGTCAGAGAGAAATGGTGTACTGATAAAGAAATATATCCCATGTATGGTACTTGTTGAGACTAACTGTATCTAGCAGAGGAGGGCAACAAAAACGATTCTAAGGCAGCAAGAGTAGTCCTACATGGAGATGCTCAAGGACCTCACCATGAATTCGCTGAGGGAGGCGGGGGGGGGGAGCATGATTAAAACATTCAAGTTCCTTCACAGGCTAAACAAAATGGACACCAGTGATCTGTTTACAGTGAATGGAAACACAGGCACAAGGAAATGCAAAGACGCCAGCAGGACAGAGATTCAGTAAGGACATCAGGAAGTATTCCTTTATGAACAGGGTGAGAGATTAGTGGCACAGTCTGCTGGGGGGGGGTTGCCAAGTCAGTGGAGGGATTCAAGTGAGGATAAGACAAACATATGGGGTTGGAGCGGCTAGCAGGGGAGGATGTCATGGCTGAGGTGGGGGTAAGTGACCACTAGCACATTTGCATCATACTGTAGGTAGCGACTAGCCAACGAGATTAAATTCTATGTTTCTAGTGTTTGTACTGTTAGAGGTAAATCCAAAATACAGACAATAAATCACTGTTATTCATCAAAAGGCATTCTTTCTGCTATAATTGAAACAACCCAGAGTTGGTCTCTGATGTTTAGCTATAGAAATAATATTCAGTCTTAACCCTTTTAATCAGAATGCAAATGAGATGCCTTACCCAGATTGTCAATAACAAGGGAACAAAATACTTTCTTGGAAATGGTGCACCAAATATTCATCATGAATAAGTTACCTGTCATTGCAAAGAATGAAGCCGGAGTCACCCCTGAAAATACTTTCTTGTCAAGGTGTTACATTATATTTTGTACAGGTAGCCAAACTATGTTGCTCAAGAGAAACTGAAGTGATGTTTCAATCATAAATTTTAATTGAATGTGTGTGGGGGCATGGGGCTTATGTATATTTGCTGCATTCAGTGAAAGGATATTACAAGAATAGCCTAATCTTGTGACCAGGATAGGAGAGTATAATATACTGTAGTTTAACATATCATTGTAGATATAGTAAAGCTGTTAACCAGGAATTTTTATTTATTTTCTTAAATCTAATACAGATACAAAGAATTGCAATAGTCAGTACCAAGGATGCAAGGCTAAATAATTAATGCCACAAATGATGTCCCCATGAGATGTTTAAATTGACTGAAAGGGAGACTGGGTCTATGGGAACCATGGTGTCAGGCGAGAGAAAGGGGATCCTTGCTAGTACACTCCACATCTGGGTACTTGTTATGGCGTAGCAGGTAAAAAGAAAGATGTAGCCCTAACTGGCTTAGTTGGAAGAACATTAGAGGAGAGGAACACAAATGGTGCAGACACCAAAAAAAAACACAAAAAAAACATGGGAATCAGAGGACAAGGAAAGCACAGGGGTAGTAACAAAGTAGGAACAGAGGTTAGATGGGAGGGGGTATGCCTTAATGTCAGGAGCCTAGGTAACAAAACCAGCAAGCTCCAGGTGCTGATGGCAAACACTGAGGTGGACCTTTTGGCCATTATGGAAATGTGAGCTTCTGAAAAAAAACAACTGGGAACTGATAGTCCCTGGGTACTCAGTGTTCAGGAGTGAAAGAGGAGCAGGTGTTGGGGGGGGAGGAGTAGCCCTTTTTGTCAAGGACGGCATTGAGTGGTGGAAGATGGGTGTGTCAGGGGAAGCAATGGGGAAATAGAATCACTGTGAGTGTAACTCATGGCAGCCTCAGGCAAGAAACTACTCTTGGGGTGATCTGTAGACCAGATAATGCCCTGGGATCAGATGGGTTGCATCTGAGGATACTCAGGGAATTGACAGCTAAACTGGCTGAAGCCCTGATAGATCTATTCAGTAGCTCGCTAAGGACGGGAGTAGTTCTGAAGGATTGGAGTAAGGCAGCCATAGTTCTGCTCTTTAAGGATGGGACAAGAAACAGGCAGGGAACTACAGACCTGTCTCTTATTTCTAGTGTAGGGAAGCTGATGGAGTCGCTGGTCAAAGAAGACCTCGTGGACTACTTGGAGAGCAATGGTCTCCATGATAGTAAAAAGTAGAGATTCATGGCAGGGAGGTCTTGTCAAACTAACCTGATCATTTTCTTTTACTGGAGACACAGGAATTGGATATGGTCCATGCTGTGGATTTGCTCTACTTCAACTTCAGCAAGGCGTTCCACTCAGTGCCTCACCAATGCTTGCTGAAGAAGTGGGAGGATCTGGGTGTGGCTAAGGTCATAGTAAAGTGGGTAGGTAACTGGCTAAATTGGAGGTAGCAGAGGATCTGGTCCTCTTCATTATGTTCATCAGCAACATTGGTGAAGGAATCCAGGGCAGGCTTTGTCTCTTCACAGATGACACTAATCTCTGTGGGAGGGTGGATAGCAAAGAGGGAAAAGAAACAATGCGGAGACTTACAAAAGCTAGATGGGTGGTCTAAGGTTTGGCAGTTGAAATTGAACACCAAAAAGTGCCAGGTAATACACCTAGGGAGCAAAATCCCAGGATGGAGTACTGGATGGGAGGGGTGAAACTTAGCACAATGGCTGAGGAACAAGATGTTGGGGTTATCATCAGTGATGCCTTCAAGCAACTGACTAGTGCAACAAGGTATATAATGACGTAAGCATAAATCTGAGATGCATTGGGAGGGGTATTGATAGCAGAAGGGAACAGGTAATACTTTCCATTTAAAGATCCTTAGTGAGGCCTCACCTGGAGTACTGCACCAAGTTTTGGAGTCTTCACCTCAGGAAAGACAGGGATAGGCTGGAGATGGCGCAGTGCAGGGTGATGAAAATGATTCAGGGACAACAGGGCAGGTCCCATGAGGAGCATCTCAAGGCACTGAACATGTACTCTCTGGAAACCAGAAGGGGGGGCATATAATACAGACTTTCAAGTTCCTAAAAGGAATTAACAAGGTGAACTGCACTGAACTATTTAGCCTGAATACTAGCTCATGGTCATGTGGGCATCTAACATTAGGGAGGTTCAGGAGGGACATAAGGAACTACTTTTTCACAGAACCATGGTGGAGCCTTGGAACAGTCTTCTAGCTGAGGTGGTGGGTGTGAAAACCTATGCTGGTTTCATGCATGGTTGGGGACAGAATAAAGGGTATAGTGGTGGCTTGGGGCAACAGAATCAGGGAGGAGAAGGGGAGGGAGTGGGGAGGGCTATGACCCTGGAGGGACAGTTGGCCATAGGGAACTCAGGCACACTTGGTGGACCATTGGTCTTTTTCTGCTGTCATTGTCTATGTTTCTCCGTCGTAGGAAAGCTGATAGAATCACTTACTAGAGAGGACCTTGTAGACTACCTAGAGAGCAACAGGCTCCAGGATAGTAAAGAATATGATTTTGTGGCAGGAAAGTCTTGTCAGACTAACCTGAGCTTTTTCTTTGATTGGGTGACCAAAGAAGTAGACAAGGGCCACTCTGTGGATCTGCTGTATTTTGACTTCAGCATGGCTTTTGATTCAGTACTGCACAAAAGGTTGCTCAAAAAGATAAGAGACCTGGGCATGGCTAAAACTGTATTGAACTGGGTGGGTTGTTGGCTAGAAGGGATATAGCAGAGGGTGGTGGCCAATGGCATTAAAGCGGAAGAAAAGGAAGTTATGAGCGGGGTTCCACAGGGATCTGTCCTGAGTCTGGTCCTCTTCAACATGTTCATTAGTGACATTGGTAAGGGAATTCAAGGCAGGCTGTGTCTCTTCGAAGATGATGCAAAACTATGTGGGAGGGTGGATAGTGATGAGGAAATAAGGGATATGCAGAGGGTCCTACAAAACTAGAGGGGTGGTCAAAGGTCTGGCAGTTAAAATTCAATGCCAAAAAGTGCAAGATAATGCACCTAGGGAAAAGGAACGCCAGGACAGAGTACTGGATGGGTGGAGTGAGACTTAGCACTACAGAAGAGGAAGAGGATCTAGGAGTTATTGTCAGTAACTTCCTTAACTCATTCTACCCTGGGTGGCCATTTTGTATCAGGAGAATCATTGGATAGTTTGGACTTCATATGGAGCTATTGGATACAATAAGTTAAAATAATGAGCCAGTGCAACAAGGCCTATAGTAAGTCTAACAGGATGCTGAGCTGTATCAGGAGGGGCATTGATAGCAGAAGAAAATAGGAAATACTTCCCTTATACAGATCCCTTGTGAGGCCACACATGGAGTCATGCTTCCAGTTCTGAACCCTCATCTTAGAAAGGACAGGGGTAGGTTGTAAACAGCGCAGAGTAACAAAAATGATTCAGGGCCAGCAGGTTCAACAGGGCATATCCCTTGAGGACCACCTCAAGACACTAAATATGTACTCATTGGAAATCAGAAGGAAGAGGGGAGTTATGATAGAGACCTATTAAATCAAGGGACAAGGAAGTCATTATTCCAATGTACTCTTCGTTGGTAAGACCGGTTCTGGAATATGGGACCCAGGTCTGGTCACCATACAAAATAGGGGATGTTGCAGTGTTGGAGAGAATACAGTAAAGGACCACCAGATCAATAGCTTATATGGAAGGAAAAGACTATAGAACTCATTTGACAAATTTGAACATGCTGTCTCCTTGGAGTACAGGAGAGTCGGGGGGACATGCGTTTGGTTCATAAGGCTTGGACAGATAATGACCTTTGGGAAAGCATAGGTCTAGAAGCTAGTAACAACATCTGTAAAACCAGGTCCCATCCACTACAATTGGAGGCAATGTATACTCGATCAGCACACGCAGCTTGTTGGTTTAATCAGCGGGTAGTACAAAAATGGAACAAACTGCCATTGGAGGTGGTGGCAAGTAGGATAACAAACAGTTTTAAGCAAAAGCTAGATAACCACCACCAGGGAATGCTAGTTAATTATTGAAAGGCGAGCTATACGGACATGAATCTGTCAGCTCTGCAAAATCCTATGAATCCTATGAGTCCTATGACCTTCAAGTTCCTTAAAGGAATTAACAAGGTAAACTGTAGGGAATTATTTATGCTGAATACCAACTCAAAGTCACGTGGTCTTGAGTAGAAATTAACAGGAGGGAGGTTCAGGAGAGACATGAGGAAGTACTTCTTCATGGAAAGGGTGGTAGAACCTTGGAACAGTCTGTTGGCTGAGGTGGTGGGTGCAAATACAGTCAGGGGATTCAAGCAGGCATAGGATAGGATGAAGGGAATAGTGGTGAAAAGACCAGGGCGGAGAATGAGGATAGGACAGGGAGAGTTAGTACTCTGGAGGAACAGTGAGTTCCAGGGATAATATGGAATATGGGCAGACTGGATGGACCTCTGGTTTTTTCTGCAGTCATGGTCTATGTTTCTAAGTTTCTATGCTTCAAATCGTTTAATAATAAACAATTTAATACTGCTTGAGTGACTTACTCAAGTTGTTTTACCTGTATTTTTTCTAATGTTATTGTATTAGAACTAATGTTACTGTATTAGAACATATGTTCTATTATTTGTTGTTTCAGGTAATGCATTTTTATAATATACCTAATGTGATGTTTTGTGTATTTGATTATTGATTCCAATTCACTCCTGAAAAAGTAGCTGATGTTCCAGTAGGCTTACCTGGTTAACAAATAAAAGTGGAAGTAAATAAAAGTGAAACTTCATTTAACCAGGAGAAGTGAATGTTAAGACATCTCCAATACCTTCTGGCAAATATACTGAAATGTCCCCATTTACCACAGGTGCTATCTATAGATGGCACGAACATATAACTGCACTTTGACTACTGCAAACACCAGTGCAGTTCGAAAGAATTTATTTGCTGCAGATAACTTGTCTGAAGAAGTTGTGAGAGATCATAATAGATCACAATTAACATGCAGGGAATTTGCTTCAGTTTAGAATCATAGGGCAGTGTAACATATTGCATCAGCTGGATATCAGATCACCCTTCTTCAAAACAGCTCAAGATGTGCAGATTTAAAACCAGGCCTTGTCAAAACAGAAATCGGCATGCTGTCTAATTAGCAAATATTGCATTTGCTTATGAAATACTCTACCCCTTTATAGTCAAAGTGCCCTGCTGAGTTACTTCTCTGGAGAAAACCCAGTGCCAGCTTTCCACTTTTAAAACCATAGGCTGCACAAGGTGTCAATGTAATAGCAATTGAATTTTGCAGCTTTTCATTACCTGTAGTGCCTATTTTTACCTTGCAGGGGATCTGCATAATAATTTAAAGGTCTAGCTTCCAAGTTTCCTTGTTTGCTGCATTTTAAGTGGGACCTGGCTACATGTTGTTGTGTCAGCATGGCTCAGTTGGTAGCACATCTGCCTCTGGACAAGAAGGTTGGGGGTTTTAGTCCCACGCTGTGATTGGGCTCATATCATGAATGCTGACACCTGAGTACAATATTAGGGAAGTGTTGTACTGTTGGGGTGTGCTGTTATTTGGACGAGATGTTGAACCGAGGTCCTATCTGCCTTTTCTGGTGGTTGTTTAGGTGGACATTATTGATCTCATGGTACTTCTTGAAAAGAGTAAGATAATTTTTATTAAAATAATTTATGAAAATGCAACAGATACTCAGGACAATATCAAAACAGAAAAACAAACATATTCCTCAAAATAAAAAAAATAAAAACACTCAAGAAAAGAAAAAAAAAGAAACTGCTACGTCACATTTCTAATGAAAACCCAGAACTACAGAAGAGAAAACATGACAAGAAATACAGTCACTATACTTGGAAAGCTTAAAAAATTAGATATAATCAACACCCCCAGACCTGTTAGTGCAACCAAGTATGCCCCCTGAGGAAGAGAGGGTTTGTACCTTGAAGCACTGGGGCTTGTGAGTTCAGTATGTTTGTTGCCTAGTATTTGTTAGTTTTGCACAGTTTACACGCTAAAGCCAATTTTTATCCCGATTCAGTGGAGTGCTTGTCTAATTTTGTTTCCGTGCAACCAAGTAAGCCATTCCATGAAGACAGCAAACGATGCAGGACAGAAAACTTGCTGTCTCTTCTCGCCAAAAGTTCAGCACTGACGCAGTGTAACAAAAAAAGAGCAGAATCCTTTTATTGTTGTTGCAGTATGAAATAGCACCTATTTTGCCAAATGTGCCATTTCAAGCAGCCAAATGCCACCAACACTGTGCTTTTGGGCCAAGAGTAGGGGAATTTCTCTGGAGCTCTGGCCAGATTTTCCCCATTCACTAGAATGTCACTAACAGCTTAATCTGGTTCAATTTCAATTAGTTTACATCTGTGTCCCCACCCCGTCAAGGCTAAAAATAGGCTGTATTATCTAGTCTTCCTTTCCTAATCAACAAAAATTAAATAATTAATTAAATAAATAAATAAAGACAATTAAATAATTACATCACATATTTGTGTCCTGCTGAAAATCAAACTACTGAATGAAAAACAAATTTCAACCTTTTCTCAGTCTGACATGTAATGCTCCCTTCAAATATTTAGAGGTTCTCTCAGTTTGGTTATTGTTTAGTATACTACTGTAAATACATTCTGTACATGCTTGGAACATTTTTAAAGAGCACCAGGTTCAGTGCTGTTATCAAACCCCCCAAATGGTGCCTTACCTGTTGCGAACTTAAATAGTTCATATCTTGAATTACACATCACCCCCTATATAGTACTCCACATTCCATACCAGTGAAGTACTATAAAGGGGGCTCACCTAATCAACTTTATCAGGTGAGTAAATACCATTTTTCTGTGGTCTAGATTTGTAAGGGGAAGGGATTGCAATTCATGGCTCAGAGGAGTAGGCCACCAGATTCCTTCCCTTTCCTGATCTTGAATTGTAAAAGTACCACTCCGTGCCACCCCTTGCCCCCTTATGTTTTGTGACATAGTACTGTGTCGAGCATGGGGGTGTACTCCATTGATATCAATGAGTGCAGGTTTAAAATTAATTTTCTATATATTTTAGCGGTGCACTGGAGTCAAATCAAAGCTTCTGCTCAAGTAGTAAGAGCCTTATTAGTTGAGTGGTGGCTTTGATTTGACCCCAGTGCGCCTCTAAAGCATATAAAAAAGTAATTTTAAATCTTCCCCATTGATGTTAATGGACCGGGCGCGGTGGCGCTGAGGGTTGAGGCGCTGGACGCCACATCTCGCACCACACTGGTGACCCAGAATCGGGAACTGACTCGGGTTGTTGGAGTTGGCAGGGGAGGGAAGGGATCAAGAATCTGGAGGACTGCTCTCCCTTCCCAAGGAGGGTACAGGGATCTGCGCTACTCCTGGGTGGCCCCTGATGGTGGTAGGAGGGCAGTGCTAGGAACTTGTGGCATGAGCAGATGCAGGGTAGAACTGCGGTGGACATCAGCATGTATGTGCCTCTGACATCATTGCACATCTGAGCTCTGGGGACAACAAAACAAGTGAAACTCCCCCCTTGGATTGAGAGGTGGCGAGGGGTCCAGTAGACTGGGCCCACATCCCCAATGCTGGGCTGACTCCCCAATGGCTGGCTGAGCCCCTCAATGGATGGACCCTGTAATTTTAGAAAGACCACCAGGTAGGAGAGGTGGGCCCGCTCCTGGGGGGTGATTTGGGGGGCTGCAATGTCCAGTTGAGGGGTGCTGGAGGGGAGGAGGGTTCAGGCAGGGGAGTAGAGGTATTAGTCTGAGTGACCACCTCTGAGAGTTGCCCAGTCCTTGTAGGGAGAATAAAGAAAGTTTAAAAAAATATATATATATATAAATGGAGCATGCCCCTGCACTCTACAAACTACTATGTCACAAAACGTAAGAGCATGGCGGCGGCTCCAGGGTGGCACTTTTGCAGCTCAGGACCAGGAAGGTGAAGGGATCTGATGGCCAGCTTCTGTAAGCCATGAATTACAATCTGTTCCCCTTACAAATCTAGACCACAGAAACATTTAAGATATGGAAAGTCCAAAACTGGTAAGGCACCAGTAAGGGGCTTGGAGATTTTTTTTTTATCACCATAATTGTTGCTCTTTAAATCATTGTAAATGTACTAAATGGTGCTGGGATTCATGGCCTATCTTATTGTATAAATAAATTTGCCTTGCCTTAAAAGTCAGTTTACATGAAACTGAAGAGCTTAGAGGAAATGTTGACGATCATTATATTGTATTTGCCATAAAGCAAAGTAATATTGTACAAGCTATAAAACAAGTGTTCTGCATAGAAGTAAAACAAACACAAAAACCTGCATTGATCACCACTTACTCTAGAATCAGCATATTAGGGATTTATGGGCAGTTAAATTAGTTTAGCACTAATTTTAGCCATGGCAGCCTATGGGGCACTGTAAATAATACTTTTACAGGCTTTCTCTGACCAAAGCATTCTACTTGTATGAGAAATTTTTAAAGGGCACTTGTCACCGCTACACACTACCCTAGAGTGACAAAAGAGAGAAGATGAGTCTGAGGGAGTTGAGCTTCTACTGGCAGGAAAGGAGAGTTGATGGAGGGGCCGAAGAAGGTGATAAATGGGAGAGGGATCTCTATGGCTTCTAGATGAAGGGGAAGACGGAAATAGGAAGGTTCTGATAGGACTGGGGTTAAACTAGGAAGGGAAAAGTGGGAACTGAGTGGAGGGGGAAGGAGGGAGGGGGAAGGAGATTGAGGAAGAAAGGGGAGAGCAGAAGGAAGAGAGAGTAGTGGCAGAAAGGGGAACTGTAACATTGCTGATGAAGAGATGCATTTTGACCATTTGTGAGGGAACCAGACTTGGCTAACCTTTCACTATGCTGCAAATGTACTCCTGTTTTGACTTTCAGGTTAAGGCAAATGTATTTATGTGTCACTCAACCCAGATGGCTCTAAATGCTCTGGATGCCTTACAAAAACATCAGAGTCAGAATCAAAACTGGATCCGACATCCCACTGGCAGTCATTGACATTAGCTGTTTTGATGCTACCATATAGTTTGGCAAATTCAAAAGGACCACCCTCCTATTGAAGTGGTAGATGCAAGTGGCAAAACATTGGGGTTCTTAGAAATTATGATAATTTTTATATGCTTGCTTAGAAAACAAGATGATATATAATAAAACATTTATAAAGGAAATTGGGTGTATTTCATCCTGCTCATCTCTCTGAAGTCTTTTGTACTGCAATAACCCATGCCCCAGGTGGTTGAAGGCATTCAGCTAAGCCTCATACCTCACAAACAACTGTGGGCATATCTTAATACAGCCAACCTCACACTCGTTTGTGGGTTATTGTTTACATGGATACCCTGTACAGTTTTTTTTCCTGTCAGAGAAAAGTACTGTATACTGCTTCTGTTTTGATCTGCTGTGTTCAAAATGTTTGATGTTGATGCCCTTCTCCCTTTCATTTATTTCATTAATGAATTAATTTACTTAGGCTTGTGGACATCAGTGCAGCCTCATCGAGGTGAAATATCTGTTTTTCAAGTGTGTCTTGAGGCTGATACTGCAGGAAAGTCTATACTTAACAGTTAACAGAGCCACAGAGAACATGAATTCCCAGCACTGGCTAAAACATATTTACAAAGGCTGGCATAACATAAATCTTTTAGTAAATGTTTTAGTAGGCTTCCACATTTCTAGTTCAGGGAAAGACCATATGCTTTAAGAGGGATAAACCTATTTATAAAATGGCAAGAAAAAATCTAGAAATTTTATTGGCTGAAAGATGCCACCTGACCGCATTAAAATCCTATAATGCACACCATGTTGTGGCTTATTACTTACACAGGAAAGCTCAATGGTAGCTGAAGCTTTCTAGTTTGCCCATAGATTTGAATCAAGCTCAGTTATTTGTTTTAATAATCATTTTCCCATAGTTTACTGTATTTCATTCAAGGGTATTGGGAGGGGCTTTAATCTCAGAATTACCACTCCATTAGCATTATCAGCTTTATTTAATATTGCTGTTACCTAGAGAATCCTACAGGTTCCTAAAATTAGACAAGGTTGCTCTCTGGCACCTCGGAGGTTAAAGTTTGAGAACTCTTGCTGCCATGGGCTCTGGCACATGTGTAGTGGAAGGACCTGGTGTGCTGTATAATTGCCACTCAGATGAGCATCAGTCCATTTTTATGTTTGCTTGCACGCATGTGCAAGAAACATAGTGCGATCATCCAAAATGCAGTGCCATACAGTTGAAAGAGAGAGCTCCACTTCAGTGAGCAGCGCTCTCCCCACACACTGCGCTTAAGCATTCATATTGCATGCTCATCGCTCCCCCACGCACACACTGTATGGCCGAATAGGTGCCCAATCCCCGTTGGCTTTACAGTCTCCCCAAAAAAAGCTTTCCAGGTGCCATGCTGGGAGCCCACCCCAGTGTGGCAAAATTGTTATGGCTGGCGGGGTGCCCAATCCCTGTTGGCTCCAGGCCCCAAACAGCCTTCCAGCTGCCATGCTGGGAGCCCACCCCAGCATGGCAAATGTCCCATGTCGTCTTCCTAAAAAAGAAACTGTAAACAAAAAAGTTCCCTCTGTGGTCTTCCTGCCCACCGCACCACCCTCTGTGCACTCTGCCTCCCCACCCTCCACCTCACCCCATACTTACCTCTAAGTCCAGAGCGACAATCTTTGGTGGACCGGGAACACGTCTGCACTCTTCAAAGCCGACCACGAACTGAGGAAATGCCGGTAAGCTGTGTAATGTAATAAACAGGGTTTTTTCAACTTTGGTGCATATCTCAGGCATTTTTTTGAATTTTGGGACCAAATTTTTAACATGGGGTTTTTGGGACCCCTCCTCATGAATTCTTGAACTGTCATGGCGTTAATTGGGCCCAAAGGGTGATTTTGCAGTCACTGCACGAAATCACCTTTAAGATCTGATTAAGGAAACAACAGTGCTGTTGTTCATAAGGTGGGCTCTTAAAAAGCTTATGTGGCAAATTTGGTGAAAAAATTCCTAAAAATGACTGTTTTACGAGCACGCGTTGCATAGTTTCTATGCACGCTCGTAAGTTCATGAATTTTTGATATTTGCACTCCAGATTTTCAATATTGCCATTTTACCATGCCTCCTTATGAGCAGTACAGCTGTAATTTTTCACATCTCACCCAAAATGTGTTTCCGCGTATGTAGTGCACAATGGCGCAGTCGGTGTGCAAAATCAAAGTATGGGACACATTAAGAAAATCACAGTGACACTATCCATGAGCAAAGGTCTTAAAATGGCTATGTTGAAAATTTGGTGAAAAATTTTCTAAAAATGACTGTTTTACAAGTGTGCATTGTGCAGTTCCTACGCACGCTCGTAAGTTCGCAAATTTTTAATATTTGCACTCCAGATTTTCAAAATTGCCATTTTAACACACCACCTTATGAGCAGTACAGCTGCCATTTTTCGCATCTCACCCAAAATGTGTTTCCGCACATGTAGCACACAATGGTGCAGTCGGTGTGCAAAAGCAATGTTTGGGGCAGATTAAGAAAATCACAGTGTCACTGGTCATGAGCAGAGGTCTTAAAATGGCTATGTTGAAAATTTGGTGACAAAAGTCCATAAAATGACTGTATTATGAGTGAGCATTGCACAGTTTCCACACACCCTCATAAGTTCATGAATTTGTAATATTTTCAGTCCAGATTTTCACTAGTGGCATTTTTCCACACTTCCTTATGAACAGTACAGCTGTCATTTTTCACAACATGGCCGATATGTGTTTTCACACTTTCAGCACAGAAATGCGTGGTCGCTGTGGGAAATCACTGTTCAGGACAGATTCAGAAAATCATAATGACACTGTTCATGATTGGAGGTCCCAAAATGCCTGTGTTGACAATCTGCTGTAAAAAATCCCCAAACTAATTACATTACGGGTGTGTGTTGCATCGTTTCTATGCACGCTTGTGACTTCACCAGTTTTTTTAATATTTTCACTATAGATTTTCAACATTGCCATTTTTTACACCTCCCCATGAACAGTACAGCTGTCCTTTTTCACATCCTGTTCAGAATGTGTTTTGCACCTGTGGTGACAAATGCCGTAGTTGCTGTGCAAAAGCAGCTTTCAGCTAACAAACTGATATTGCCACTGTTCATGAGGTAAGGGTCACAAAAAAAAGATGTTGAAAATTTGGAGTGAAAAAAACAATGAATGCCTGAGGAGTTAGGGTTTCCGACCATAACACCCCACCCTGTAGAGAATGACAGGCATCAGGGCTGTGACTTGGGATTGTTGCCTGCAATGCTCATACCGTTCCACCCCCAACCACACCCTGCAGCCACTGAGAGGCATCGAGGTGTGCCTCGGACTCTTCAGCCCCAAAGTTCACCCCATTCTCCTATACTGCACCCATCTCACCATATTTCCTGATGGAATGGGGTACGCATAAGGGCCAAAGACCCCAAGGCACACCGTGACACTTGTTGGTGTCTGCAGGGTAGGGTGTGGTGAAATGGCGTGGCCGTTATGCCTGACAACCCAAAGGCACACCCCAATGCCTGTCACTATCTGCAGGGTGGTGATGGGGCTGGCTTCAGTTCAATACTTCACTGCCATTCCTATTATGCAGCTCTGTAACTCCTACACTACCAATGCCAATGCCAGCAAGCAAACATTCGGCATTGACAAATGCTTGTTTAGTTTGGGAGTTTGGTGGAGAGCCACCTGTGCCAGAGCTGCGATGGAGGTCCTCTTGTCTTGTTCCTGTCATGATACCCATGATCCCAGCTGTAGGAAGTCATTGGGATTCATCTAGCTATCAAATGTTTGTCATGTGGGGTTAAATTACAGTTGCAATCAGCTTGGGCAAGGGAAGGATCTAGAATTTTTGTAACGGGGTAGCAGTTTTGTCAAGGGGATAGCACTTTTCTAGAAAAATACAAAATGTTCCATTTTAAAACTCAGATTAGGCTAAAACAGAGACTGTTTGCTGGCTTAAGGGGGTAGCGTGTTCTCCTTCACTGCATAGATGGAGCAGGAGTGGCTTGAACTTTGTCTGTAGGAGTCTGTGAGGACTGCAGCTGCAACCATGAACTTTCTTCTTTTTTTCACTTAGGTTTAAGCTCCTGTCCTGCTAGCCTTCATCATGGTGGCCTGCCCCAGCTTGATCACCCACCATCCCCAAAGCTTACCCCTTGATGCCCCCCATGACTTACCCCTCAAAGTGGGGACAGGAGGAACTTGCTCTTTTCCCCCCCAAAGCAGGATCTGGCTCAGGTGCCAGGTTGGTGGTGCCAAGCCTGCAGGTGGGCCAGCTTTCATCCCACATTGCAGGATGTCTTTTCTTCCCTCCCATTGACATGTAATGATGTACAGCATCACACCAACTTCCCCCACCCTCCTGGGCTTCCCAGCTGCCTTGACACCCAGCCTCCACTAGATGTCAGGCACATTGTGGAAGCATAAGACCACCCTCCCCAGGACAGAAGAACTGTCCTCCAGACACTTGATTCTCTCCCACCCAGCCAACCCCCACCAACTTGAGTTTGCTCCTGAACCCAGGTCATCATTGTGGCAGGCAGTTGCACTACTACTACTCCACTGGGCCGGCTTCAACCATAAACATTCTAATAGCATACGTCTGTTATTTGCTGTTTTCTTCTGTTATCCTATACCACAGAGATATGGAGTAAGACCTTTACCGATGCTAGCATGGTGCTAAAGTTCTTCCAAAGTTTTCTGCTGCAAGAACTAGAGCACATGACTTGCCTTTACTTTCCTGAACAGCGTTCTACTAGAATGGAAACCCATGTCATTATTGACTTTGTTTCTATTTGAAACTGTCATTGCATTATCCTCACATGGAACTGTAATGTAAGTTTCACTATCTACATCCAGCTTGAACTGCTCTATAAATAGGATGTTCTGATGTGGTTTGGGTCAGCCCATGGAGAACTTTGGCCGCTGCCATGGATAGTGCCTGGAGGGTTACCTTAATGCCCAGTTGAGTCGGATGCTTGCTCTTCAGTTGCAGTCGCTTCCAAGAGTTCTGTTCCTTGTGTGCAGGGATAGGGGATTTAGTGTAGTGCCCAGGTGGGCTTGAACTATCCCTTGGCATGCTCACAAGCATGGCAAAGTTCTACAACATCTGTTTCTATTTATTTTCTATTGCACATGTAACTACCTCAGTTACCAGTTCTGACTGTTAAATTCTCCTCTATAACTACCGAGTACTCAACGATCTAGGGTGCACACCCTGTCATCAAATTATACAGAGGGAAAATGAGAGAGATCTGAGCTGTTAGATAAAATGTCTTTCCACTACATGTTATTTTCTCCTGGAGGCCACAACTAGCATGCAAGCTACGCAGTCATCCTCTCATTCCTAGTGTAGTAAATTAATGGTAAGTACTCAGGAGTTTGTCATCTAACGCTCCTGATTTGGATTGAAGTGTTCACCATGCTTAGTGCCTGCTGTCTAGCTGTGTGAATCAAGGAACAGCTAGACACTGCAGATAGTGGGAATGTTTCCATCTGTAACTGTTATTGCAACTAATGGTGCCCAGTTCCCCACTGGTGCCAGTCCCCCAGGCACAGGATTCCATCTTCACAAACTATGAGTACATTCGTGGAGCTTGCCCCTCCAGAAGAGCCATGTTTCATGACTCAAAAATTCCCTAGACAGGGGAACGGGAGGGGGAGGGCATGCATTACACTTTTCTTTCTGCCGGCACACAGTATATCATAAAACACATGAAACACACCAGAACCCTTAAACTCAAACAATTAGCTCAAATCAGCATGTACAAGTAAAGAAAAAAACCTTTTGATTTATCCCAGATTAGGATGATGCTAACAGGTAGCTAAACTTTTACATTTATAGGAACAGGGTGTTTCTACAGTATAGTTTAAATGCACTTATAAAATGGCAAGGATAAATCCAGAGACCTCATTGGACAACAGCCATCATATGACCATGCATTAAGACACTAACAATGCACAGTCAGAAACTGGATCTCATTACAGAGGCTGGAATATCTCATTACCTACAACGAGCCATTTTATAAGTGCAATAAGCCACTCCAGGGTGTGACTTAAAGGATTAACAATGCAGTTCCCACAAGCACACTTTAGCCTTTGGCCTTGTGCCTCACTACACCCTGAGGCAAATATCATTAATCCTTTAATGCATACCCCATCATGGCTTACTGCTTACATATGGTTCTATGTCATAACAGCGACCACCAAAAGGCAATCGCCATTATGATGAAGTCACAGCACCAAAAATCAGTTCTGCATTGTGACTTCCCGGCGCACAGCAAAATGGTGCCCTCCACCCACCCATGGGGGGCCTCACCCCCCCGCACCTCCCTACTTAAGGATTCTCAACTCCAGGGAGGTGCATGTTGGGGAGGGGGTTGCAAAATGTTAAAAAAAAAAAATTGGGCCAGGTGCAACAAAAATGTACCTGCGCCCAGACCCAAACCCAGAACCCTGTCCACCCAAACAGCAAACCCACCCACCACACCACAGGGCCAGCTACACAACCCACCATGGCACCACCCCTCAAAACCCCTCTCGCTGAGTATGCTCACTCCCACCCCCCTTCGCATGCATATGTGTAGTGACATCCTGTTGTTACATGCATGAATCCACCCGATCCTGTCTCCGTACCTCATCGGTAGCCCTCGTGACATGCGTCATGATTGAGTCTCTGTTTTGCGGTTCACTAAATCGCAGTCGCAGATGTCATGGGCTACCCTTACATACTATGACTGGAACATAAAACAATGTAGAACCAATTTAATGCATAACAGAGTAGAAACTGAGAAGTGGATGTATCCTGACAGAATGAATGAATGTAGTACACAGCAGAAAATTATTATGTTGATATAAAATATACTGAACCAAGTAAAACGCATAACGGAATAGACATAAACTACACTGGACAGAAAATGTACTGGACTGATTGTTATAACAATTCTGATAATTATGGTGGGATGGAGTGAGAATAATATCACTATAGGGCTAGTGGTGATAATGTTTTAAATGTAACTCCCTCAAAAAGGTCACATTTTAAAATATGATTATTTTGATGATTGTTATAAGGTCCAGTGACTGAATAGCTTTGCTAGATCTGCAAAGGTCTTGACAATTTAAAAATATATTTGAAACTGTGATGTGAGAGCATACAGTTTGTGGCTAGAAAAGATATTGTGAAGATGTCACTGCCTCTCCAGCTGAACCAGTGTCCAATGTATTGGAGACTAAAGCCAGGCGGAACTTTAAAATTCCACTTCAGCCAAAATTTTCTGTGGAATTCTATTGAAAAGTGGAATGTTACCTGCAAAATTGTATTCTGCAGTTTATGTAAACCGTGGATTCATTTTCCAAAAACTGCTGAATATTATTTCATAGTTTACATAGTCATACTTTTTGAAATTCTGAAGACTTGAAAAAAGAAATTCCCAAAAAGCATTGTGGAGGCGGAATTGCTATTCTGTACAAATTATGCTAGTGGAGTTCCATAGCCTATGCAGCTTTAGTAGGGAACACACCGCTCCTGGGGATAGAGAGCACATTAAATCAAAGAGAAGTACTTAACTCACTTGTTCACCTTAACCAAAAATCTAATTATGTTCCCTTTTGCAATTCAGTAGGATCTCTAGCAGCACAAGCAATCTGTTCTCAGCTGCTTCCCAGCACACTGTTAGGACTGCTGAGTTACGTAATAAAATAATGCTGTGCCGATCATGGAAGGGATTTGGGGTTCATCTTACACACCCCTTCTGCTGCCAACAATAAATTTAGCAAGTTTGATGATGGACACACATCAAAATGTCTATATCACATTGCCCTCCCTACTCATGAACTGTGACCCTCAATGCTGTTCTCCATCAGGAATATATTTAGTCCTGCTTTGGCAGACAGAGCATTACTAACTTCCAGAACCTCACTGGGTACACTGTTCCACATCTTTACCAGTCTCAATGTGAAGTAATGTTTTGTGATATTTCCCCTTTTTTGACCCCCCATCTGTTGTTGTGCAGGTTTTCAGGTTCCCTTTAAGTACTCAGAGCATAGCAGAGCTGTGCAGAGTGTGAAATTCTACTAGTGGAATTGATGCAATTCTGCTTCTGAAATGATTTTCAGAATTTCTTCTTGAATTCTGTGGAATTCTGAAAAGTAATAGTAAACTGTAGAATAGTTTTCCACAGATCACATAAGCAGTGGAATCATTTTCTGTGAATTGCAGTATAAGAATACACACTTCACACTTTCAACAGAATTCCACTGAATTAAGCTGAATTTCCCAAAATTCCATGGAATTCTGTTTCTTTGGAATATGAAATTTCCACACTGCACTAGAACATAGTGATCATGCCCCCCTTAGCCCAACCTTCTCTAACCTAAATTATTTGAGTATAGCCCCCCAAGTCATTAGTCAGCTTGGTGCCCTATTCTTTACCTTCTCAATCTCTTCAATGTCCTTTCTGTACTGCAGTGAAAAAACTGGATGCAGTGCACTAGGCATGAGCTAACCAAGGCTTTGTGCAGGTGCCTTGTACAGGTGGAGGATCACCTCCATTGACCTGCAACTTAGCCTGCCTAATGCATCCCAGCATTGTTTGCACTCTTGAGTGCAGTAACACATTATCTGCCTGAGTGTAGCTTATTCTCAACAATTACACTAGAGCCACCTCCTTGGTTATGCTTTTCACTGTTGCACCATACTGGGTGTATGTGTGACCCAGATTCCCAGGCTCTTTTCTTCCAGTTTGAATAAGATTTATTATTCACATATATCTCTTGTGCAATTATGGCTTTCATGCCTGTCTTGGCCTGTGCAATTATACCTTCCAGACTTGTCTTGGCCTGCACAATCATGCCTTCCAGACTTATCTTGGCATTTGTAGTCATGCCTTCATGACATGTCTTGGTCTGTGCAATCATGCCTTCCAGACTAGTCTGGGTCTGTGCAATCATACCTTCCAGACCTGTCTTGGATTGGGCTATTATGATTTCCAGTTCTATCTTGGCTTGTATGAGTATGCCTTCCTGATTTGTTATGGCCTGTACAATCATGCTTTCCAGACCTGTCTTGGTCTGTGTGGTCATGCTTTCCAGACCTATCTTGGCTTGTGTGATCATGCCTTCCAGATCTATCTTGGCCTGTGTGATAATGCCTTCCTGACTTATCATTCCTGATCAGTCATATATTCCAGACCTGTCTTGGCCTGTGCAATCATGCCTTCCAGACCTATCTTGGCTTGGGCGATCATGATTTCCAGATCTATCTTGGCCTGTATGTTTATGCCTTCCTGACTTATTATGGTCTGTGAATTCATGCTTTCCAGACCTGTCTTGGCTTGCACAATTATGTCTTCTGGACCTGTCTTGGTCTGTGTGATCATGCCTTCCAGATCTATCATGGCCTGTGTGATAATGCCTTTCTGACTTATCGTTCCTGATAAATCATACCTTCCAGACCTGTTTTGGTCTATGCCATCATGCCTTCCAGACCAGTCTTGGTTTGTGTGATCATGCCTTCCAGACCTGTCTTGGCATGTGCAGTCATGCCTCTGACATCCCTCCCTCAGCCTGCATTCATGTCCCCTTGTTGTCAACCCTCCATTCCTGCTAAATTGCTGCTTGCAGTTTACCTTGTTTATTCCTTTCAGGAACTTGAAGGTCTCTATCATGTCACCTCTCTCCCTTCTGGTCTCCAGCCAGTACATATTCAGTGCCTTGCGTCGACCCCATAGGATCAGCCCTGTTGACCTGAAAAAATTTGGGTTACTCTACTCTACACTGTTTCTGTTTTCCCTCAGACGGGGAATCACTTTCATCCCTGGGCATTATGAATGCAGTATTCCCAAGTCTGTATTTTCCAAAATGATGGGATTTTTTTTTGCCTAACTAACTTGTGTGGACCTTTGTAGACATCATAATGCCCATGATATGGAGATCACGTGATGCAGGCAACCTAGTGGCAGCAGGGTTACAGGACACCTAACCCCAATCTCACATCATCATCTTTTACATCTAGATTTCTACTGGACTCTCATCAGTAATACAAATTACAAAGAGAGGGCATCTACAGCACCAGATATCACTGCAACTTTCATCGCTATTGGGAGAATTTCTTCCGCGATGGCTGCAGATATGAAGATGGCCCAGCTTAAACATATGCCTCCTCCCTCAGCTGAAAAGCTGCCTAAAAAAGCCAGGCCTCAAGGTGGAGCCTCCAACTCCAAAAGCCTAGCATCTATACAACCAGTTCCACTTACTGAAGATCAGTTTCTCCAGGAACTGTTGCATTTCAGAGAAACATTGCTTGAAATTTCTACAGAGATTAAGTCTATTAGAGATGACATGGCAGATTTAAATAAAAGAGTGGGAGACACAGAAGCCAGATCCTCCTCACTGAAATGCTGGAGAGATAAAGTAGACCCAGAAGTAACCCAGCTTCGGTGGCAAATACACAAACTGCAGTTAAAAACTGAGGATTTAGAAGGTAGGAGTAGGAGGAATAATATTCTGATAATGGGTCTCCCCAAGACTTAGGAGAACCCCAACATCATAGCCTTTGTCCAGAAGCTTTTGCTGAAAATAGTGGGCCCTTCTCCACTCGGGAGCATCTACCAAATCGAAAGAGCTCACCGATCATTACGGCCTCGTCCCCAGCCTGGATCTCTCCCAAGACCCCTAATTTTTAAATTCCTGAGCTATTTGGAGTGACAACACATGCTAAATAAAGCAAAAGAACTCTAAACAATATTGTGGGAAGGCACCAAGCTCCGTATTACACAGGATCTACCATATGAAACGCGCCAGAAGCGAGCAGCCTTCCATGCCATTGTTACCAAAATCATTGCTGCAAGCATTCATTTTAAAATGCTATATCATGCCAAACTACAGGTCTCAGTAACTGGATCCTGGATATCCTATGACTCACCCTCACTAGCGATGGCTGATCTAAAGATCAAGCTCCCAGAACTGCTGAAGAATGATTGAAGTCTCTCACTGCAATTAGTTCTGTTTGAGAATTTACTCTCTATGCACAAGATTTAATGAGAGATGAGGATTCACCTACCCACCTCCAAACTTTTCAGATATCCAGGTCTGGGATTCATTTGTGGATGGGCCTGATCTCACCTGTTGCAGTGCTAGATTTCCAACACAGAGGGCAGCCTGCTGCACAGTTTCATTCTCTGGGGAAGGAACTGATTAATTCAGGTGAGGGTAGGGGGAATTGTTTTTCTCCTGGGACTGAAATTGGTCTGGCTACACTTAACTTTCCCCATCTAATTTCCTTACCCCATCAACATTGACAGGACAGGACTCCAACACTGAAGTACTGTTCCAATTTTAATTTCTTTGTTGTTTTCTAGCAATTGGTTGAAGCTGGTCAAGAGGTTTACCTTCCTTGGTTGTTTTCCGAAGTTTCTGAAATTGGGGTGCGGGGGATCTTATCTCCTCATCTCATGTAACCTTATAATGTGGGAGATGAAGCCTGAATCAAGGGTTATTGATTTGCTAGGCCTCCAGATACTCTCAGAGGGATGAACTCTTGTGTATTAGGTAGAAACTTATATTTGGGTTAAGAGGAGTAGGTTCTAATCTGCCTAGGAGCATTATGAACCTCCAGAATGTTTGCTTTGTTCTGAATATGTTAGTGCCTAAACATATCCAAATAATATGGTGTTAACAAGATTTATAATCCGAATGATGATGTGGGGGGTAGAGGGGTGGGGTGCCCTGACTTGAGCAAGCTCAGGGCTAACTGCATAATGAACTAGTTTATGGGGGGGTTAGCTCCTACACATTCCCTACAAAGGGCCATTGGTGGTCATGGTATATTTGGCTGCAGTTTTTTTGCTTAATACAGTACTGACAGACCATACCAATCATCTGTCTCCTATTTTTTGGGGATTTGCGGCTAGGAGCTGTATGGGATAGTCTCCCTCACTGGGACCTGTTTGTCAAGAACTTTAACCATTTCTTTTTTTCAAGGGAGACAAATGTATATAGTTGCTGGGGTTAAGAAGGGAGGGACAGAGGGTCTACTGCTTTATACTTATTACGGTTTCCTCTTGTTGGATTAGTCTTGTACTTTGAAAATATCATCATTTTGGAGAGTGGAAAGTATAACTCCTGGGCAATTGGGGGATGGGGATGGGGCAAACTTATTGATTCACTTGCTGTAATTTGGAATGGTTTCCCCTTCACTTAAATCATCCCTGTTATTAGCAGTTTGCAAGCTTAATATTGTTGAAGGGCTCAGAGGAGGGGGGAGGAGGGTAGGGATTGGAGTGCAGCTTATTATTATTATTATTATATCTGGTTTTATAGTGATTTGTCCTCTAGAAAAATTATGTGGTTTATTATTTGGTATGGCTATTAACACATGTAAAATAGTGACCTGGAATGTCAGAGGAGTCAGGGAACCTACAAAGAAATATCAAGCATTAAAACATTGTGCCCTACTTAATGCAGACATAATCCTGCTACAGGAAACACATCTGTTGACTACAGAGGCCATTTGGTTACACAGACTGGGGATTTCTCAAGTCTTCGCTGCTGGGGTTTCCGCAACAACTAAAGGGGTAGTCATTTTAATGAAAAATATGATCCAGTTCCAGGCTGACTTCATAGTAACTGATCCCCATGGCAGATATATTCTCATTAAAGGTACCCTCTTGGGCACCACAGTAGTTTTAGACTCTGTATATGGGCCACCGGGTGGCGATCCATCATTTTTTAAGGAACTTGGCAGCAAAATTGCACCATTTCTTCCCATCTCCTTAATTCTAGGAGGCAACTGGAATGCACCCCCACACAGGATATAGATAGGACCCACCAACCCTTAAGACCACCTACTCCATCACAAAGAGCCCTACAGGACTTGATGGATACACTAGGACTTTGTGATCCATGGCATTTACTTAAGCCATCACATCAAATGTTCTCCATTTACTCTAATGTGCACCAGTCCTGGCACAGATTGGATTATATCTTAATCAGTATCCCTTTGTTAACTGGTTTACATCAAACAGGCATCGAGCCTATAGTAATCTCTGATCATTCGCTGGTATGGGTGGCCCTATCTCCTTCCCCCAACAGCCCCAAAGATAGATCATGGAGGCTGAATACTCAACTTTTAAAAGGCAATACTATCATCTCTAAAATTCGAACCTCCATTCAAACCTTCATACATACTAATATGATTCAAAGAGATAATTTATTATGATGTACTCTCAAATGCTATATTTGTGGGGAATTCATTAAATTAGCTACCAGAAGAAAGAAAATGAGAGAAAAATAAACCTTATCCTTATTAACTCAAATAAGAGTGGCCAAGCTTTCTCTCTCATCCTCAACAAACCCAGACTCCACAACCGAGCTCTTAGATCTCAGGAACAAATATGTAGACCTCTTAAGAGAAAAAGCAGAGTATGCACTCTTAAAAACTAAATCCACTTACATAGATCAGGGAGAAAAAGTGGGCAAACTCCTAGCTCTTAGACTCCAGAAATTGGAAAGCTCAAGACTTATACCTTCCCTTCAGGCTCTGGATGGGACTATTAAAACCAATTTCAGAGACACTGCTCTAATATTTGAGAAATGTTATCGTTCCCTCTATGGGGAAATATCCACGCCCACTCCTACCCAAAAGATAGACTCTTAACTGGATTCCTTAACTTTCCCCTCCTCACCCGAACACCTCCAACTTTCCTTGATCTCTCCTATCACCCTTGAGGAAGTGATAGAAACAATTAAAGACTTAACCCTTGATAAAGCTCCAGGCCCAGATGGCTTCCCCACTAATTTTTACAAATCTTTTGTAAAGGAGCTGGCTCTGCATCTGCTCAAACTATACCAATATATGCTCTCAGCTAAACCTTTGGATCCTACTTTATTAGAAGCGACAATATCTCTTCTATTAAAACCCAACAAGTCCCACCTGCTCCCGGAGAGTTATCATCCAAGCTCCCTCTTAAATTGTGATATCAAGGTCGTAACTAAAATCCTAGCTTTATGCATTAGAAAAGTATGGTCTCATATTCTAAGTCCAGAACAGGTGGGATTTGTCCCTAGTAGATCCTCCATGGATCACCTTCGAAAGCTTTCCCATATTTTCAATGCAGCAAGATTATTTCAAACTCCAATGACCCTAATCTCATTGGATGCCAAGAAGGCATTTGAAAGAGTGAACTGGGACTTTCTCTGGCTGACTTGAAGTAAGATGGGCTTCCCTCCCCTCTTCATCCAGTGGATTCAGGCCATATATTCCTCCCCTTCAGCAAAGATCCATTGCAATGGGGTATTCTCTTCTCAATTTCCCCTTTACTCAGGTACAAGGCATGGTTGCCCCCTCTCACCTTTCCTATTTAATCTTTATTTAGAACCCTTGATTCATCATATCAAACAGTCTTCCCAAATACAGGGAATTCCAATACTCAATCACAACCTCATCCTCTCTGCATATGCGGATGATATCCTCCTCCATTTAGAGAATCCTGCTAAATCCTTGAGACAAGTAGTGGAGGTAATATCCCAGTTTAGTTCACTATCCAAGTATAAACTTAATCTGAACAAATCAGAAATCTTTCCCCCTAAATCATTTCCCTCACAAAGCTGACGTCAATGGTTTTGACCTAAAATGGACTCCTCATTCACTTAAGTATCTGGGCATTCACCTAACCACAGATCCTCTTCAGACCAAGAAACTCAATCTTGATGACCTACTGACAATCCTTCAACTTGATCTTCAAAGATAGGAATCTCTTCCATTATCTCTTTGGGGATGCAGAAACATAATTAAAATGAATGTCCTGCCTAGACTTTATTATTCATTACATATGCTGAACATGTGGCTCCCACTATCTTTCTTCCAGAAGGTACGCTCTCTCATCTCTGGCTTTATATGGCTACATAAACAACCCAGAAAATCCTTTATTAAACTGAGTCTCCCCAAAGCATCAGGGTGTCTCTGCCTCCCTAATTTTCTCTTCATTATTGGGCGAGCCAGTTCTCTAGGATCAGGAAATGGCTTACGGATCCCATAGATGAAGCCTCTCCTATTTGGCTGCAAGTAGAAATCCAGATCTTACAACAACACCACTTGCTCTCCCCTGCCATTTACTATATTCCCCTGAAGAAGCTGCTGGACTAAATTGGCCACTCAGTAATTGGGACCTCTCTGAAAGTTTTTTCTCAATTTTGCTCCTCTTACAAATTTTTGCTTCATTAATATTTCACACAACCTCTCATTTTCAACCCCAACATTAAGGTAGGTGGCATTCTCCTCACACACTTGGTTATCTCCTCTACAAAATGCTAAAGTAGCAGGGGCAGGATTCACAAAGAAAGCCGAAATTCCTGCAGCTGCAGGAAAAAGGCTTGCTGCAGTGTGGAAACACAGTTACGCTGTATTCTCAAAGAAAACCAGCGATGCTGTGGATTTCTAGAAAAAGTGCCACAGATGTGGCAATTTCACTGCTGAAGGACTTGCACAAGTGCTGCAAATCTGCAGCTGCAGAAGCTGTGAAGGCACAGCAATAGGGAACCACAGTAGCTGAAGCAGTAGACTGTAACAGTGCTGCTATAATATGAAGCTGACAACATACACAGAGATCTGCAACCAGTCCCCAGCTGGGACCACAGCAGCACCACAGGTACCAGTGATACCTTAGCACCACAGTGGTCGACTGTCTCTGCTGGTCGTCCTTCTCTAGGGTGTTCCTTTGGCCTGCCGGGGTAGCACTCACTGCTGGCTGGTCAGGCTCTACTGCTTGTGGGGCTCTGTCATGGGCTGCACTGGGTCTAATGGTTGTTGCCTGTTGCCATATCATGGCAATGTGTGCTTTCAGTGCTGTAACATCAGCCACTGCTATACTGTCTGAGATGCTATTACCTGTGGTACAACTCCACCTTAATTGATTCCAATTGCTGGGGCACTACTGCAGTGTGCTGAGGGAGAGTTACACCTTATTCCACTGTGTGTAACATTCTTTCCTCAGCTGCGGAAAAAAAATGGCTGTGAATAGCCTTTCAGGGGCTGTGCCTTACGTATCTCACACCTTTTTGTCCTCAGGGACTTCCACAGCTGCACTTTCTTCCACTGTCTGTAGTGTTTCTTTCCACAGCTGCGGAGGTTTTTGTGAATAGCACTTGGCACAATCTCCCCTTTTTTTCCATAACTGAGATAGTTTTGGGGACTTGGGGAAGGTTTTGCACTTTCTCAAGGCTTTGAGAATCCTGCCCCAGATCTCTACTTCTCCTTGTCTCTTCTCTCCTTTTCTGAAATGCGACATAAATTTTGCTTAAATGCTTCTCATAATTTTAAGATCTTCCAGTTGAGACACCTAATAGCACAAGTATTAGGTACTGCTTCCCTAGAATCTAAGCTTCAACCTATATTGGAAGGCTTCCATGATCTATCTTCCAAGCCACACTGTTTATCCCTCTTATTCAACTATATCCTCTCCATTGGACACACTGATCCTATACCCAGTTCCAAAATCTGTCCCTCTCTCCTTCCAGGAACAGTCATTGAATGGTCAAAAGTCTGGCAAGATTTATATACATACATACTTACAAGCTCAAATGGGCAGACTGGGTGGGCCATAGGCCCTTATCTGCTGACACTGTCCATGTATCTATGTATCTATGTATCTATGTATCTCCCAAGATTAACTGCGACTTACCCAATACCATATACTACATAACCTATATTACACACCAGTAAAATTAGCCAAAATTGGCTACCTACCCAACTCTAATTGCTCCAGATGCGGTAAAGGTGAAGGAAATTTAGTACATATATTCTGGCACTGTGCTAAAATTGCCCCCTTGTGGCTGTCGATTCAATCTAAATTGGACCCAATACTTGGTCTAGGGGACCTCTTCACTGTGGAGATCTGTATCCTAGGGATTTACACCACTATCCAGATTAAAGAAAGGAAATATAACATGGCACTAATTTCAATGGTGGTAAAGAAACTAATGCTTAAAGGGGCAGTAAACATTGCAGGGGTCACTCAAATTGTGAAAGCCCATGAAAAGATATTTCAAACGAGGCACTGGACTTCCTTGTAGGTATCAGGAGTCCCGAGATATGACTTTCTAATTAATATGTAAATCAAAACATGGCAGCAGCCATTTTACAACAGGAAGTGATGTCACTGGGGGCAAGCTGTGTGTTGTTAAATACAACTTGCCAATCAGTGACACCACTGTTGGTCTCATGATTCAATGAAATGGCTGCTGCCTCATTTTGATTTACAGATGACTTAGGTATTCATAGCTCAGGACTCCTGACGCCTACAGATAAGCCCCATACCTCATTTGAAAGATCTTTTTATAGGCTTTCATAATTTGAGTGACCCCTGCAGTGTTTACTGCCCCTTTAAACACTGGTTGGATCAATTACCTATCTCCTATAATGAATGGCTAAATGACCTCTCAGCTTACTTCAGGATAGAGTGCTTGATTGCTGGCTCCCATAATAACCTGGCATCATTTGATCAAAAATGGGGCAAATTGTATGCCTTATATCTGCACTGAGGTTATTAACATTTAATTTTTCCAGGTCCATCTCAAGATGTTTCTGTGTACCAAATATTTCTTTCAAGTATTGTACTATATGTATTGGCACACTCTGGGGGGTGGGTGGGAGGGAGGAAGGGAGAATGGGATGGGGAAGGCTCCTTTCTCTTTTTCATTGGCTTTTCATAATATACACTTAGTGGATGGTTGCATCTATGTATCATACCTGTTATGAATACTACTATGTTTATAATTTAAAACCAATAAAGAAGTTGAATTGTAAAAAAAAAAAAAATGCCTATGATACGGCTAACCCCAATGCAGCCTCAACATGGGATTCTGGGCTGAAAGAAAAACCTCTGTCTCCCATGTGACAACACCTAATACAGCAGCCATTCCACCAGGCCTGCCGACCACTTTCATTCGAATTGCCTACTTCTTCATTTCACTGTTTTTACTGTGTTGGTACATTATTATCATCAGATTAGTCATGTTTCCTCTGTCTACCTCTCAGCTCCATCTGCCTCCTCCCACAGATTAGTATGCATATTTTTTCACTATTGCCATTTCACACTGTGCTACAGTATATTTATTTATTTATTTAAAAGTTGATAACCGGAAAAGGCACACTAGGCCGAGGCTCGATTCCAGGTATGACCTTGGATAGGGCTCAGGTACAATATACAAATGTTACAAGAATGGTGTAACCAAGCTTTGCCACAATACACAAAGTTACAATATACAAAAGTTATAGTATACAAAAGTTACAGTGTACAAAGTTTCAGTACACAAAAGTTACAGAGTGGTATAAACAAAAGGTTTGTCACAATAAACAAAATATTTGTCTGAATATCCAGTGTACAAAATTATAGAGACATTGGGGAGCAGTAATTATGTTGGCCAGCATGAGTAAATTGTGACTGAGAGGGGTGTGATGGGTACTTAGCAGTAGTGCCTAGGGAAGACAATGAAAATAGTGCTGTAAGGGAATAGCCACTGGTAATTGTGGAAGGATACAATAAACATAGCAGGGGAACCTGTGAACTAGGTCTGGGCATGAATGAATACCCTTAGGGTACCAACGGAAAGCAAGAGCAGGTGCTGGTGCAGTTGGGGAGTGAGGGGAAGTTGAAAAGGAAGGGTGCAAGGTTTAGGGGGTGAGTGGCAGAGGCAGAGGGGAAGTGGGAGATGTCTGAAGTAGTTTTTAATAGACACCGGGGTTGGCAGGCTGCAGACAGCTAGGGGTAGTGAGTTCCACAAATACTACCTTGTTTTTAGAGAGTTAATACACACACACACCCTGCCTGTCTGTCTAAAGTATCTATTTTTCAATATTATTTTGCATCTGTCTGCAAGATAGACTTATTCAGGAACAGAGATTCAAGGGACATCTGTTGTTATAATGCTTAGTGAGAACTCAATAAACAAAGCTATTTTGTACTGGTCATGATGTGATTCAAGCTTTGTAACTGTCTTAAACAGACTAGATGGGCCATCAGACATGAGAATCCTTTTGTTATCTATAAGGGCATGCTTTAGTGGAATTACTGGAAACGTATCAGATGGATAAAAATGAAATCAGACTCAGAGCAAAAATAAAATCACACTCTGAGAGCAAAGAACAAACTATGACAATGAAGTACATTCATTCTTTTATATTTGTAGTCATCCGTGTAATCATTGTAAGACTTTCTCACTGCATTGTTAGTGCCCCATTTTGTTAAAAATCTGTTTAATTGTATTTTATATTCCTTCAACGTTTCCTTCTTTGTACCCTTGCTAATGTTCGGACAGAAGGCAAAATGGGTTTGTATGCATAAAATGACACTGTACAAACATGATTTCCACTACAAAAGTTCAGCTATTGTATCAGCACAGTTATCTGATTCTTTTGGTGCAGTTTGTACAGTTTCTCACCTTCTACAGTGAAAATAAAGAAGGGGGGGGCATATCCACCCAAATATAAATGCATTTCCTAGTCATATACTCTCATCTGCAAACCTCGGCCATTTCAATTTACCTTTGGTGTTGTTTTTAGCAATTCATCCAGTAAAAGGGAAGGGAAGGGAAAGATTGTTTAACCAGGAAAGGCACACTAAGTTGAAGCTTGTTTCCAAGTGGGAGCTGACTGGATTCAAACCCAGGTCTCCAGGTTTGCAGCTCAGTGCTCTTAGCCACTACGCTATACTGCCTCCATAAAACATGTAGAATATGTCAAAAACTGCTCTTGTTGCAGGAATTGTTCTCTATTAAAACCATTACTTGGGATAACAGCAACCGAGAGAGTTGACTGGTGATTTAAAGCTCAGACGGTTCCATTCATGCCTGTTGCTTTGACATCTGATTAAATCTATTTTGATGCTGTCCTCACAGTGTCCCAGTCTTCGCAGTGCTAATTAGATTCACAGTGTCTCAGAGCTCATCTGGGGCAATTTTATGGTAAAAGGGGGAAAAAAGAGCCACCATGATTGTGTGCTACAGATCCCCAAACAGTTCAGGGGAGCATGAGGCCAGCTGGTTGGGGAAATAAAAACAGCAGCCAAGATAATGTAATGGATGGGTGGTTTCAAAGTAGGGGGGACAGGCATATGGCTATACGTATAGAGTTGGGGATAGAAGTGAAGGGAGGGATGGCCACTAGAACCTACAGAAGATAACTAAGTAGGATGGGAAGACCGGATGTGCCGGTGCACCTCTTTTTGTCATTATAAAAGCAGTGTGCCTGCCTCAGTCTATCAGAAAGCTAGATTACTGTGCCTTTTACACAATGTACAGTTGGCACCTTGTGCTCCTCAGGTCAGCGGATTCATGCAGTGCTGATGCTGTCTTCTGTCAGAAATGCCATGGCTTCAGCTGTGTAACAGAAATCAGCAGCACTTGTAAAAGTTTAAACGGCAGGCAATTTAAAATGTGATTTCCTTTCTTATAAACTACAAAATTCAAATGAGTGAACCTGCTCTACCTGCTCTGCATACCCCACTGCCATTAACCGCTGTGTAAGTGGCATCAGTATCAGAATCCAGTCAGCTCCCACTTGCATACTGAGTGACCCTGAGAAAGTCACTTAACTTCCTTGTGCTCCCAGGTCACACCTGGAAACAAGCTCCAACTTAGCTTGCCTTTCCTGGTTAAACAATCTTTCCCTTCCCTTTCCTTCCCTTTTACTGGATGAATTGCTGAAAGCTAAAGGAAAATCGAAATGGCCGAGGTTTGCAGATGAGAGTATGAGACTAAGAAATGCCACTTTTACAGACAAAATGCTAATTCTGTGGCACTTTCACTGGTGAAATTGAATTTTGTCAGGTCCCCATCCCAACCTGATTTCATCCTCAGGCTTGGGTTGGGAAGGGGACCTGATGCTGCGGTGGTGGCATGCATTGTGCTCCGCTATATCTTTATAGTAAAATATTGCCCTACAGTACCTCCATTTGTGGTACCCTCTGTACTGGGAGGTACTGTAAGGGGGATAGGGCTCTACTGGCATGACTCTACCAAGATGTGTCAGCTGCTCTTTAAGGAACATAAGAATTTTCATGATTTTGAGACCAACTTAAAAATAATATTCACAAACAGGATAAACAGCTTAAAGCTCAGAAACTTAGAAAATTTGAAAAGGATAGGAACAATTGCCTGTTGGGATATGTATCCTGCTGGAACAAAAGCCCTAATGGAAGGGGCAGAAGTAGGAATCAAAAGAGAGTGAAATCAATTTTATCAGTGGATCAGGGAGTGAAAACTCGGAGGATGTTTCAGAGGAAGGCCCTGGACCACTGGATCTAGGACCATGCAGGAAACCATGCACAGTCTGTTTCCAGCAGCAGTCAGCACAAAAACTACAAGAGCAACCAAAAAGACAAGAAGAGGGAGTAAAAACTGATGGAGCATGAAGGAGACAAGCATCAATGAAGAAGCCAAAGCTGACAAAACTCAGATACGTAAATGTAATGAACTTGTCTGAAAGAGACTTCAGTCCAGTTGAAATCTTTTTACTTGAGAAGGGTTTGTCATTTGTTTATGTACATGATATTAGTCCTTACAGACTTTTTGTGGACTTTAGGAAGTTCATCAGGAATCTTAAAGGGTACCTAACAGGCAGTTTTTTAAACTGCAAACTCCAAAATCTGGCTTCATAAAAAGGTAAAGTAGAGGCTGTTGTTTACACTTATGCTAAAACTGCATTTATGTAAATAATATAAATGCAGTTTCATATCTTTTGAAAAATGTAAACATCAGCCTTTCACTTTCAAAAAAACAGCTTTGGTTTCTCCCTAAGATGTCTGCCAAGTCTGTTAAGTGATGAGTTATGATGACATCATCTGAGCCAAAGACAGAGACCCACATATATTTCTATAGTGCTTACTAGTTCTTCTTTCCCTCGTTGCTTTAAGTTGTTGTACCAGAATGATCAACACCATGCATTAACTTGTGGATTATTTTGATCAGTACACATGTTAGGCTATGATTTTGCTCATTTTGTTTACTTTAACTTGTGGAACATGTTTTGCAATCCAGCTGACTTTTTCCTTGGCAAACTGCATTACAGTACAACACTTTGGTTATGTGATGTCCTGAATTTTGCTTTTTGTTAACCAGGAGAGATGCACTAAGCTGAAAGCTTGTTTAAAGGTGTGGTCTGGGAGCACAAGGAAGTGTAATGACTTGCTCAGGGTCACAGAGCAAAGTATTGGTCTGGTTCAGTTCCAAAGCCCATGCTCTCTTGTTAATCCACAAATAAGGCTTTCTTTTCCCATGTGAACCTCCTGCATCTAGCCTGTCTTCTGTTGAACACGTCACCATCCATACCCTGTCCTTAGTACTGCCTGGTGCCGAAAATGTGCTTACAGTCTCATGAAGAGAATTATCATACCTCAGATTGTAATCTTATACCTCAGAGAGTTGTGCACACCTATACCAATATGCATCATCAGCTGGCACTGTTAAACAATGCCTCCCAAATCACTCTCCAGTCCACAATCTCAGTGTTTGACTTCTGCTCCCACAGTAAACATTGAGTGGATCACCACCCTTCTGCACCGTGATGGTAGAATGTACAGTTCCCCTGTTGTGTTTTGTCCTACCTCATTAACCAATAACTAGGTCTTCCTGGAGGGCCTATCAATAAGCATCATGACCCACCAGAAAAACTGCTGTTCATGCTCTCATAAGGGCTGCACTTACAATTGGTAGTGATATTATTAGCAGGAGAGGCATACTAATACCTTGAGCAAATCCACCCGACTTCCAGTATCAGTCTATTCCTTTACCTGTGATCTGCAGAACCCTGCAGGACAGTTACCAGCAATTCTTCTCCAGTACTTTTCTGTGCTGTACTCCACAATTTGAGTTGGCTGGCTACCACCCTTCCAAATCTTGCATCACAGGTCCTATGAGGACAGGTTGAAGGAACTGAACATGTACTCCCTGGAGGAGAGGAGGGAGAGAGGGGATATGATAGAGACATACAAGTATCTTACAGGGAGGAAAAGGGTGCAGGAATACACTATTTTTAAGCAAAAAAGATGTTCCAGGACTAGAGGGCATGGGATGAAGTTGGAGGGAGGACAATTCAGAGGAAACGTGAGGAAGAATTTCTTCACAGAACGGGTGGTGGACAAGTGGAACACTCTGCCAGAGGAAGTAGTGGGGGCTGAAACAATCACGGGATTTAAGAATGCATGGGATAGACATAAAGGAATTCTGGAGGTCAGGGGTAAGGGGCAACAGACTTCTAGGAAAACATGAAGAGAACTCACAAGTTCAAATGGGCAGACTGGGTGGGCCATAGGCCCTTATCTGCTGACACTGTCTATATATCTATGTACAGTATCTTGAATGAGATGTACACAACTCCTTCAATACTGTCCTAACAAACGTCAGCACCCCCCCACCTAAGGGTAATCTCCCTACACTGAATTCAAGTAACAGTTTAGGTGCAGACTTGCCACTCTGAGTATTTGTCATCCCTGATTACTCTCATCCACAGTCAGGTAGTGATCATGATGTTGGCAGCCCCACATTTCAGATCTCACTTTGATCTACTCAACGTCCTCCGTCATGTCTTCAACTAACCTGAATATAGCTGTACCCTGCTGAAATGGCATCTTCAGTCCCTCTCTGGCATTCATTCCTCTCACCTGCTCTCCACACCAAAAACTGGTAAGTTCACTACCCTTCTGCATCATGAATGTGGTTAGTACAGTCTCCCATGCTATTTTTACATATTAATAATAAACATGATCTTCTGGTAAGCCAGGCTGATAGCTGCATTGCACAAGTGGAAAAATAGGCTTTCCTACCCATGTAAGATCTAAGCCACCTATGATTAGGTGCCATTAAATGACGTGCATAATGATGTGCACACCCATCATTTAGCAGTGCCTAATCAAAGGTAGCCTAGAGCTTTTAAGGACAGAAAAGCCTATCATTCCACTTGTTCCCTATTGCTATCAGCCTGATGCACTGGAAAAATATGTTTATATTTCATATGTCAAAATAAAACAGGGGCTCTACTACTTGCATTCATGATGCAGAAGGGTGATGAGCTCACCAGTTTTCCGTGTGAGGAGGAATAGTGAAAAATGAATACCAGAAGGGGACTGAGAAGGCCACTCTTGCAAGGTACTGCTATATTCAGGGAAGGGGGAAGACAGAGGAGAGAAATATGAGCAAATTACTGTGAGAAATGAGATGTGGGCTGCCAGCACCTTGATCACTACCCGACCCCGGTGTCCTGGCCAACATTCCCCTTCCCATAAAACCAGTTCATGCAATTGTCCAAGGCTGTGTGTGGATATTAATGTATGAAATAGCTACCACTACATTTTCAGTCACTTTACTACCAGCCTAGTATTGCTTTTAAAGCACTTTGGGATACAAAGTGTATGAAAACCACTATAAAAATGCTGATTATTATTATTATTTCCCATGGAAAAAGAAGACAAGACAAGAATATATTTGAGTTTCAAGAAAGTATGAATTCTAACACTGGACTGAACAAGAACTTTGCTACAAAAAAGTGGTGGCTCTAGGAGGTGGTGAAGGGTGTGGATTCACCCCCCCACACACACATATAGTAATGTACTTGCTTGCTGCTGCTGCTGCTGCGGCATTTCACTTTGTTGAAGAAGTCTGATTTATTGATTGTACAAATGTTTACATTAAAACTATGGATTACATTTGTAGGTTCTGTCAAAAACGTACTAGAAAAGGATAGCAGAAAATATAAAGGTTTAATAAAAATGTTAAAAAGTGCATATTAAGCATGCACATCACCCCAGCACTCCCACGGTAGCATCTTGGATCCACCATAACCACTAAACCACCAGGTTATTCAAGATTTGTACTGCACTGTGGTTTGCCACAGAAAAAGTCGGTTGGATTAAAATACAATTTCAGCATGTTAAAATAAACAAAATGAACAGAACCATAGCCTAACATGTGTATTATACAAAATAATGCACATGGTTTTGATCTTTTGGGTGAAACAGTTCTATACAAAGGGAAAACATAACTAGTTAGCACTATAGAGAGCCATATATCTTTCTGACTTTGGCTCCAATGATGTCATCACATAATACAATTGTTACGGCCATTTTAGAAAGCAGGTAAGACAGGTTTTTTAAATTAGAAGGCTGATTTTACAATATTCAAATGCTCTGGAACCACATTTAGGTAAATTATATGAATGTAGTTTTAGCCTTAATGAATACGGCAGCCTTTCCTTTAGTCACCTACGGAGTCAGATTTTTGAATAGTTTGTTGTCAAAATGTTGTTTAGGTATCCTTTAACCTTAAAGAGCCACTGACATCTCTGTAGAGATGTGCCAATTGTCCCCTACCCTGCCTACAGTACCTCCCAGTACAGAGAGTACTGCAAATGGAGGTACTGTAAGGCAGCATTTTATAGTAAAGATGCAGTGGATTGCAATGAGCTCCCCCTGCCATGGCCTCAGGTCCCCTTCCTGATCCCATCCTGAGGATGACATCAGATTGGGATGGGGACATGGCAAAATTCTATTTTGCCAGTGAAAGTGCCGCAGAATTGGCATTGCACTGGTGAGATTGCTGCAAAATGCTAATTTCGTGGCACTTTTGCAGGAGAAATGGAATTTCATCAGGTCCCTATCCTGACCTAATGTCATCCTCAGGATTGGATTGGGAAGGGGACCTGAGGCTGTGCTCTGCCATATCTTTACTGTAAATACTGCCTTACAATACCTCTATTTGTAGTACTGTCTGTACCGGTAGGTACTGTAGGCAGGGTAGGGCACAACTGGCACATCTTTTTAGACATGTCAGTTGTTCTTTAAGTCATTCTATATGTTAATATGTCCCCCTGAGCCACTCTTTGCTGTATAAGAGTGGTTTCACATGCATTTGGCTTGAGCTAGAACGGTGAAGCAAAGCTCAGCTGTTCTGGCTCAAGCTGAAGGCAAGTGAAACCACTCTGATACGGCAAAGAGTGGCAACGGGGGACATATTAGTATATTATTGATCAAGCAAGATTGAGCGCAATCAATAATATATATATATTTTTTTAAAACATTCCCTGAATGTGATAGTTTCGAGGGCACCTATGCATGAGAAGCTATTCTCAGAATAAGAGTGTCTCACGTGCAAAGGGGAAGGAGCTCTCCAATTGGTCATGAGCACTACCTCGATCTATAATGGAGTAAACAAGATATGGAGCATGATACAGACTCTGGTGTATCCTTAGTATGGGACTCACAAGATGGGATTACTGCAAACAACACTTTGATGGCTTCAGCTGAAGATCTCACTCAGGAGACTGCTACTATTTTTCCACCAATACCCAACCAGAAACTTAGACAAGGGGACCTGAATCTATCCAAATTCAAGCTGCCTTCAACTTTTTCCTCACCATGCAGCAATAGTGTGTTGGTATTAGAATGCACTTGTGAAGAATAGGGCCCTTCAGACCACTTTCAGACATGATGGCATCACTGTGGCCGAGAGGGAAGCAATGCAGAACTTAAAGATGGATAAGAGTATCAGCACTAAGACAGCAGATAAGGATGGGATGATTACTGTGATGGACACTGCTAAGTATATTCAAAAATGTATTAGACAGCCTTCAAGTGAGTGTTTTTATTGTTTTTATTGTCCTTTATAGTCCGATTCCACCCCCGAGTTTAAAATAATTGTAGACTGTTTCCTGTTTGAAGCTATGACTAACGGTGTTATTTCACAGGATGTGTATCATTACCATGTGGTGGAGCACCCTGTCTGGGCATGCTTCTATGTCCTGCCCAAGGTCCATAAAAGTCATATAGATCCCCCAGGGTACTCAGTAATGACATGTATTGGCAGCCTGATGGTATCTTTCTCAAAATTTGCGGACGTGCACATTAAACATTTGGTACAGTTCCTTCCATCGTTACTCAGAGATATCACTGAGGTGTTGGGTGTCCTGGAGAATGAATGGTGGTTGGTCTCACTCGATATTGAGGCCCTGTATACAAATATTCCTCACCATGAGGGCATAATGGCTTTATATCATTGGTCAGAGAATGGCACTGATTTTGATCACAGCCTTGCTGAATTTTTTGAATGTGCACGACTGGTCCTACACTCTAATGTCTTTCATTTTAGGACACTTTCTATCTACTGGTTAAGGGAACTGCAATAGTGCTACTTTTGTCCCACAGATATGCAAAACTGTATCTTGAATACTAGGAGAAAGTAGCAGTCTATGGCCCAAAAGTTAACCATTACTATTATGGGATAGACCTCTGAAGGCAATATATAGACAGCAATTTGTTCATCTGGAGGGGTAGCAGGGGTGAGCTGGATAAGTCTGTGAAATTCTTGAAAAGTTTCAACCCAAATCTGAAGTTTACTAGTCATGCCAGTCAGAGTGAGGTGAATTTCCTGGACCTAAATATTACTAAGTAAGGTGATGGCATGGTTAAGACTAATCTGTACAACAAAGCCACAGAGAGTAATACTGTTTTGCATGCCTTTAGCTGCCACCCCCAACATATGATAAGGAACATTCCCAATTCCTAGTATCTGAGGATAAAACAAAATTGTAGTGAAAAAAAGTGATTTCTGTGAGCAGAGTAAACAGATGGGGGAAGACTTCAGCAGAAGGGCTACAGATTGTATGTTCTAGACTAGGCAGAAGAACAGGTGGACTTTATAAGCTGTGACAGTCTGTTAATGGATAAGACCAATAGAGTTGCTGGTGACCAGCCATTGAGTCTAGTTACTACCTATGGTAGACAGTTGGCTGCTATTAGGAATATAGTGGCCAATAACTGGGGTATCATTTGTACAGCCCCTATCCTTGTAATTACTGCTGTAACCCTCCCAGGACAATCTACAAACATGCCGCTAATCTGTCAGACATCTTGGCACATAGTTTACAACCAAGTGTTGGTAGAAGACAACACATCTGGTTGCCAAGTTTGTCTAACAGCAACTTTACCTGTGGCAGATGCAAGTACTGCCCAGTGGCAGAGAAGACTAGCCATTTTACTAGTGTCAACACCAGAAAGACATTTGAGATTAGGGATTTTATTAATTGTGATTCCCACCATATTGTCTATCTCACTATCTGTCTTTGTGGAGCCTTTTATGTGGATAAAACCATTTGAACTTTTAAGATCTGAATAGGTGAGCATATCAAAGCAATCCAAAGAAATAATGACAACAATGCCCTTTCCCTACATGTAAATTTCCAACCCGATCCTGAGAAACACAAATTTAAATTGTGTGGTTAAGAAAAGGTAAAGCTGGGGAAATGGGAAGGTGAATTGGGTACACCGATTCTCAAACATGAGGCGATGTGATTAATTCAACTGAGTGAGCATTATTTACCGGGGCCTAATGAAAGAATTAAAGTGATGCCACCTATTAGAAAAACCTGACTGTGAGATGCTGTAAATTTTGTTATTAGCATGTGTCTGTTTTTCTTTATTTCAGATACCTGCTTCTCTGGGTCTCCAGGATTATCCAAGTTAGACAGCCAGATGTTGGACTGGAAAGCCATCATGTACAGTGGGGCAATATGTCATGTGTCTTGGATGGTGGCACTCAGTTCAGGATTGTCTGAACCTTATTCAATCATGTTTTTTGCAATAATAACTGGAACTGCTAGTCTGTGGGATTTTGCAGGTTCATGTTAGCATCAGTTTGATGTTAGAGTAAGCTGGTACCTACTCTGTTCTGGGAGAATGTTGTGTTTTTAATTATGTACTGAACCTTTAAATCATGCACTTTTAAGGGTATCACTTCCTTTCATCTGGGACTCATGACAAAGTGTTCTGCGAAACCGGTCGAGTCACTGGTGGTCCTTTGTGCTTTTACGTTCACTACCACTGTTGTTCATATATACTGCCCAATTGCATGTTGCGCTTTGTTATTTATGATATTTGATAGCACTTTAATAAATGTTGTGCTTACAGCTATTCTTGATGGTTGGTGCCTTTTTTTGTTTCTTGCATTGTGGCACTGCTCAAAGTGAAAGTGCCTGTGAAGAGCCGCAATGTGCAGTTTTTGCCAGATGCAGCAACACTTCCCAGGTTAAGAACAATGTAAAGTGAACACTACAACACAAAAAAACCTTTTTAAAATTCCAAACTACCCCCAACCTCTGTGCAACATCACTCAACTCCCAACTCTATAAATAATTTTGACATATCTTCCCTCCACCCAGCCCCCCGCTGGAATCCCCCCCAGTCCTGGCAAAGTTCCAGTAAAGTAGTCTGGAAGCAATAACACTGTAAAGAATCCTGTACCCTACTCACTCTTAACAAGTAAGTCCCTTCTTCCTCACCCCATCAAGTCTCTTGACTGCCATAATTTATGAGAACTTCCCCATCCTACCACCGATAGCACCCTACCTCCCCGCTCCCAGAAGTTAAAGGATACATACAAGCTAGACACTACTGATATCACACTACTAACAACTGCAATACATTTTTGAAGAACTCATACATAACAAGGGTGCCTGCAATCTCGGCTTTAGTCAAGACATCCCTCTGATATTTCCACTTAATAAAAACAAATAAAAAAGAGGCAGAGTGCCAGCTTTGAAGAGCAGAATTCTACTTCTCATGTTATAGTTGTGCAAAGCTATATTTATTCCTGTAAAGAGACCAGAATGTCAATGAAGTTGGAACCTGAACATTGCTTTCAATGTTAGATCCATGTTTTAAAGTAAGCCTGCCACTTGTCCTGCACGCAAGTCTCTCAAACTATAACAAATATAAGAACTAGTGTCAGCTAACGTGAGAACACAAAGTAAAACAGGTTCTACTGCTACTGCATAGCAACAAATTGGGTCTGTGCCCTTCAGAATAGAGAGTAGGGAGCTCACAACAGTCAGAGAGAAAAACAAGTCTTATATTTTGATATGCAGTAGGACAAAAACTGATGCATGCTAACTGAGTAAACAGTTTGTTAAGTGTTTGATATTATTAGCAAATAAGGTACTTTCAGTTCTTCAATTCATTGTCGAACTGTTCCATAAATACTTGGAATAAGGATTTTTCAAAGAGGAAGTCACTACTAAAATAAAAGGCTTTGTTATCTTACACATATACAGCAGTTATGTTAAAAGGGTAACTCTACACTTCAGGATGTACTTTCATCAACATGATGTTTCAACTATTACTATTCACGAGAGAATACATGTTTTTAATTTTCAGTTGTCCTTTTCAGGGTTTATTATAACATGTCTTTGTAGTTATCCACAAAGTCTGTATAACAAGCATTTGCCTATTCCCAACTGACTTCATTATGTCTACTGTATGTTTATGACATTATTGTGCTCACCATGACAACAGACTGTGATATTGCAAACAGCAATGCTGAGCTCAATCGAAGACAGTCAAATCTGTTTTAAAGGACTCAGTAAAAAAATGTACTGAATTAGGTAAACTATTTAATAGATACACAACAGGAGAAAGGAAAATAGAAGTACAAAAACACTATTGCTAAACATTTAAATCTAATAGATTATGTTTTTTGTTTTAGTAGACAGTCACTCTTTTACTTTAATGATTTCTTACATTCTGAGTTGTTTCCTCCTGTAACTGGCCTACCATTTCATATAAAGCAGCACTTATTTCACTGTCCTCTAAGAAAGCATCTGACTGTCCCCGGCTGACATCAAACTTATAGTGTATGTGATATCATAGTTTGCTATCATGGCGAGCCCTATGACACCATAAGGAAAGACACTCTTAGGTCAGTTAGAGACAATAAAATACTGTATATTTTATAAATTTTAAAAGAAACATGGACATTAAAATATAATATATATAATATATATATATATATATATATATACTATATATATATATATATATATATATATATATATATATATGCACACACACACATATATATATATATATATATATATATATATATATATACAATGGAGGTGAGACATATTCCAGTGAAATAAACCATATTATTTTCACTGGAGTGAAATAAATCCTGATGACATCAGCAGAGTTAAAATAAATACCATTTATTACACCCCTGAAACCCGTGCTAAACCTGTGCTAAACCTGCGCAAGCCACACAAGTCACACTAAACTCATGCTAGTCCTGCGCTAATCCCATGCAAATTGTACATCTTGCAACAGTGCCCCATTGTATAAATAGAATACATGATGGGCACATCGTGGAATATGAAAAATATTTTCCATATTCCAACCATGCCCATCATGCATCCCTATATATATATATATATATATATATATATATATCCATTGTAATTGATGAAACATTATTTTTATGAATGTACATGCCGAAGTGCACAGTTGCTTTTTAAAAGGCCCCAGGAGACTCAGTCTGAAAAATAATACCCTGAATAATTGGGAAGACAACTGCATACTCCAGCTAGCAATATATACAGTTCCAATTTTATACAAAAGTTGACCACAAACTAGTTTATATTCAGAAAGAATGTTCAGCCTAGCTGACCGCATTGCTAATGGACCATGAAGAAGCTCATTGCCTGAAAAAGTTGACTGCCAACTTCAACTGATTAACTGCAGTATATTTGTAGGGTTCTCTGTGGAGCTGAGAAAGCACTGCTCACATACTAGTGTTGATGGCTGTTGTGTTACTGATACTGATGATGACTGCTGACTTCTTTATACATACAGCAGCATGTCTTCCTAATGTATATTTTTTTGTATTCACACTGGCAGCCAGAGATATGTCCTGAGTATACAGTATCTAGATATAGCTGGGTATTTCCAGGAAATCTTCATATATTACATGAGGATTGACTGTAATGTATCAGGAAATATCTAAAGAAATACTGTGACAGAGCTCTGGTTACTCTTTTAGTTCTGTGCTACATGTGGAAAAACAATAATGGCATCAAAAAGCAATCACCAGTACATCATGCTGCATTAGTGGGAAAGAGTGGACAGTGATCCCATTACATATTGCTTTAATTTCTAATATTACAGATTGTTACTTGATTGCTGCTAATGATAAACTGATTTCAGTATCGCTTTATGTTTCAGGGCACAGGTGACATGGTAGCTATATGGTAGTAAATGTATGACAATAAAGTAGCTATTGGTGTAACCATATAACCTACTGGTAATAAGTAGATACTTTCAGTGTAACTGTTATTACTATGTAGTTACATAGTAACTATTTCCATAGTTACATGATAATACCAGGCAAGTTTAAATGTTTGTATCATATGGTAACAATGAAACTACCTCCCTAGTACATGAATAATACATGGCTACATGGTAATTCCAAGAGTTACTCCGTTATGATACAGTTGCTACCATGTACTGTAACTACCATGTAGCCTGTGCCCTGAAACATAAAAGCAATACCCTAATTTGTTTTTTTACCCATTTTATAATTTTACCCATTCCCATTTATTTTACATAAAAGTATAGGAAATGTACAAAGGAACATACTGTTGGTCACATACAGGCATGGAAACAAAACCAAATCCAAACATGACTTTGATTTAGCAAACTCAATGGCAAGTGGGCACACCTCTCCTGGTGTATAAGTGATACCCAGCATAGGAGGTTTCATATCTATTTTATATAAAATTAATGTCCGTACATTATTTATTTGAATATGTGATGTACTCAGCTAATATTGGTATGTGTTACGCATGCAGTATTTTATTATAATAACTGGGGTTCCTTTATTTTCCGCAGAGAAATCCTTCACTTAATTTGCCATGATAAAGGAGTATTTATAATGGCAAACACGTGCCAGGTTTCCCTCGCTCTGTTCACATGCCAACTGCAGCTGTTAGGTTCCGACCACTGGCTGCTTTGCCTTGCCTGGAGAGACTGAACCACTACTCAGACTTGGCGCCTCAGTGAGAAGTGATTTTTTTGGGGAAAAATAAACTAAGCTATGGGGAAAAAACCTAAACTTTCATCAGGTGGCCAAAATCAATACACAAAAAAAAACAACATTTACTTGAAGGTGACTGCGGACCACACTGAAACCTAACGGGACCACAGCAGCACATGGGCATCTCTTATTTTATGTAATTTCTGTGACAAAAAAGAGAAACTCAGCAAGTATATAAAATAAAATATGGGGTGGTGTGTAAAGCTCAAATTTTACACACACCCTCCATGTTGGATGCCTAGATAAACTCCTCACGCTTCACTCTCAGGGTTTGTGTGGCATCCAACACTTCAGGTGTGTGTATAATTCTTGTTACACACACCACCCCATGTATTATTCTATATATGTGTCTTACCCATGCCATTATGTATTATGCCCTTTGTGGTATGCTCATGTAGCATGCTCTCTCATGTTGCATCATACTTTGGTATGAATTAAGCTAATTTTAGCAAGCATCTTACCCATTTCAATATATTTCATACCCCTGCACACATTATGCTCATTATGTTCCCTATTTTCATAAGGGCTTTACACTTTTTGCAAAAGGAAAAAGGTGGATTCATACCACTGTGCAGCATAAAGAGTTGTCCATGGGCAACATTTATGTTCTTCAGAATTTTGTTCTAGATTAGTGATGCTCAGATAATAGGTGTGCTGTCAGGATATAACCAGGTATCTTTTTTTCTGACAAGGTAATGCAGGTAACACAAGGTCCACACAAAGGTAACCCTGGATACATGTTCTGGCATGGTTAATGATTGTCCTGAGACAGACTTATCTGGGTTAACTAGGGGCTGTGCGCATTATACTGGGAAGTGTGAAGAAGTATGAAAAATGAAACTAAGGGGGAAGGAGGTTTAGGAGACGTGTGGATCTACTTCTTCATGGAAAGGGCAGTGGATGACTGGAATTGTCTGCCAGAGAAAATAGTGGAGACAAAGACTGCAGGGAGCTTCAAGCATGTATTGGATAGGCACAGGGACATATAAGGTAGAGGAATAGGGGAAGAAGTGACATTTATGACCAACTATATTCAGTGTTGATGAAATAGGCAAGAACAAGGGGCAGACTGGATGAGCCTAAAGGTCCTTTTCTGCCAACAAAATCTATGTTTTTTGTAAGTGAAAGTGACATTTGCACTGCATCTCCCAGTCATATTGCTCATTGGAGACCATATTGGGGTACTGTAAAGGGCAGTAGTGGCTGGGACGCTCAGACAAAACAGCTATTACAAGCACTCTTAGGCAAAGGTAAGGCAGTTGAAAAATCAAGATTTAGCACACATTCTTACAAACATTGAAAGGATTAATGCAGCTCAGAATAAAGCATCTGTTGTTTTAGTAAGCTTGTTTTTTTTATTTACAGTATTTTCTTGCTACTTTTTTTAATTCCGTGTCAATTGTTTAGTGCTTGTGAAAGTTGCTGGATTGACAGCTCTGGAACCTGAAGTCCTCTGCTTATCCACATGATAGGTACAGCATGGGTGATCAAAGTGCATGCTTCTCCACACTGTCTCACCAATGTGCTCTAACCCTGCCATGGAGGGACCATCACATAAGTGAAAGGGTAGCTCAGATGCCACACCCATCCAGTTCTTGGCCTCTCATGTGATACTGCCAACAAAGATGACCATTTGTGCCAAATGGTGTTTTTTGTGATGGGGACACCTACCCACTGGGAAGAGAACAGAAACCACCACAGCTCATTTTAGATTGGCCACTGAACAACCTGCAGGTGATAATGACCTTTGGTCATTACCAACCATGGCTGGATTTGAACAAGTGGTCTACAGGTGAAAGACTTTTTAACCTACTACCAATCCACTGAGCCATTCAATTCCCATATTCTTGCTGCTTTTGAGTTTTGACTGAGCCATTTTGATGGGTGCAATGTGACACTGGTGCCATATGACTGTTTAAATGTTTAGTTCTATTTTCACAACTGATTGAATAAATACAATTTATTTTCACTTGTTTTTCATTTCTGCAGCATTACAAAGAGGGAAAAATATTGGTTTGTTGACCCTGGCAGCTGCTAATGAATTTAGTTTTCACTGCAGCAGTGTACTGTTAGAGTGAAGATTGAGCTGGTTGCAAAGATGAAAGGGAACAGGTGAGAGTGGGAAACTACAGAATCAGTAAATATGGGAAGCCTGCAGATAGCAATGGGACTGGTGGTGGTGACCAGGACACTGATGGATTACCTTGCACCTAACACAGTTTGACCTACTAAAGAAAACATAGCAGAACACCATAGCAGTGAACAAAGGGGGAGGAAGATGAGCACTACAGTGACATGGGAAATTACAAAGTGGTAACGGATGGTTGAAAACAGGCAAAAGATGTAGAAAGAGTAAATAAAAGAAGAAGAAGGAGACAAGAGAAAAGAGACTAACAGAGTCTAATAGTGCACTTTTATAAAACAGTAAGGATGCATAAAGAATTATGACAGCTCTTTCAAATTGAACAAGCAAATGTGTGTCATAGTCTGCTACCAATACAGTTAGCCATGGAGGATTGGTCAGCTGGGAACTTCATACCTGCACAAACACCTCAAACACAAACATCATCATAATTTGGAAAAAGCTAGTGGTGGACCATCATCATGTATAGGCAGGTAGGGGAATGGTACTGCAAAGTGAGGAATAGAAGAGTGATGACATTATACTAGTTCTACTAGACACCAACACTCCAGCTTAAAAGGTGAAAGATCATTGGTACAATCATCAGGAAAGCATAATAAGGGGAAACCAAACTGGAATATAGTTATCACTGAGAAATGGGGGGGAAGGGTGGCAGACACAATGGGCACTTGGTTGACTTCTGTCAAATTCACAGTAGTTTTGTTTCTATAATTGTGTTGATTGGCAGTAGGCTGTCTAAGAAACTACAGCAGGCAGCACACCACATATTTTATGGTTAATTAGGTTATAGATTGCAGGAGCACCCCCGACCAATGACAGCCCTTCCTTCAGTTGTGCGGGAGGTACTCTAATCACCATAAGAGCACCTCAGGCACTGAGCACTGTAACAGGTTTCTTGATGACTGCTTCTGCCACTAACTTTATTAAATAAAAAGGGTTTCGTTATTTAATAAAGTTAGTGACCTGTAATAATGTTATGGGTCTGGCTGAAGGGCCTCTATTCCTATAAGAGTGTCACCTCTTACATTCTTAGGACCACAGAACTGCTCACCTTCAGTTTGCAGTCCTCTGGTCCCAAGAAAGTGTGAGACAACACTCTTATAGCCATAAGAGGCCCTCTAACTGGACCATAAACTTACAGAAGAACCCATCAAATGAACCGTACATTTACAAGATATATTTATAGCAAGGCAAGCAAGGCAATTTTATTGATGTGGCACCCTATGCTTAAGGCTTAGGGATACTTCACAATGAGGTACTTGCTGTTAACGAAACTATGAATTCTGATTTTGGGAAAATGTCACCAAATTTTACAAATTGCACAACATTTTCTGAAATACTGACTTTACTAAATCCAAATCCTCTGAATGTGTTCCATGAATTACTGCTTTGTTCACAAAATTTTCTGGCTGGATTGTGGAATTATAAACATTAACTAAGACCTGTGTGTTTTATTAAGCACTGAACGTCTGTGTATGAGCCAAGTGAATGTCTATGTTTCAAAGTGAGTCAGTGTATTTTCAATTGTTTACATTCCAATCGGCCCAAATTAAGATTTGCAAGAAACAAATTTTGTAGTGAATATGGAAATTAAACATTTGGTAGGAACAATTCTTTCTAAAGATGGGGATTTACTGGTACAATGTGCAAGCTGCAGAATGTACATAATGGAGGAGGAAGGGGTAGATTATTCAACATTCAGGTGTGAAAAGTGTATACATAATCAAGAATTAATAAACAACTTTGCTTCAATTAGTGAAAGGTTAAACAAAGTGGATAACAGTCAGCTACAGTTGGCTGCAAAGCTAAAAGTATTGTGTAGCCTGAATAAAACAGATGCTGATAGGGAAAATGGGGAACCAATAAATGGTTTGGGAAAAAGAAAAATAGGGGGTTCATGTAGTGACAATGAGAATGCTGAATGGAGTGTAGCGACATCAGTCAAAAGGAAGAGAAGGAGAAGAAGCCATTTACAACCAGTGCCAGACAATTGTACTAGTGAAAGAATTGAACCAGAGAGAGGGAATAATACCAGACATCATAATTTAGTGAGTGAAAACAATATGGACAAGGGAACTGGAGTAGATAATTCATTTTCCCAAATTCCCTTGGCTAGTAGCTTTCAACTACTTGTAGAACCTATACATTTTTCTGATGAGCCACTAGACCATACCATGAAAGTGCATGAGCAAATGGTAAACACTGACACAAGACGAGTAATAGTTATAGGGGACTCAATCATAAAATATACTGACAAGTATATTTGTAGGGAAGATAAGGCAAATAATATGGTGAGTTGTTTCCCAGGAGCAGGGGTGAAAGACCTGTATAGCATGGTAGATAATATATTCGCAGGAGCAGGACTTAATCCAATAGCGGTGGTGCATGTAGGAATAAATGACATCAAAAGAAATTCCCTATTAACCTTTCAAGATGAAGTAAAAGAACTAATTTGCAAATTACAGGAAAAAGATAGTGAAATTTTGATATCAGAAATTTTACCTGACCCAAAAGCATCTGCTTATAAAGCAAAAAAAAAAATAGCTTTGGCCACTGCATGGTTGTATAAATGGTCAAAAGAACAGGGGATCTTGTCCATTAAACATTGGGGCAGTTTCTACAATTTTAAAGAACTTTATTGTAGGGATGGATTGCATTTGAGTTTTAGGGGAAGTAGAATATTGAGAAATCTAATATGAAAAGAGATTGACAGACATTTAAACTGAATAAAAGGGGGACGAGTAGATTACAGAATACACTACAGGAACCAATATAAAAAAAATAAATACATAATAAGACAGAAATCAAGATTAATGTTTTGATGTTTAATGCCAGAAGTTTAAATAAGGATAAAATGGCTGAAATGGAACGTTTACTTGAAAAAAGTGACATAGGGTTAATAGGGATAGTTGAAATCTGGTGGAATTTAGACACTGAATGGAACGAACATATTCATGGGTATCAACTTTATAAAAGGAACAGACTGTCTAGAAGAGGGGGAGGAATTGCACTGTATATTAAAGACGAAATCAAATGCCAAAACATTAACATAGAGGAGGACTACGGTAACATCGAGATAATTTCTGGAAATATAGTGGGTTTGAAGGGTAACCCTTTTAAACTGATAGTCATTTACAGACCACCTGACACCACAGTAGGGGAAACAGAGGTTTTCATGGATATGGTTGCTACTTTGGCAGAAGATACTGATATAGTGTTAATGAGAGATCTAAATCTTCCTGAAGTAGATGGAAATAAGATAAAAGGCAACACCTCATTGGGATCAAGAATAAATGAGAAGCTGATATCAGAAGGCATTCATCAATGTATAAATGAACCTACTAGGGGTAATAATACCTTGGATGTTATCTTAACTAATATACTCAGTGACATTGAAAATATTAGAATAGGACCACCAATAGGAACATGTGATCACGGAACTATTATGTTCACAATTAACAAGACTAATAAAATCATTAAGGGTAAGACAACCCAGATAATGTATAATAAAGCCAACTATCCTGAAATAAGAAATAAATTGAGCAAATTAAATTGGAATAGATTAATGCATGAGTTATCTACTGAAGAATCCTGGGAAGTTTTTGTAAATAAAATAAATAAAGTGACACTAGAATACATCCCAATGAAAAAAGTATACAATAGTAGGGGGGAAACCATCTTGGATTAATAATAAGATCATTAAACTATGTAAGAAGAAGAAAATACTATACAGACAGATGAAGCAACAAGAATCAGGGATTAGTCGGGTAAGATATAAAAGGATAATATAGAAAGTCAAGTATGAAATAAGAAGAGCAAAACAACAGGTGGAATACAAACTTGCTACATCAAAAAATAATACAAAACTTTTCTTTGCCTACGTGAACAGTAAAAGGGGGAATACTAATGTTGTGGGACCACTCCTTATCGATGGTGCATTGACTGACAAACCTGACGAAATGACTAAAGAATTCAGCAAGATATTTAGTAAGATATTTGTAAAAGATAATTATACAAGAGATAAAAGCAAGGATGAAAGATGTAACAGGGTCCCTAATGATATAATCACCATTGATAAAATTCTTGAAAGAATACAAAAAATCAGGATGGATAAATCTGCTGGTCCAGATGGGGTTCACCCAAGATTCATTAAGGAAATAGGAGATGTGTTAGCACCTGCTAACCAAATAATAGGGCAGAAATCCTTGGATGAGGGATATGTGCCAAGAGACTGGAGAATAGCATATGTAGTCCCGATATAATAAGGGAAGAAGATCTGAGGCAACAAACTACCGACCGATAAGCCTGACATTAGTGATCTGTATAATTATTGAAGGCATCATTTATGATGAGATTGAAATCTATATCTCGAGTAAGGGACTGATTGATAATGCCCAACATGGGTTTGTAAAAAAAAATCGATCCTGCGAGACTAATCTAGTCAGTTTCTATGAATATGTTGCTAAATTAATAGACCAGGTCAATAATGTAGACATGGTAATGCTGGACTTCAGTCGAGCTTTCGATACAGTTCCTCATGGTATAGTGATCCAAAAACTTGAAAATATGGGAGTTAATAGTAAAATTATTGGATGGGTTAGTCATTGGCTAACCAACAGAACTCAAATAGTTAGGATTCAGGGTTCTATGTCGGATGAGGTTGAGGTGTCCAGTGGTGTGCCGCAGGGATCCATGTTGGGACCCGCTGCTGTTTGGTATTTTTATTGCTGACCTTAATATAACTGGAAGGAATAAATTAATAAAATTTGCAGATGATATCAAGATGGGAGGGGTTGTTAATACCTTTGATGATAGATTACAACTTGTCCAAAACCTGCTGTACATATCAGAATGGGCAAACATAAATAACATGTGTTTTAACTTGGATAAATGTGTAACAATTCATATAGGAAACAATAATATAGAGCAAGACTACTATATCCAAGGTGTAAAACTCAAGAATTCTGATTGTGAACAAGACCTGGGAGTATACATTAGTTCTAATCTAAGGAAGGGGTACCATTGTAAAATTTCCATTCTAAAAGTAAAGAGGTGTTAGTGCCCCTCTATAAGACCTACGTGAGACCCCACTTGGATTACTGCTCTACAGTTTGGAGCCCATACTTGAAAAAGGACATAAACATGATTGAAAGACCTCAAAGAGCTTGCACAACACTTATAAAAGTGATTAAAGATAAAACATATGAGGAGAGGCTGAAAGACCTAGGGTTGTGCTCACTGGACACTCGATGTGTAAGGGGAGATTTACTATTGTTATATAAAATTTTAAGTCAGGAAAAATTAAAAAAAGATCTTGGCCTTCAAATCAAAGATCATATTTATAAACTGAGAAGGCATAAACATCAATTAAAAGAAGAACTGTGTAAGACAAAGCTTAGACAATCTAGCTTTGGACCGAGAGTGGTCCAATTGTGGAATAATCTACCCACTGAAATAGTGGAATTTTCTAGCTTTAATGCTTTTAAAACAAGCTTAGACAGATACATAACAGTTGGTGACTTCGGTTTCCTCCACTGAAATGATGGGGACAACCTACATGGGCTTATACCTTCTGGTTGTCTTAACAATCCAGTATGAACTCCAGCATGAACTGAGGAAAGACAGTTTTGAGGCATTTCAACTTCCATTTTACTACACTGATGTAAAATACATGCAATTATTTTACAATTCTAGAGTTAAAGGAACACTGTCAGCCTTGTTTGTTTCATATTATTTCTAGTTGATAAGGCACATTGTATTATTGTTTACCTTCCCTAAAAATCATCAATTTTTCTGGTTGGTTTATCTATTTCCTTTCTGAGTAGAACTGAAATGCATGATAATGATGTAATTATACCCATGTTTTTTTTTTCAAATCCTTGCACTATTCTTATTGCATACTTCATGAACATTAGGAACACCCCTAAACAGTGCAGTCACGTACAATGTGATAGTCTCCCCTGCACCTACTGCATCATGAGTGGCTATGCTGTGTTGTGGGTGTTCCCAAGTCCAAGAAAGATGCAGTGGAATTTGATCAAGGACTGTAAATGAACACACTTTTGTATGGTAACACCAGAATGGTAGGTGTCACAAACACACTCAGCAGGTCAACCCTCTACTCCCAAAGTGCCAGCCTCCGAGCACAGTCTTGTGAACAGTTTACAGAAACAGGGTAACCCTCCTGTCTGCTTTGTGGGTTCAAATCAACCTTTGGTCTCAAGTCTTGGAGGGATTCAAACTGTGAACCTCTTGATAGTGTACACAATGCACAGGCTCAGATATTTCTGTCTTCGAGGGGCCAGATATCTTTGCCTACAGGCACCTAACCAGGTGTACAGAAATGAACCCTTAAAAACTTTAATAAAGACCTCAGATTTAAAATGCTTGCCTTTTTCCAGTTTGGTATCACCATTCAAGTTTATGTACAGTGTCTACTTAACCATATATACTCCACTTGTAAAGGAAAGAAATCAAAGACAGATCAAGTAGGCTCTAAAATTAGAATTTTACTAAAATAGATAAAAAAATATGGAAAACATAAAATACAGAACTATTATATCACAAGACATACACATCTTTTAAAAGAACAAGGTTTTAAACAGTGCAATTCCTACTATAGTACTTAGATTTGTCTCTCTCACTCTAAATACCCGCTTAAAGTGCTGAAAGGTGTTTCTTTGTCAGAGTCTAGATAGAAGTGTGCCTCTGAAGTATAACAGAATATTGTTTGAAAAAAACTGTCTTGGCCAACCCCTTTGTGTGAGGTCACCTGGCTCCTCCCTGTCAGAATATATAAAAAAATATTTCTATACAAAAACAGGATGACTTTTCAAAGTATTAAATTCTGTAATCCTCAACACAATTCATTTTTCTTTTTCAAATGACATTCCTTTGATCTTATGCTGCATCCTCTCTCACACAGGCATCAAAGGAACATTTACAACTTCACACCCGTGTGTAATAACCTGGGTTTACTTCCAAACATCATAAAATGGATATGATCTATCTTGGCATCTGGCAAGCTACAATTAGCCACCTAAATAGGATATCCTCAACTCAAGCCTCTTCCAACCTGTAATTATCTCATGGCTTTCATCTTTCAGCTGAGACCTGGGGAGGGGGTGAGCGAGGTCACTCCAAGAGCACCAGATTTCTCAGCATCTCTCATGACAGACAGTCCATAACACATTTTTATATTACAAAAAATGATACAGTGATCAGAACCAGCTGTCCAAGCATCACAGTAGGCAGTCTGTTTCTCACTTTTAAAAGGAAAAAAGAATCATACTCAAACTACCAGCTACATCAACAATCTCTACGGAATTTGACCAATCATAACATGTGTTTTTTAAACTAAAGACAATTTGAGGCCTATGAGGGTTACCAGCATCCCTTTAACCAAGTGATCAATTCTACAGAATTCCAATATGCAATTGAAAACATTGATCTGCAATACATACATACATTCATTTCATGGTTTTAAGTCAGAATTTTGTGAAAGTTGCCAATGTGAGTTTGTAAATTTCATGAACGAGAAAATTTGGCTTTTGCAATAATTATGCTGGCAGAATTTTATTTTCACATTGTATTATTTATTTATTTTATTTATACTTTGATAACCAGGTAGATGTGCTGGTGCCAGGCACCTTTTTAAGGCATGACCTGGGTACTACAAATACACTGAATGAAACAATATTGTTTATATTACAGAAAACATGAATGACAGTGATATGTGCAATGGCTTACACAGAAAATTTTACAATAGTGAAATGAGCTGTACAGCTATTAAAGCAGGAAGTTTGCTACCACAGGAGCACGTACCAAGATCTAACAAATAGTCCTTCATGTTATAAGTAAAAACGTCATAGGAAGGGGACTGTGTGAAGGAGGCAGGTATTATACATAATGACATTCAGTACATAATAGCTATTTAAACAAGTATACTATAAGTACACTAAACGACACTGTAGGCCTGCTCAGATAGATTATGGCCATATGGGAGAGCCTATATATGTTATTTTCCTCAGGAACAGAAAAATCCATAGTGACTGGAAGTCTCCTTTATGGATGATATGGGTAAAACAATTAATCTTTGAGGTAACTGTTTAGACAAAAGTCTTGTCGAGTTACACTGCAACTAAGATGTAGTGTGACTGAAACTAGATAGACCATTCGCCAAATCCACTATCTTCTTATGGTTTCTGTCTTCTTAACCTCGATACTATTCTATACTTTTCCTTCTGTTCATATCTAGAAGGGGAAAATACATAAACATTTAGTAGAAATAGTCTTCTTGTTGTTTATAGATACTGTTTTCTATTGCTCTTCATAGATTATTTATGTTTACAACAAAAAGTAGTATTCTATTTATTTAAGAAATTCTGTTGTAATTTTATGTTCTTTTCATTTGATGTTCCTGTATTATACAGTTATGTGAATTCAACCCTCTTTCTGTACTGTTGTCACAGCAAAATCTCAACCTTGAAATCCTTTACAGCAAAAACTTTGAGGTTGTCGCTGTAAAGTACCCAATGTTGAAGTTTTGCCTTTTTGCCACTGTTTCACCCCCTCTACAAACAAACTCCGACTTGGAGTTTGTTATCTAAAGGTACACACTCAAAGTCTGACAGGCAAAATTTCACCTGTCAACATTGTTTTCCACTGCACCGCATTTCGACAAGATTGTTGTCGCTGAAGCTTGGTGGAACATAACGTTCAGGAAGTATGTAAAAAGAATAGCTCAAGAATATGAAACAAAACATGGTTGACTATAATTATGCCATTAGCATGCATTGGTGTGCACATAACGTTCAGGAAGTATGTAAAAAGAGTAGCTCAAGAATATGAAACAAAACGTGGTTGACTATAATTATGCCATTAGCATGCATTCCAATTCTACTAAGAAAGGAGGCAGATAAAACAATCACCAACATCAATGAATTTTGAGAAGGTAAGCAATCATAAATGTGTGTTTTTAATTAGAAATCATATGATGTGGGGTTATATTACGTTTATTAGATCTGCTAGAGATATTGCTGTCCTCTTGCCCTAACAGCACAAGATGATGCTCATATTCAGTTAGAGATATCACCAGCAGAACCCACATAGGAACCCATAGATACATAATTAAACTCACCCTGTATTGTGTCTGTCAGTCAAAACTAAAATAACAATAACTACTGATATGGCAAAATTGTGTTAGATTTTCAGCCAGATGTGGTATGATTCAGCTGTACTTGTATGTGCAACAAGATTGATAGACCATAGAAATGTTGGTCTATCTTCTTGTCATGACTGAAATATAGAAACATAGGAACTGATAGTAGATAAGGACATCTTGGCCCACCCGGTCTGCCCATTTCTTCTTATCTACATTATTACTAGAGACAATTCAATGCCTTGAGTTGCACACTAAAAAGTGATGCATGCATCAAGTATATGAGCCATGAATCATTGTTTGGCCATAAATTATGCAAAGTGTCATAAAGGCAAAGGAATGTTTGAAAATCGCATGCAGACAATATTGTGATTTACACAGACACCGCTGCAGCAGTCCAGCTGCTGCAAGTCCCGTGTTCAGACCATTGCAAATCCAGGCTTTTATCTTTATAATTTGACCCAGTGTGACTGTACACATAACCCCAGATAAGGTTAACTGTCAGTTGACCAGGGAATCCACTGGCTGGCACTCTCAGTGGTACATGCACTATCTTATCAACACTAGTCTGAATGTAATTTGTTTCAGGATTGTTAGTTGAATTATAGGGCATCAGTGTAATCTTGCTGCTTCTATGGTCTTTTGCACCAGTATTTGTTTTTCACTTTTCTGTTTGTATGCTGAACATATTTTGCATATTTCTTTATTGATTTGGTCAGTGTTACTAATGGAGTATTACACTGTCTCACCAGCAAAGTCACTGAACTGCAGACCTTATGATATAATAAAAAGGAGATAATTGAATTTCTAAGAAGGTCAGAAATGCCCATTGGCAAAAACGGAATAGAATTTAAGTTCACTTATTTACAGCTGACTACACCAGTGTACTATTAAAAGTTAAGAAATGACTAAAGCCTAAAGAAGCAATTGTAGATACATTGTGGCTCACTTAAATAGCAGAGTTGAAAGACAAATTGAATTAATACTCTTGTTCCTAAAATTAACTTAATTTATTCTTTTACTTTTGAAAAGTATACTGTTATCGATGGATACATAGTACTGAATTAAATACTAAAGATCATACACGATACCCCATACTTGTATGCTGTAGCACAATATTTAGACACTCAGCAATAAGGATTTTGACCCAAGGAGTAGCACATTGCATTCAAAAATAGAAGTATATTGGTTAGATGATTAGCACAAAAATCTTGTGCCAGGGAAGTGATCTATATTTCCTTTTCTTCTACTATACTGATAGAATTACACTCATGTTTTAATGTTTGTGGTGTATAAGAAAACAAATATAAGATTTTTTTTATATACACAATTCTTCTCTTTTTAGAAAGGCTATGGATGGATTTTCAAAATGTTGGACATAGCACTTGCATTTTATTTGGCTGCAGCTGCATTGTTTTAAATGTGTCAGGATGTTTGCACCATATTTTCTAACATACATATGCATTTACCACACTTGGGGTAATAAAATGATGCATGTGTCAGAATTTTGTCATGTGCCATTTTCAGAGCAAAAGTTGTAGAAACTGCATCCAGAAGTAAGACTGCCTTTTAAGTCTAACAGTCTGGGTGGATTGTTCACACCTGCATCACAAAAACATGGATGTGAATCTTTGAAAATCCCTCCTGTATTTTTTTATATATATATATTTAACTTTATGCTCCTCCATCTTGTTGTGACACCCTCAGGATCTCCTAAGGTACCACAAGAGCCCTGAACATGCCTACCTGATCCCCCTACTCCCTCGGTATCTTCCAAGGCACCCAAGAGCCCCACATCTGCCTGTTTAACATCCAGCTCCCTCAGCTTCTCCCAAGGTACTCCCAGAGCCCCACACCTGTCTATCTGCCATCACCATCCCTCTATGGAGCTTTGGTTTACCCCCATGTGGGGTCAGGGTGGGACAATTTACCCCAAAAGCAGTTTGTCAGGAGGTGGTGCAGCAGCAGGATGGACTGGATACACCTGAGTACTTTGTCTTCAGGTACTGGGCCATTTTCCTCTTTTTCTTATCCTCCCTTGAGACAATATGACACACAAGTGTGAATGTGCACATAGAGAATACTGCTGCATGGCATCAGCCAACATCCAAATTTAAACAAGAGGCTATACTCAACAGGGTTCCCCAGTAAGTGAACCAGCCAAAAAAATGAGATGTCACAGCTGGCCCAATGGTGTGGAGGGATGTGGCATTGAATTCCCTACCTTCTTCCATGCTGATGACCCATGTTCAAGAACAAGCATAGATTGCTGGGGCTTGGCAGGGTGGGAGAGGATTGAGTGTCCCAGGGACTGCTGTCCTCTCCTGGGGTAGGGGTGATCAGTCATATCAGCCTTTGATTACCACAAGGTGGAGGTGGTGGAGGTCTAGTGGTAGTGGAGACAATGACTGGCTCAATGGGGAGGAGCTGTGGATCTGTGGGACATGCATTCCTCCATGGGCAGGGGCTTGGGGAGAAAATGCAAATAGGATCTGTGGGTAGAATGAAACCATGCACATCTCCCACCCGGACACCTGGGCCATCTGAATATGTGCATGGGGGGTGGCCCTCTTCCTACGGTCCCACCATGGGGGTCAATCTGTGGGGTAATTTCTGCAAGGTAAGTCTGCAGGAGGTGGGTACCAGCCAAGGGGTGGTGGGGACAGGTGCTGAAGAGCAAGCCCAAGGAGTAAAAAAGCTGTATGAAAAAACAAACAAAAAAAGAGACTTCCCTTGCAAGGATCCATTTTCAAGAATTTAATGGTGAGTCAAAAAAATATTCCAGGAAGACAGTAGTAATGGCTGCCAAGGCTTTTCCACCATTTTGGTATTCTTCAGGGGGCATCTCCCCTCTCGTAAGCATGCTAACCCACAGCACCACCTGTGGTCACCCAGGTAGTGCTGCTGTGGTGGTGCACTCCCCTCCCTGGAGAAGGGGTACATCCCCTGCAATGCAGTGTCAGTGGCTCAGTAGGTAGCACACTCGCCTCTGAGGCCGAGAGATCAGAGGGCTGTGGGTTCAGTTCCCACATCTGGCACTTGGGTTAATATCCCAGTACTGACACTGTAGTGCAGCATGAGAAGGGTGCTGCACTTCTGAGGTGCCGTCTTTCATATGAGATGTTAAACCGAGGTCCCATCTGCCTGGATTGGTGGTAGTTCAGGTGGATGTTAAAGATCCCATGGCACTTATCGAAAAGAGTAGGGAAATTTCCCTGGTGTCCTGGCCAAATTTCCCTCATTCACTCAAAATACTACTAACAGCTTAATCTGGTCCAAGGTCAGTTGGCATTCATCTGTATCCCCCTCCCCTGGGTCGTGCCTGAAAATAGGCAGGATTTGTCTAGTGCACTTACTTGGTCAACAAAAACTAAATAAATAAATAAATGCTCAATCCCCCCCCCCCACTGACTGGTCCTAGATGACCTGAGCTTGTTCCCTGAACCCAGGTCACTGTCGAAGCAGGCAGTAGCCCTACCACTGTGCTGACAGGCTGGCTTTTAAAAAGACTCTAAAGAAAGTGCCTATACCAAAACTAAGTAGATTATCCACATATACTGTTAATTTGGGGAGCAGAGCTTCCTTTCTTTGTAGTCCCAATTCTGTCCAAGGTTACTAGGATGTTTCTCACTTATTTGCATGCTGTTCTGGTTTTGTTTTTCTTTTTGTGATGTTGTGAATGGTCCCTGATTGATCTTTGAAGACTTATGTCCTCTAATTATTAACAATATAGGTACATCATGGATAGCTGCAGTATACACTTGACTGCACTGACCTACACTTGTGCCTCAGAATTTTCAGACACTATGCTGACCCACCTTTATGCCTTAACTCTTTCAAAGATGCCTCACTGACCCAGCTTTGTGCCTCAGGTCTTTCAAAGATGTTACACTGACCTACTTTTGTGTCTCAGCTTTTTCAAAGACACTACACTATCCTACATTTTTGCTTCAGCTCTTTCAAAGACACCACACTGACCCACCTTTGTTCCTCAGCTCATTCAAAAACAGGAGCCTGACCCACCTGTCTGCCTCAGTTCTTTCAACGACACCACACTAACTGACTTTTGTGCCTTAGATCTTTCAAAGACACCTCACTGACCCACCTTTGTTCCTCAACTCATTCAAAGACAGGAGTCTGACCCACCTCTCTGCCTCAGTTCTTTCAAAGATACTACACTGATCCACCTATATGCCTCAACTCTTTCAAAGAGGAACCACCTTTAGTGAGTGGGGGCTAGATTTTCAAACATCATGCTGCAGGTGTAGGGTCTGATTTTAGTTTTGTCTACAGCAAGATAAATGCAGTACCATGTTTGAATGCTATTTTCAAATGTTGTACCACATTCACAGCACCTGATGCTGCTTTATGGTAAAATATAAACAAATCTAAACAGGGAAGAGGTGCCAATGAGGAGAATGAACTGAGCCAATGGTCATAAACCAAATACTGGAAAACAACTGAAGACCAGGCTAAGGTTCATGCATAAAATAAAAAAGCCAAAACCTTGGCTGTAAGATAAATCATTTATTTACATCATAAGCTGAAAAGCAGCACTCACCCACAATTCCAGCATTTCAGCAAACCCACATGTGCTTTGCCAAGGTTTGTCCTGGTAACACACATGTGGGTTGTGTAAAAGGTTGGTGTTGTGGGTGAGTACTGCTTTTCAGCTTTTACTGTAAATAGATGATTTATCTCACAACGTTTTTTTTTTTATTTTATGTATGCACCTTAGCCTGGTTTTTAAAATAATGACATGTGCATCAAATATTGTTGCAGGCATCAGTATAAGACACCAGTGATGCTGCAGCTCCTGGCAGATCCACATGATGATTAGACCACATCTTAGTAAGTCCAAGATACCAGCACAAGTACTGGGGGATATGCCCCAATTGTGCTGCAAGTCCTAGATGCACCGCTGGATATCCAGCCTCAGAGTTTAGTTAACATTCCATAGCAAAACAATGTGTAGCCTCTAGACTGCCTACAAGGGTGCAAATTATAGGCAGGTATAATGGTGGCTTTATGATATGGACACCAACCTAAGCAGTAGAAAACTGAACAGAGACTACCCACAATACATTTCACATTGACCTCTACTGACCTAGATCAGAGTCTTATAAGTGACCCAGAACCAAGAATTTTTTTTAACATGATCAGCAGCACTGATAAAGAAATGAACTGTTATGTAAAACTGTTTCATACATAGACAATATGGAAATGTTATATGAGGCATTAAAAAAGGCAATCTGTATACAACTGCTTTGCCGAGCCTCATGTAGTTCTTTATATTCATTCTAGCTCTGTTTACAGAAATAACATTGTCTTTTGTTTGAGATCTGTGCTTAAGTTTGGTTCAGGCTTATTGCTTTATCTCCTCTTTAATAAAAACATGTTACTTATACCAAGGCCCTGTGCCTCATTCCCATGGGATATTTCAGCTAGAGCAATCAGAAGCCAGGGAATAAATGTGTATTTGTTGTTTAAAGCACCATGGCAGGTGCACTGATTTATAATGAACATTCGTCAGTCATCTTTTAGATCAACCAGGACCTTTTATTTTAAAGTGCCTGACATGATTAAAATTTTAAAGATGAAGCGCACAGAATGAATGGGGATGGCATGGATATATTCAAACTGTAGTTTGACTTTGCAATTCAATTAAAGGGGAGTATTCAGCACTAAGAAACCCACATTCAATTGATGGGGGCTAGTCCAAGTTTGCAGTTGGTGTGAAAAATTATTTTTACTTACTGTTTACAGCAGTATTGCATATTGTATTAGACTGATTCTGCTGGTTCCCAATCTGACATTTGCTGTAACCAAGAATGCCAGAATCCCCTGCAACTGATTTCCGAGTTGGGTTGCAGCAGTGGGAGATTCAGCAGCATGCAGTGCATGTTTGAGTTTTTATAAGCTTTGTTGTATTGTACATGTTATTGGTATGTTCACAAATAAGGCACTGTAATACATATATATTCAAACATCATAACTTACAGTAAAAAATCATAAGCCAACAAAAATGTGTATAACATTTTAATTCATGTATAACTCTATTAAACTGCATCCTCATGAGGGGTCAGAATATATTACTACTCATGAATACTAAATAAAATTAAGCATTAGCAGTAGTTATTGACTAACAAAAAAATTTTCAACACAAAACTTAGCTTGTGGGAGCTCAAATGACCTAATAATTATACATGCCTATAAAAAATAAAACATGATAATGTAGGACACATCTCTCTATCCAAAAACAGTCTTCAGAGAACTTGGGCTTCATGTGTTCAACAAATAATTGTGAAATACCTAATTTATGATATACTTAGTGAAGCCTCACATAGATCATATTCCAACCCAAAGGCAGACATGACCAAAACAGAAACAACACAAATCAAGTTTGTAAATAACTAATTAGACTCATAATAGAAATAAATATTTGTATAAACTCTTTTCACAGTGTTTATATATAAGCACATTATTATATATTGGTACACGTCAATAAATTTTAGACTGATTAATACCTTTGTTGAACACAAACTTAACAAGTTCATTTGTTTAAAGTTCTGGCCAGAGGTACTCTGGCTGGAGTTACTGGGATATAATCAGTTTTACAAGAAGCCATGGATTCATCACTGTCTTGCTCAGTCATTTCAGAAACTCCTTTAGCAACTATCCTGCACCTAATAAATTCCTGTACTGTGGCTTCATCAGTATAAGAATAGACATTGTTCTGATAAAAGATATGTAGTTCAGCTGGTTTCAGTAGGGAAACCCATGTCCCCAAATCCTAAAGTGCAGGTCTGTAGTTCAGCAAATGGTGGTGTCTCCATTGCATGTCTCTAGAAAAATCTGGAAAGTAGGAACTCTTGAATCACTTATATTCAAAGGACCTATTCTGTTTCTCTAATTCCAAAAGAGGGTCCTCATCAGCAACTGTGTTTAAAGTTGCTATCACTGTTGAACCAGTCTGTTGACTCGAAACCGGGGTAGTAGTAGACAGTGTATCACCACTTTGTATTTGTGTTTGCCTCATATCCATGGGACTTGGAATGCTTTTACTACTGGAATGTCCTCCTCCATTATTTCTTTTACTAACTCTTCAACAGCACTCTGCAAATTTTCTGTGCAAAAGTCAAAAAGGAGGCCCCAGGATTCGAACATTAGCAGTGTCAGTGGCTCAGTAGGTAGCACACTCGCCTCTGAGGCCAGGAAATCAGAGGGCTGTGGGTTCAGTTCCCACATCTGGCACTTGAGTTAATATCCCAGTACTGACACTGTAGTGCAGCATGAGAGGGGTGCTGCACTTCTGAGGTGTCATCTTTCGGATGAGACGTTAAACCGAGGTCCCATCTGCCTGGATTGGTGGTAGTGCAGGTGGATGTTAAAGATCCCATGGCACTTATCGAAAAGAGCACTTATCGAAAAGAGCAGGGGAATTTCCCTGGTGTCCTGGCCAAATTTCCCTCATTCTCTAAAAATACAACCAACAGCTTAATCTGGTTCAAGGTCAGTTGGCATTCATCTGTATTCCCCTTCCCCAGGTCGTGCCTGAAAATAGGCAGGATTTGTCTAGTGCACTTACCTGGTCAACAAAAACTAAATAAAATAAATAAATAAACATTCCATTCCCATAGTAAGTTATCATATCTTTCAATTTTCCAGTCCAAAATGGCTTGCACTCACATCACCACATCTCTTGCTGCTTGAGGAGACTGGCTGGTATTAGTCATATTTGCCAAATTCTGCTTGTTTTTTATTTGCTCTGAGTTTGTCTCCATGCTTTTGGTAATAGCTTCCACAGTTTTCGAGACTGCGTCAAACTTAGTATCCAGCTCCACAAAGACAGATCTGATTTCTTTCTGCATTTTAGAGATGGCAAGTTCTGGTGACTCTTCAGAGTCAGTAACCAACTAGAACAGTGCTGACATACTGGGCTAATTTTTCTTTTGTATATGAAGATTCGCCCTCACAATGTTTTGATTTAGTAACATGATAAGGGACCTTGGTTTCTTTGGGACTGGAGCCCGACTCAGACCCACTTCACCCACCGTGAGCCCCCTACTGAGCGTGCCCTGAGGTAGGCAAAATGAATTCATCAATTTCCTTGTTCTTATCCTGTTTCCCTTGCCTTCCATTTTTTAATTCCTACATTTTGGTACAGAGTTTCAGCAAACTTGACAAGAATAAGTTTTAGTCCAAAACATTAATTAGAAAATGTTGTTTAAATTTCTGTCATGCTGGGAGCTTGCACATACTGTAGTGCATCTCTCCTGCTTGAAAGTTAACTCTGCCCCAAGTTTTTATAAGCGTTTGTCTTTTGTTTGCTGGTCCAGCTGTCCTCCCAGGGCCAGGGCTAAATACAGCTACAGAGGACTTACTTTGCCCCAGGAGTACAGCGAGACTGGCAAACAGCTGATCTGAGCATATCAAATCTCTAATATGCACCGTAGGCTATTGAATCTTCCACTGTTGCAGCCATAGGTGCCGGAACTTGGGGGGGGGCAAAAGGGGTGGTAGCCACTCCACTTTTTATTTCTGTATGGCAAAAACTAGTATAAGTGCCCTTTTGATTCTCAGCCCCCTCAGCTTTTACCATCTTCTGGCACCTTTGGTTATAGCCCAACTCTGACATCAGCAGCAGGGGAATCAAGAATTTTTGTTACAGCAGATATCAGCTTGGGAATCAGCAGAATCAGCCCGATATGATCTAGCACAATGCAGTAAACAATAAGTATTTTTTGTTTGGCACTCAAAGTGCAGATTGGCAACAGCCGCACATTTGGCTGTGGTGTTGGTATTTTTGAACAAATAACAAAGGAATCGCTAAGACAGAAACTTCCATCTCCAAAAATAAGGTTTATTAACTATAGATAGGCACAGCAATAGTTACGGCAATGTAGCTTAACAAAGCATGGACAGTGGCCAAATTACCTTTCCTCTGGGAGTGTGAACAAGGCAGATGTGAAGGATTCAGCACCTAATTTTTAAGGTTGTCATGTCTCACTGTCCTTCTGCTACAATCCCTTTAAATACACTCTCCAGAAACAGTTTTCTTGCAACTCAGCATATCTCCATACAGGGTAATCCTACTTGTACATTGCACCTTTATTCCCATGTGAAACTACACACATACACTTTTGCTGTCTCTAGTGTTGTGACTTCACACATTCAAACTCAATGACACTGTATGAAGCAATAGACAGTAGCAAACACTTTTCTTATCAGTGTACCAGGTTGTGCTTGGCATAGTTCAGCTCAGACTATTTCTCAAGCAGGCAAGCAAAAGCAGCTGTGTCAACATATACTAAAATTGTAGGGAAAGGAAAAAAAAAATAGTCTCATTAACCCTTTAGCTCCTCTTGCCAGCCCTCCATGTTATGGTCATAGAATTGTCAGGTCTGTCAGGTCCCAATAGTAAAGGATAGACAAGGTCAATCAGGCAGAGAGTTTTAATCTGATGTGCTCCAGCAGGACACAGGGACATATCCAGAAGCTTAAAAGTGGTAAATTTAGGAATAATGTTAAGAGCCTCAACTCCCAGAGGGTGGCCAAGCTATGGTAATCTGAACAGCTATTTCTGCTCTATTTGATATTGAATTGTCAGGTCCCAATAGTGGGGCTCTTAGTACTGAGTCTTACCCTTTACAGAACAACTCTGCATGTGCGTTAATAAACATAGTTCAGCTATACAATTTACTAGCCAACACATTTTTTCAATTTTCAAATTTCCTTTCTGGGATTCATAACATATTTTGATATTCTATCCAAAAAGCTTGTATAAAAAGCATTGGCCTGTATGTCATGGTACCTTTGTTTATGACATCATAAAAGCTCACTATGGGAACAGACTGTGATGTCGCAAACAGCAGTGGTGAGGTCAGTTGATAATAGCCAGATGACTTTGAAAGACTCAGTGAAAAAGTACATTATCTGAAATTCTTAGTAGATCAAGAACAAAACAAAAAAAATGAAAGAAAACTATAAAACACTAAAGTTAAACATAATTGTTGGAAATGTAATAGTTTTAAGATTTTTATTTTAGGGGAAAGTCACTCTTTAAGGGCTATTTGTACAAAGCTTGTGTGGTGCTTTACAAACTGCATACTGCACTGATATTAATCCAGTTTAGTATAGGCTGGAGTGGCACTTGATGCTACATTGTTCCTTCCGTGTACACTGCATTCCAAACTGCTTCACAAAGCAAAGAGTTAGATGCTGGCAGTGCAAGGACTGTATGTTGTATACATTGATATTAATACTTGTTTCGCCTAATATTGTACATGTGGCTCACTTTGGATGATATCCAAAAACTGAGCACAGCCCTGTTGTTCCAGTTTACCATCACACTGCAGGTCAGTGGGGTATGTCGTTCTGTGGGGATGGGGAGCATCTGTGTCTCCAAGCACAGGCTCCAACTCTAAAAAATGCCACAGTGTAACAGTCATAGAATGACTGTTCCACCAGAAAGTAATTGGGTTCCTTAATTTCTAGGGGGTCACCTGGTGGTAGGTCTAGAACTGTAAGGATCTTGCAATGGTGGGAGCAGGTCAGACTCTGTGTAAAAAAAAAAAATTAATAAATGAAAGATCATGAGCACATTAGAATTTAAGCCAACAGATGTAAGTTGGGGGGGGGGGGGTTGCCTACACCTCTTACACTCAGTACACATTAATCTGCCATTACAAAATATTGCCTGTCACCCTATATAAGAAATAGTGGGTGCAGCAACTTCTGTAGCCAAGGGTTGTAGTTTGGGTGCCCTGGCTAGTGGTTAGTGTCCCTGTTAAATGTTACTAAGCCCTAATGGTCCAGCAGTAAATGTGAGGCCATCCTGGGAAGGAAGGAGCAAACGTATTATTTTAAATAAATACTGTGCCTGTGTTTAAATAATTTGCTCCACCAGTGGTTGCAGAGTTTAATTTGTTTGCCGGGTGGCAGTTGCATGGTGCAGAGAGAGAGAGAGAGAGAGAGAAAGTGAAGGCGTGGTGGTAGAGAGCCAAGTTGGGCTCTGTAGCAACAGAGCTTCCATGCTGAAGGGGAATTCCCTGTTAACAGCCGAGAAGTGGCTAGCATGAAACGAAAATTCAGTCACGGAGCAAGCTAAGGCCTGCTGGAGCGGTTCAGAGCATGGAGAGGTGCAGAGAGTAAGAGCAGTCTCCTGATGGCAGGAGACCAGATAGTATAAATAAATAAACTAGTTGGCAGGTAACAAGTGCCAGGTTATTGATATAGGGACTTCCAATTATTAAAACATTAATTAAATAAAGGAGGCATACAGTGTAAATGGGGATGGACTTCCAGTATACATGAAGTGATTTAGGCACCACATTAAGCAGCAAAGCAGCCTGCTAGTTTGAAGAAGAACCAAAATAAATATAAAAGTGACTACAACTAATAAAATAAAGCCAGAAAGGGCTAGTACTCAGGCTTGTCTATACATACATATGCATTTTATGCCACATATATGTTTAGTTTTAGAAATTTAGCTGTTTAAAAGTACAGTGTTATTGTATAATGAGTCAGCATAATTTAAAAGTAAATAATATGTAGCTTTGTTTTTTAAAAGGTACTGCCAGACCATTTTAAGTTGGAATTAAAGCAAACGTGGCATACTTGTGTTTGTAAGGCGGGTACTCTGGTAAAAATAGTGTTATGTGTTAAAAGGTTCAGGAAGAAGAGGTTACTGACCTGTTAAGGTGGAGTAGTGTGGGAGGAGAATCTGCAGCCCACCCAGAAGCTATGCTGGCAGGCAGGGATGTTGAAGGAGGAGCCAGGAGAGTATGTGTGCTCATGGGCAGGCATGGTTAGTGGAGCCCTTGGATAGCCCCTTAAAGGAGTCTCATACCTCAAAAGAATATTTAATTTGTCTGAGCACCAGACAAAAAGAAAGTGTTTTATTTAAAGGGAAATTACTCAATTTAAGTGGTCATGTTGTCCTTGTTTAGTGTGAGAGTTAAACAGCAAGCTGTTCTTTTTCCACAGGGTGGAAAACTTTAAGTGACATAATGATCTCTTAACTAAATTGGTTAATAGGAAATACAGGAGAATGCCAGAAATGTGAGCTTTCTGTGGGGAAGGGGAGAATATGATTAAATGTTATTTCTAGGTAATTTTATTGTGTTTTATGCAATGTGCAATAATACTAAATGCAAGTTAACAGAGCAGAGTAGGCTCAGAATTTTCAGAAAGGCAATTGAGAATTCAAATTTGGGATTCCATTAAGGCTCATCCTGCTGCAGGATTCCAATGTTGAATCAAAACTGATTGGTGCTGAGGATTGAAACAGGGTCCTGTCCAGTCAATGACCAGGATTTGATAGGCATGGAATGCTCAGGGGCTATAAAAGGAGGTGTACAGTTCATTTTTCTGGAGATCAAGCACGGAGACAGGTCTGAAAGGACCAGTCCCATCAAGGGTGAGTTCAGCCTACTGAGGCCTACTTGTAGTTAGGGCCTGGGGGACTAGTCCTCTGTTAAGTATTGCAGACTATAGGGGATCACCTGCATCCCAGTGCTTGGGATAGCATGGCAATAATGTGAGAGCGGAGACAGAATAGATTAACCTGCTGCTTTGAGTACCTACTTTTTGTCAAGTGCTTTCAACTGCATCCAGCAAGTTTACATCTGCTTCAAGCAACCATGTCATCTTTGAGGATCAGCAACATCAGATCCACTACCCTCTCCAGAGGATCTGAGTTGCCAACATCTTCCAGCAACTTAAGGAAAGTGGTACAGATATTTTTGTTTCATTATGGGACTAGTTTAACAGGGACACTCATCTGCTCTATTGAATTCTGGAATATCTATTGTTTCAAGGACTACTGTCCAGCAATTGAAGGACTAAATTCAGAGACTGGTTGGGGGTTGGGGATACATTGTGAATGCTATAAAGTAATTGTTACGCAATGCAAAGAGAATGCTATTGTGAAATGCTTAGAGTATAAGTGAATAGAGTGTATAAGCAATATAGGGTTAAGCATTTCTGCGTTAGATACCAGGCAATAGAGATGGACGAAGTTGGCTAAATCCACACAAAGTGTGGAATTCCACTGTGAATGGCAGAATTCTGCCTGTGAAGTATGGAATTATGCCCACAAATGGCAGAACTTCACTCTCAAATGGCAGAATTTTGCTGTATACAGGTGAAATTCCACCATTTGTAGGCAGAATTCTACAGTTTGTGGTTGGAATTCTGCCATTTAAATGGAAAACTTTGTGATTTGGGGTGAAATGAAAGTTGTTGAGGGTAGGGAAAACTTTGCAAAACTCAGCGAATGCGAATTTTGGCTACTTTGCGGTAACTTAGCTGGTGGAGTAAAACTTGGTTGCAACTACTAGGGAAAGGTATCTGGTAATAAGGGGCAAGTGGGATGACTGAGGTGGATGTAGGCCTAGTAGCCACTGCACATCTGCAAGACAAATAAACTGAATGTGCAGTGACTGAGGTCTGAGGCATGGCCTAGTACTGGGATGGCATTAAAAAAACTGGAGGGCTGGTGGGAGGTGAAATAGCCCACAGTCTTCAGGGGTAGATGGTACAGACCTGTGGGAATATAAAGTGAGAGTGTATTAATGCTCAAAGTATTTGTTTAATTCAAAAAGATTATTTGCAAAAGTGTGTATTGTTATTGCCAATTGCAATTTTCTTATACATGCTGTGTCTGTAAGTTGGCATAACAGTTTAGTAAATTTTACCTTGATTTTCACTTGGAAATTGTATCAGTCTTGCTTCAAGGTTTGTCTGAGATTCACATTCTTGTGGTCTCCCTGGTCAGTCCAGTACAGCACCTTTCTCTCCCACACAGCTTCTGCAGCTATCTGATTGAGGGTAACCCAAATGTGTCCCTGTGTCTATCCAAATCAGTGGCTGTGGGTGGAAAGAAAGGCAAAAAAAACCTACTGGTGATGTGGCTTTCATTTTACTCTGTGTGTGTGTTACTCTGTACCTGGTGATACAAAATCGGTGCCCAATGTAATGTGTTTGCTGACTGCATCCACCGTGTGTGTGTGTGTGTGTTTCTGTTTGTGTTATAACATGGCTGGCCACCTAATCTGTGCTATCACACAGTGATTCTGTACTTCCTCAGATATGGGGAGAAGACCTCCTAATAGTGCTGTGCAGAATGCAGAATTCTGCCAGCGAAATTTTTTACAGAATGACCATTCCGCCAGCAGAATTTCTGCTGGAATTTCACTGGTTCTTCTGCAGAATTCTGCCTGCTGTGATCTGTGGAATAATATTGTGCAGAACAGCATTTTTTCCATGGAAAATCATTCCGCAACCATTTCCACGGAAAATATTGAGATCTGCAGAATAAAATTCCATGGAAATGTGGTGGAAAAAATCATTTCACATTTTTGTGCTGTGGAATTCTTCCATTCCATTTCTGCAGATTTTGAAAATTCCACGAAATTTCATTTTGCCGAAATCTGAAAATTCCACACAGCACTAGCTCCTAACTTCCTCATAGTGCTTACCAGTAAATATAACAAGCATTTGTCAATGCCAAATGTTTGCTTGCTCGTATTAGCATTGGAAATGCAGGAGTTAGACAGATGTAGAGTAGGAATGGCAGTGAAGTATTGAACTTCACGCCAACCCCACCTCCACCCTGCAGAGACAGACAGGCATTGGGGTATGCATTTGGGTTGTCGCCCATAACGTTCATGCCATTTCACCTCACCCTATCCTGCAGACATTGACAAGTGTTGAGGCGTGCCTTGGAGTGTTCGGCTTTACAGTCACCCCACTCCATAAGAACATACGCTGAAATAGGTGCAATATAGAATGAGGTGAACTCTGGGGCCGAAGAGGCCAAGGCACAGCTTGATGCCTGTCAACAGCTGCTGGGGGTTGGGGGTGAGGTTGGAATGGCATGAGCATTACAGTCAGTAATCCAAAGGTACACCCCTGATGCCTGTCAGTCTGTACATGGTGGGACGTTATGGTAAGGAACCGTAACGCCCCGGGCATTTCTTGGTATTTGCAGTACAAATTTTCAACATGGCCATTTTGTGGCCCCCACCTCATGAAAGCATTTGGAACCTCTTCTCATGAACAGTGGCACTGTGATTTGGTCAATGTGTCCCAAAATTTAAGTTTCCACAATGACTGTGCCATTGTGTGCCAGATGTATGAAAACACAGATCAGGCAGGATGTGAAGAATGACAGCTGTATCATTCATAGGGAGGTCTTAAAAAATGCAGTGTTGAAAATCTGGAGAGAAAATACTACAAATTTGCGAAGTTACGAAGGTGCATGGAAACTGCACAACGTACGCTTGTAACACAGTCATTTTATGGACATTTGTCACCAAATTTTCAACATAGGCATTTTAGGACCTCTGCTCATGAACAGAGTCACTGTGATTTTACATACGAACATACTTATGAACATACAAATCTGCCAGCAGAACACACCAGTTGGTCTATGTAAGTCTGCCCGAGTGTACAGCTGGTAACCTAGATTGCAGCTGACCCAGCCTCCTCCCCCTCAGTTCCTCCCCCTCTTGTCCCAGCCCCTGCCCCCAACTCTTCCTCTTGCTTTATCCCACTCCTCCTTAAAGCAGTTGACTGTCCTTTATGTTACCAGCCCCTCTGGCAGCGCATTCCAACTAGACACCTCTCAGAGTAGTGCCTCCTCATTTCCCTCTTGAAACATCCCCCTTCCAACCTTAGTCCGTGCCCCCTCGTCTCTTCCATTCCCCAGTTTAAACACCCCCTCGGTGCTAGGTTTATTAACCCCCTCAGGTATTTAAATGCTTCAATCATATCACCCCATCCCTCCTCTCCTTCCAGTGTGTACATGTTTAGTTCCTTCAGCCTAACTTCATATTCCTTTCCTTCCTCCCCTTTAAACATTTTTGTTGCCCTCCTTTGCACCCCTCCAGTAACTTTATATCTCTCCTCAGGTATGGCCTCCAGTATTGCACACAGTACTCTAGGTGCGGTCTGACCAATGATGTGCAGAGAGGTAGAATCACATCCCTGTGTCTGGATGAGAACACCCTTGGGATGTACCCCAGCATCCTGTTTGCCTTCACTGCTGCTCTCCTGCACTGGGTCAAGTTGTTCATGCTCCCAGTTACCAACACCCCTAGGTCCTTTGCCTCCTCTGTTATCCCGAACCAATAGTTCTTTTTCTAGTTCTTAGCCCTGAAGTACATCACCTTACACTTCTTTGCATTGAATCCTAGCTGCCACTCCACTGACCATGTCTCTAGTTTGGTTAGGTCTTCCTGCAGTTTTTCCCATCTGTCTTCTTCATCCACCACCTTCCCCAATTTGGTATAATGTGTGAACAGACTAACCCTGCTCCTCACTCCATGTGCTATATCAAAGATAAAGAGCCCAGATGGCACCGGGGCCAGCACTGACCCCTGCAGCACCCGGCTTGTCACTGCTCTGGGTGCCGAGAGCTCCCCCACCACCGCCTTCTGCACCCACCTCTGTAATCAGTTCTCTATCCATTTAGTCAGACCACCTTTCACTCGCACCCCTCCTTCTCTTCACTCTTATCTTCCTTGGCCTGTGTCCCTCCTCCCAGCAGTCCGCACCCTTTCTCCACCTTATTCTTACCGGGTGGTGGTGCCTTCTGTATTAAACTCAGACCACTCTGCCCACCCCCTCTCAGGGTTACTACGCCTCCACCTTTACGTATATCTAAGGGAGTGAGCTCATTAGGCTCCCCTGTCTGGACCCTTCTACCAACCTCAGTCTTTTGGCCACCCCCCACTAGTTTAAATCCACCTTAGTAGAGATATACTCCTCTAATCCTGCCTTTAATACTTCCCTCCCCTTCCTGCTCAAGTGTACCCTGTCCCCTGCTTACAAGTCACTATCCCCCCAGACCCCACCCAAGTTAGTCACTAACCCATAATTTTTGGTGTGGCACCAATCCCTCAGCCACTCGTTGAACTCGTAAATCCTCCCCTTCCTCCCCATGCTTGAACATGGTATGAGGAGTACCTCCGAGAATGCCACTGACACCCCCACCCCCTCACACTGCCTGCCTGCCCAACTACTTGAACCTCCTCCTCATTACTTCCACAGTCTCCCCCATCAAGTCGTTTGTACCCATATGCAACACTAAATGAGGTGTCTTCCTCCACCTCGCTGCACACTTGAGAAGTGCCTGCCGTACCCCTCCTGCAGTCAACCTGGGGATAGCTTCAACTCAAATACGGCTGTGCCTTCCCCCCTTCCACCCCATCTCACCCCTTTCAGTATAGAATTCCCCAGGATGAGTATCCCCCCATCACTTACCCCTTTCCTTCTAATGCCCCTTCCACCACACCAGTATTTGTTCTTCCCTGCACCTTACTCCACCACCTGCACCCTCTGTGACTTCTGTATCTGTACCCCCTACTTCTGCTTCATCCCTTTTCCTCTGCCTTATTCCTCTCATCCTCCTTGAACCCCTTCCCAGCCTGACTACTTCCTACTGGGCTTCCCATTTCGACCTCCCCTCCTCCCCTGCTGATTTCCAACCCCTCTCCTATCCCCGCTATTGTTGATTTAGAGCCCCCATTCCCTCCTACCCCGATAGTGATGCCCCTCCCATCCTTCCCCTTCCTGTAGCATTCTCTCTCCAGTCACCACCCCCTCCTTCCTTACTAGCCCCCTTCTATCCTTTTGTCATCACTATCTCTTCCCTTACCTGTTGCCATCCCTCTCATGCCCCGCTTGTCCCCCGCTTCAGTCTGTTCTTGCTCCCCCTCTCTCCAATAGCAGAGGCTCGAATCTATTTCTAGTCAATACCCCTCCTACAGCTCTTCCCCCATCGGTTCCCTCCTCCTACTTGTTCCCCTCCATGCCACCCCTGGTCCCACCCCTGGTCCCTCCCTACCTGCAGCCATCTGCTCTCTCCCCTGGTACTGCTCGTGGTCTGTTCCTCCCCTATCAGGAGCCCCCCCTCACCTTGGGCACCCCCATCACTTCCCCTCTCTTTTCTGCTAGTGCCTCTGATACTGGGGTCAGTTTCAGTCCCTAGCTGTTCTTCTTCCATCCCCCCTTGCCATCCCCTATTCCCCCCCAGCCAGGATGCCTACCATACTCATCTGCCCTGCCACTTAGACTCCTCCCTAATCTCCACAGTTCCTCCCTCAAACTAGCCAGTCATCTACAGACAATACACCCCCCCATCCTCCAAGCCCAGTCCAGGATCATGGCGGATCCACACCTTGTACACCCCATCACCCTTCCAAAGATACCTGCCCTATTGACATGTGGCACCTGCCCCATTTTGGCCGCATCTTATGTTACGGGCTCTTACTCTCAGGTTCTGTAGCCCACTACAACTGTTAGGCACCTATTTACTCAAATTCCTGTTCCCTCCTCCACTAGTCCCCCTACTGCCCCCTTGCAGACCGGGTTAATTCGGTCTCAAATCTCATCCGTTAGACACTGTATTACTGTAGCAATCCTAAAGCCTCCTTGTCCATTTTTCACTCCTCAGCTACTATACTTTTTGTTCTCAGCTCTCATATAGTTTCACTTAGCCCAGTTAGGAATCCTATTGCACTCCAAGTATTACTCAGCTCAGTTAGAGGAATAAACAGAACAAATAAATATGCCTTGTTACAGCAATCATAACAGTATAGCTCAGTACTTAGTTCAGTTAGACAAATAAACAGAGCAACTAAATCTGTATTATTACAGCAATCCTAAAAGTATTCAATCATTGCTTTGTCTCCACCCAAAGACCCTGCTATAATATAGGACCACAGAGGACACTGGGCGGGAGGGTGGGCAACTCTAAAGTCCGAGCAGAGCTCTGTTGAGCTCGCTCACTCCTCTTTCTCACTCGCTTTTTCTATTTCTCCCGGCGCTGCAGGCTGCTCTTTTGTATTGGGCTCCTGCCTGTGTTGACACCTTTTCCTGCCAACAAAGAAATCTGCAGCAGTCCTGACGGAGTTCCAATGAGCTGGCTCACTTTCCCTCTTTCACTCGCTCATTCTGTTTCTCCCGGCGCTGTAGGCTGCCCTTTTGTACTGGGCTCCTGCCTGCATTGGTGCCTTTTTCTGCCCACAAAAACATTCACTGCTGTCCTGACAGAGCTCTGTTGAGCTTGCTCACTCCCCTTCTCTCACTCACACGTTCTGTTTCTGCTGGCACTGCAGGCTGCCCTTTTGTACTGGGCTCCTGCCTTGATGCCTTCTTCTGCCCACAAATAAATCCGCAGCAGTCCCAACAGAGCTCCGTTGAGCTCACTCACTCCCCCCCCACTCGCTCATTCTGTTTCTCCTGGTGCTGCAGGCTGCCTTTTTGTACTGGACTCCTTCCTGCATTGGTGCCTTTTTATGCCCACAAAGAAATCTGCAGCAGTTCCGACAGAGCTTGGTTGAGCTCGCTCACTCCCCCTCTCTCAGTCACTCATTCTGTTTCTCCTGGTGCTGCAGGCTGCCCTTTTGTACTGGGCTCCCGCCTGCATTGGCACCTTTTTCTGCCAACAAAGAAATCTGCAGCAGTCCCGACAGAGCTCAGTTGAGCTCACTCACTCCCCCCTCTCTCACTTGCTCAATCTTAATCTGTCCCAAACACTGATTTCCCACAGTGACTGCGTTATTCTGTGCCGGAAGTGCGAAAACACATTTAAGCTAGGATGTGGAAAATGACAGCTGTACTGTTCATAAGGAGGTGTGAAAAAATGCCAGTGTTGAAAATCTGGTGTGAAAATATTACAAATTTGCAAAGTTACAAGGGTGCATGGAAACTGCTCAATGCACACTTGTAACACAGTCATTTTAATGGACTTTCATCACCAAATTTTAAACATAGGCATTTTAGGACCTCTGCTGATGAACAGTATCAATGTCATTTTCTCAATCTATCCCAAAAACTGATTTCCAACAGCAACCACGCTATTCTGCTCTGGAAGTGCGAAAACACATTTTGGCCAGGATGTGTAAAATAACAGCTATACTGTTCATAAGGAGGTGTGGAAAAATGCCAATGTTGAAAATCTGGAGTGAAAATGTTACAAATGCGCAATGTTACTAACGTGCATGGAAACTGTGCAATGCACGCTTGTAAAACAGTAATTTTTTTGGATTTTTTTTCACCAAATTTGCAACATTGGCTTTTTAAGAGCCCACCTCATGAACACTTGCACTGTTGTTTCATTAATTGGTCCCAAAAGGTAATTCCGTGTAGTGACCACAAAAATCACCTTTTGGGACCAAATAACACCATGACAGTGACTGAATTCATGAGGAAGGGGTCCCAATAACCCGATGTTGAAAATTTGGTGCCAAAATTCCACAAAATGCCTGAGATATGCACCAAAGTTGAAAAACCCTATTTATGCCATTATACAGCTTACCTGCATATCTTCACTTCGCGGTCAGCTTTGAAGAGTGCAGACGTGTTCCCAGTCCACTGAAATTCATCGCACTGGGCTCTGGAGGTAAGTATGGGGTGAGGGGGGGTGTGAGTAGGCAGGGTGCACAGAGGGTGGGCGCAGGTTTGGGGAGGGGCCATGGACTCAATGAGGGATGGTTTTCTGTGTTACAGGGTTTAAAAAAAAAAACATCATGGGACTATTTTTTTTTTTTCAGAGACATTTGATACGCTGGGGTGGGCTCTCAGCATGCCACCTGCATGTTTTTGTGGGGGTGGCTGTAGCCAATGGGGGATTGGGCACCCCATCAGCATATACCAAGTGGAGAGGGGGTAAGAGTCAAGGGGGATTGGACACCCCTCTCAGCAGACAACAAATTGGGGGAGCACGTTATGCCAAGAGGGAGTAGGCTTCCCCATTGGCAAATTGAACTGGGAAGGGGGGACTGCAGCTGATTGGGATTGGGTGCCTTGTCAACAAAGAAAGACTAGGCGCATGATGCTGAGGGGGATTGGGCACCCCATTGGCATACAACACAAACTTGGGGGAAGGGACATTATGCTGACAGGGACTGGGCTCCCTGTCAGCAAATGAACTGGGTTGGGGGCATGTGGAGGGCAAGGTACCCCCCTTGCAATGACGGGTCACTCCCTCATTGCAGCGGAATGACTGATGCTGCAATGATGAGAAGGACCCTCATTGCAGTGGCAAAAAATGTTTCAAGGTAGTGGCATACAGGCTGAACTAGTGTCAGCAGCAGCATGCCACTGCATTGGGAGAAGCGGGCCAAGCCTCAAAAGGCACTGGGGCCATTGGCCCCCACAGTGACGCACCTCCAAAACCTCGCTTCTCTCCTAAGCTGTGCCGAAATGTTTCTTGCGCATGTGCAAGCAAACATAAAAATGACATATAGGAAGTGGTTTCAGTACTATTTTTTTCACACATTCTGCATGATTTCTACATAAACCTCTCAAGCTTTGCTCTCCAAGTTTGTGGACATCACATATAGTGCCTTGGTGGTGTAAGAAAAAAAAACCCTCATACTACATTACTTCCCATACATTATTTTCTGCCTCTGTTGGCTGCAAAATAGCTACCCACCAACACTGATGTCTTTGGTTATAGTAACATGGAAAGTTCATCCAGTTTTAGAATGCGTAATGAAATGTGGTTCCACCAGAGCATGTACAGTATTTCAGGTCTCCTGGAACATGTTATGCACCAGGAATGATGTCCTAAACTGACTCCCTGAAAACTGACAACTTTACATTATGATGACCATGAGAAGCTAGAACATGTCATTCATACTCTGGTTTCATTTCATGCCAGGTTATTCAACTGGCTGCTCCACAATGATGATTATAACAATAACTAAGAAACAAGGTTCTGCATCAGTGTGTGTGTGATCTGAACACAAAAAAAGTGGTAATATTAAATGCACACTGAAAATAGAAAATAGAGTTAGAATCAATGTTTCACCCATGGGTCTTTTTCAGGAATTATCTAAAAGAGAAAAAAAGCAGTGCTAGTGGAGCCTTAAGAAGAAATATGGGATATAATGTATATGTGAGGAAAGAAAACAGGGGGAGGATCTAAGAGAAAAAGTGATAATATGCAAGCTATGACTAGAAGATGGAAAAAAAAGTGATGATAGGTATGTATAGGTATAGTAGGAGTGAATATACTGAGGAGTCCTCAAGTGGAGACTAAGCAACAGGGCCTAGTAAGATGGCTAAAAGGTGACAAGGTAGAGCTCTGAAGAATCTCCCCCTCTCCTGGGAAAGCCCCCTGTAGGTACTTCCCTACTCCGAATCCACCGACTCACAACAGAGAAGGTCCTCTGGAATGCACTAAGAGTGGTTAACAAAACACCATAACACCCCTCCTCCACCACCCACTTTAGGGCATTAGGTATCAGTGCCCTCCTACTGGTCCATACACTGTTGGCAGTATTGCACTGGCAATGGCATTATTTTTGCTAGGTAGTGTCCAGGAGGAAGTTGAGTGCTTCCCCTTTAGGCTTAGGCGGCCACCATTGCCTCTCTGTAAAATCCCAGAGATGCCATTTTGTAGACTTAAGTGTCACAACATAAGTAACCCATTTTTGTTGCTGCTCCCAACCAATATGATCTCAATGTCTGTTCCCTTCAAAAAACAGGGCAGCAAAATCTACCTCCTTGGTACTTGGCAGGTCCTCAGTCCAGTGCAGCTTGTAAAGATGTCACCTAGTCCCTTTGCTTATGGTGCAAGTGTGACAGGGTGTCTTTCACACATTTGATCCAGCCTACTCCCCATAGCTGCCTGCAAGTTTGACTATAGTGGACTATGCATTACTGCCAAGCCTCTCTTGTGGAAGCATTCCATTTCAACAGCATTGGCTATGTGAAGATAGAGGTTGAGGCATGTATTCAGGCTGCCCAGAGTTGAGATCTCTCATCAAGCCTCCCAGCTCCATACTCTACACATCTTATTACCTAACCCCCCGCCCAAATAACTTGCTACAGTGGTGATCCCTTCTGGACAAAATACCCAGAATGAGACCCTAGCATTGATACCATACTTTGGAGTTTAAAAATATTTATGTCTCATTAGTTGCATGAAACTATATCAATTTGCTGTTCACAGATTCTGCTTGCTCTCTGTATGCTTCTTTGAGATGGCTGATGAGTGTGGGAGTTCAAGTGACAGCCCTGTTCCATTTATTACTGTTCTCTAAACCAGAGTCCCATGTGCAGTCAGGATCAGGCAGAGTTCACAAATTCCCCTCTCCAGAACTGAGGGGAAAAAGGGGGGGAGGTAACAAGAGCAGTCACTTCACTTGGGCAGAAATCCCACTACTTAAAACAAACATTAACACAGTCATTAATGGACAAATTTAAAGGGAACATCCCCTCAATCTATTTTCTGCATACCTGTGTATTCTGCAGGCATGAACAATGATTCCCTCTCTTGTAGCCTCCTTATTTCAACCTAATTAAAATATAAATGAGGTTGCTTCACTCTGATTTGCCTTGGTATGAAAACCTGTTTGTCTCCATTGCAATGGTCATGACCCCACTCATGCAAGGCATCATGGAAGTTGATGATGCGTACCTGCACAAGCTGGCAGAAGTTATACTCTCATTCAGTTCTGTAACAAGTCTTGTGAAGTCCCTATAGTCTCTAAAAGCATTGTTTTCTAACTCAGACACACTTTAAGCTACAGAAAACAGCAGGGCACAAACTATAAAAAGTTTCATGGACTGCATAAGATAAGAACATAGGGAACGCCGAGGACAGCAACAGAACTGACAAATACAATATACTTACTGCAGGCTTTACTACTAAAACATCATAAAATTCCAGGATGCCCTACGTGAGTCAGGCCATGACCTTTGCAATGGAGTCAAGCAGGTCTGCACAGAAAAGAGCCGCTCACCAGGAATGTGGTTCAGCATGGCAAAACTTCACCGAAAAGCAAACACTCAGCCACTGAGCTCACTTACTGAAGCACACAAAATAACTGCTGTCCACTCAAGGTTTAAATGTAAAGTACAACAGTTTACTGGTGAAAGGAAAAAAAAAACACCTGTAGAGGTGAACAAAAAAAGTACTGACATTTCACCAGATAGGCTTTGTTAAAGTAAACAGAGTCAAGCAGGTTTCCACACCAGACTTAAGTACCTTCATTTACATTTAAATCCTGATGAAATTAGAAGGGTGCAGTAGAGGCAATCTTTGTCCATGCCTACAAACTATACAGGTAAACAGAATAAAACGCTGAGGGGACCTTCCCTTTAAGAAATAAATTCCAAATAAAGACATGACTTGCAGCTGGTTAGTCCTTCCTCAGGTCTTTGATTTAATGGCCTCTTATACCAGCGCCTGATGTCTGATCATAGTTCCTCCACTGTCACTGTTCGTCTGTTATCTGGAGTGCGCTTACCTTGTCCCGCTACAGTCTAACTCCTGTGCTGCAGATCTTTCTAGTATACCTCACCCAACAAATCAGGTATCTTGATCCCAGGTTTTGAGAGGAATTTACTAGCCTGAAATAAATTATCATAAAGGACTGTTCTAGATTACTCATGGATGAGGAGTTTCACTGGGCAATGGAGCTGTGTCTTGCTTTTCTCTCAGTTGCTTGATAATCCCATGGGCCTCTTGATGCTTCTTCATCATGCCAGGAGGGTAGTCCTTTTCTAAGTAGATCTGCTGTCCATTAATATTAAAGTCCTTTTTTGCCCAAGCCTTCCAGAAGAGCTGCTCTTTTAACTTCACTACAGTCGAGCAGAGTGTGGCTTCCAGTTTTGATTTGGGACCTAAGGCCCTATGCACTCTTTCAATCTCTATTTGCAGGTTGTCTAGTAAGTCAAGTTCTTTCTGCAGCCATGTCTTCAAAAATTCATGTAGATTGAGCTGCTCATGGTCTTCCAAGGATCCAAACAGGTGGATATTTTTCCTCCTGCCTCTGGCTTTGGCATCTTCTGCATGGTCTGTTAGTTCCCATTCCTGTTGGCAAAGGTATAGGACCATTTTCCCAATGTTGCATGTGTCATCTCCTAGCCCTGAGGTGGCCTTGTATGCTGCTGCTGTTCATTGGTTGCGCTTTTTGAAATCCCTTCTCATCTTGGAAATGTTGTTATCTATTCTTAGAAGGAGTTTTAGAACAGGTGCTGTGCTGGCTCTGTCAAAAGCTATGCCATGTTCTTTCTCCTCAGCGCCTTTACTGATCGTGTATTGGAGGCTCATGAGGGTGAGTTTCTGGGGCTCCATTATTTGGTGCTGGATCTTGGCAGCTGCTTCTTTTGCAAGCCTGATATTTGTTTTTTTTTTTGTTCTGGTCCATTTCCTCTTGTAGTCTTCTGCTTAAAGTTGGTATTTTAAGGCAATTTACAAGTGGATGCTGTGTGATTTTATCCAGTGGAGTCAGGGGCTCTCATTCAAGCTGCCATCTCCCTTGGTGACATCACTGGAAATCACTGTACAGTGGTTTTATTTCAATACAAATTCCCCTACTCTTCTTTGGTAAGTGCCATGGGATCTTTTTTTATATTGTTTTATTATTTAAGTAGGTGCCATTGTAAATAGGTAAGGTGCAGTATTTAAAGTGAGTGTCACAAGGGTGAACTTTAAAAAGCAAATTATTTTGACACAGCTAAGCTTATATTTCATATCTTGCCTCCATTTCTCTTATTGTTGCTCTGCAATACTAGATTAGCTCGTAACGGAACAGGATACATGTCCCCCTGTAGTTCATTTGGCTCTTTTGTGTAATCCTTTGAAGAAGTCATAATTCTGTTCATGACATCACAGTGTGTTGCTGTGGAGATGACAAAGACACCACGAAAAGAGGATTGTGACCTCAGCAAAGGATTAAGCAGAAAGAGTAGAATTGCTGTAGGGGACAAGGATGCTGTCTCTAAATACATTAACCTACTTCCCTCTCGAGATCTGATATAATGAGAACCCCTGTGTGGCAGCACAGACTGGTTTTGCATGGTTTCCCAATCCATGTTCTCTATATTATACTTCAGGAACCACAGTATAAAATAGGAGCAGAAAATACAGCAGCACTTAGTTTTATTTTTATTTTTTTTTGCATTTAACATTATGCTTACAGTAATTCAAACAGAGTAAAACATTCATGTTAAAACACCAGTAGGGGTAACTAAAAGAGTCTATGTGATAATGGCGAACACCTAAAGGCGATCACCGTTATCGCTTAGTCACAGTGCTGAACACATTTTCGGCACTCTGACAACCCCGGCACACCAGAACAATGGCACCAGGACAGATTTTTACTACTTCCTGTGGGGCCGCACCCCCCCTTAAGGATTCTCAACTCCAGGGGGGTGCATGTCAGGGGGGGGGCGAAAGCAGTAAAAAAAAAGGTTCGGGATGGGCACAATAAAAAATCACACTGGTGCCCAGACCTGAACCAAGTACCTCAGCCACCTCAGACACTAGCCAATCCCTGATGCCATGATGCAGCTCTACCAGCAACCGCAGCGCCAACCCCTATAGCCTCTCCACCCCCTTCCAGCCCATGCTCGCCGTACTCACTCCCACCCCTCCATGTGCATACATATAGCGACATCCTGTCATCTAGTTCACTCACCCCCTCATCCGGTCACCCTACCTTTCCATCTCCATGAGTTGATTGTGCCGGGAAGGAGTCGCCGTAATGGATGGCGCCCTTTCTCATGTGCCCACTTCACGGGTTACCTAACTGAAATCAATGGCCAGGGCCCAGAATGCTGCTCACCTCTCCTGTCAACTCGAAAGCCATGGCTTATCTGGAGTATGTGTTCCTATACCCATGACAGTAATGAACAATAAAAAGAATAGAAATATGGCAAATCTAAAAAATATAAGCTCAAATTGTGTCTACATACAGTATTACTTTTTTCAGAGTTTAACCAGAAGTCACTAATTCCCTTTAAAAATGCATCATGACTGCTGTTTTATTTATTTTGTGGTGCCTTAAAAGAACATCAGCTGCAGTAAAATGTGTCTAACAAGTAAAAAAAATTGAGTTGCAGGAAAAATCATGCCAGAAATGAGGAGAATAATGCACAAATGTCATTAATTATGGAGTGCAGTGGGAAACATTAATATTTGCTGTTATCAGTCATTCTTCAGTACTCCCAGTACATAATATATCATTATAGTGCAGTTAACATTTTCTACATGTGTTATTATGTAAAACTAAATTAATTGATCAGCTCAAAGGTGCTTAGAGGTGTTGAAATCCAATCTTACTCCTCATTACAGGACACATGTTATTTAATATGCACGCTAAGATGTATTATTTTGTACCTCAAGACCAGGGACTAGCTGGAGAAAAGACACATGTCCCCTCGCTGTGTGCAGTGTTGTTCAGCGATTACAAATCAGGTATTTAAACCAGGTATACTTTCATAAGTTTTTGTTTGTGGAGATGCTGGATGGAAGGGCAAAGGTCTGATCTTCCTCCTGGTGACTGATGGGAGAATTCTTAGATTTATTGCAGAAAAATCTCCACTTTATTAAGCTGTCAGGTTTGGCTTGGAGGCATCCTACTGTGTGAAATACTAAATTTGATTTAAAGGTCAGAGGAGATGTGCGGCACCTGCAATCTAGTGCTGAATTGTTTTTGTAACACTAAATAGAGTTTACAAGAAGAGAAAATTGGAACTGGTCAGCATAAGTCATTCCAATCACCTTGTCTCTGCAGATTTCTTCCCTTTAACTACACTAAAAGATGTAACAAATGGTTATTAGGAAATGATAGACTAAACGTATGCATCGCGTATTGAGGATGAAAGCTTCTGTAATTTGTTTGGACAGTGTGGGGCATGCAAAACTATAAAGGAAAGTTGTTGATGAGATATAAGTCATTCTGATTGAGACAGCCTGATGGCTCAGTGGTCAAGCTGTCATTTGTGACATCAGCGACCTGGGTTCATGCGCAAAGCATACATCCTCAAAGGGCCAGCAGGGGCAAAAGGATTGTGTCTGATAAAATGCTCTTCTCTTCTAGGAATGGAGGTCTGTGTGAGCTCTGCTATGCTACCAGCACCCAGGTGACCACAGGCAATGGTGCAAGCTGGAGCTGCAGTGGGTGAGTGGGTGCCTTTTGATGGCAATGTACACATGCTAGCATGCTCATGTAACATGTCATCCTGGCCCATGAGGTGCCTATTGGTTTGGGGAAACAGAACACAGGAAACTGCCAGCCAGGGATAAGCTGTATGATGTGGTGACCTCCTGCAGGCCCCCCCCCCCATACTGCCTACTGGGCACTCTACCTCTCTCTGGGCTAAACTCCTGAGGAGCTTGGGGAACCCCCAAGGCTCTTCCATGGAGGGTAAACAGTGGGGCAGTAGAGGGAGGTGACTAAGTTCCAGAGGTGGCATGTGATGGGACTGAGTTGATAGCTCAGGATGGGGGTGGGCTGAGCAAAGGGGGAGCAAAAAAAAATGGTTGCTGATTACAGGTATGCCCCACCTCATTCAACTATCACCTCCCAGATGTGAGTTGCAGTTACAAATACCTAACTAAATAAAATGTCAGGCTGACAAGATTACTGTAGTGCAGCCTTTGACACAAAGTAAAATAGCTATTCTTTTTTTGTGAATCAGTGTGTGTGTATGTGTGGGGGAGGGGTAGATCCTTGTTTCAGTTTTGTTTGACTAAATGTTGCAAATATTAAGGGCAGGGTTTTCAGACATGTGCTGCTGAGATATGGCACATTTATCCCGCATCTTGACACACTGTGCTGATATGTTTGACCACCTTAAAGAGTAACAGACAGGTCTCGGTAGAGACGTACCAGTAGTGCCCTACCCTGCCTACAGTATCTCCTGGTACAGAGTGTACCACAAATGGAGGTACTGTAAGGCAGTTTTTTACTGTACAGATGTGGCAGAGTGCAATGTGCACCCCTTCCACAGCCTCAGGTCCCCTTCCCGATCCAATCCTGAGGATGATATAAGGTCGGGATGGGGACCCGGGGAAAATCCATTTAGTCAGAAACAGTGCTGCAGAATTGGCATTTTGCAGGTGACATTGTTGTGAAATGCCAATTCTAGAGCACTGTTGCTGGTGAAATGGAATTACACCAGGTCCCCATCCCAACCTGATGTCATCCTCAGGATTGGATCAGGAAGGGGACCTGAAGCTGTGGTGGGGGTGTGCATTATGCTCCGCTGCATCTGTATAGTAAAATGCTGCCTTACAGTACCTCCATTTGCGGTACTCTCTGTACCAGGAGGGACTGTAGGCAGGGTAGGGCACTACTGGTAAGTCTTTTTAGATGTGTCAGTTGCTCTTTAAAAATGGACTACCTTTTGGATGTAATTGCTGCAAGCTGTGGCACTTCTGATACCACTTGCATCAAAAAACTGATGCATGTGCCTCTTTTTTGACACAAGTGGCCATAAAGAGCAACATTGCTGAAAATGTGCCAAACCATTTGAAAAAAGAGAAGTAATAATGCTGGCATATTTTGTAGCTTGCAGTCACAACTCAAAATCAGGCAGCATCAAGTTTGAAAATTCTGGCGTACTTTTTTCCAGTGCAGTTTTTTTTGTTTCATGGTCTTTTTTTTGCTGACCACTGATTGTGAGTGGCCACTGACCACCATATCTGTGATTTTAGAATTTTTTTTTTAAATAAATACATTTAACAACAGTAATTTTGGGGGGCTGTGCCAGACCACAGTCTGAGTTATTTGTGCAGATCTGTAAAGCTACAGTCCAGGGAACCTCAGTACTTAGGCAGAGCACCTTTTCATTTTTAAGTATAAATATTATGTACAAAATATTGGGGGCTCTGCCAGATAATGGTCCAACATACTTTTGTAGGTTTATGTAGTGACACAGAATGGTGGTATATGACATTGGAAAGTTCGAGAAAAGGTTGGAGGTAGTTGAAGTTTTTGCTGGGGCGGCTCACCTTCAGGATGAGGAGAAGGAAAAATAGAGCCCATCCCCACCAGATGTGACAGGTCCCAACACCTGCCACTCAGCATCACAAGGCAGAGGCAGAGTGACAGCAGCTGACTTGCTGCCATGATTGTAGAGGAGGAAGGAAGGAAAGATGTCTGAGACCAATCTTTACCCACAGCAGTTTCAACAACTTAAAGGGGGAAGCAGTCAAGGAAATGTTTGCACTGGATAAGGGGGTGTAGAGGGTGAGTCTGAGGAAACCAGTGAAGGAGGAAAAGGGGAAATTGAGGGTGATAATGATGATGAGGAGGATGTTGATGTAACAGATGTAACAAGAACTAGTCTGGCATATTCAGATTTTTAAGTATATTTTATTGATTGATTTTAGGATGTTGTTTTAATTTTATGTATTTGATTTATTTATTGTAAAAGCACTTTGGTTTTGGAAAGGCGCCTTTTAAAAATAAAGTTTTGATTGATTGATTGAACCTTTTTTTTAAACAAGTGCACTTTATTGAATTTTGTACAAGTACAGTACAACTATAGTGATATACAGGATACTTCAGCAACCTGAATTCAAGAAATGCAAAACTCAGTAAGTATGACCCCCCCAATCACAAGTCTCTGTTCCTGATAGTCATGAAAGGGCTTAAAATGTGAATGGTGACACTGTTTCTGACACAATGGATAACCCTCCCCAAGCTAAGACGTCCAAAGAAAGACAAAGGCAGCCACAAGCCCCACAACTAAAGAATGTACTTATGATGCCATCCCACATCTGCCACAGCAAGTTACCACCAAATGTTTGTGTGGGACTATTTTATTATTGCTCTGTAATATGACAGTTTAGCAATATGTCAACTATTTATTTATTTATTTAGTTTTTGTTAACCGGGTAAGTGCACTAGCCAGCAAGTGACTGTTTTCAGGCACGACCCGGGAGGTAAAATTACAGAACATAATGATACAGTAAGGATAACAAAAATACATGATGCACAGAAATACAGGAAGATACATATGGCAGGATACAATGCATGACAAAGGAAAATACAAGGCAAAATACATTTCAAGGACATTTTCCATTGAGCGCATACATAAAGTGCATTGAAGGACCTAGGAAAGGGGAGAGGATAGGTGTGGGGTAAGCCAGAAACAAGATGGAAAATGACAAAAGGGGAAGGTGAGGTGAGGAAAGGATAGAGGGGAAGGATAGAGGGCAAGGGGCCAAAGCGGAGGGCTAAAGAAATGGCTAAGAATATAAGGACAGAGAGGGGTGGCAGGAATAGAGGAGGTAGGAGGGAGTAGAGGAGGATGGCGGGAGAGGGAGGAGGGGAGTGAGGTTAAAGAAAGCCGGCAAATACGGCAGCGGCGACATAAGGTTCCAACCCGCGGCCTAGTCGGTGGAGCCGAAGACGGCAAGCGGAGAAAGGGTGACAGGGGTTACGGCAAAAGACGGCAACAGTGGCAAAAGGTAGCAGAATGCGGCTGGGCTGGTGGAACCGATGAGCCCGGCAGGGCAAGGGTGATGATGCGGTAAGAGGAGGAGAGATGTGAAAGAGTTACGGCAGTAGCGGAAAAGGTAACAACGCCAAGCCGAGCCAGTGGAACCGAGACGGCGCAGGCAGGGAGAAGAGGTCGGTAGGAGGAGGAGGTAAGTTTACGGCAAGTGGAGGTAATAGGGAACAATGCTCAGCTGGGAGGGTGGGACGAGCGAACGGGCAGGGGTGACTCAGGAGGAGGTAAAGGCGAGGCAAGCAAGCAGAGAAAGGAAGGGGGAGGCAGAGGGGGAAGGGGAAAGGAGAGTGCAGGAGATGTGGTCGGGGGGGAAGAGAGGAGCAGGGGAGTTGAGTGAAGGAAGGCTGAGAGGTGAGGGGAGAAGAGAACAGGGATCAAGGGGAAGCCAAGTGGCAGGCACATATACTATATGTCATGAAAAATGAGTATCAAGTCTTTGTACTGGTGGGAAGTACAGCTACCTTAAATGCAATTATCTGTTGACCTGGGCAAAACTTCAGAGCATGAGCAGGCCCGATGAGGAGACAGGGGCACCTTTTATTAATCTTCAATTTCTCACATATCATCAGGGAAGGCAAAGGAGGAAAAGGGGTGGGGTACTTGCTAAAGGAGGCACCATGATTGCTACTGGCACTTCAGAGAAATTGAGGGGGAAAATCTGTTCCTTTGTATCATAACCAGAATCACCTCTGGGTGGTTGTGGCCATCCTTAGTCATGTACCTCTGTTGGGAAAGTGGTGACAAAAAAACATTTCTGGCTAGGAAAAGATATTTCATCAGCCAATAACAGTGCAATCATTGACAAGTTGCCCCATACTTAATTATACAATATCGAGGGAGCTTTATGCCACCACAGCAAAAATGCTCATAGCTGATCTCTTGTTGTACGCTTTCATGGAGAATACAGGCTTTAGCAAGCTCACAGCAAAGATGTATCTTGTTGCATGCCAGATGTCACATGCTTTGCCACAGTCTGCAGTTAGTACAATACACTTGACCACTGATAAGTGGAGCACTGGGTTCTGTTGTGCGCTGTCTTCCTTGTGCATAATGACCCATTGGGCACAACTGCTTGGTTTGCCTGTGGCCCCTGGGATCTGCATCCCCCCCATGTCCTATTGCCAGCAGGCAACTTTATCCATGACCTTCAAGCCACAAACACACACTGTGGCTGACATCTTGGTCAAGCTGCTGGAGAAAAAATACATGTGGCTGCACTCAAGAACCCTAAAAGGTAACTTTGTAACTAATGCTAATGGTCAACATGTGGTTAAAGTGATAGACAATGGTGGTTTCTACAGAGTTCCATGCATGGCACATTGTAAATTACTTGGCAGTGCACGATTTTCTCAGTCAAGCAGAGATCAAAGAGATGTATTTGTGTTGCTGTATTTATGATCATTTTGCCCACTCCTTAGGCAGACCAGTAGCATCTCATGAACAACTTGATTCTCATTCTAGAACCTTGCAAGTATGCCACCCAAGCAGTCAGTGGCCAGACAGTATCCATACAGCAAGTAGTTCCACTTCTGCATGTGCTGAGGCAGGCATTGTGCAGCGTGCATCAGCAGCTGGAAGTAAGTGATGGTTCTACTTGCAGTGTACTCATGGAACACATGCAGGTAGTAGTTGAGAAGAACACCTTTCTACAGTCCATCTAAGAATAAACAGAGTACAAAGTCACCAACTTATGAGACCCATACTACAAACGTGGACTCCCAGCAGCTCTGGAGGCAGATGCATTCAAGCAGGTGAAAAATCATTTGAATGAAAAGGCATATGGCCTGTAACTTAAAGTAAAGCTAACCAAGATGATGATGATGGGATCAAAACCCCGGAAATCACAATCCTTTCAAAATTATCCCAATAGTGACTCTGACCCTGACACATCAATGGAAAGCTTGACACAAGCATTGCCATCACCATGACTTGTAAAGACCACCCAAGAGGTAGGGGCTCCAACCCATTTGTGTGCAGCATTATTACCAGTAGGTATTAGAAGGTGGAACAGGAGGAGGAAATGGAGGACAGCACCCATAAGTCTGCAGACCACATGGAGGAGACATACCTTACTGACAAAAAGAACCTGAACATTGATGTAAAGGGAGCCCCATTTATACTAGGCAACAAAATGTTAGTAAGAGTAGCTATTGTCTTTGGTGGCAATATGACATGTGATCTTCTCACCATCCAGTGTCAGTTTTGAAAGCGTGTTCAGTCCATCAGTGGCCATTATTACTGACAAACACAAAAATCCATTGCCCTGAAATGTTGAGAGACTCACATTCATAAAAATGAGTGGCCACCAAATCCCACACAACAGCATCTCATCTCTGCTGCCACAGACTAAAGAAGAGTCAACATCAGACATCCAGCCCAAATTACTGTTTAGTTTCAAGGCAAACCTATCCTCCTTCAGTGGCCACCAAAAGCCTCCTCCTCATCCTCCTCCAAGGACTGCTATATTGTACCTACCTTCAGTCACTGCAAGCTGCATCCTCTTCCTCGTCCTCCTGACATGCCAGACTGGTACTGTTTCTTTAAACACTGGTAGCTTGCAGGTGGGCTGTTGTTACTATGATTTGTCCAGCAAAACTGAACAGGTCAGACAGGCATCACATTTTGAAACACTGGTGGCCTGCCGTGTCACACACACACACACACACACACACACACACTCTTGTGTAAACATACACACAATTGTGACTGTTAGGGCTTCAGGGGCTTGTTGTTCACCCTGGGGTAATATGACTGCAGTATATATATAATCAGGAAAGGTTATGCAAAATCGGACAAAGGGTAATATCTTTAACAAAATCAACATAGTAAAACCAGGGGGCATGAGTGTAAGCTAAGGGGATACTAAAAATATTTTTCACTCAGGAAATAAGTGTGTTGGGAAGTAACAGTTTATCAGAGTATGTGGTAGGTGCAGACAATGTACTGAGTTTCAAGACTAGGCTGGATAGATTAGTAAAGGGAAAATTGATTTCTAATTATTTCTGCAAGTATAACAGTGAGGCAAATCTGGCAGACTGCATGAACAGAAATCATTCCACTTCTGATATGTACCTATTAGTACAAACACACACACACACACACACACACACACACACACACACACACACACTCACAGTTTATCTAAACTGGGCACTTCTTATGGCCTGAGGGAAACAGTGGTGATCTTCCAGGAGCTGTATACTTTCTTCAGCTCCAGTCCTTTTTTGGGGGAGTTTAAAGTATATTGGGACTTAAAGGGCTATGAAATCAGAGAAAGTTACATTTAAGTCAGTATAGAAAACAACTGTATATTAGGAGCAGTAGTCTTGTCAGGCCATGTGGAATAGGCCAAATTTGCATAATTTGTACCTGCCAGTCAGGACTCTTCTCCCGCTACAGGGAGAAGCCATATGTGAGGAATGACAGCCTTGTCAGGCCACTGAGACTAGGACAAATCTGAATAATTTATACCCAAGGTCAAAGCACTTCTCCTGTCAGAGAAAGCAGCTGTTTGGAGGAATGAAAGGCATTTTCTGTTCCTGTAGACCAAGATAAAATGTATATGATTAATCCCTGACATTCAGGACTCCATTCTGATCCAATGGAGCAAATGGGGTTTGCCAGGATGGTATTTGAGGAATCAGTCCCAGTTGATGGGATTGTTTTTAAAATTACCAGACCTGTAGGTTAAGCAATTGTCCCCCTATTCCAAAGGGAAGTCCTCTCACATTAGTGGTTTGACATAAGAAACAAAACAGAAACTAGGCCTGTGTGGAATTTTCAATTTTCAACAGAACAGAATTCTGAAGAATTTCAGAAAATTCTGCAGAATTCTGTCAGTAGTGGCATTCTGACATTCTGCATGCAAAACTTCTTTTTGTGGATTAATAATCTGCAGTTTATGTATCTATATGTCCCACAGAGCCACTCATTGCTAGATAAGAGTGGTTTCATGCGCGGTCTGCTCGTGAGAGGACAGCGAAGCGAAGCTGAGCTGTTCTGGCATGAGGAGGACACGCGTGAAAACCATTCTTATCTAGCAACGAGTGGTGACGTGGGACATATAAAAATATTATAGTCAATTGAGCAGTAGTTGCGTATGCAGGTGAATAAAAACACAAACAAAAATACAAAATACTTTTTCAGCGATGTGACATATCTAAGTGTACTCACTGTAACCACTCCTATTAATCGCACAAAGTCTGTCCTCTGTGTTTAGTTTTGGGTGGTGTGGGTTTTCTGCAGTTGTTGTTTGAAGGTCACAGATCTGATTTTTGTTTAAATCCATTTTTTAAATGCCACAGTCCTTAGAACGGGGGTTTTAAACTGTCATTTGCACAGTTAGTGCGTGTCTGCTGTTGAATGAATTGTGTGGGTGAAAGGTCATTGCGTGGAGTTTCTCTATGGTGACTTAAAGAGATAGTGTACACTACTGGTTTTTGGATCTCTGAGTGCAGTGGAGTAGCTTGTCACAGTTGCAGCTCTGTCTTACTTATTTATTAGTGAAAGTCCTGGTCCTGTATGATTTTTCTGCCGAACAAGGAAAGGACTAGCCATCGCACACTGGTGGTGGTTGAATTTTTGGAGGAACACTGACAATAATAAGAAACACAATTTTTAAAGAGATAGTTAGCATGTATGGGCTGTGAGATGAGCCATCTGCATTTGGATTGCTCCGTTTGTTTTTTTTCTAAACCGCTTTGAAATTGTGAGATGTTTATAATTGTGGTGGACTGTGCGTGCTGGTGTTTATTGGAGGCAGATCGTATTTCCGATCTGTTAAAATATTGCGACACCCTTTGTAAATAGCCAAAATGTTCTGGCAAAAGAAATCAGTCCTGGTAGGTCACTTTTACTGCGCTTCCTGTAACAATAAGAAATTACACCAGCTAGCACAATCCACCACAACTGTTAACATCCTATCCATTTATGTGGACACAGAGCAAAATACAATATACAGCAGGGTGAATCTCTCATTCACAAACTACATCAGTTTCTGTGATGCTTACACGATATTACTTCCTCACAGCGTTATGACTTGGTCAGCGTTTTCTCATCAGTGCCTAGAACTTTAAGAAATTATTTAAAAAGTCAGTACCAATAACTTTTAAAGCACAGTTTCTCACTCTTTTGAAGTGTTTTAGCAAAAAACAAATGGAGTAATACAAATGCAGATGGCTCACCTTGCAGCCCATATAGGCTAACTACAGTATCTATTTAAAAATCATGGGTTTTATGATTGCCAGTGTTCCTCCCAAAACCCAAAATACCACCAGTGTGCAATGGCCAGTCCGTTCCTTGTTTGGCAGAAACAATCATGCTGGTCCAGGACATTCACTAAGAAAAAAAAAAGAAAGGCATGGTCCCAACTGTAACATGGAAGGATCACATTACAACAAGCTTGCAGCTACTGCACTACTCTCAGAGCTGCAAATACAATAGTGTACACTAGGTCTTTGTGGTGAAACACACATTATCTAGTGGGTGATAGACTATTTGTTTAATTACATTTTATGTTTCTACTTTTTTAGTTGCTCAGTTAGGTAACTATTCCCTTGATTTGACCCATACTGTGTTTTTATTACAGTGCCTGCAGGTTGCAGCAGTGTTTTGCTGTACGAGGGGTTAAAGGTCACTGCCTTGGATATTTGATACAGGAAGAATCTGGGGTTTATCGGTGATTGTGGAAATGAGCACATGTAGTCCAAATATTTGTGATTTTCACAACATTTTTGCAGGACTCAATAGTGGAACAAGTAAGAATTTTTAAGTCCCCACCAGTCTCGAGGACATGGAGTAGCATGGCAGCATAAAGGAAAGACCGTGCTAGACCTTGGGGGAACCTGAAACAATACAGCAGGTAGTGGGAAGCAGGTTTCTCTGTTGAGGGTGTTTGTCTGTAGGTTGGGAAGCAGGTGGGTTTCTTGGACATTGTAGGGTGTTTGCTGATGAGGTGGCTGGGCTTTTCAACAGTGGGAGGATGTTTGCATGCCCTGAATACTGGGGTGCCACTGATTTACTTATATTTCATTCATGTTGTTAATTCCCTAGACAGCTCCCACTTGCTAATCCAGCACTGGGCAACTGCAGACTCAATTTTCAAAGGGCCTTGGATGGCCCAGGAGCTAGGCACCCATGTATAAGTAACTGGTGCAGGGAAAGATCTCCACAGCAGAGAAAATACTACAGTACAAGTCACATTAAACTATTCCCTCAACTCACTGGTGTAGCATTATTCAATGAGTTTCCTAATCTGTGCAGTGTTTAATTCAATGAATCAGTAAAAGGTTAGTATTGGTTTGCAAGTAGCTGTAATGCGCTATAAGCTTTATTTTCAGCTGAGTGCTTATAAGTTTCATTTCAGAAGTCAGACTAAACAACTCTTAAGGAATGCTATGATATTTATAAACAATGCTCTTAAGGAATGCTGTGATATTTATAAACAATGCTCTTAAGGAATGTTGTGATATTTATAAACAATGCCTTGAAAATGCATTGCATAAACTCTGCAAAACAGCTACTGCCATTTCACTAAACAGGTACAAGTGAGCTGAGTAGGCAGTGAAGGATAGTTGGAAAACAGTTAAAATCTTCAACAGTTCGAGCTGCCAATGCAGTAGCATCACAAAAAAAAAAGCTACACCAGTGAGTTGATGGAACAGTTTAATGTGACTTGTACTGTATTTTTCAACATTTTTTGTACATGGTTAGCAGTTTCCCTTTTTTTTTCAAAGGTGCCCCCCAAAAATAAAAATATCAGTGCAAGCTCCTGTGACATGTGGAGATGGTTTGAAAAAGACTACATTTTTGAAATAATACATAGGTGGAAACAACTGTGGGTGATGGATTAGCAGACAGAGCAAGACAGACAGAGATAGATTGATAGAGAGACAGACAGACCGACAGACTGATAGATAGACAGATAGAGAGACAGACAGATAGATACGTACATACATACATAGATACACAGACAGACAGGTAGGTTGATAGGGAGACAAACAGAACAAGTAGACAGACATACAGACAAGATAGATAGACAGACAAGTAGGTGGGCAGATAGACTGATTAGATAGACAGGACAGACCGATAGATAGATAGATAGATAGATAGATAGATAGATAGATAGATAGATAGATAGCTAGCTAGCTATATAGGCAGACAGACAGAGAAACAGACATACAGATAGAAATAGTTAGGGACAAACTATATTCTCAACAAAAACCCTTCTTTATTGTGTCAAAAGTACATTCTCTTGTGCACCATTTTTTTTTCACAATTGTACTGGTTTCACGTTTCTAAATCTGTCCTCTCAAGTTACATAGCCATTTATTAACATATTGATAATATACTTATTTGTCACTCTGTCGCCACTCATTGCTGAAAACTAATTGTTTCACTTGCCTTCAGATTGAATCAGAACAACTCAACTTCGCTTTGATGTTCTCGCTCAACTGAAGACGCGTGAAACCACTCATTTTCATGAACGAGTGGCAATGGAGGAACATATTAACACACACTTATAGATTGAGTAAGCACTCCCATCCAATCAGAGTTCTCCCTTACTCCACACTTGAGACTCTCTTATTCTGTGAAGAGTGTGTGATGCACAGAAGCCCTGGAAATGGACAGGTTCAGGGGACTGTTATGTGTTATCGTCCCTCGGAATCACTCGTTGCCAGCAGCCAGTGGTTTCCGCAGCGCTTCCAAGAACAGAGAAAGTTTAAGCTGAGCTGTTCTCGCTCAAGCTGAAGGCAAGTGAAACCACTCATTTTCAGCAACGAGTGGTGATGGGGGATGTATTGATATATTATTGATTGAGAACGATTAATAATATATTTAAAAAAAAAACTGTTCCCAGAATGTGCCTGTTTACAGGGCATCTGAGCGTAAGATGCTCCTCATAGAATAAGAGTGCCTCATGTGCAGGGGGAAAGGAGTACTCTGATTGGTCAGGAGTGGCCCTTGATTTATAATAGAATATATATATATATATATATATATATATATATATATATATATATATATATAATTTATTGGTCTTGATCAATAATATATTACTATGTACTTAGTCACCACTCGTTGCTTAAAATGAATGGTTTCGCTTGCCTTCAGCTTGAGCCAGGACAGCTCAAGATTGTCACGATGTTCTTGCTCAGCTGAAGGTACATGAAACCACTCGATTACAGCTACAAGTGGCTCCAGGGGATATATTAACACAGATAAATAAAAAAATTGTTAATAGAATGTGACCGTTTCTTGAACATCTGTGCGTGAGATGCTCTTCACAGAATAAGAGTGCCTCACGCACAGGAGAAAGGAGTGATCTGATTTATCGGGAGCGCTATCTCAGTCTTATTGTTTAACATGCATTTTCTTTTTTTACCCTGGTTATAAAACTTGTTAAACTAATATGATTTATGGGAGCTCACTTGAGATAGGTCTCCAATCTCCACATGAACTTTAAGCAACTTACTACCCAGCCCCCACCCACCACAGTATTACTCTGTCATTTTTCTTCACAATACCTAAACTAACCACATAGCCATGAAGGACACTACTGCACATGGTGCTTCATTGTTACTTGAATTATCTACCTGTACTACAGTTTAAAACTGTGAGTTCCATTTTTTTCCTTGCCCGTTGTTAGGATGTTGAACACCACATAATATCCCCCCCTTCATCCACACTGTACCACAGATACTTTTTTGTAGTGCCGGATTGCTGGTGCAGTTTTTGAATTTATTCTTGCATATACGGCGACCTGGAGTTTGTGAACACACCCGGCAAACTGGAGGGGCAGCCTGGAGAGAAGGATTGAGCGGCTTACAGGCTGCTCTCCTTCTTTGGTGGGAAGGTGGGGTGAGTGATCGGTGCTCTGGGAATCCTTGGCAGAGGCTGGGAGAACCTCAGTCGCTCAGCACTTAGGCATAAGAGGGGCAGGGAATGGTCACGTTCTGAGAAGTTTATTTTTTAAAAATATATTATTGATGGCTCTCGATCAATAATATATCAATACATCCCCGTCGCCACTCATTGCTGAAACAAGTGGTTTTACTTGCCTTCAGCTTCAACCAGAGCAACTCAGCTTTGCTGTTCTCACTACAGCTGAAGACATGTGAAACCACTCATTTTCAGCAATGGGTGGCTCTGAGGTATGCATTAACACATAACTTGCGTATATGCCTGCCTCAGGAAAACCTGCATCTGGCTTTGATTACCCTCCAGCCTGGTTCTACCTGGATTAGTTACCAACGATTATGGCGCTAGGTACTGCTACCATTACCCCACTTTCTGGGGAGCAGCTAGGGGTACTGGGGAGTGAAGGTTACCTGGAGGAGGGAGCACGGGGGTCCATGACTGGGCAGATTTACGGTGACCAGAAGTGGCAAAAAAAAATAAAAAAAATAAAAGGTTTTTAAAGGAATAAGGCATGACCAAGGGTTAGATTAACAGTCTGTTAGTCACTCCCTAGGGGTGTAATGTGGCATGAGGTTTGCTGTTCTCATTCCAGCTGAAGACGCATGAAACTACTAGTTTTAAGCAACAAGTAGCTCCGAGGGATGTATTAACACATAATGTAAGGCTGTTGGAATACTAACAGTCAATTAGATTGCAGCAGTTCTGAGAACATTTTTATAATTTTTAATACTTTCCCTTGCTGAGTGGGGATGTGCATTATGTACATGCAGACTAGTATTAACGCCTTTGTCACACCCATCCTACCACCCCACCACACACAAACACACACACACACACACACAACAGTAGCTTGTGACTCATGTGATGAAATTATAATGGACAACACCAGTAGATGTATAGATGTCTTGGGGCTGCACAAAGATCTCACAGTGGGAACGGAGAGAAGTCCTGTGGAAGTTAGATCACTTCCTCACCATTACGATTTCCTGGCATGCTGACTTCATTCATTAACTCGGGCTTGGTGGCATGTCATTGAGTGTAGACTATACCACCTAAACCTTGAACAAAAATGGGATAACCTGTTTAATATGTTGTTTGACAAAATACAAAACCAGTTGAAAATATGACAGAACAGATCAGATGTTGAGTATATAGCATGCATGCATTTATTTAAATATCACATATAGCCAATATTGTTAAGGAATACTCTTTTCTCGTCTATTACAACTATATTACTTTGACTGTTTGTTCTATTCCTATGTTACACTATTACAACAAGAGATTTAAACTATTTATGCTGCCTGTACAACATTCAATTGGTGTGAAACTTTATCTCTTCTTTCTATGCAATTTACCTGATAAATAATTTTATTAAATTTATTTATACAGTTGCAACTATGCTAATACACTGAAGAGGCCCTAGTTTATTTATTTCTTAACTTGAAGTAACTATGTGTGAAATATATACACATTTTCATGTATTTATAAGTGAACAATTACTTTGAAACATAGTTAAAAACACAGTTGTTGAAGTTAGCGCCGATTGCAAACATGGGTGCAAACATATCCTTTGTTTCACTGTCCATTGACACGGTCATTATTTGTTTGTTTTCTGTCAGGGGTGAATGCATTTCTTTTGGTGGCTCTCAATCTTGAAGTGCACCAAACAGGAGTTGATTGAAATGTCTCTTCTGGTCATCATCTGTGTTATTTGTGTAATGCTTTATGCTTGCTTATGATTTATGACCTGAAATTGATATGATATGATATGTCTGCCTTCTACTCTGGCGTCACTCAGTAGCTGGCAGCATGTTGCTCTGACACAGTGATTTGTATATGCGTGGGACAGGTCTGCTGCTGATGAAATGTTTTTCATCAAGGTACTGATTGTTTTTGCGTCTAATGCATTTTTACCATACCAGATTTCAATCTGTCAGTGTAAAGTGGCTTCTAAAATAGTCTTTTTTGCTCTGGGTGTACTGTAGCTTTGAGATGTAGAGCTTGTAACTGGCTACTGGACAGTTTAGATTGCTGGGCTGTTCATCCATGCGTATGTCCGAAATGTTTGGAACATCATTCAGGCCTCCTTGATGGTTTTTGTTCTGTTTAGCAGTGACCTTTGTTATATATTCTGCTCCTGAAGAATCATGGTGTATTTCAAAATCCAACGCCAGTAGGCGCACTGTATTTTCTTGCCCTCGTCTGCAAAAAAATAACTGTAATTCGAGCTATACTTTATATAGCAGGTTCAAGGGTGTCACACAACTCAATGTTTCAGTTGCATAAATTTTTTTTAAGTTGGCCTTACTAATTGGTGTCTTATGTTCAACTGTATTTAATCCTTGCACAGCTGCATTTTTACATTGAAGATTGAGATTCTTTTTAGCGTGATGAAATTCTGGGTCAGTTGTTATATTTATGTTTCTATTCCATGGTTGGCTCTGGAGATGTTTATTTATTCCACTACGGATGTTTATCAAGCTACCTGTATGGTACAGGGAGCTGTCTCCTCGACGAAGTGAGACATAGAACTCTGAAAGGAGTTGTGCTATGTTGGGGGTTGGCAACATCTCAAAGTCCACTTGCTTCTTTCTCTCTTTACAAAATTCTTTTCGAATCCACACGGCCCAGTTTTTCTGATATTTTGTGTTTTTTTGTTGTTGTTGTATTTTCCAGCTCTGCTATGGCTTCTTCTGTCAAAATAGGAAACCTTTGTCTGTTATTTTCTGCTGCGGCTTCTTGGACAGATGTGGTCTGGTCAGTCTCCATGATTTCTGGCAAGTCATCTTCGGTGGTTTCCTGGACTGACATACTATTCTCAATCTCCGATATTTGTGACAAGTCATCTTCTGTGAAGTCTTCATCAAATATATTGTCCATGCTGTTGTCAAAACTGATAGATTCCATTTCCCTAAGAAAACAGATAACAAACAACATTCTAATACATGTCTTGCACATGCTCTGAAGTATCTATGTTAAGCAGTTACAGAATAACTTCCTAGCATTTATATACAGTATTTGAATCTGTTACAATTATAACAATGAACAAGATGTCAGAATTTGAGACAGGCATTTTTTTCACAGTATAAATACAAAACTAATTCTATTACAAATTATTTGTACTAAGTCCCGGCCACAGAGGGACAGATGGCTGTGACTGAGCCGACCCTGTGGCAGGGAGGACTGAGGTTATGTATTAATATATTATTGATTGACAGCGATCAATAATATATTTTTTACAACATAATATTTCTCAGAATATACACGTTTACAAGGCATCTGCATGTGAGATGCTTTTCATGGAATAAGAGTGCCTCACACACAGGGGAAAGGAGTGCTACGAATCGTCAGGAGAACTCCCTCAATCTATATGTTAATACATCCCTCAGAGCCATTCATTGCTGAAAACGAGTGGTTTCACGCGCCTTCAGCTGAGCAAGGACAATGAAGTGAAGCTGAGCTGTTCTGGCTCAAGCTGAAAGCAAGTGAAACCACTCATTTCCAGCAATGAGTGGTGATGGGGGATGCATTCATATGTTATTGATCAACAGCGATCAATGATATATTTAAAAAAAAACAAAAAAACATTGTTGCGAAAATGTGCCCATTTCCAGGGCATCTGCATGTGAGATGCTCTTCACAGAATAAGAGTGCCTCATGCACAGGGGAAGGAGCACTCTGATTGGTCAAGCTTGATCAATAATATATTTATTACAAAATATGCTTTCTCAGAGCGTTCCGCGTTTATCGGAGTATCTGCGTGTGAGATGCTTTCATGAAATAAGAGTGGCTCACATGCAGGGAAAAGGAGCACTCTGATTGGTCAGGAATGCTCCCTCGATCTATATTATAGATCGAGGGAGCACTCCCAACCAATCAGAATGCTCCTTTCCCCTGTGCGTGAGGCACTTGTATTCTGTGAAGAGTGTCTCATGCGCAGATGCACTGGAAACGGGCACGTTCTTGGAAGTTTTTTTTTTAAATATATTATTGATTGCTCTCGATCAATAATATATTAATACATACGTCTGCACTTGTTGTTGAAAATAAGTGGTTGCATTTGCCTTCAGCTTTAGCCAGAGGAACTCAGTTTCGTTTTGATGTTCTTGCTCAGCTGAAGGTGCGTGCAACCACTCATTTTCAACAACGAGTGGCTCCGGGGGACATATTAACATATTACATGATTTATGTTTTTATATGTCTCACGGAGCCACTCGTTGCTAGATAAAAGTGGTTTAGTGCATATTCTGCTCGTGAGAGAACAGCAAAGCGATGCTGAGCTGTTCTCGCATGAGCAGGACGCACATGGAAACCACTCTTATCTAGCAATGAGTGGCGATGTAGAGCATATAAAAATATTATAGTCCATTAAGCAGTAGTTGCATACGCAGGCAAATAAAAAAACAGACAAAAATATAAAACATTTTTTCAACGATGTGACATATCTAAGTGTGCTCACTGTAACCACTACTATTGATCGTACAAAGTCTGTCCTCTGTGTTTAGTTTCTCATGGTGTGGGTTTTCTGCAGTTGTTGTTTGGAGATCACGGATCTTTTTTTTGTTTATTTAAATACTTTTTTTTAAATGCAACAGTCCTTAGAACGGGGGTTTCAAACCTTTATTTACACGGTTAGTTTGTGCCTGCTGTCAAATGAATTGTGGGGGTGAAAGGTCATTGCAACAGAGTAGATGATCCACATGGGGTGGGCAGAATGAGAAGAGATCTGGATAAACTGAAAAAATAATTGGAATAGTGACAACTGGGGTTTAACGCAAAGAAATGCAAGATCATGCACATAGGGAAGAGAAACCCTGAAGCCACCTTTAGGTTGGGAGGGGAGTTGCTGGCAATCACAAAGAAAGAAAGAAACTTGGGCATCATCATCACAGATCACCTGAAATCATCCAAGCAGCAGACCACTAAAGCAGTAGGTAAGGCTAGAGGGATGTTGGGGTGTATTATTAGTGGTATCGAAAGTTGTAAGAGGGAGGTAATAATCCCTCTTTACAAGACACTGGTTAGGCCCCATCTGGAGTACTGCATGCAGTACTGGAGGCCGCACCTGCACAAGGACATTAACAAAATGGAGGCAGTCCAGAGAAGTGCAACCAAATGGTGCAGGGACTGCATCAGAAAACATATGAGGACAGATTAATGGAGCTCAATATGTATGCCCTAGAGCAAAGGAGGGAGAGAGGTGATATGATCGAACCACTCACATATCTTAAGGGCATTAACAAGGTCAAAGAGTCTAACATGTTTCAATATAAGAACAAGTATTTTTCAATGCTGAATGCTGTCTTGCTGGTGGTGGCATTGGTTGTGCAGGAGTTACAGAGATGCATAACATGAATGGCAGTGAAGTATGGAATTGACGCCAACCCCACCCCACCCCAACCTGCAGAGACTGAAAGGCATTGGGGTGTGCCTTTGGGTCATCAGCCATAACGCTCACGCCATTTCACCTCACCCTACCCTGCAGACACTGACAAGTATTGAAGTGTGCCTTGGGGTGTTGGGGCTTCACTCACCACATCCCATAAGGAAATATGCTGAAATGGGTGCAGTTTGGGAGAATGGGGTGAACTTTGTGACTGAAGAGCCCAAGGCACACCTTGATGCCTGTAACTGGCTGCAGGGTGGGAGTGGAATGGCATGAGCATTACTGTCGACAATCCCAAGTCATACCCCTGATGCCTGCCAGTCCCTACAGGGTAGGACATTATGGTCAGAAACCCTAGCTCCCTGGTGGCTTCTTGGTATTTTCACTCCAAGTTCACAACATGGGCTTTTTGTGACCCCACCACATAAACAGTGACACTATCAATTCGTTAGCCGAGATGTGATTTTGCACAATGACTGAGCCATTTGGAACCACAGGTGCAAAATAACATTTCGAACAGGATGTGAAAAATGACAGGTGCACTGTTCATGAGGAGGTGTTAAAAAATGGTGAAGTTGCCAATCTGGAGTGGAAATATAACAAAATCGGCAAAATCACGAGCATGCGTAGAAACTGTGCAATGCACACCCATAGTATTATTTTGGAGATTTTTTTACACCAGATTTACAATGCAGGTATTTTGGGACATTCACTTATGAACAGTGGCACTGTCATTTTCTTAATCTGTCCCGAGCATTGATTTTGCATAGCGACCACGACCATTGTGTGTCACAGGTGCGAAAACATGTTTCAGGCATGATGTGAAAAATGACAGCTGTACTGTTCATCAGGCAGTGTGCAGAAATCTTGAAAATCTGGAGTAAAAATATAAAAAATCAGCGTAGTTACAATTGTGTGTAGAAACTGTGCAATGCACACTGGTAACACAGTCATTTTGGCAAATTTTTTCACTAAATTTGCAACATGGGCTTTCTGGAACCTCTCCTTATGAACACTGTCACTGTTATATACTTAATCAGTCCCGAACATTGATTTCGCACAGCGAATGCACCATTGTGCACCACATGTGCCAAAACACATTTTCGGGCTGGATTTGAAAAAACGACAGCTGTACTGTTCATAAGGAGGTGTGGGAAAATAGCAATGTTGAAAATCTGGAGTGGAAATATTAAAAATTTTCAGCATTGCGAGCTTGAGTGGAACCTGCACAATGCACGCTCAGAGCACAGTGATTTTTTTGTATTTTTTCACCAAATTTGCAGCATTTGCTTTTTGGGAACCCGTCTCATGAACAGTGACACTGCTGTTTCATTAATCAGTCCCAAAAGATGATTCCGTGCAGTCACCGTGAAAGCAACTTTTGGGACCGAATAAAGACATGACAGTCACTGGATTCATGAGGTGGGGTCCCAAGAACCCCATGTTGAAAATTTGCTGCCAAAATTCACAGAAATGGCCGAGATATCCACCTCAGTTGAAAAAAAACATTTATGCCATTATACAGAATGGCAGCATTTCTTCAGTTTGCGGTCAGCTTTGAAGTGTGCAGACGTGTTCCCGGTCCACCGAAGATCATCGCGCCTGGCTCCAGAGGTAAGCATGGTGTGAGGGAGGTGTGTGGGGAGGTTGGGTGTGCAGAGGGTGGGTGCAGGTTGGGGGAAGGGGCACTGGACACAATGAGGGACCATTTTCTACTTTTCAGGGGGGAAAAATTAAAAACATCGTGAGAAGGTTTTCTTTTTTTTTTAGGTAGACTTTGCACACTGGGGTGGGCTTCCAGCATGCCACCTAGCTGTTTTTTGGTGGGGGGGTGGCTGGAGCCGATGGGGATTGGTCCCCCTGTTGGCAAAGTAAGAATGGGACTGGGGGGGAACATGATGCTGAAGGGGATTGGGTACACCCTCAGCAGACAAATGACTCTATGACTCTAACTAATGATAGACCTATGCAAGTCATTACAGTTATTTTTTTCTACTGTTATTTTGTCTGTCTGTTTCTTCAGGGTAAATAACACTTTATGGATCTGTGAGGTGTGCAAGATGGCTGCTATTGCATCATACTGTTGTACAGTTTGCATTTGAAAGTTCTGTTATGGGCTGTGGACTTCTGGAATTTTTAATGTTGTAGGGTTGTGCTGCATTTTTTTAATTTTTACATAGCTCATGAAGCACTAGTCTCTATATAAGAGTACTTCACGAGCTATTTGATCTGGTTCTCTGATTAGATAATGCCTGTTAGACAGACTATAATACATAAACCTTAGATTATTTTTCCACTGTCCGGGGAAAATTATTCCATGATTTACATGATCCATGGAAATTTAATGTAAGGTTTACACAGACATTTTTTTAGAATTCTGTGTAATGTAAAAAGAAATTCGGAAAAGTATTTTGGAGTTAGAGTTGCCATTCTACATGGATTCCACCAGCAGAATTCCTCACTCTGTACAGTCCTAGCAGAAACCTGTAAAGATAAACACCAAAGAATACCCATCTCCACCTGTACCATTGTAACTAAGTGTACCGACCTCTGCCTGTACCATTGTAACTAAGTGTACCTACCTCCGCCTGTACCATTGTAACTATGTGAAAAAATACTTTGTGCAGCAAAAAAATGTTCTGCATATACAGTTACTGGCAATGCAGAAACAGGTAAGAATTCAACTCAGTAATATCACAAACCAACATTCTGAATAATGACAGCTTACTCCAGTCGATGTGCTTACAACAAAAATAAAAATAGAAAAAAAGTTAGGACACTATGTTTCTTTGGCTAGCTTCATTAATTCTAAAACCAAGTGTACTAATAATGGAATAATTATGTACAATTGGTTCCATTCCTCTAAAAAAAAGATATCATCCCACAGGTAGTAAGGAGCAGGAAACTGCAGGATGAAAATAACAAGTTTCTGTTCTGGACTCCAGTGACAGTAACTCAACAAACAAGCATCCTGCAAGATTTCATTTGTATAAGCAATAAAGGGCAAACAGTCAAAAATTGGCCCTGTGGCTCAAAAAAGTCCAAAGGCAAATAAGCCTGAACACAATAAAAGTCAATAACTGTTGAAAAGAGACAGGTTGCCTACTTCCCACAGAGGCTTACACAGCAAAGCAGCAATGAGGGACTGAAAGACTAGACTTAAGAAAGCAAAGGAGGGTCTGAAGCCAGGGTTGCATTAAACATGCCAGCTAACACCGAAGTCTTCTTCCAGTATATAAATGAAAGGAGGAAGGTAAAGGAGGGGCATTGGACACTGAAAATGTAATAATGGGACAGGAACATTTAAACGAGAGAGACTGAGCTGATGGCTGAGATGCTGCTTGAATACTTCACTTCAGCATTTACAAAAGGGCTAATTGGGCAGGGGGCTCATTGGATGAGCCATCACATCAGGGACAGCTACAGTATGATGCAGCTGACAGACATCGCATCCAGAGTGGAAGTTGACTCTCTGGCAAAGATAAAGTCAGATAAGTCAAAAGAGGCAGATGGAAACACTGGTTCAGTATAAGGATGGCTACAGAATCAAACCACACAAGGGCAAGGGTCCTGAACTTCAGAGGGGCAGATTTTATAAAGATGAGGAATGCCTCAGGGTCTGGGATGACCTGGTGGGGGGGGGGTGGCCTGGGTGGGGTGAAAGAACAGTGGGAGAAGTTAAAAAGGGACTGTTATTGTTCTTGAAAGGGGTGTCTGAAAACAATGGTGGTATTCAGGATTCCACGTCATGTACATTCTTTGACGAAGTTGCAACTTTGCCATAACTTCACCTGACATTGGCTGAAAAAAGTGCCATTTCGGCAATGTGAAGTGGTGAACTGGGCAATTCGAAAAGTTATTGGTAAAGGTGAGTTTTGCATCTCCATCAGAACTTCACCTGCAAAGTTGAACTTCACAATATCTCTTTACACAATGGACCCAGAATTCCTTCCCACTTTCAATTATTATGTTACTATCTTACACTTGGCATTGTTTTGCACTTTATTGTTACTTGCGTTCTTGTTCCTTGTTATACGTATTTGGGTCCCCCATGAAAATGGGCATTTGATGCCCTGAAGGCTGACCCAATCAGCACATTTTAAATAAAATAAAATAAAAATGTACTGTAAGCATGCAGCCATTGAGCAGCCATCATGCTCATTTATTAAAATAGGAGACAATTTTCTGAAATCAGTATATAATTGCTGATCTCAGGTTTCTTAAATTAATACTAAATTCATTGGATGTCATAGTCTTTGGCTGACTTGAAGCAATGTTAGATAAGCAGCTTCTGCATCTTAATTGAAAATTAAAAATTAACACCTATACTATTAAAACCATATCATCAAATTCAGAACTATCCTGGGTTTCTTAGAACTGGAAACAATTGCATGTATGATTTGCTCCATTTCCATGGCGTAATATTGAGAAGAGTTTAAAACTCAAGATTTTGGTTACACTAAAGGATCTTAAATCCCAACTGTCAAACCATTTACTAGAGACATGCATCAGGTTAGTCAAGTATCATTTGTGTATGTATCTGCAACCATATAAAGGGACACTGTCAACCCTTTTTGAATCACATGTATTTGTAGTTGAAAACCCACATTTTATGAGCATTTACCTTCTCTAAAACTCATTGAAGTTGTTGGTTATTTGATCTACTTCCTTTCTTAGTGGAACTGAAATGCATGGGAATAGTGCAATTATACCCAACCTTGTTTTGCTTTGAATCCTTGATCTACACTTATTGCACACTTCCTGAACAATTAGAGACACCCACAAACAGTGCAGCCACCCATGGTGCAATAATCTCCTCTCCTGCCACAGCATTATGAGTGATTAAATTGTGCTTTGGGCATTCCCAAGTCCTGGAAAGATGCAGTGGAAGTAGAACGAAGAATGTAAACACATTTGTGTGTGGTAACACTAGGATGGGGGGCAGCCTGTTTTTACATTAAAAAAAGAAGAATCAGAATCAAACTACCAGCTACATCAGCACTCTCTGTGGAATATGAGCAACAATAACATGTTTTTTTAAACTAAAGACAGTTTGATGTCTAAGGGGGTTGACAGTGTCCCTTCAACTGCCGTGCGATGGTGATATGCTTCACTATTTTGTTGGGTATGTAATGCAGTATGTCTTTGTGTAAGTGCTGCTTTCCTACATTCTTAAAGGATGTTTTATGTAAACATAACTGCTGCCTCAATGGAACTGCCTACTTTATTTAAACTTGATATATTAGCTACAATACCATCATCTGGTGTCTCTTAAAGGACTCACCCATAACACTGCTCCAGTAAATGTGCCGCAGGAAACTGGAGCACAGGCAACAGAGCACCATCAGATAGGGTGCCAGGCACTGCAGCACAGACACACAGGGCACTGCAGGTTTTCAGGGGAGTTAATTAGGGATGCTCTTCCTCCCTAAAAAAATATTATCATCTCCACCCCTGACCTATCGGGGTAGAGGCAGCATAGAGAATGGTACTGAGAACTCATGGGTGCCTGGATCAGTTTCACCCTCATTTGGGTGCCCTAATGACGGTGCCTTAATAACAGCACCCTGTCAATGGTATAATCTCTTAAAGACCAAGTAGCACCACAAAGGCATGTAGAAAATGTAGTTGCAAAAGTAGTCAGTGGTTACCATTTATTTCTGAAGTATTTTTCCTTTTCCCATTTGCTCATTAGAAGGTTTTCTACCTGATAGTATTAGGTAGAATGTACAGAGCAGTACTTTACATGGAAACCAACATAACTAGTTCTATTCCTCTTCAAATCTCATCAGCAATGTGACTTAGCTTATTGTGACATCACAAGTAACCCATCTTGAAGCAGATCTTCTTCTGGCTCTTCTTAGTGAAGTGTGATGTCATAGGGAGGTGATAGGTCTGCTGATGTACGAGGAGGACTTGATCTAGCGATGTCAGCCTCCATGTAGATTACTGTTCCACATTTTCACCAAGTGTTGTCAGGTAGAAATTCTAATTAACAGAAGGGAAAAGAAAAAAAATGCTGTGGATATAAGAAGTAATAATTTACTACTTTTATACATTATTTTTTTTTTCACATGTATTTTATTGCCTCATGTGGCTGGGGGTGTTACTGATGGTTCCCCCTGATCTGGCTGATCTCGCAACTTCTGCACCACTCCCACCCCAAGCTCAACCCCTTCTTCTGGTTCACAAAGCAGCTGCATTGCAGCAGGTATGAGACCACCACCGTGGAAGCTGGGGGGTCAAGAGCCAGGGGGAGCATCCAGGGTTAGGGCAGGGCAGTGCTGCCAGACCCACCTTCATATGGCACGCCGAGGTATTTTTCCAAGTTAGATCCCCCCTAGTTCCCCGGCACAGGCGTGCAATGGCACCAACAACATCATCGGGCATACTCCTACGCACCGTGCGTCAGACACCACCTGTACTGACCCACTGCTTGAGCCACCTGCCTGCAATGACCCCCAGCCACTGCAAGGAGCCGACAAAGCTGTGGCTTCCCAAACCTTCCCTCCCCAGAGAAGGAGAGCAGTCACTGGGATGCTCAATCCTTCTCCCCCCCGCCAACCCCTGACGACCCGGGCTCACTCCCAAACCTGGGTCTCCAGTGTGGCACAAGGTGTGGTGTCCAGCACCTCAACCCTCAGCTGCACCGGGCCGACTTTTCTACATTATTATTAATTTCTGCCAGTACACTAGCTCTTTAATAACTTCTCTGGCTATGTCTGTCAGGTTGTTGTTACCCCTTTCAATTGGTTTCCAACTATCTGCAGTGTTCCTTTACAACCCACTACCCCAAGTACAGTGTATGTTAATACCACTACAAAGACCAGTCCAGAATGGTCTCGTGCATTCTTATGGCATGAGAACCATGAGCCAATGGTGACCAGTTCTGATACCTAAGAATGTAGGTGAGGGCACTTTTTCAACCAAATGAGTGGTCTCAGCAATGGTACCAATTTATTATTGCTCAAGCTCAATCAGTAGTCTAGTTTTATTTCCTCTTCAAATCTCATCAGCATTGTCTGGTCTTATTTAACATCTTTATCAGTGATATTGTTGATGGTATACAAGGTAAGATATGCCTGTCTGCAGACAACACAAAGCTCTGTGGGAGAAGGGATACCAAAGAGGGGAGGCAAGACATTAGTGAAGACTTGGCAAAGCTGGAGAGGTTCTCTGGTATTTGGCAACTGGAATTCAATGCCAAAAAATGTAAGGTAATACAACTGGGGCCAGGAATCCAGAGGCCAAATAGTTGCTGGGGGTGAGCCTTGAGAAAGTGCTGTGCATAAAACTATTGGCTCTGTTTCTGTGAATCTGCTTGCTGTCTGTAAGTAACAATGTTTTGGAGCACATTATGCAACAAAAATAAGCACTTTACTAAGTAGTGTGCAACTAGTTTGTTTTTAATGTGGAAGGTGTGTTTTTTGAGTGACTTCTCTTTACTTATGTGTGACTTTTATGTGGTGAGCTCCACCACACTCGTGGACATCTATCTTTTGGTTTGCAGTGTGAAAGTTACCAAGTCAGAGGAAAAGGACCTGGATGTGATCATTACGAGTGACATAAAGAACTCAGCACACAGTGGGAGAATGGCAGGCAAGGCAAATCAGATGCTGGGCTGTACAGCCAGTGGTATTCCCAGCAGAAAATTGAAGGTCATTCTACCATTGTACAGGTCACTGGTTCACCCACATCAGGAGTACTTTGTGCAGTACTAGTGCCCTTATCTAAAGAACGATTTCAACCTGCTGGAGGTGGTCCAGAGAAGAGCAACCAAAATGATCTGGGGTCAGCAGGGCAGGGCAAACCATAAGAGGAGAGAGTCAGGGTTCTTGATGTATACTACCTGGAGGATAGAAGGGAGTGGGGAGACTATGATGAAACCCTTTAATGACCTTAAGGACATCAAGACAGTGAGTTCTGCGGTCTCTTCAATCTTAGTGGGAAAATTACCACTCTGAGGCACTGTCTCAAGCTGGTGGAGGGAAGATTCAGGAGGGAGAGGAGGAGACACTTTTTCACTCAGACGGTGGTGGTGAAACGGAACAAATTGCTGTAGGAAGTTCTCTCCCCAAAGACCGTGGACAGCTTTAAAAAAGGATGGGACAGAGTAAAAGGGGAAAGTAGCAAGGAAGGGGGGGTGGGAGGATCATCAAGGGGGGGAGTGGATAATGGGGAGGAGACAGATCCCTCACTAGATACTGAGGGGTCTACAAACTCCAGTAAACAAGATAGACTGCAAGGCCTTCTTCTGCTGGCTGACTTGTATGCTCGTAAAGGTCAGCTGCATGTGAGACACTCGTCATAAAATAAGAGTGTCTCAGACTCAGAGGAATGGATTGCTCTGACTGGTCGAGAGTGTTCTCTTAATCTATAATTCATACATAAGGCATGTCATTGTGTGGGAAGGAATGGATGCTCACTCTATAACCGCTGATGTGCAACATACTGTTGTGTCCTGTACCAACCTCGGGTAGAGATCAGACATGATTTGATTGGCCTTGACCTCTTTTACTAGCTTGTGAAAGGTATTTCCTCAATCCAGTCCTTTCTCTGGGTATTTCACATGATAATAACATTTGCTATTACCCTTGATGTCAGCCAGCACATGGGAACAAAGGCATTAGGCTAGCACAGCCTTCTTAACAGATCTAGACTTAATAAGGTCACACATATTGATCCCATGCAAAATTTCTACACCAGAGACCATAAGTGGAAAAATATGGCTTTTCCTAATATCTCTATAAATGGCTTACTATCAAGATCAATCATTCCTAATCAAAATGTATCCTCCTGATAGCTCAGAGATTCTTGCAAGAAGCTAATATAGTTACATGGCAGTTTGCAAGGTATTTTGAGGTAATGCAGGAGTCTGCATTAAGATTGATTAAAAGTAGATGGTATTATACAGTATAGGAATTTATGTATCCTGTACCTATTCCTTTGTTACAGCAAATCAATTACCATGGGTAATTGCTGGTGTATAATGACACATTTTTAACTTGGAAGCTGCAGGCTGATCTTGAATACAGCAGCAATGATCAAAGTCTGTCCCTGATTCTCTGCCAATCACAAAACTATTTTTAGAGTACAGCCCTACATTTTTTAAAACAGGCTTACTTACTTGATTATTTTTTGTACAAGCTGGAGATATTTCTGGAAAGGGTGATTCAATGTCAAATTTACATTTGGCGAACATGCCAAAGTATGGTGTTTTGGACACCAGTGAAACAGGTCCAAAGGAACTCTGTTTCCCTTCAGTGGTTCAGCACCTCAAAGTCATGACATAGTACTTTTAACAGGAAGCTCACACTAAGCATGTCCAAGTTGTTGGCAAGCCACATGCCATGCAGCAGTCTACAAGCCATGCTGGAGATTAGGAACTCCTTGTGCTGTGCAGATCTCCATACCATTGTTTTATTAGGCCCCATACCCGAACACCTGAACAGAAGAGATGTACACCGTGCTTTGGAGAAAATGCCCACAGCCATGTCTTTACTGAATAAACAACCTACATCAGTGACATGGCATCGGCAGATTGGGAGTGTTAGCAAGTTTTCAGGTGATCAACGCCTTCAATCTATCTATCCCCCTACCTCCAGGGACCATCTGGGTGGACCAACTCTATCCAAAGGGGAGTTGCTTCCAGAGGGACAATGGCCTCTGAAGCATAAAGGGTGGCTCAGAGCTGTGTGATATGTATCCACATCCCATCAGATGATGCTACACTTGCAGGCATGCTCAAAAAGGCACCCATTTATCGCGTCCTCACCTCCTGCTAACCTCAGCAGAAACCCATCTGTGACAGTAGCAGATTTCCCTGTTACCGTCTTTGCACACTGCTTGTGAAACTACTGTGCCAGACAACTACATGACTGACATACGGAACTAAACACCCTACCTTATTTTCCCACCAGAGAAAGCAAAAAACTCAGAAAACCTCGTGGGAAAAAATGGGGGAATTCCTCCTTAATCCCTACTGTGAGTTCCCATATTGGGATGGCATGGGTCCCTACCTAACTGTCAGTCCCAAGTTTACCCTGCTGTTATGAAGGTGGGTGGGTGAGAACCTTGTCCAGAGATCAGGAACCAATGGGGTTGGGCTACTGTAGGCTGGTCTCCATATACCACTTGTAGTTCCTCCCCTCCAGCCATAGATTCCGCCCACCCCACGGGTGGACCTAACTCCTACTCAAGCCATCCCTTTGTATCCTCCCCCTTTCTCTTCTCCCCCCCTTAGCCACCTGGTCTGTTCTGATGTCAAGGGTTGTGGCCACAGACACAGGGCCGCCTGCTGCAAGGCTACTTTTGCAGGCTGTCTGTTGTCTTATTAAGCAACATACCCCTACACCCAAACAAAAGAGATGTATACACTGTTTTGGAGAAATTTCCATAGCCATGTATGTACTGAATAAACAACCTACATCAGTGAAGAGGCATGTGCAGCTTTGGCATGTCAGCAAATCATTAGGTGGTCAATGCCTTTAACCTACCCCCAGGGACCATCTGGGCATACCAACTCTATCCCAAATGATGCTGTCTCCAGAGGAAAAATGACCTCAGAGGCCTAAAGGGTGGCTCAGAGCCATGTCAGATGATATGCAGGCAAGCCCAAAAAGACTATCCCCTGATCGGCCTTATGGTGCCCAATTGTTGGGGCCACACCTCCTGCCAGCCTTGGAAGAAACCCATGTGTGACAATAGCAGATTTCCCCCATTACCTCCTTTGCCCACTCCTTATCAGACTACCATGCCACCACAGGATGGCAAAGTCAATCAACAGTTCCCTATGCACCCTGTAGTTCTGCTAGGAACATGTCATTACCTGCATCTAACAAATGTACCACATCACGTGCATACTGTCCACTGTAATTGTAATCTTATGAAGTGTACTGTATTGTATTAATGCCCAGGACTGCCTTGAAAATGAGCTTGCTCAATGGTGTCTATGCCTGGTTAAATAAAGTGATTGACTGATTGATTGATACAGTTGGGATAACTTTGTAACTATTGCATCGTGTCCTAACAGCAATCCCCCAATAGTGTCTAGAAAGGTCCACATGGCCCTGTTAACCATTCTGCAGTCATTCTCAATTGCCACCAGATTCCTGGCATGCCGCCATCTTTGCCTTTGGACAATGTGCGACCAAACCTCTGTCCATGTTCTTTGAGCCCTTCTACATGCACAGTACATCGTCTATAAATCTATACCACAGTATAATTTGACCATGGTATGGATTGACATCAGGGTCAAATATGCAATCCTCCTCCCATTTGACCAAAAATAAATTTGTAAAGGATGGCACCATAGACACCCTCATCATCATCCCACAGCATTGCAGATAATGGTGGGTGATCTGTACCTGCCAGATATCGACTGGGACATTACAGCAGCCAGGAGCATCAGAAGTCAGGCTCTGTTGGATACATTGCAGGACTTCTTGCTGGTGCAGCTAGTTAAAGAACATGCTAGACAGGAGGCCATTCTTGATTTGGTGCACCTCAACTTGGAGATGACGAGTAGAGTGAGGGTAGGGGAGCCACTGGGGTCCAGCAACCATAACTCCATTTGGTTCAGGATGGCCATTGGGACCAAAATGCCCCTATTAAAAACTGAAGTCATAGATTTCAGAAGGGGCGACATCAACCAGATGATGGAACTGGCCTGAGACAAACTGACCAGGGTGGACAGCATGTAGAGGAAAGATAGGGGGCAATTAAGTGGACCATTCTCAAGGCAACAAAGTTATGCACAAGAATTGTTACAAAACAAAACACCTACAAGACACTAATATGCTTCTTGGAAAGGGTCAGAGAAACAGTAAGGGCCAAGGAAAAGCCTTTTGCCAGGTAAAAGGAAAACCAGGGGAGGAGGAATGGGGAGAGTACCAAATACAAACTAGAGAAGCAAAGAGGACAGTCTGGGAGGGAAATGCAAACATGGAGTTGCATATTACAGAGGGGGGTCAATGATGGGAAAAAATAATTCTTCGGATATACAGGTATTAAGGAAAAAAGGAAGCAGGCAGGGGGTACTGTTAGGCTATAAGAGGAGGGAGGATACTAGAGGAAGAGGAACAAAAATCAGCCATCCCTAACAAATACTTCCCTTCTGTCTTCACAAGGGAAACTGTGTGTTCCTGCCCGACAGTGACATCAAGGCAGCTGTCAGGAACATTCCAAAATGAGTCAGCCAGTATTTACTAGATAGAGGATCTAAAAGTGGCTTGAAGCCTTAAAGGTAGATAAAGCCCTAGGGCCAGATGGAATGCACCCAAGGGTGCTCAAATACTTGGCTGCGGAACTGGTTGAATCCCTAGAAGGGATATGCAATAGCTCAATTCCATTGGGGTAGTTCCAAAAGACTGGAAGGTAGTGAACATAATCCCACTACACAAGGAGGGGTATCAGGTGCAAACAGAATTACAGATCTGTCAACCTTACCTCTGTAGTAGGTAAACTGACGAGAAGTCACTGATCAAAGAGGATCTTGTGGGTTACCTAGAGACCAATAGCCTACAAAATAGTAAGCAGCATGTGCTTGTGGCAGGGAAGTCTTATCAAACCAACCTGATATTTTCTTTGACTGAGTAACAAAGGTAGTAGATAAGGGACACACTGTGGACTGTCTGTAATTCGATTTCAACAAGGCTTTCAACTCCGTCTCCATGCCACACATACGATTGCTGAAGAAGCTTGAGGACCTGGGCATGGCTAGGGACATAGTCAGATGGGTAGGAAACTGGTTGAAGGAGAGATAGAAAAGGGTGGTAGTAAAAGAGGTCAAATTGGATTAGATGGAAGTCACGAGTGAGGTGCCACAGGGATCTGTCCTGGGTCCCATCCTCTTTGATATGTTCATCAGCGACATTGGAGAGGGCATCCAGGGCAAGCAGTATCTCATTACAGATGACACAAAGATCTGAGGTAGGGTAGATAGCCATGAAGGGAATCGGGATCAGGGAGATGTAGAGGGATCTACAAAGACTAGAGAGGTGGTCTAAGGTCTAGCAGTTGAAACTGATCATTGGTCCATTGTCTTGCATTGTAATGGCTCTGGCACACTTAACAGTTACACACATGCCATTAGAGCTGCTGGGTAAAGATAAAAGCTAAAACTGCATACTGAGTTGGTAAGCACTTTTCTTTATGCTTTGAAATAAGACAAAATATGAGACAATGTAAATACTTCTGGTAACCTGTTTTTAAAGTGCAACAGGTAATTACCATATTGAATTGTTATGTGAACATACAGTATACTGCATTGTACGTATTTTGTAATTTATAGGACTACTCCCCCCTTAAAAAGCTGGCAGGAGGCCAGCAAAACTGTTGGGGCAAGCAAATTCAGTGATCAGTGTGAAAATAAAGAAGCATTTGTGAAACTGAATCGAAGTCTAATCTGTGGTTAACTGTCAGTGCCAAAAAAATGCAAGGTTATGCATCTTAGGGGGAAAAAAGACAAGACAGAGTACTGGATGGGAGGGGTTAGGCTGAGCACTACAGCAGAGGAAAGGGACCTAGAAGTCATCATTAGTGACTCCCTCAAACAATCAAGTCAGTGTAACAAGGCCAATAGTAAGGCTAATAGGATGCTGGGGTGAATCAGAAGTGTAGTGACAGCAGGAAAAAGGAGGTACTGGGACAGCCCAATGGCATGGTGGTAGCACTCCCGCCCATCACCCCAACAACCTGGGACTGGTTGCTGAGAGTTGACCGGGCAGAGAGGATGGAGCATTTGGTGGATTGATCTCTTCTCCCATGGAGGAAGGGTTTGCATTTCCACCAAACGACTGCCACCAGGTGGAGGCTGGGTGGCAGTTTGGGACTGGAGTGGGACAGATGGGAGGGAGCTGTGAGATACTGCAGTACACGTGTCCCTCCTCGCACATGCTGTCATGTGTGCCCCAGTACTGGGAAGTAAGTAAAATGGAGGAAAAAGGTTGGTAAAAAAGGCGTACATGATGCCCTGCATACCAATCCCCCACTCGAACCACCACCAGGACCTTGCCAGCAGAATAGCTGGATATGACTCTCAGGGGGAAGGATGACCCCCCCTCCTGATCCTCACATGGGGGAAATCTGTGGGAGTTTTCCAGATCATGCAGGTAGGTCTGAGGAGGTGGTAGACAGTGGGAGATGGCAGGACAGGGTTGAGAGGAGCCCAGCCTACCTCGGCCAGATGAGCGTAAACACTTGGATACAAAAAAGGAAAAAAGGAGGTACTACTACCTGTACAATATAGGTCACTGGTGAGGCCTTATCTGGACTACTGTGCTGAGTTCTGGAGTAATCACCTAAAGAATGACAGGGAAAGGCGGAGACGGTGCAGCTCAGTGCGACCAAGATGATTCAGGGTCAACAGTGCAGATCTTGTGAAGATCAGTTGAAGCCACTGAACATGTATTCACTGGAGCCTAGGCAAGAGAGGGGAATATGATGGAGACCTTCAAGCTACTGAAGGGAATAAACCAGGTGAACTATGGGGAACTAATCAGCAGGAGTACAGAGTCAAGAACCTGGGGTCACAAGTGAAAACTGGAGGGGCTAAAGGTTTAAGAGGGATTGGTAGGATTCTTACAGGCCTGTAAGGCACTGATGCCTATTTTGGCTTGCTGTTTCTCAATGGATATAACTACTCATATTGTGCTTCTTTTTTTTTCTTTGTAGACTTTGTTTCTTCGCCTCCAGAGGGGAACTCTCTCCAGCTACCTCCTATCCGTGATCTCTACCTCCCGCTGTGACTTTAATCCTTACTCCCCACTCCAGCCCGGCAGAACCCCCGGATCTAAATCCCTGCATGGAAGGGCTGCCTTATCCACCCAAGGTGCTCTTTCTATAGTGTAGATCGCCAGGCCTGGAGCAATGGGGGGGAGGAGAGAGAGCCCAGCGTTGAGAGTGTGGATCGGGGGAGGTGCCTTTGCCTATCTCCAATAAAAGGGTATTTCTTACTTTTTCTCCCCGAGGAGCTCAGATGTGCAATGGTGGCTAGGCACAGCATACAGCCACCTGCCAAGCTCCTCCCCTTTTACCTTCCATACCAAGTGCCCTGAGCTGCACCTGACTGCCGCCAGATGCCACTACAGACTGGTGCAAGCCCCAGAACCCTCCCCGGGAATGGAAAGCTGTCCATCAGATGCTCAATCTCTTTCATCCCCTGCCGACTCCCAATGGCCCCAGCTTGTTCCTGAACCTGGGTCACCGGTGTGGCGCTAAGTGTGGTATCCACCGCCTCAACCCTCAGTGCCACTGGGCAGACTCCATACTGTGCTTCTTGAAAAATGTATCTAATGCCCTCTTAAATGTTTCCATATTCTCACAATTTACTACCCACTCTGGGAGTCCATTCCAGACTATAACCATTCTTTGGGTGATCCAGAGCCCTCTCTTAGTGGTTTTATATAAGCTCCTTCTCAGCTGCAGCCCATGTGTCATAATTTCAATTCCAAACTCAAGCACTCCCATAAGTCTATCTCATAACATGCTTTATATGTTAGGCATAAGTCACCGCTTAATCTTCTTTGTACTAGCACATATAAATGCAGGTTGTCCCTTCTTTCCTTTAGGATGTGAGGAAATTCTATTTTACAGGAAGGGTGGTGGAGCTGTGGAACAGTCTGCTAGCAGGGGTGGTGGGCACCAAGGCCATACATGGTTTCAAGCATGGCTGAGACAGAGTGAAGAGTTTGGTGGTTGCTCGGGTCAGTAGCAGGAGTGACGGTAGCAGGGTGTGGACCAGAAGGATAAAATTCTGTATGGACAATAGGTCTTCAGGCAGACAGGGAACTCTGGGCAGACTAGATGGCCCTTTGGTCTTTTTCTGCTGTTATTGTCTATGTTTCTATAAAGGCATGGCCTGGAAAAGGTGTCTGATTCCTCATGCTGCCACCTCTTTGCATACCTTTTTTTGGACCAGATCCTTCCCTGGCTGACATCAAATGTTTGGTCTCATACCTCTGATGATAGCTCTCATACAGAATCCTAAAGCCTACCATTAAGCTGTCTGTCAAAAGAACCAATGACTGCCCAGTCCAGGTATCTGTCCAGCCAAGGCCTAATCTGGCCCACCATTATTGATACTTTAAGGCTTGTTGCATCATCTCTGAAATGGCCATGGGGTGGTACCTCTTGGTTTACATTGGGTGAAAGGGTAAGGCTGACCACAGGCCAAGCACTCAAGTTTAAACCTGCTGTGTTCTGTCTTGCATCCTCCCTGGTTGTAATATAGCTGCAGCGTTTTCCCCCTTGTGGTGAAACCTTTTGATTCACTTTTCAAGGATAAGGCTCATCTGACTGGGAAGCCACTATCTGTGAGCTGACACCCCTCCCCCCATGTTCTGTGACAGCTATGGCAAGTACAGTACATTCCACTGCTGTGCTGGGGTACTCTGCTTTCAGCATTGTCATCATACTCCAGCCATCCATACCCCAGCTTGCTGACGTTCATGCCATAATGCTACTGTAATAGCCCAAAAGGGTTCCCTGTTATTTGAGTGACTATAATTGAGGGAAAGCAATTTTGACAAATCTTTTACAGAGATCATCAATTGGGCAATCGCAGACTACAGCGTGGCACATTTCAGTGACTAACTGACATCGCATCTGTAACTGAAAGGTGTATTGTCCTCGAACACCCTCCTGCCTGCTATTTAATTTGAACCGTCTCCCTCTTTCCTCTTCAGACACCCTCCCTTCCCCAGGACAAACCTTTCTACCCACCCTTATTTACAACCACATGCACCTGTTGCACTTAGTAATGGCAACAGGTGCATCCCACCAACAGTGCAGGTCTCTATTTTTGAAGGGAGGCTTCACTGTGACTCCCCCCCTCCCCGTTTTTAATATTCTAACACCATGCTGCACTTTGCCAATAGGGATTGTTGAATCAGTGGTGTCGCCCATATGTACGGTTGTTGTGGTGTGACAGCCGCCCAAACTGCAGTCACCGAAATGTACGTGCTCAAATTACTTTGCCCATATTGACTTACCCAATTGACGTGCTAACACCCAAAAGCTCATTGCCCTTTTCAGTCTTTGCTTGATCAGCTGTACCTGTGAAAATTGCAAACCCAACTGACCAGTTCTCCCAGATTTGGCAAGCCTGGTTCTGTTCAGATCTATGGTTATGTACAATTACAACCAATGTATATACTGTTTATATTTTCTATGATCTTTACCCATTGTTATCCTTATCTGTTATGTTGCTGTCTTCTCACTGTTAAAGTTTTTTGCACTGTCTGCATCTTTGTCCCAAGGACTTATTCCCCAGATCTGGAAAATTGCTCATGTCATCCCCTTATTTAAATCAGGGGATCCCGGTGACCCTAACAATTATAGACAAATCTCCTTCCTCCCAACTTTGACAAAACTTCTGGAAAAGATTGTCAGCAACCAACTAAGGGACTACCTCAAATCCAATAACCTACTAAACCCTATGCAATCTGGCTTTAGAACTAAACACAGCACTATTTTGGCCCTTGCCAAAGTAACAATTGATTGGTACGGAGAACTGGACAGCAGAAACTTTGTCTGTGCTGTATTTCTAGACCTTAGTCAAGCTTTTGATACAGTGGATCATAGCCTGCTTCTCTCTTCTCTGAAGAGTACAGGCCTGGACTCAGTTTATTTGCATTAGTTTACTGAGTACCTTGTAGGATGGTGTCAACAGACTAAGGCCGAGGGTGAGCTATCCCCACTCAAACCTGTACTGAGAGGAGTACCACAAGAATCCATACTTGGCCCCTTACTCTTCGCTATGTTAATAACATTGATAAGAGTATTAATAAGGCCAACATACACCTGTTTGCTGATGACACGGTTGTATATATAAGTCGTCTGACACCTGAAGCTGCTTGTGCTGATCTCCAGGAGGAATTTAATCAGCTCCAGAACCAGCTCATCTATAAAAAAACGTCTTCTAAATGCTAAAAAAACAAAAGCAATGTTGTTCTTGCCCTATATCCGTGTGATGAATCCGGCCAGCTCTGGAGCACTACCTCAAATTACCACAATTCTTGGAGAGAAACTGGAGTTTGTCTCAAAGTTTAAATACCTAGGTGTGTGGTTAGACCATAATCTATAATTCACTGAGCACGTTGAGGACCTTGTAAAGAAATTAAGGCAGAGGCTGGAGCTATTGTTTAGAATTAACCAGTTTCTTACTAGAGATGCAAAAGTGCGCCTTGTCCAAATTACTTTTCTTCCGCCGATTGATTATGCAGATTTCCTTTATAGTCAATGTCCCAAAGCCTTGTTTGCAAAGTTGGATATGCTTTACCACAGGGCCATTCGGTTTATTACTTGTCTCCCCCATCTCTAACCATCATTGTTCCTTGTACAAAGCCATAGGGTGGTCCTCTCTTATGTTTAGGCATAATAGAAATGCAGTCCTTTGGACTTATAGAGTCTTCTTGAAGCAGCTTCCACAATATGTAATAGACTGTCTCCCACTAAGTGAGCCAGGAACGTATGCCCTAAGAAGCGCATCTTACATCACATAATGTATCACCAAGGCTTCCTCTTGCTATGGCAGAGTGGCCATTAGTTTTCTGTTGCCAACATAACATGTATGTTATGTTGTCATGTATGTATACTGTATGTTTTGTGCTCTCCCGGGTCGTTCCTGAAAATAGGCATACTACTTGTCTAGTGTACTTACCCGGTAAACAAAAGCTAAATAAATAAATAAACATTGTGGAACAAAGTACAAAATTTATTGAAATTAAGCTGCCTCCACAGTATGAATGCCTTTAAATTTCTATATGCTCGGTATGTGTGTGAGCCATGCAACTGCTACCCCAGCCCTTAATTTTAATCCGAAGCATCAGGCTGCTGCCCTCTGAGCCTAGTTGAATTTATGATCGCTTGTAACCTTTGGTGACCTTAACTCTGTGAGTGTCTTATGCCTTAAATATTTTTCCCCTCTAGAAATCCCTGTAAGGTTATTATCTCTTCATGGCTTTCGTGGCTGCTACACCTTACTAACCCTGCTGTCTTTTACGTATTGCTTATTCTGTGGCTCTTATTCCCCTACCCTGTACCATTTAACTGCCCTATTTCATCTTTGTATTCCCTTTCCACTGCATTCCACTCTTACTATCTCTTTCCTCTGTCCCCTAACTCTCTTCCCTGCTGTAGACTAGCCCTTCAGGGGCTCCCTGCCCCATAGTTGGGAGAAATGCAGATACCAGGTGGTTGTCGCTTCCATAGCTGCCGCCTGAGACACCTAGACCGGACTCCTTACTAGCAAGGTGTGGCATTGCTGATACCCAATCGGAACGCGAGTGCTTTTCTGTTCTGGCGTCTGATTGGCTTCTGCAGTCTGCTCCTGTGGCTCCCTCAATACTAAGCTAAAGTCTGATTTTCTGTCTAAAACTTGCACAAAAAATAACTCTACTTACTTATGGCCTAACAGTTATGATCTCTATTTTTTTCTGTTTAGAGTGTCAAGAGTTGGGACTCTGTTTGATTACACTCCTTTCTGAATTTCTGTGGTTGTGCCAGTCTTTAGCTGTCAAGGAACACCCAATTCGGTTGTCCTGCTGTTTTGGTCCTCCTCCTGGTTCAGATGTTCCATTGTCCATGGCTCAGTACTTAATACCGACCCCTTCTTCCATCCCCTGCCAAGGATATGCACTCCAAGGGCTCCTGCCCATAGACATGGGAAACACGGGCTGCCCGGGTTTCCCATGCCTATGGGCAGGAGCCGAGCTTAGGTTCTCAGGTGGCAGTAGAGGCAGCGCCGACCTAAGCTTGGACTCTCCATTAGTAAAGCATGGCATTAGCACCATCCAATCAGAATGTGAGCGCTCTTCGGCATTGGCTTCCGATTGGTTCCTGCAGTCTGCTTCTGTGTCCGTTCTAAACCAAGCATAAATCTGATTTCCATGCCAAAATTTGCCAAAAAAGAGCTGTAATTACTTTCTCCTTGACTGTTAAGACCCTTATCCTTCTGTTTAGAGTGTTACATTTAGGGATACTGTGTGATTAGACTACTTTTGAAATTGTGTGCTTGCATCAGCTCCCTACATGAGCAGCCGATCACTTCTCCCTACTGAAGTTCCTAATAAGCCTCATCTTATGTCCTCTTTAAATATTACAGAAACACTATGAACTGATATGACTGATCTAGCTGGTTGAGTGGCTGGATAGGGATTGGCCAGCAACAGGTGCCACTTAGATGAAAGGGGCCTGTGGAATCTTCAGAGCCCCTTCCTTGGCCCCCTAGGGTGGGTTCTGGCAGCTGTTGTCCCACAGGTGTCGTGGCAGTCACACCTCTCAGCCACTTGGACCTCTTAGCTACTGGCTCCTCCCATGGGTATCCTCTTCAAAAGTGCTAACCAACAACACCCTCATCAGTCCAGGAGGCCATTCCTCAAGATTAGGCCTACCTTGATCCAAGGGCACTGGTGCTGATAGTGTCTTCTGTTGCCACTTCACTGAGACCGGCTTCTTGATCACTGGCTGTCAAGGTTCTGTCAACCGCTTGGTCCTTGCCTGCTAGTGCCCCATTCCTACTGGCTTTCTTGGCTGTCGGCTGACTGGGTACTGTCCCTTGCCCTGAAGGCTGTCTGGTAGAGGTCTGTTCATTCAAAAGTGCTGATGGCCCAGCATGATTCAGGTTCAATGGCCCCACCCCATCAGGATTTCCAAAACAGGCATCTCACCGTGCCTTGTCACAGACCTGTGCAAAAGCCATTGTCTGAGTCTCAGACTCAGCTGACCCCAGTTTCAGCATTGCCTTCCCTTTTCCAGGCCTCTTGTCTATACAGCAGGCTGAAAAACAGAAACACAGGAAAACTGCCCCTGCTGCAGTAGCCTCTTCTGCTTAATATGCACCAGTAGGCCACTCTGTTAATCCACACTTCATTATTATACATCCTAATACCAGTTCACCCTACCTGTGTTTTTTCATTTTTTCTTGTCCCCCTCTCCACCCTTTTCTATGCCAGCATCCCAGAACATGGGTTCCTGGGGGAGGGTCTTGCTGTGGCAGCATGGCTTATCAATCAACGCTCTCCTACCTTCCCTTCCCTCCTGGTCCCCAGTGCTTACAACTCAGCTTCAGGGTGGCCCCTGCCCTTTTGTGCCTCAGATGCCTGCCTTGTGAATTTGAGGAGGAGGAGGAAATGCCTCTCATCTGCCTGTTCCTTGTGATTTCATTCCCTTCTCCAAAAATTATTCCCTGCCTGTTTCTGCTTGCTGTAGCATTTGTGTTTATTATTTCTTATCCATTGTCTGTCTGTCTATCTGTCTGTCTGTCTGTCTGTCTGTCTATCTGTCTGTCTGTCTATCTATCTATCTATCTATCTATCTATCATATGCCCCCCAACTTCCAGAACCCACCTGCCTGCTCTAACCTGGTTTCTACTAACTGGCCACTGAACAGCATTGCTGAATCAAGCAGGTGCCTGCTTCCTGTATTTATTTGGTCTTCCCCGTCCTGGTCGGCCCTCATTCCCGCTGACCCTCCCAGTCTTGTCACCTCGGGTTCTCCCAGATCTTACCTACCATTTGTATACCATTAGATGGGCAACTTCATTAGGGCACTGCAACCAGTTCACCTGTCATGCTGGTGAACTGGATTTTGCGACACTCTGCAGGAATGGCACCATAGTAGTGTTGTGCCCCTTACCCCATACACCTCTGATGTGGAGGTGATTATAATAAATTACAGGGGATGCATGGGGTGCAGCCCCCTGCAAACAGCCCGGATGTGTCCCAGGGCATTTGATGTGATTGAGGTCGGGCGGCACAATGGCCGGGCAGGATGTTCGTCGTCGGCATTGTGCTGGTGCCCTAATGACAGTCACCCCTTTCCTTGTTGCTGCAACATAGGTGAACCCCTACCATTCCCTGTAGTCTCCCACAGTTATGCCCTCCATATCAGGGGGTGGGGAGTCCCTCAACCTGACAGAATCAGGATCCAACCTTGGGCGGCGCCTGAGTTACTGGGTGTGGGGCCTGCGGAGGCTGGTGATCATCCAGCTTGGCCAGGAGTTTTCCTGTTTTCTCCCTTAGGAGATGTGACATGCACAGATGTCAAGGCACACATGCTAATGTCTGTCATGTCTCCCTCTCTTTTGTGGCACCCCTGGCCTCAACCGGTGGTTAGCTGAGCACTGCGCTCTTGCCCACTCCCCCCCCGGAGGAGAAGAGTGGTCCTTTGCATTCTCAGTCTTCCTCCCCCTGGCCAGCCCTCTGATGCCTTGGTCTCATTCCTGAACCCAGGAGGCCGGCATCATGAGCAGCAGTGCTACTACTGTGATGGTGGGCTGGCAAGCTTCTTGTATTTTTTACATTTTTATTTATGTCTCCAATATCAACTGTTTTGCACCCGCTGTGCAAATAGGCATGCTGTCTCTATGGTGACACCTGCACAGCAAACCCCCCCCCACAGTGAAATCCTGACCACGCCCATATCAGCAGCAATGAGGATTTCACTTTGATGGACTTTGTGGTGACAGAGGGTATATATCTAACTCCACTGTCTGTGCAACGTGGAGTTAGATATCTAAAGTCGGGGGGGTTGGCATGGGGCGTCATGATGTTGCCAGTCGTTGTGGGAATGCGTCAGTGTCAGAGGTGTCGTCGGGTTTCTGATGCTGTCGAGGACATTGCTGTGGGGGATGTCACACCAGTGTCGTAGATCCATGCAAACATAGTGGCTAATGCAGCGCATATGTGCCAGGCACTGCTCAGAGAGGCCACATGGTCGCCAACCTACTCAAGATGGCGGAGGCCTCAAGTCTCTGTCTTTCATCTGGTAACTGTGGGAGGGGTTCTTTTTATCAATTTATGTATTGTTCTTGTGTGTGGTCTGCCACTGGCACCACCTCGGGGCACCACATCTTCCAAAACATTAGAATACTTTGAGGTTCCCTATCTATGGGGATATAGGAGATTCATCCCAATCTATAAAGGCAAGCCCCCTGTTCATCATGTATGAACCAATCTGACACCAGTTGCCTGTGCCAGTGGCATCAGCACCACAACAGTCATTGCTGCACCATGGGCATTGAGAATTGCCTGCCCACCGTTAAGGCATTATATGATGCCTGCACCTATATATTGCTAGCGCTGGGATTGCTTAGTGACACAGCTTCAGATATCACAGCAATTTGGCTGAAGTTTGTGAGATATATAATGCAACCAGGTAAAGGTTGTTAATTTGGAAAACAATGCCACTGGTAATTTTAGATGTTCAGCAACAGTAACACCTATGTGGTCAAGTTCCCGCCATCTATGAATTAAGTTCAAGACCAGTAATACTTGTGTGTAAAATGTGATGGTGGAAGGTCTCATGTTGTACAAAGTACCCTGCAAACTAAAATTTATTAACTAATAAACTTTGTGGAATGTGTATGAATTGTTCATAAGTATCCATTAATGTTCGCCAAATGTTCATTATTACATCAATGAGCTCCAATCTGGTCCTCTATTACTGACTGCCTAGCATTAGTCAATGACACTGGGCAGACAATGCTCCCACTCTTTCCTGATGCCTTGAAGCTATCGGCTGACAGCTTTTATTTTTCATAGACAGTATGTGTGCTGTAAGGAGTAGGATTTAGGATGACTGGGCTACCAGCAGTCTTACTAAGCCTATTTCTCCCATCTTGGATTGAGGCGCAGGGTCAATACTTTACAGTGGTAGTGACCCCACAGGGCCAATGGATCAGACTGGGGAAGGAGTATGGTTGAATAATGATAGTGGGAAGGGCTGCAGGATAGCCAGATGGCTCACAGGACATATGCCACCCTTCTGTCCCCTCTCATCATGGATTAGGGGTTGAAGGAAGGGGATGAAGATATTTATGGGGACAGCTACTATATTCAATCACAGGATGGGGAAGTTTCCATAGGGAGGGGATAGTTATGGAAAGGCAGTTCCCAGTTGGCTAAATTCACTCTGTCTGCTCGTGCTGCAGGCCCTGTAGCTGCCGGTGCAGGCTCACACTCTGCACTCTCCCCTGTGCAGCACAGTTTCACTAGCTGCCTGCCTGAAACTACAGTTTAATGTAGTGAAATCACTAACTGGAATGACAATGCATGATTCTCTGATGATTTCAACATTTTCTGATCAAACATCACTCCTTCTGCACTCTTGCTACATAAATGAAGTTTCTTTCAATAGCCACATCCTTCCCCTGTAAGAGAAAGCCGGAAATAGCCTGCAAAGGGGACTTAGCAGCAATGACCCTTTGTCTGTGGCCACATCCCCTGACATCACAACGGAGCAGGTGGCTAAGGGAGGGGAAGGGGGAAGGGAAGGGAAAGGGGGGGCTGCAAAGGGATGATTAAGATAGGAGTTAGGTCCACCCCAGGGGTGGGAGGAATCTACGTCTGGAAGGGAGGAGCTATGAGGGGTATATAGGGGACAGTCTACTGTTGCCCAACCCATTGAGTTTCTGATCTCTGGCCTTCCTCAGTCTTCATTTATCTCTCTCATGTCATGCAATTTTTTTGAAACATTCATACTAGTCTATGTGATATTTCATTTTGCATCTCCTTGAATATCCTCAGAGATAACTGATGTGATCCTTCAGACATGCTCAGCTTAACATCCATAACTGCTCTTCCCCTTCTTGCCAGTATTCCTACTATCACAGCAGTTGACCACCAGTGGCCACCGTCCCTGTCTATATCTATTCTATTTGAGACACCCCCTGCCTTCTCCCTGGTGAATGCTAAAGTACACATTCAGCCTTTTCTGTAATCATGTTATCCCTTGGCTACCATATACCCACCTGTTCCTATGGTCAGCGGTGCTACCCTTTTAATCACTGCCTTGTTGTCTCTTATATGACTGAAACAGCTCTCATTATTATCCTTGATATCCTTTGCTAAACAATTTGGTACTCCTGGTCAACCTTTATTTTACTCAAAACAAACAACCGTGCCAACATTAGCCTTCCCAGGATACAAAGCCATATGCCGACACTCGTGGTAAAGTGCAAAAACAGATCACCTTTATTGGATAATACAGTGTGGCAAACATCAGGGGTCTAGCATCCTGATATAGTGCTCCAAAATGGGTGAGTAATCATGGAATCAGGAACGGTCCCTTGTTTGTTGGTTAGCCTTAATAATATCTATGTTACACCTCTGTCCATGTAAGTTACCTCGTTTTCCTCAGTGTGGTCCTCTGTCTGTACTTTAAATGCGCTCCATGTCTGTTAGGTTCCTAACAGCCATATAGATCCATAGTGGATGTTTTTCCATACAGATTTGTATCCCTTACTTGGCAGGCTGGGTGGCTGAATCAGCCCATCCCACAGTCCCTGGCCATTCTGAGTCTCTGTTCTCCATTCTTTCCCCCTGGAGGCTGGGCGGGCCATTGGTGCTCGCATGTCAGGTTTCATGTAGCCCAGCCTCCAATTTTCCACCTGATTTTTCTTCCTTGAGTTTGTTGCCCCCACAGCCACCCATGTGCAATGGTATAACGAATGAGCTCTACCTCCATGGAGATGTCCTCAAATGCCTGTGTTTGGTTTGCTTCTGTGTGCCCGAACTGTACTATCACCTGGACACCTCCAAGTGGCAGGCAAGCAGCAAGTTACACAACCCCCTTCCCTGAGGGAGGAGAGCTGTCCAATGGGACACTTGATCCTCCCTCCACCGGCAAGCCCCTGAATGACCAAATTCCATTACCAAACTCAAGTCACTGGTATGGCATGAGGTAAGGCACTAGGTGCCTCAGCGATCCATGCCATTTGGGCTGGCTGTATACCGGATGCTTTTCAACACTTTTAACTTTGTTACTTGTAGATACTCATAACTTTACTGGCTCCCAAATAACTTCTTTGGAAAAGCTGCTTTGGTCTTCTACCAGGCCGCCTTTATTTACCTTCATGAGACCCATATGTCAGTAAGCCACATACTCTGAAAGTTAGCCAAACTAAAGTTCAGTTGAGATCTTGGTTTCATTTTCTGCCATTCTCTTTGTATCTCAGATCTGGGTATTCTGTGATCCCTTATTACCAGCAGTTCTCCACCTCCCCATTTGAATCTTACTCATCATGTTACCTTTATACAGTGCCATTCAGTGGTAGGTTGTGCCATGTCATAACATATTTATCATCCCCTTTATTCTGGAGCAAAATTCATTAGTCTAATCAGTTTTTTTCTGTGGTTGCTGTTCTGGAAGACATTCTGCTATTAGGGATAACTACAGTACTCAGCTTTAGACTCTTCTTTGACCCTTGGCAGTAGCTAGTCTGTATTTCCCCTGTTTCTTGGCATGTCTCTCTTGGGTAGTAGCTATGGTTGTGAAACTGTGATCTACACTTATAGCTGGCGTACTTTGCTGGTGAAGTTGCCACAAAGTGACCAAAAATTCACATTCATGGAGTTTCTTGAAGTTTTCATTGCCCTCAGCAACTTCAACTTTGCCTACAGTCATAAAGTTTTCACCACAAAGTGTGAAATTTGCCTGTGAATTCCAAGATTTTTGGGCGAATTCTGCCATTTGTAGGCACATTTCCAAACTTCATGGATAAATTCTGCACTTCATAAAATGCACTAACTTCATGGACTAATTCACCGAAGCAAATTTAATCAGCTTCACATGTCTGTGTTGGAGGAAGCATGTCCCTGAAACTGCTTTCCTGAGGTGACTGCCTTATGTGCGGTTCACAGCTTTCTGTTTCTCTAATCTGACATGAGTGATTCTTCCAAGTGCCCTTTGTCAATCTGACCACATCAGCTATTAAGTAGATTTTCTAAATACTGCAGTACATGATGTCTGCTATACTCACACCAGTGTTCAAAAGTGGCGACAAGTCCTTATCAGGAAACTATCGGCCTATATCTATACTTCCACCCCTCTCCAAGGCCCTCGAATGCATTGTGGCTGACCAACTCTTAGACTACCTGCATAAGTATAACATACTCTGCTTGCAGCAACATGGATTTAGGAAAGGACACAGTACGTCGACCGCCCTACTGAAATTCTCAGGAGAAATTCACACTGCCTTGGACAAAGGATATCAAACTGGAGCTGTTTTCATTGACCTAACAAAGGCGTTTGATACTGTTCACCATGACTTACTTATCACACAACTACACAGTCTTGGGCTCACGGAAGGACGAGATGCCTGGGTTAAAAGTTACCTGGCCCAATGCTCTCAATCAGTAAAAGTCTCAGAAGTTCTCTCAGACTCAAAACTGGTCCTCTCAGGTGTTCCACAGGGGTCAATCCTAGGCCCCCTCCTTTTCAGCCATTTCCTAAACTCTCTCCCCAAATCCTGCCTGGAAAAAATAATACTTTATGCTGACGATGCTGTGATTCTCTCCTCTCATAAGGACCTGAAACCCTTACTCCAGAGCCTGCAACTTGCTTTCTCCAAAGTTGAAAAGTGGTTCCTAGATCACAAGCTGGTCCTAAATCACAAAAAAAAACAAAATCCGTGCTTTTCTCCAGTCCACAAAACAGAAAAGACAAATTCCACTTACTATCAAAACATACCCAGGAAATACTCTTGAACAAGTGTCAACATTTAAATACCTTAGAATCACCTTTGATCAAGGTCTTACCTTTGCGACCCACATTGATAACACAGCGAAAACGGTGAACCAGCACATTGGTATCCTGTTCTGAAACTGGCAATTCCTTACCCAAGCTATGCTGAGGATTGCTATCCAAAGCTCTGTCATCTCAATCATAGACTATGGCTTAATTATCTATGGCTCTGCCACTACCACCGCACTAAGGCGCATCACAACCACCCTAAACAAGGCCTGTCGGCTGCTCACTGGAGCACAAAGACGTACTCATACATGTGAGCTCTACACTGACACAGGATGGTTGCAACTGTCAAATCTTATAAGGTACATCACATGCTTGATGGCAAAAAAATCCATCTTGGGCCGCACTCCGCTGTGTATCCAAGACCTACTTTGCCCGAATTCCAGCATCCGTCCCACCAGAAGATTGGAACACTAGTCTCTCCAGGTCCCCAGATGCCGGACCACACAGGGCCAAAGATCTTTTGCCTATTGTGCCCCCAGCTGGTAATTTGCGCTCAGCTCATTCATTACATTCTCCACATCACTAGGAGCTTTCAAATATATGCTTTACTCCCACCTCTCAGCCTCTAGCTCCTGTGACTGCCTTGACTAATGATTCTTCCCTCATGGCTGTTTTTACTGTTTTTCATCCTTTTTCTCTGCTCCTTTCTTGACAAAGGCACCTGAGTACCTCTAAGTACTCTAAGTCTGCGCCCCTCCCCATATCTCCTCCTACCCTTCCCACCTTGACCATTCCTCCAATGTTTTGTTTTTTTCCTGTGATGTACTGTATTATACTGGCTTATTGAAACCTTTATAATTTGCTGACCATTCTATGTAACATGTCTTGTTTGTTTGTACATTTATTACATAGAACCTTTGTAAAAGAGCCATTGGCTCAAAGGTAATAATTCCTAGAACAATAAACTAAACTAAACATTGATTTATCAGTGTTTCATGCCATGTTTCCCAAATTAAAGGAAAACTGTCAACCCCTATAGTAGACTTCATTGTGTCTCTAGTTTAAAAACACATTTTATGATTGCTCACATTCTGTAGATATTGCTGATGTAGCTAGCAGCTTGATTCTGATTCACTTTTTTTAAAGTTAAAAACAGACTGCCCACCATACTGGTATTAATCAAAAAAAATATGTGTTTACTGTCCTTGATCAACTCCCACTGCATCTTGCCTGGACTTCAGAACAACCCCAACACAGTCTAGCTACTTTTGATGCAGTGGGAAGAGAGGCAACTATTGCATCTTGAGTGGCTGGAGTGTTTGGGGTTGTTCCTAATGTTCAGGAAGTATGTAATAAGAGTAGATCTAGGATTTGAAACAAAACTAGGTTGGGTATAACTACAATATTAGTATGCATTTTCTACTAAAGAAAGCAGATAAAACAATCAGCAACATTAATACATTTTAGAGAAGGTTCATAATCATAAAACGTGTGTTTTCAACTGAAAAGGATATAAAAACAAAAGGATTGAGAGTGTCCCTTTAACATATAATTACTGTTGGAAAAGTCATGAGACAACTTATATTTTTATTTTTTGGCAAGTTTACACTTGGATATTAGGATGTGGCAAATCAATTCTAGCACACGTTCTATATTTCAACATTAATTTATCTGGCAGAACCCCAAATCCTTAATGTTGCATATTAAACATTATCAGAATGTTAATCATTTTCACTTTCCAGTAATTCTGTCCCTCTGTGCACATTGCTCGTTTTCCCTACATGATGAAGGATGGTAGGGTAATATAGCATCTGTTTCATCCCAATATTTTTCAAGAGGTTTTGAAGTCTTATGAGGCAGAATTACAGTCTTGTGTCAGAAATCAATTTCCCTAGTAAGCCAACATTTGCCTGGAAGAGAGAGGCTCTGTTTTTTAGGAGATTGGTTATGATGAAAGAAATAATTAAAATGAACCTTTGCGATAGAAATAATATGTGCCCATACAAAAGGATAACAGGGTGCGTATGCATCCATTGCTTTGGCCAGGTGTTTATCAGGGGTATAGTATAGCTGTAGATAAGACCTTCATTTCATTTCTTGGAATACAAATGGCAACTAGACTTTCAGTATTTTGTCAATGTTTGGTCAACATTTATAGATGGGAGCTAGAGATTCTGTTTTAACATTTTTCATGCGGCTAATATGCAGCTTGTGTAGAACATGCTATACAATATGGAAAGAACAATTACTTTTTTATCTATGAAAGAAAGCCATTCTGAAGGGTTAGTTTGAAGTAATATAAGTGACAGTGTTTATGTTTACTGGTAGGTTTTCTATAAAAATGAACCCAATATCAACAAATGAGCTCAGAGGGAGAATATGATTCTGCTGTGCCTTGAGGTCAGTTTGATCTGATTTTAGGAACTTAGTCTCATTGATACAAAACTGAAAACAGTTACAGATGTGCAAGGCACTAGGAGCCTAGCAGAAGGAATCACAATGACTTAGCCTTTGTATTCCTTTCTGTGCTGCAAAGCTACATGTCATATGTGTACAGTACATAGATGTATTCACCTTCAACAGAGAGCTACAATCATAGCCACCTTGGCTTTGCACTCAAGGAATAGCTGATGGCTTGTGATGTTGTGACACCTGATTAATATTCTTATTTCATCTTTGAACTATGTGGTTATTAAAGGGACCTCATTTACTACAAATAAGTCCAATAATTTAAATTTCAATATAAGCAGTTCTATTCTGCTTTAGTCAGTGTTCACAATGGCAACAGATGGATGTTCCATGTTGGCACTCTACTTCAACATTAATCTTTGTTTTCTAAAGTTTCTCTTGTAAATGTTCTTATGGCCTGTTTGCACACACCAAATGATTCTTGGTTTATATATTTTAGCTATGATTTCTTCCAGAGCTGGTGCCCTGGATTCCATTTGTCTGCACTCTCCACAGCTTTGGTGGGTTCCTGTATTGCTTTGGCTCACCTGAGATCTCACACTGCAGATTCCTGTATACTTCCAGTTCCAGGTGTTTGTTTTTTCATCAAGTTGTTTGCTCCCTGGCCGAAGCAGACAGGCTCCTGTTGGTCCCATTCCCACCACAGTCCACTTGTGACCTCCTCCCCAGGACTTAACAGTCAGCCTGATTTCCCTACAGATTCCTCCCTGTGGTGGGGTCAGGAGGAGGAGGGTTATCCTCTCACCTGCAGAATCCTTAATCCAGAGCATGGGCTTTCGGGGTCCCAGAGGTGACGCAGGTGGAGGGTAGGTGCGCAGGACATCACGCATGCCTGCCTTGCTGTATTTTCCTCCATTTTTCTGATCTTTCACCATTGCTGGGGTGCACATGTAAGCACATGCATGGTGAGAAATGCACACACCACAGAAGTCCTGCAGGTCCCTCCCATTCTGTGCTGCTTCTGTCCCATCCTACCACCAGGCCTCCACCTGATGGCAGTTGTGTGGAAGAGCCAGAAATATTCTCTCCCCAGGAGAGCAGTCCAGCAGATGCTTGAACCTCCCCCCCCCGCTGACCCTAGTAATCCAACACCACTTCTGGTATGGTGTGTGGGAGCGCTACTGCTGCATCACTGAGCTGACATCCAGGTGCTTTGTCTTCCCCCTCTGGGTTTGTATAATGCATGTAACTTCTAATTTCACCCTCTTATTTGTCCTAGTACTCCTGTGGATACTGTCCACACTGCTTTCATTTTCTCAGCTGTCCCATTGCCTAATGCAGTGACGCTTTCCACTGATCTCCTTTTTATCTCATTCACTCTCAATACTTAACTTGCCTTGGTGGTGTCTGTGGGCGTTGTTTCCACTGTTGCTTTGCCTAGTATGCAGCATAATACCTCTACCAATGCCCCACTGCAATATATCACCTTTGGACTTCCTCAAAGAACATTATGCCTCCTCTCACCATAGCCCATCCCACTGATCCCATGGCTACCTCGATGCTTGTTCATCCAGTTAAATTTATATGTTTCTTCTGAACCAAGCCAGGTGCTTCCATTTCAGCTTCTTCATTGGATCTCAAACTTCTAACCCTAGCATAGGCATCCAGATTTGCAGCCTTACTAGAAACACATTTCTTGAACTCAGACAAGGCCTTTACATGAATTAGCAGTTCCTCTCTTGAATCAAATGCTTGTGACAGCACTTACATCATGGGTGTATAGCCAGCTCTGCACATTCTGGACTCTACCCTACAAAGTCCCATTGCTGCTCCAATAGACTGGTTCTGCTTTGCTGAACCATTGCTCCTCACTCCCTGATTCACCATCCAGCAGATACATTGATCCATTGCCATCAACAAGATTACCATGCGTTCAGACACAAGAGGGGGGGACAGTGAAGCGATTTGGAACAGCATACAGTATATACAAATGCTTGATATTTAAATACAGTGAAGCCAGAATTTGAAGGGTTAGCACACACAAACAGCGTATAGACCTCATTGGTAGAAAATACGGTAAATGTGGCAAGAAGATATGTCTCAGTGGGCTGTGACACTGGAAGGATACTGTTTAGATGAGATAGATTTGGTTATACAAAAGGGGCAGCACTGTTTACAACACAATATATAAAAGGTCGGGGTCAAAAAAGACAGCAGAAAGCACAGAGAAGAACACACAGCCAGCAGTGGTCACATTGCATCAGCAGAAGGAGTGATGATCACATATTGGGGAACCCAAGGGTATCTAAGGAGATTGGGATAGAGGGTCTTTGATAGCTGAGGTGTGTATGTATGTATGTGTGGTAACCTGGTGATATGTGTGTGTGTGTGTGTGTGTGTGTGTGTGTGTGTGTGTCTGTATTTTGGGGACAGCGAGGGAAGTGGTCTGCCATGGGGATGATATGTATGTGCATGGGATGGGGTATTTGAGATCCAGGGAAGGGGCTATCATGGATAAGCCTAACTTGTGCAAGTATGTGTAAGGGGGTCATTTGGGTACATCAGGGCAGGGGGTATGTCATGGGTGAGATTTTTTGGGGGGTATTTGGTGAGATCAGGGAATGGGGTCAGTCACAGGTGAGTCTGACATAGGTGTGTAGGTAGGTAGGTAAAATCTTAATTTTTATACAGGGAAAACATGTCATTAGGGATGTTGCACCCTGTTTACAGGACAGTTCTGTGTTCATATCTCATCAGTTACTCTAAAAATACACAACATGCAAGACAGAAGTCATAATACATTACAAGTTCACATTTAGCAGGACAAAAAAACATACCAACAACAATCATATTTCTATATATATTTACAAACAAATGGAAAACATTCATTCAAGGCACTAATAAAAACATGGTAGCATGGTGAGAGGCCAAAGTTCATAGTGTGTGTGTGTGTGTGTGTGTGTGTGTGTGTGTCTCTGATATTCACAGCAAGCAAGACTGCTGTATTGCTGGAAACTGCCAGGGACACCTGATGCTTCTACATCACCTTAATACCTAAAGTTGAATTATATTACAGCAAACAGTATCTGCAATAAAACCTTAGTGGTTGGACCATAATTGCAGCAGGGATACACTTGAATCAAGCTTATCCCAGCCATGCAGCTTCGTACCCCATAAATGTGCAGGGATAGTCAGGATCCACAGCCCCATCCTTCCACCAACCACATATGCAGAGCCCCATATAAGGGCTAAGGGTGGCATTGGGGATGGTGCTGGAAGGAATGCTGGGCATCCAATCAGAAGCCCAGGAGGGCACGCTAGTGGATATCCTACTCCATGCAGAGTGAGGGACCATGGGATATGACAGCCTGTGTCAGGGCTGCATGAACTCCCATATCCCCACAATGCACATATTAACAGTACACTGGCTAGTACTGGTGACACCCCAGCTCCATACAGATGGACCTGGGCAAGGGGGCCAGAGGAGGAATGTGACGGCCAATTGAGCTTGATATTGGGCTGGATGGCCAGGGATATTGAGCGGCATGTCCAGGCAGAGAGGTGCAAATAGGAGCTATAGCAGCCCCTTTGGTAGTGTAGCTTTCATCCTCTCTGCTGGCATCATGTGACACCACCCAGGTACCGTGAACTGGCCACAGGCCCACACACCCCAAAGAGTAGCTGTGCACACAGTCGGGGATCAGGTGCAGAGGGAGGGTATGCAAGCAGATTTGGGGATGTGTGAAGGCCTACATATGTGTGGCACAGAGTGTCTGCATACCCCCTGGAGCACTTAAAACCCCTCTGTGGGTGCAGATCCCTTTGTGAATCAGGCCCTTAAATATTAAGGTAATGCCAAGCCGTAGCAGCCATTGTTCAATATAGCCAACACTTGTGTTTTTTTTTTTGCAGTCTGTCAGTCATCTGTCTGCCCTGCAGCCCACTCCCAGCCAATATATCATACCTCTCTCTTGGCAGGAAATTCAGCAACTTAAATCAACATTTGTTGCAGCTGAGCTGGCATGCCTCAGGCCTTTATCCTCTTATCTCTCAGCCCCGGGGCTCATATAGGACTCTTGTTTTGCTGTTGTTTACAACATATGCTTCTCTGTTTATTTGCTCCTTGAAACTAACTTTGTACATCATCCATTTTTAATTACATTTTTATACTCTGTCACATTTTCTGCATTATATCACTGTGGTGGCTAATGTTTCTTGCCACCCATCCCCATATTCAAATCAAATCAGTTTTACCACAGCTGACCCAGCTCCATGTAAGGCTTTTCATTCACATATTTATTTATTTCATAATTTAGATTACACCTTTGAGCACAAGTGCTCATTTGCAAAGGTTCCACGTCTGAATCAAGAGAGTTCATAGCTGTTAGTAATAGAGTAATGGCAGCTCACATAGAACATAGTCAGCAGTAGAAACCAGCAGCTCATGTAGAGCGCTGTCCACAGAACATATGAAAGGTTCAGTAACTAGAAAACAGCAGCCCCAGGGGAGCATAATCAGCAGGGAGCACTGGAGGCTTTAGGTACATGTGTGCACATACAGTTTATAAGAAGTATGGGGAATGAGGTATATGTTATCCTGAGCACTGTAACAGGTTCTCTCCTGTGCATTACTGTAGATTACTACTGCATCGGTTATTACTGCCATGCTTAGCATGAATTTACCAGCTACAATCAACTACACTTTATCTTGATATCATATTTATACATGCTTGCAGTCACTTCACTACCAGTCTGTCTCACTAATTGTTTGGAAAGTGCTGTGGGACACACTGTGTATAAAAACTGCTATATAAATGCAAGTTTATCTGCATGTTCTTCTTCTCTGAAAGGTAGTTTGACCTCAAGGTTTGAGTGTAGAGCTGTAAACTGGAGACCTGGGTTTGAATCAACCAACTGTCTCGTCCCCATTGTGTGAACTTTAGCAAGTTACTCATCTACCCATCATCTCTCTCTAAGGTCTCTGTAAATCTTTTTTTTCCTTTTTTGGTTTTTCTTTGGTAACCAGGTAAGACCCACTAACCACAAGGGCCTATTTTCATGGTTGACCTTGGGGAGCACTGGGGTGGTTAAGTGCTTGCTCAGAGCCACACAGTATGCAAAAGGAGGTTGTGGGAATCAAACCCAGGTCCGCTGGATGTACCAAGCTCATGCAAAGCTCATGACTCTAACGTCTATGCTATACCGCCATCTCTCTCTCTCTCTCTCTCTCTCTCTCTCTCTCTCTCTCTCTCTCTCTCTTTTTCCTCTTTGAATCTCCCAGTGCAGTAAACATGACTGCAACATTTACTCCATTCCTCTTTTGGATTGTAAAGCATTATGGATTACAGTATGTATAAAAAAGTGCTATATATAGAGAGAGAATAACTAACCCTTGAGTGCGAAGAACAAGAAGCACAAAGCGCAAGTGCTCTATGATGCCACTGAACTTTTTCCCTGAAGTGGAGCAGCGTTTGAAGTTCCTGATTCTCTACTGATATTTCTTCTAGATGAAATATTGATACTTCATCTAGATGATATATCAGTTCATCTATTTTCAGTTTTATGTTTTAAAGCAGCTAAGAAAAAAGGCACCTGCTCGCAGGTGCTGCTGATCACCATATGAAGTTGTTTTCAATGTTTTAATGTTGAGAGCAACTTTGTAGAAGCATTAGATGCTCACAATGCATTATAAAACAATTTTCCTTTCATTATATGGCTGCATAGCAGAGTTATGCAACATATTGCTATTACATGATAGATAGAGGGGACTCTGGAGGCACGTAGCCAAATACCTCAGCTGTGTCCTTCCACAGTGGAGTTGAAGCACATGCGGTCCTCTTAATTGACTACAGCACTGTTGCCGCCCCCCTTCCTGCCGGGTGCACTATTTTCCTGCTTTGTGCTCACATCTGGTTTACTTATAGGTTGGGAGCCGGCACTTGTTTTCCTCTCTGTTATCTATGTAATAATGTTTCCCTGGTATCTAGTGCCACCTCCACAATCCGATCACTATCCCCATCATTTAGGTAAGGACTTCCTGGTGCCTACTGGCATCTCCCACCCTCCAATTGCCACCCCCCCTTGTATACTAATCTTTCCCTGGTGTCTAGTAGCACCCCCCAACCTCTGATCACCATCACCATTTTATGATAATCATTCTCTAGTGTCTAGTGGCAACCCTCCCAACCTCCAATTGCCATTGCCATTGTAGGATACTCTTTACCTGGTGTCTAGTGGCCCCCAACCCTCTGATCACCATTCCTGTTGTATGGTAATCGTTCCCTGGTGGCTAGTGGCACCCACCACTTTCCAGTCACCATCTTGGCCAAAATGTGTTTTCACATCTGTGGTTTGGAATAACATTTATGTGGTGTGGTGTGGAATCACATTTCTGGGGGAATTTGAAAACTTTCACCTATGGGGTTCATGAGGTGGGGTAATAAGAAGGCTATGCTGAAAATGTGGTGTACAAATATGGTAAAACATCTGGCTCGTGACTAAACTTTGCAGTACTTCAACGTTCACTCACAAGCTTGCTAATTTTCAATATCTTTACTCCAAACTTTCAACATACCAGTTTTTCGACACCACCTCATAAATGTGACAGGTGTAATTTCTTAATTCCTGGATGAGATGTCTTTTTGCACTTCTGGTGCGAAATGACATTTCGGCCAATATACTATAAATGTTACAAGTCATGTTGATAAGGGCAGTCACAAAATGACTATCTTGAAATTTGGAGTCAAAATAATTAAAAAAAAGAATAAATATGTCAAGGGTGCATGTGTGAACAGTTAATGTGTAAAGAGTGAATGTATGAAGAGTGAATCTGTAAAGAGTGAATGTGTACCGAATGTGTGAATAGTGAATGTGTACTGAATGTGTGAAGAGTGAATATGTGAAGGCTGAATGTGTAATGAGTGAGTGTGTAAAGAGTGAATGTGCCTTGGCCTGCACTTCTGTAGGCAGACAGTCTTCCCATAGTGCACAGCCCAAAGCACCCTGAACATCTGCCTCTGTTCGCAGATCAATGAAATCTTCAGCTTTGCTCAGGTCTGAAACAGCCTCTCACTTTTTTCAGCTGCATCAATACCATCGTTTTGCAGCTGTTTTGGCTCTGACCAGAGTTGGTCTTATCTGGGGTGACCTAGTAGTATATCCATGGGGGACACTATTCACTACAGTAGTAACCTAGGTCACTACAGTAGTGACTTAGGACTGCACCCTCAAGCCCAGAATGCAGCTGTGGAGCAGCAGGATCAAGAACCTCAGCAGATGCTCTTCTCCAGGAAGGGCTTGCACTGGATGGAGCAAGCCTCTTGTACTGGATTATCAAAAGTGATGGCACAGATCCAGTTCTGGATTTTGGGCTGCACCTGCATCATTCAAAAAGCACCAGAATGTTTGAATGTTATTATCAAACATTTTGGTGTCTTTTCAACAGTTTATCTCCTTTACAGCAGGTTGTGTCAAATAAATGAGGCATGAATAATTTTTGTTTACACACGCATCAAGTTATTGGTACAAAATGTGACAATTGTGACAAAATGTTAGACCACATATTTTGTCAATCTTGCTTTTTTGCCTCCCCCGAGCTGTCCTCTACTCCTAATAATCAGGTGTTGTTTCTGCTGTCAGTGACCCCCTTAGCCCTGTCAGCTGCATCCCCCACTGTCCCCACTGCTGTCCTCTCCCATTGTCCACACTAGTGAGGATTTGTATAGGGCACAGCCCAAAAGCACTGACAACTGCCACATAGGTAGCTTGGTACACATACCCTTTGTCCCTGATTTTTATTTTTTCATAAAGCCCTCCTGCCACCTGATGACGTAAGCTGCGTCTGTATCGGCCTTGGACATCAGCCATCACCACATCCCTGTAGTTAGAAGCATGCTGCCTGGCCTTGTTAGTTAAGCACTGGCCTTGAATTGTCCCCAGTGGACTTATAAAATATGGCAAAAAGCATTTTAAAACTCACTCCTTTTCATATAAATGTAGCATGCCCCCATGCTCTACAGACAGCTATGTCTCTCAGCATGTGGGGGCAGCCTTGGGGGCTGAGCTTTCAGTTAGCAGTACCAGGAAGGGGAAGGGATCTGGCAACCTGCTCCTCTAAGCCAAGAACTATGATCCCTTCCCTGTAATGATTTGCAGTTCAGAAAATCTCAGGATATGGACTGTTAGCATAAGGCATCAGTGACGGGGCTAGGGGTGGGGCTTGAAGGGACCACTGAAAATGGTGCTATGTATGGGCAGTTCTAGCATGCCAGAGGAGCCTTATAAGAAGCATTTGACTATGCCAAACTGGCCTCATAATGTCTTTGGGTATAACATTATAGTGCCTACCATGACAACAGTCTGTGTCACAAACAGCGATTGTAAGGTCAGCAGGGACAGGCAAGTATTATTGAATGGCACAGTGTAATAAGCAGTGTATTATCTAAAATATTTAGGAGACCAATAACAGAAGAAAATAAACAGAAACGAGGCAACACTGAAGTTAAACATAATTGTAAAGACCATAGTTTTCAACCTTTTATTTTAGTAGCTCCTTGCTTTGAAACAAACAAAAAAACTTTTCATTCAATTTCAGACTTTTTTGCTCTGCAACATTGAACAATTGTGCAGTCTGCATTACCCTGTATTGACTTCACTCTTTTCCTGATTGCTTTAACCTCATTATTACAAGTGTGAGAGTAACCTGTATTAATTCTTGAATACCAAGAAAAATACACTATTTGTAGGAGCAGAATTTTAAATCTCAACCAGGTATTAGTTGAACGTTTCTCAGGTTGCCTCACTAACTAGAAAGAGAAAGCCTTTCCCCTCCTCTGAAGTTCCTAGGGCCAGTTCCAGGGTTTCCCATAACTCCCTCAGTCAGCACTGCATGCCAGAAGGTATCTTTACATATTATGAACCATAGTTGCTGAACCAGGTATTACCATATTGTGACTCATTTTGGAAAAGAGTTCTCTTTAAGCAAAAATTTAGGGATCACCTGTGTAATAACTCCTTTTGCAACTGTAACATAGAGAATAATTGCTATGCGAGTGTTCGTTATGATTATGTTTTCACTCCTGAGTTGTGTGATGACCTGTAAACCCCTGCGAAGTCTTTGAGGTCTGCCTGGTCATCACACAAACTAGGTTTCAAAAAAAAATGATAATGAACACTCAGCATAGACAGTATTTTATATAATTCACTGGTGCAAGAGTTTACAGAAGATAACAAAGGAAACTTGAGGTTGTCAATTGCATTTACTGAGGAAAAAACTATCAGTACATCAACATGCATACAAAGTCGAACAGAAAGCATTTTTTTCTTTATTTACATACAGTTAGCACATTAAAAATAGAGGTACTCATCATGCTACGACTAAAACAGAGATGTCCTTAGCGATGGTGCAGACTGGAATTTGTTGAGAGGTGACGAACTCTGCAACAACTAAGAGTTCAGTTTACTTTAAATTATGATATGTCTTATACGGAGGTATTTCCGTTGTCATCGGGGAGGGTCCTTCTTGTCCGGGTCATGGAAGTGCTGGTTCCGGTGATAATCTGTGAGGGGGGGGAATGAAAATGGATGTTAGGGATCATGTTCAAATTATGCTGCTGCCACTAGGACACTTAGTTGATGACATACCTTAGTCTGAATCTGTGTCATACATTATACAGGGAGTGGTTTCTTGGCCGGGGAGTGGTAATGATTGAAGTTTATTGACACTCCCTGATTGAAGTAGCAGTTTGGGCCAAACAGTGTTTGAAAACTTCTCACTGTGGAATCCAGGGACAGTGAAGGAGTAGCAACTGAGGACTGGGGTGGCAATTTATGTATAGAAATTGGTGGAACTGCAGTCACCTTTTGTATTACAGAGGTACTGGTACTGTAGATGATGGGTCAGATAAATTGTTAAAAATGCCTGAGATTTTTTTTCTTTATGTTTTTTTCTCACTGAGCTCTGAATAATTGTTGATGCTTTTCACATTTTTGTGCCCAGCTATCTGCTGAACCTCAGTCAGTGCTATGCTGGCATCGATCAGATGCTGGATGGCAGTTTTTCTTGTACTGTGGTTCATTATGCGCTTCTCGGCTGGTATGCTGGATGAAAGCTTCATGTGGCCCATCCATCATTTGCCTTAGTTTGTTCATCCCTATCTTCATGTTTCTAAACCATAGGGATTCTCCTGGCTTGAAATTTATGTTGGGTGCAAGATAAAAAGTGCTGTTCTTTGTCAGTGTACTTTGTGGCCTGTTGTTCTTGTAGATTTCATAGGCTAGGAGAGGGTTTCTGGTTGGGTTTGATACATTTTCGTACAGTCTGGGGCACACTGGTTTTACATCTCAGATGTTTTCACCTATTCTGGTTTTTGTCTGGCACTCTTTGTACTCAAGGTATCTATGCCCTTCAGAGTCTTTCCCCTCGGTTATGTCCCCCCCCCCCATCTCAAGTTGTACTGTTCCTTAGTACAGAAGTGCAAACTGGAGGCCAGTGTGAAAGAACATAAAATTTAGAAGCCCAGTCGGATTGTTAATAGAGATTGTTTCTGTGGTGTACAACAAGTTTATGTCAGTTTCACACTGGGGCTGTGCTTTCCATGGCCTGCTGCCCTTACCCAGTTTCTTTAGAAACTTTTGCGTGGCCCGAAGTGTTTCTTTTGTTTCCCTGAATTTTGTGTCAGGGCTTTGAAATATTGAAACTGGGTACTTCAGGGATTGCAAATGTCTATCTATGCTAGCCAGAATACCTCTAATTGTACCAGGCTCGTACTCTACGCCATCCAATTTCTTTGCACAGTACGTGAAGTCTGCAAGAAGTGTGTTTAAGTCAGTTGGGGGCATTTCATTCAGGGATCTGGCTTCATTTTTCTGGTCCAGGAATGTTGTGAACGGTTTTAAATCATTTGTAGTTTTGCGTGCTGTGTTCTGATTTTGCTGGTCTGCTATGAATTTTTGCCTTTCAGCGCTGCTTGGTAACATAAAATGACTAGCCATTTTTATGCCGCTTTCTTTTTTTTCCACACAAACAACGAAAAGAATGCTACCATCGAGTCAAGAGACTGAACCTCGATGTTTGTGTGCAATTTTATGTGGCGCTAATGGCAGTTGAAGTGCGTTTGTGTGCTCGAGGCAACTGAATGCTGGTAAGGATTTAGAATTAGAGCAGAATGTCAACTGAACGCCATAATAACCTGGCTGCCCAGTTATTAAGACGTTTGAAACAGGAACTTGAGTCAGACAATAAAGGGGGGTCACCAGTAATTGTAATCAAATACCTTATTTACTTTCACGTACATTTTTACTTTTATCTGTACTGTATATAACTTTGTACTTATTTATACATAATACTATGTATTATTAGTAAGGTGTACATTGTTAGATGAATGTCTTTCCTACAGTTGTACTCCTTTTTCCCCCAAGTGAGTCTGAAAACAGGTCATTGATCTGGCCCATTTTCCTAGGAATGCAAAATAAATTAAATTAGTCTAGTAGTGGATCCAAGCAGAACTCATCAATGTATTCTATCAATGAGCTGCTTACTAATCCTCATTTTTTTGTTCATATAGGTTGTATCCTCCTTGGCTGAGGTGGGCTTGACTCCCTTCCACCCTGTCCCCACCATCCTCCACCATCTACCACCCTCGCTGGAGACTTACCTTCAGTTCAGAGCTTCTTCCACATCCCAGTGGTGGAGCAGGTGATTATCGGTGGGCAGGGCTTCATACATGCCTGCCTTGTTGTCATTTTCCAAGTGTGCATGTGTGGAGGCACGCACATGTTGCAGGGTCTCGCACTCCCTCCCTACATTGCCTCCCCTGTCTTGCACTACCCCCAAGGCCTCCATCTGGTGGCAGTGGTTTGGCAGAGCCAGCAAGTCACCCCCTCAGGACAGGAGAGGAGAGCAGTCTGTTGGATGCTCGATCCTCTCCCACCAGCCAACCCCCAACAACCCCAGATTGCTTTTGATCCTGAGTCACTGGAGTGGTGGGCGGTAGTGCTACTCTCACACCACTGGGTTGGCATTAATCCTCATTTTTTGTTTAGGTACCCCACTGCTTATCTGATCAGTTTGCATGAGCACAGCTAAATGCCCTCATATTAATGCCCATGCAGAAAGTGGAAGGACTCTTCCCTTGGCCAATGAACAAGGAATGGGTTTACCTTTATCAGGCCTTTAATGTTTAATGCCCAAAAATGGGGACAGAAACTAAATACATAGCATTTTTAACATTAATGCAGTGGTTAAGGCAAATACATTGTCAGGGACCACTAGACGTGGCACTCCTTGATATGCCACATGTGTATATCCAGCTACTCCATTGTCTAAGAGCAGAGCTGTAGGAATGAGGAATTCCACCAGTGGATTTACTGCAAAATGGCAATTCCACTTCTAAAATGCTTTTCAGAATTTCTTTTTGAATCCTGCAGAATTCCAAAAGGCATTTCTATGTAAACCACAGAATAACTTTCCACAGTTACGTAAAACGGGGAATGAGGAACCTGCAGTTTATGTAAACTGTAGATTACTAATCTGCAAAATACTTTCCTCTTTCGAAATTTCACAATTCCGTAGAATTTTCCAAAATTCCATGGACTTCTGTTCCATCAGAATTTGAAAATTCTGTACAGCACTACTCTAGAGACTGACGGAGCAGCTACAAAAAAATAAAATAAAAATAAATTATCCATGTGCAGTGAAAGACTGGGGCATAGATGAGATACAGGATGTTATTATGGAGGGTTACCTGATCAGGAGGAAGTAAAACGAAAAAAAGAGACCCCAAAAAGTTGTTGATGCAACCAAGGAAATGAAAGCAGTGAAAGAAAAAAAGAAAATTCTGCTGCTGGAAACATTGAAGCTTTTTCTTGGCTGTTTTAACAATCATTTTCCTTAGTAAATGCTTCTTCATTTGACTTGGCCAATAAATCATAGTTATTATCAAATTTTATTAATTTTATTTTTTTTTGGTTGGTGTTGTTTGTGCCGGAGTCTGCCCCTGCAATCGGACGTCTCCCCCACCCACATCACCGGGTATTAGACCCCCTCCCCCTCAGCCCCCATGACTTACCCCTCCTGGTGGAGAGTGGGGAGTGGCTCAACCCACCGACCAGGATCCAGTTCGGGGAGGTGCCCCCAGCAGTGCAGCGAGGGGACAATCTTCATCCTTGGGCGAACTCCATTTTTAGATAGTTTTCTCCCCTACAGAGAGGGGGGGTGTGCAATGATGCTGGCGGAGGAGCGCGTACACACCCACATGTGCTCCCCCTGGCATCTGCCACCTCTCTGGCCCTCTTCTTACAGTGGCCAGGGGCCAGAAGCATGCCAACCACTGATGTCCCCCCACCCCAGAGAGGTAGAGCAGTCCCTCGGATGCTTAATCCCTGTCCTCCCCTTTCGACCCCTGGCAGCCTGAGTCCATTCCTGAACCCTGGTTGCCGGCATGGCATGAGGTGTGGTGTCCAGTGCCTCAACCCTCAGTGCCACCGGGCCAGCTGTCAAAGTTTAAACAGTGATTATATTGAAAGCATACCTGAACTGATTATTTTATCCTCTTATTTATTTAGCTGTTGATTACTGTGTATTTTACTGTTTTACATGTTTTTATTGTTCAGCGCCTTGATATTTGAAAGGCATGCTATAAATAAAGCTTATTATTATTACTATTATTATATTCATCTAAGCAGTGAACAATCAAGGATTCTGCCTGAAACAAAAGTAGGAAAGGTTGAAAAACATCAGTCAATACTAAGGATTGATGAAAAAAAAATGAATATTCAGCACATTTAATTCATACTTGTGTGCAATATATATTTAGCAACACTTTTTGAGGATGTTATAGCAGCACTGTTTAAAAGGTTCAGGAGCCTTATGTATGTCATGAGTATCAGACAGGTCAAACAGGTCATACTTATTCAGGTTAGGTATTTCTTTTAATGAAGAAACTGACACACTGGAGGCACGGAAGTGGCAAACTGGTAAGCTTCAAACAACAAATGCGTCTTGCTCTCCAGTTCAAGTAGGTATTTCCCTGGGTTAAGTATTGAGAATTTCCTCCAGTTTCTAAGATTTCCTTTCTAAAGGCAAGAAATCCTCTCTAAGCTGTTGCATAAGAAAGCTCACAATTGGATAAATATGGAAGGTAGGGATGAATGATCTGGCTCTGCTGCACATCCAAACCTCCCCAGACCAGGCCAACTTGGCTCTGACCGGGAGAACTGAGCCTTGCAAGGCTTGACCTGGGTTACCAAGTTGGCCTGCTTCAGAAGTGCAGTCTGGTTTGGTCCTGCACTTTATCACTGTTCTGTGTTTAATTGCCTGCATACTGCTTGCCAGATATAAGGTACAGTAATTTGACAGTTAAAGAAAAAGAGGCCTTAGTCAAATTACATTATATTTCCCTGTTGTCTAGAGGTCCCTCCACTCATCTGCACCCATGTCCTTGTTATCTGTAGAGCATTCCCTGGTGTACAGTGATCCCTCCCCTCACTCGCTAATCGCCCGATGTAATGTAACAAGTTTCCCTGGTGTTCAGTGGTCCCTCCCATCCTGATCCCCTAGAAGTTATATACCATTCCCTGGTATCTAGTTGACTCCTTTTCCATCCCCATTCCCCTGTGACAGAATAAGGTACTAATCCATTTCCTAGTGTCTAGCAACCCCTTAACCCCTCACATCAGCAGGTAGTGCCCCCCACCCAATCCCAACCCTGAGCCAGCGACCAGCACAGCCCTATGCTCTCCACCATGGCTGGCCACTGACTGAGCTGTCAGTGAATGACTGCATACTTGTACAAGTACGCCCTCATTCATTGCAGCTTGCACTCATTTATGACAGCTCTATTGGCAGCCAGCTGTGATAGAGACAACAGCAGAGGGCTGTTTCAGTCACTGGCTGGGGGTCAGAATGGGGGGGGAATTGTGTGGTGGACTTGCCATCCCCCCATCCTGACCTCCAGCCAGCAGCCGGAACAACCCTCCACTCTTGTCTCCACCACATCCAGCTGCTGACAGAGCTGTCATGTCAATAAATGAGCATATACGTGTACATGCTCATTCATTGACAGCTTGGTCGGCAGCCAGCTGTGGTGGAGAGTGGAAGGCTGTCCTAGTTGCCGGCTCGGGATTGGGGTGGGGGGAGTGGGGTGGTGGGCACTACCTGCTGGGGTGAAGGGCTGGGAAGTCTGCTAGACACCAGGGAATGGACTATTACCTTATTCTATTACAGGGGAATGAGGATAGGGATGCAGGTCCACTAGACACCAGGGAATGGTATTTAACCTCTAGGGGATCAGGATGGGGGGGGACCACTGGATACCAATGAAACTTGTTACATTATGTCAGGTGGGTGACTAGGTGGGGGAAGTTACCACCTCATTAGGTCTACAATTCATCAGAGGAAATCAGAATCCTTTGGAAAAAAATCAGAGTCAGAATAAGAACCAGGTCCCAGCTGGTTGGCCAATCCCTAATGGAAGGTATAATCCATGTATTGTACCTTGCTTCTTTTGTCCAGTCTGTTGTACTAGGTCCTGATAAGTCTCAAATGCAAAGGTGCAAACTCAGCTAGTGGGAGGGAGGAACTCAATAGACTACTGGTCCTCTTTACCCCCTACATATGTATGTATGTACAGTGAATGCCACCAGGGTGCAATGCTGTGTCACTGTGTCGTGCAAGATAAAATGGAGACACCACTATTACAATTGCCCTATTTCCTGCAGTAATTTTTCAGAATTATGAAGTATTTTGTGTTGCATCTTGGTGGACTCCACCACTGTATGTATGTACAGTATGTATGCAGGTATGTATGTGCATATGTACATACATATGTGTGAACATATATATGGAGGTATGTATGCACAGTATGTATGGAGGTAAGTATGTACATACATATGTGTGAATATACATTCATATGTATGTATTACTGTATGTATGCACATACATATGTACGTAGGTATGTACATATAGATATGTATGCACAGGACTGTTGAGTTTGATGTCCACACTGATTTTGATTGCAGTTGGTTTGAGATGGCAATAGATTGTTATGTTGTTGTTGCTCTCTTGACTCCAGTATCACTTAAAAAGCCTTTGCTATGAGTCCAACCTGCTCTCCCCATGCTTACTATATTATTGTACCCTGTGTTTCCAATGCCTTGAAACCTTCAGTAGTTTTCTCCAACAATGAAATCCCATGCCCATACAAACATAAGTAAGCAATAATATACAGCAGAGTGTACAATACATCAAATCCCCTTTAATTCGTGGTCATGTGTCATGTTTCAGCCAATTATGTTTGTGAATTTTCCACTGTTGTCTTATAAATTACAATGAATCTCAGTCTAAGTGCAATCAGTATTGCATGAAAAGGAAAAGCAAAGGAATGCATCAGAGAGACAAAAGATTATATGAGCACCTTAAGGTGTATGTCAGTCGTGTGATTAAACTCATAAAAAGAATCCACTCAAAAAGGTAGATAGCAATAATAAAATTAATACAAGAAATGTGAAAAAATCTGTACACTAAAGCATTTTACTTAAAAGATGATAATGTCTTTGGTTATAAAACAAATAGTACAAAATGAAGGCTCAGACAAACATGCTTTGTAAATATAAAAAAGTAATCATTCTGGGAATTTAGAAATGCATCATATGTGATTCTTGCATCATTAAAGCTTTGTTCTAATTTGAGAGTCTAATTCTTTTTTAATTACCTTCCTTCTTCACTATTAAATGTTGACATCAATCCTACATTAACACAAAAGCAGAAGGGCATTAAATATGTAACATTTGTAAATGATGCAAAAGAGAGAGATATCAGCATTCTAGGTGAATACATCGTCATGATCAGAGCAGCCCAACTGTAGAGTACAAACAAGAGATTCAGCAAAGAGTTCTGTGCACTTATCTCACAGATTCTCGTCAATGTGCAATGATCTTGTCTGTGAAAAGGTACACAGACAGTCAGTGTTTGTTTCCATAAAGCAAATTAATTCCTTAAACAATTTTGAGAGTAGACAGAATGATCAAAACAGGAACAAACAAGCAAAAAAATTACAAGCAAAATGATCTTCTTAGCGTGATATTATAAGGCAGAGTCTTAAAGAAAGAGGACACTGAATCAATGCAGTTCATGAGGTTTACAGAAGTCTTGATTGCCAGATGTCCTACATTACCTTGAGTGGTCCATCTGTGAATGCACAGTGGGTACAGTCCAGTAGACAACCCAATAAAGATTAGAAAGCTTCTTCAGGAAGTGGCAGTTTTAACATGAAAATATAACTAACAATTATAAGGTAAATGCAACCACACACACTGCATGGTATTTATTAAATCTGATACAAGGTATCATTATATCACAGTATAAACAATAACCTATTAACCATTTAGAATCCAGGTTCAGCAGGCATTAAGGGACCTCATGATACTGTTGGGACTCAAGCATTTGAGATTACTTGGTATAAGAGGAAGACAGGGTAGGGAAAAACATAAGGATTAAGACAAACTAAGCTCTTTTTTTTCTATTTCTTGTCTCTATAATGGTTAAGAAAATTAATAGCAGTGCAAGTAACGAAGCATAAAATAGCTTTGTAATCAAGTGAAGTTGAGCACTGCTGTAAAGTGCTGAACTGCATTGACACATGACATGCCCTGGGCTTGGTCTTAGGATGCATGGCTTCCCAATATCTGATTATTCACGGTGGTGGTGTGTTCTTTGCCAAGACTTCTGGAGAAAGTGTGCTTCATTACTTGTTAACTGGGAAACACATTCTCAACATATAAAAGGAAACTACTAATTATCTCCAAAATTGAATGTAGATTCAACTTCTCTTGCCTTCATTTGTTTTCCTAGTGTTGCAATTAAAACCACAATTTGTGCATAGTCTGCAGTTTCTAATGTATCTGATGGGTGGCCAATCGGGTGCTACTACTAGAGGACGACATCATCATTCATTCATACATACCGTCTTCTGGACTGAATATATGCGCTTCACCACGGGACCCGATTATCTGAGTTACCTGACTTGAATATTAATAAATATAGTATTTGGGAGCTGTGGAGCAGAGAGGAAAGTGAGGGACTGAGGGTGCGTTGGGTGGGGGGGGTTCTTCATTGAATTGGGGGGTTGGGATCTTGTGACTTGTGCCAGGGTGATTGTGGGGAGAGGCTTCTGATTTACTGTGGGTGAGGGGTGGTTTATTGCAGCAGTTAACTGTTTAATTAAAATTATATGCTTTCAGTAGGCTTAGGAAGAAGACTCTTGGTCAGAGGTTGGTTTGGGTGGAGCAGTTATCATTTGCAGGGTAGTGGTGTACTTATTGAGGTGGGGGGGTTATTTATTTGAAATTTGTTTACTGGATAGGAGCACTGGACCAAAGGTCCTTTTTCCATCTTGACCCGTGCCAAAGGCACATAATACAACAATATTACAAAAATATAAAAACATCAAGTGTAACATACAACAAAAAGTCATCCATAACTTCAATTACAATTTTCAAACAATTGCTTTTCTTTTTTACAGCCAGATGTTGGATTTTGAACTAGAATAGTCCAATATCTAATATCCAGATGTCAGACTGGATTTCAAACTATCTGAGGAACCCTATGCCTGACCCCAGGGTAGGCAATGAGGTTGAGAAATGAGAAGAGCTGCCAGTGACGGCACACACCACAGCTGCACCCAACCCCAGGGAAGGCAGCAGAGTTAGGAGATGAGAAGAGCCACTGATAGTGGCACACATCTTAGTTGCTTCTGACCCCAGCTTAGGCAGCAGGATCAGGAGATAAGAAGAGCCACTGATGGTGGTACACACACAGTTACTCCTGACTCCAGGGAAGGCAGCAGAGCTAGAAGATGAGAAGAACCACTGATGGTGGCATGCAGCACAGTTGCTTATGACCCCAGTGCAGGCAGTGGGGTTGGAGACAAGAAGAACAGCTGATGATTGCACATACCAAAGTACTCTCAACCCCAGGTCAGGAAGCAGGGGCAGGAGAAGAGAAGAGAAGAGCTACTGATGGTGGCAGACAGTACAGTTTCTCCTTATCCCAGGATAGGCAGTGGGGTCAGAGTGGAGAAGAGCCACCAGAGCTGGCAGAGGAAATAAAAAATGCCACAATCTTTCAAAGTAGGTCTGGTAGTAGGAACGGGACAGAGAGTAAGAGGAAGGGGGGCAGAGACAGACAGGAAGGAACTGCAGGGATCCCATGCATACCACTGAGGTGCTGAGAGTCCGCAGTGGAGGCAGAAGGTAATCAGCCACCACTACCATCACTGTTACCCATCCTGTTAAAACTACTTATACTGTGACCTGCCTATCCATGACTATATCCATTGAGACTAACCCAGCTATCAGTACTAAGACTGCGGACACAGCCATGACTACTGCCATTGTGGCTATGGTTACAACTACTGCCTCTATGATCCTAAGCATGACAATTGCCACTGTCACCCACCTATCCATGATTACACCACTGAGACAACAGCCATCACTACTGCTCCACTATTGCCCCTGTGGTAATGGCCATAACTTGTGCTATCCTGACCACTTCTACTATGAGCACTGCTGAAGCTGTGCATCTGCTCTTCAGAAGATGTTGGCGAGGAGGAGGACCACTCATCAGGTTCTGTATACCTCTCACCCCCAAAGTTAGAGCATGTAAGTCAACATTTTCTGATGAGCCCCCACACAAGCAGTTTTGAAGATGAGGAGGAGAATTTATGGTGGCCAACTCACCAGAAGCACTGCTGTCTGTAGCAGTAAAAAATGTAGTGTTGCTGCCTTTCATAGTGCAGAAAGATGATGTGAAAAAGCAGTAATATTACTCTGCTTGTGCACCGTTTGACATGGAAAGTCCTTCTATAACCTAACAGCCAAATTAATAATCAATCACCTCAAGATGGAACATCCCTAGTTGTATGGAGCTTCTTCAAAGTCTCCTCTCCCACTGACAGCAGAAGTCAGCATTCCCTCCAGTACAGGTGATAAAGGCACTTGCGACAATGGCATTGGTGGTTGTTGTGAAATTCATGAACCTGACTGTCACTTCCCCCATAAACCCAGTGAGTTTAGCAATACCAAGTGCACAGTCCAGTGAGTCCACCAGCTCCGTGCATTTCATAGTGTCCCCTACCCCACCCACTGGCAAGTGGTACAAATCTGCATCCTCCAGGCCAGTGCCTATAGAAAGGCCCACCATTTTCTACTAAAAAAAATGCAATTGGCGGTGGAACTGGGGAATAATGGAATTGGACATTTGTCCAACATGCGCACTGTATTTCACATGTTGTGCCTGTTTCTAGTACAACCCCCCCCCCCCATTTTGTGTCAGTTTCTTTGCACACACCCCACAGTATCAATTTTAAACAAAAGAAAACCCCTCTTTAATGGCCACCCAGGTCACTCAAATGTGCAGCCATGCCAGTAACCTTCATTTAGGAGCAGACTTGGGATGTATGCATGGGCAACTAGGGCTGAGAGATAATGTTGTCAATGGCAACACTGTCCAGCCCAGGGATGGGATGGCAACACATCTACCAGTGCAGCAACTCCCCGGTGGGGCCAATGTGAATGCTTTCCCCAGGAATATTTCTGTGGTGTCAGTGGTCACTGCATGTACCATTCAGTGAATGGAGAGTAGAGGGAAGGAAGGAAAAAATAGGGTAAAAAACACCAACATCCATCTCAGTGAAGAGCCCGCCACTGTTAGAATGATGAGGTTGCAATGTTTGGGCCCCCCACCGTGGAGCCTGCCACTCATCATCAACAGGGGCCTTGTGCATGGCTGGGGAGGAGGACTCCTCCTCCAGAGCCCCATCATGGGGTGAAACCCAGGGGGAAGCAGCAGTGAACAGCTTAGTGGGTGATGAGACATGGTGGCTGCTGATCCTGAGGAAGGTTAATGTAGGGTTGGATGGAGTATAACAACCTTTATATAATGGCATTAGAAAATCCACAAATGATTGGCTGAAACATGCCACATGCCCAGTCATTAAAAAGCTTTAATGCACACCCTGAAGTGTGTAATCAATTGCATATATTTGAAAAAACACTTGATGACAGTATTTTCACAAAACACATTTATCACCACATTGGTGTACAAACCATGTTGATTTGCACTAAGTTGAGGGGAAAAAAGATTTTTAAGATTTGGTCAAATGGAACTGACCATGTTTTATAACTGGAAAATCGGTGTCACTACTATAATGGAGGGGAGACCTCCAATGCATGAACCACAAATCACAACTTCTACCCAATTGCTTGACAAATTACTCTGCTGATTGGTGAGTTGCTGCTGCTGCTGCTGATGGTATTGCATCTGCAATGCTTCTCTGCTGAGGAAAATATTGGCCTCTAAAGGCTACTGCAGTACTTCTACCCACAGAACCAGATCCCATCATGCATTATGTTTCTGAAGTGCTCTGGGAGTATGAAGCGGTGTGATAAAGTCTGTTGCTGTGCTACTGGTAGAGATCAACAGGTGTTTTTCATTGTATACCAGACATCTGGACAAGCATCAGTCTGATGCAGGCCTTTCTCTCCTTGACTACACACTGGTATGTGGACAAACCACTCTCTGTCGTTGCTGAATTCCCTTCATCCTGTGACATTTCCCTTGGACCACAGTGTGTTTCTTTACCCAGGTTTATGTTACTCAATATGCGCCTGATGCATAAGGTCCAACTGATAGATAACATCCTGGCATTTAAACAGGATATGCTGAATGCTTGGATAGCACATATCGGTTTGTGTGTTTATTTTGTAATGGATAAAAGAACCAGCATGCGCTACTTTTCACATCAAACACAACAATGTTTAAATTGCCATATTTGAGTTCAATGGCTCACTGGGAAAAATAGGCTTCTTTCACTTATGATTGTTTTAGCAACCACAAGTGCAGAAAAATGCAAAACAGACCCCTCCTAGTGCAGACTCTTCTCCCCTCTATACACTGATGCCCATACCTTTTGTATGACTGGCGAGCTTCCTGGTCCAATGCAACCAGTTGCTGCCACCTTTTCACTGTCTGACTCAGTAGGAGATGTATATCTCCTATCCCTTCATGCCCTCCCATCTCTTGCCCCAGCATGGATCATAACTGTTAACATTGAAGGGACTTCCAATGGACCCCAGTGCTTCTCATCTTATTGCATCCTGCCCTGGCAGACTGTATCCCAGTAACACAGATAGCACCATCACGCCCTAGTACCCCTGATACTAATGTCATCCCCATTAACACATGCACGCACACTCGCGCACACACACAAACACACACACACACACACACACACTACTGCTTCCCCCTGCCACTGCCTGTCCAAACAGCCAAAGGAAATAGACTAGCACTAGGGAGGCCTTCATCATAAACATTAAGTAAAATGTCAGCATTCTGCAGATCAGCTGCCATACACTAGTAGAGGTAAAAATGTCAGTATTGGTACTCATTCAGTTTGCAGGTTAGGCAGTGTAACGTAAGGCTAACACTGGGTAGCCTAAGGTCCCTTCAACAATATAGCATTCCCCACCCCTAATGGGGCATGCAGTGGAAAGAGTAACAGTACTGTATGTGTGTGTGGGGGAGGGGCAGTGGCAGTGGTGATGGCATGGAGAATGATGGTGCTCAGAGCTGGCCTGTCACGGCAGGCAGCAGCAGGTTGGAGTAACACTGGGGGCTATCAGAAGGTCCCCTTTCAATTGCTGACTAAGAGGATCCCTGCCAGAGCAGGCAGAACAAGTCTGGGTAACACTGAAGACCATCAGGAGGGCCCACACCAATGGTAATAATGATGATCCCTGTCAGGACAGGTGGTGGCAGAGCACCAAGGGAAGAGACATAGGCTCCCAACAGGACAGGCAGTGACAGTGGGCAGATGGATTTATGGAGCCAGGATGTCCACAACTATTTTACGGTTTGGGGATTGGGACTTAGAGTTGAGAAGTCAGAGTGGTAGGGAGCTGTTATTTGGGGACTATTTATAATAATTGTCTGTTTTGTGGGTGGGGGGACATCTCAAAGCAAACACAACAAGATAACATGCTAGACTCAATTATCAAGGATAAGGTAATGGTAGTGGAGTTCTTAGAGTGATAACAGCCAAATGAACTTTGCAAACTTTGTATTTGCAAATCTAGCACAAAACATCACATTTTTTTTAAATCCATTACATTTCTAAAAAAAAGTGCTATCAGATTTGTCACTGTTACCTCCACAGCAACTTTTGTGCCACACAATTTTTTTTTTTCTGTTTTAGGAAGGGGACTGCAGAAATGTGGCCCAATGCACTTTGGTCTAGTTGGCAGGGCCAGCCCTAGGCACCCTCAGTCCCAGCAGTTACTAGAGCCACCCTAATGATAAGGGCCCCAGGCAGAAGCTGTGCAGGTTATTAGTCTTCCAGATGTCATGTTTGTTTCAATTTCTGCATTTCATTCCCTGTGTACTACTGAACAATCACGCAAGGGGCATCACTGTGCCGGGCAGAATCTTCCAACCATGCAACATAATGCCATAAGAATACTTGCGAAGGTACACTCAAGGGCCCTAAATGACTAACACTGCTTGGGGCCTCAGAAATGCAAGGCTAGCTCTGCTGTTCAGAGGCTTGACTTCAGTTATCTTTGGAAGATGATTTAATTATAGACAAAATATCACAGCTCGCTACTTATTTAGGATTCAAATGGTTTCATCATTACTGATAGGGGAGATATGGAGTGCCAGTTATTACAAGAAGAAAGTGAGCAGATGTATCAGTTGGGAACTTTAAAACCATTAGAATTCAAAGATGATTTGAATTTCTGACTTGGTATCACTGCTGTATAAAATGCTATGGTTTTGTATACTTCATTATTTTTTAATGTACTTAAAAGTTTATATCTCTGTAGAGTATTTACAATTGAATTACATAATCGACTTCAGTATGGGGACAATTTGATTGTGGCTCAGGTGGTAATCTAATGGAACCATACACTTAATTAACTGCTACTTTAAAGTTAGAAACGTCTGCTTCTGGATATGTTACAGTACATTTATTCTCTGGTTACAACATAATTTTTTTTACTTATTTTGATATTGTTACTATGCTTGGACACACACTGAAAATACCAGTTTTAACACCATGTTGTGTAATATGTTTCCATGTTTACACATGGAATTATTGTTCATTTTTGATCAAGAATTCCCTTCGTAAGCTGGTTCCATGATAAACAATATTTTGAAACATAATTTTTATTTCCTTGATACAAGTTCAAATTTCGTCCCTTTTCATTATCTACAAACAGCTTTTGTTGTCTTCAAATAACATTTTAATATAACGCATTTATTATGCCGAGTATTTGTCAGACATTTTCTAATAAATAAAAATTATGATTCAATATCCTGAGGAAGACTCAAAACAATTTGACAGAAAATATTGTGCGTTGCTTTGCTCCCAGTGTTGACTTGTATTACATCGTCTCAAAGATTGGCTGAGTGACAGCTGAAGTTCAATATCTCTTTTCACCTCACACGAAGTATATTGCAAGTGCTGACACGTATATAATTATAGCATTTGGTATACAGCTTTGTAACATCATGAAGAGAATTGTTCCACCTTTCTGTTTATTGTTTTTCAGAATAGATGTTTTCTTTTCATATTCTCATACTAAAAAAAGCATTTGTCAATGCCGAATGTTTGCTTGCTGGTATTAGCGTTGGAAATGCAGGAGTTAGAGAGATGCAGAATAGGAATGGCAGTGAGGTATTGAACTTCATGCCAATGCCACCTTCACCCTGCAGAGATGGACAGGCATTGGGGTATGCGTTTGGGTTGTCGCCCATAACATTCATGCCATTTCATTTCACCCTATCCAGCAGACACCGACATGTGTTGAGGTGTGCCTTGGGGTGTTCAGCTTTATAGTCACCGCACTCCAGAAGGACATACGCTGAAAGGGGTACAGTATAGCAGAATGGGGTGAACTCTGGGGCTGAAGAGTCAAAGGCACACCTCGATGCCTGTCACTGGCTGCAGGGTGGTGGGGTGGGAGTGGAATGGCATGGGCATTACAGTTAGCAATCCAAAGGCACACCCCTGATGCCTGTCAGTCTGTACAGGGTGGGACGTTATGGTTAGAAACCCTAATGCCCCGAGCGTTTGTTGGTATTTGCACTACAAATTTTCAACATGGCCATTTTGTGACCCCCACCTCTTGAAAGCATTTGGGACCTCTTCTCATGAACAGAGTCACTGTGATTTTACATACGGACATATGAACTTATGAACATATGAATCTGCCAGCAAAACACACCAATCAGTCTATGTAAGTCTGCCTGAGTGTGCAGCTAGCACCCTAGATTCCAGCTGCCCCAGCCTCCTCTCCCTCAGTTCCTCCTCCGCTTGTCCCAACCCCTGCCCCCTGACTCTTACTCTTGCTTTATCCCACTCCTTCTTAAAGTTATTGACTGTCCTACATGCTACCACCCACTCTGGCAGCGCATTGCAACTAGACACCACCCTCTCAGAGAAGTAGTGCCTCCTCATTTCCCTCTTGAAACATCTCCCTTCCAACTTTAGTCCATGCCCTCTCATCTCTCTTCTGTTCCTCAGTTTAAACACCCCCGAGGTGCTAGGTTTATTTAAACCCCTCAGGTATTTAAATGCTTTAATCATACCCCCATCCCTTCTCTCCTCCAGTGTGTACATGTTCAGCTCATTCAGCCTAACTTCATATTCCTTTCCTTCCATCCCCTTTAATATTTTTGTTGCCCTCCTTTGCACCTCCTCCAGTAACTTTATATCTCTCCTCAGGTATGGCCTCCAGTATTGCACACAGTACTCTAGGTGTGGTCTGACCAATGATCTGTAGAGAGGTAGGATCACATCCCTGTGTCTGTATGAGAACCCCCTTGCGATGCACTCTAGCATCCTGCTTGTCTTCACTGCTGCTCTCCTGCACTGGGCCGAGTTGTTCATGCTCCTAGTTACCAACACCCCTAGGTTCTTCTCCTCCTCCTCTGTGATCCCCAACCAATAGTCCCTCTTCTGGTTCTTAGCCCTGAAGTGCATCACCTTACATTTCTTTGCATTGAATCCTAGCTGCCACTCCACCAACCATGTCTCTAGTTTGGTTAGTTCCCCCTGCAGTTTTTCCCATTCATCCTCTTCGTCCACCACCTCCCCCAATTTGGTATAATCTGCAAACAGACTAACCCTGCTCCCCACTCTGTGTGCTATATCAGAGATAAAGAGCCCAAATAGCACCAGGCCCAGCACTGACCCCTGCGGCACCCTGCTTGTCACTGCTGTGGGTGCAGAGAGCTCCCCCACCACCACCAACCTCTGCACCCTCCCCGTAACCAGGTGTCTATCCATTTAGTCAGCTTTTTTCCCCACTCCCACTGTCATCAGCTTCCCCCTCAGTCTCCCATGAGACACTGTATTGAAGACCTTACTGAAGTTCAAGTACAGGACATGTACCGCATGGCCCCTGTCCAACTCCCTTGTCACCCAGTCATAATACTCTGTTAAGCTGGTTTGACAAGACTTCCCTGAGACAAACCCATGTTGCTTCCCATCTTGGAGGTCATTACTCTCTAGGAATGCCACCAGCCTCTCCTTCAGTATTGCCTCTATAAGCTTACCCACTATGGACGTGAGACTTACCGGCTGATAATTTCCTGGCTCCTCCCTAGGCCCACTCTTGTGTATGAGCACCACGTGGGCCACCCTCCAGTCCTTGGGCACATCCTGTTTCTAGGGGGGTGTTGAACAGATCTGCCAGTGGCTCAGCCAACAGCTCCATCTCCCTCAGCACCCTGGGGTGGATGCCATCAGGACTTGGTGCCTTGTTCACCCTTACTGCCCTCAGCCCCTCTAGCACCCTACTCCCTGTGATCACTTTGTCCATCACCTCCTCCCCCTTTCCCCACCCCAGCTCATTCTGGTAGCGGACCATCCCTCTCCTTAGTGAAAATAGAGCAGAAATACTCATTTAGAATTTCCACTTCCTTCTCTCCATTTTCCACCCACTCTCCTCCCCACTTTATCCTCACAATAGTTCCTTGCAGTTCCTCTTTTCCCTGATATACCTAAGCCCCTTAGCTTCACCCTTGACATGGGTGCCTCTGCTGCTGCAAGCAGCCGGGCACACTCCTTCTGTCCGCTGGCTGCCTTCCTCACTGTACTGCCCAACGATCACCAGACCGAAGCTTCACCCTTGACACGGGTGCCTCTGATGCTGCAAGCAGCTGGGCAGACCCCTTCTGTCCACTGGCTGCCTTCCTCGCTGTACTGCCCGCCAATCACCAGACCGAAGGTATGCTGCAGAAACTGGACTGTCCAGAACCATCGATTCTGCCTGCTGATGGGCTGCTAAAGTTCTTTAATTCTTTGCTACTGCTGTTTCCTCTAGACCTTAAGCTAATGTTATATTCTGATTGTGGTACTTGCTAAGTCTCTCCAAATTGTCTTGTAAATCCTAACTTAAACACAAACCTAAGCCTGTTTACAGCAATTTTACACTCCAAGGGTAGTTTGAAGTACAAGTTCCTTTAGGCTGCAGGTTTGTAGATTGTAAAATATTACAGCTGTCTTTGTTTTAAGGTCCAGTGGTAAGCTACCCTGGATCAGAAACTAAGTTTAAAGTGATACAGTTTTTTTCTGTTTAGACCAGATTCCATTTGGGTTACAGTTGTAAGCTTTGCCCTGCAAATAATTCAATTTCTCTTTCACTTTCTGTCCTTCTGTCTCCTTGCTGCTTGAATTTTTGCGCCGACCCTTCCATCCGCCACCTCCAGCCTTTATTAAATACTCTTCCTCCCCCACCTCGGCACCACCCCTAGCAATGTTCATCCTCCCCTCTCACTAATATTGCAACTCCTGTTAAAGATACAGAGTGCAGCTATTAGGCCTAACACTTGTCCTGTCTTCCCTTTAAAGACATCTTACTATTTTCACCATCTGCTTGCCTATCAGCTTTGCTTAGCATCTGCTCTGCTATCTACTGTGCAGTTCCATACCTGGGCTTCCTCCCTTGCTACCCCAAGTAATTTTCAAGTTGCCTTGGTACCCCCTGCCCTAGCTAATAACATCCTATCTTAACCTACATTTTATATCTTAAAATAGAACCAGTGCGCCCGATCGTGCTCCCAGTGAGAGGCACGGCTAATCCTCCCAGCTGCCCGTACCTCCATCCTCCTGACGAACAGGACACTTTCAAATCCAGTTAAATGTCCAGGCTGCTCTGGGGTAGCACTGTTCGGGTTTGATAGGTGGCCACCTGCTGCCACCCTCCTCTAATTGGACTGCTGCTCTCTCTGCTCGGCCACTGTTTAGCCCTACCTTTTCTCAGTTGGATTATCAGTCTCTGGGCTTCAGCGTCCTCTGCTTTGCATTGACTTTTGCCGAACATTACTGCTATTTGTCTAGTCTCCCATTGGTTCCTTATAAAATTCCGCCACTAGGGGTGCCTTCTAACATATCTTGAATAGGTCTTCATTTCCTCACTGTAATCTTTACCACAGGTAGAGCCTCCGGCTGGTCTGCTTTCCTAATTAACCTTTGTGGGGCTTTACTTTCTGCTTCTCTTATCCACTTCTTCTAAATAATTGCTACCCTAGCAGGAAACACTTCGTTGTTTTTGCTCTAGCTCTAATTTTGGCCAAGGGTTAAAACGATGTAACACAGTCACCCTTGGCAGTCTTAATTTTACACACACTATCTCTTTATCCCTTAGAGCTAATCCTCTGTCTCAGTATACCACTAGCGTTCCTACCCAAGTCAAATAGCAACACTATGGCGAAGTATAGTCTGCTATGGGCACTCTTGTCATTTGTCCTTTTACACAGCTTGGACACTGCCACATTGGCTCTCCCATGTAACCAAATGGCAAAAGACTCCTCAGAGGCTTACTGCAACTACAGCTTCTCTAACGTGAGTGCAGAGACAAAGCCTGATCTTCAACCTAACCCTATCCTCCTTGTTAGAGGCAGCATCTATTACCCTCTACATGCCAGGAGGAAGCTGCCATGGAGATGTGCTATCACCCTAACCTGCCACTGTGCAAGGCTTTGGTTCCTAGCCATGATCATTATTCTGTTATCTGGGGACGTCAAACTAAATCCAGGTCCACCTACCTGTTTCTTTTCCCCAAATGAGTTATCTGGCATGTCCAAGAAAGGATTATTAATTGCCCATATCAGTATCAGAAGTCTTACCTGTCACCATGCTGAACTCAAGGCCTGGGTGAAACTCTACAGTCCTGATGTACTGTGTCTCACAGAAACTTGGCTAAAACCCGGTATACCTGATGATGTATGCTCCTTGCCTAACTATTCCCTGTTCTGGCGGGATAGATCCTCATCCAAGCGTGGAGGTAGAGTTGCCCTATTCTTCAAAAACCACCTCAACATCTCTATTGTCCTGGCATCTGCCTCTTCCGCAGTGTGCAAACTCATACAGGCAACTATTGTATTGGGGGAAAAGAAGCTTCATATTATCTGTGCCTATAATCCCCCTGCTGGAGGAATAGTAGGTCTTCAAGAACTCCTTGACATCACCTCCCAGACTGTAAATCATAATGAGGCTGTCATCCTAAGTGATCTTAACCTCAATTGGTTAGGGTCAACTCAAATATCCTTGCAATCACTCATGCTTAGTTATAATTTTCACCAGTTGATCTCTGAAGCAACTAGAGCCACATCATCCCATCAAACAGGTACACTCCTAGACTGTGTGATGGTTAACTGTATGGAACATGTGCCGAAAGCAAGAATCCTTGCAGATGCACCAACAGACCACTCACCCACTTTTTGTATCCTATCTATGGTTGCACCTCCATCTTCTCCATCAAGACTAATCATTTACATATCTAGCTCATATTGACCAGGATGCATTTCTCTATGATATCTCCAATAATCATTGGGCAGGTATCTATCAAACAAAGGATGGCGGCGGTTGGTCTACAAATATTCATAAATAATTTCTTACCATTCAATATAAACATACCCCAAGACTACTAGGAGGTCAGAGAAAACAGTAGGTTGGCTATAAAGACCTCCCTTGCTAATCTGCACCAGAGGACAAGCTCTGGATTACTACAAACAAACTGGCTTACAGTCAGATCTTACTGTATCTATAGTGAACTAAGGAACAGATGTAGAGACAAGTTAGAGCTGCTAAAAGCAAATACTGCAGGACCTTCTATAAAGCTCAGCCTGCGACCCGAGGAACTTCTGGGCCCATGTCAAAAACATTTCTGGGTACCTGCATGATCGGTCACTCCTGATGAAATGATCATAAATGGGGCACATTAGCAGCTACCCTAGGACCATCTCAAACAGTTTTAACAATCTTTCTCTCTGATCTGTCACACTATACCTTGGCTTTACAACCTAGTGGATCGCACTCCAATCTACCTACCACACTACCATCAGACAACCATACTGTCCTATTGTATGATGCTCCTCCAGCACCACCATTCTATTTCAAGGCTACATCAAGAGCAGAAGTTCTGAAATTACTGAGATCCATATCTGCCAATACCAGCTCTGGTTCTGACTCACTGGAACCTCATTTTCTTAAGCTGGCTGCTCCACTCATTGCCTCTCCGATTGCCAGAATCTACACTTTATCCCTTATCCATAGCACTGTGCCGGACCTATGGAAATCTGCAAGAGTATCGCCTGTCTTTAAAAAAGGTGACCCAAAGGACATGGCCAATTACAGACCTATAGCAATTCTCTCTGTCCTTAGCAAGATCCTAGAGAAAATAGTTACATCACAGACCATTGACTACCTTACATGCTACAATCTTCTCTCAGACACCCAGCATGGTTTCAGAAAAGGTCATAGCACCACCACGGCTCTTCTTCAAATAAATACTGATATTCTGTCCAACATGGATTCTGGAAAACTCCAGGTACCATCTTTATTGACCTCAGTAAGGCTTTTGACCTTGTAGACCATCCCTGCTTCTCTCCACTCTCCAGAAATTCCATTTCTCTACCCCTGTTGTGGACTGGTTCTTAGCAGCTACCTGTCAAACAAGTGCATAAACTATCCAATTAACTCCTCCCTATCCACACATCTACTGTCAACCCTAGGATCCCCAGGGCTCTATCCCAAGGCCCTTCTGTTCTCAATTTTTATCAACAATGCAGCTGAGGTCCTGGAATCCTGCTCAGCTATCTCGTACATGCTGATGAGCCTGATCATCTATACTAGTTCTTCTAGTATTGCCTGCATAAACACATCACTTGCTCAGACTTGATAAGGTCCTTAGACTGGCTACTAGACCATAGGCATGCTATACCAAGAATTAAGGCCTGTTCTACTTTTGGAGTTCTTCACCCAGGAGGATTCCACATGAAAATGTTACTTCAGCCAAGTACCTTAGGATCCTGTTGGACCAGTTCCTGGATTTTAATCTTCACATTCAGTCCTCAAGTACCAAACTACAGCCTCGAAAACAAACTACGTACGACACCCTCGGTAGATGTATGCCGGGTATTCCTACTCCAACCTTACTTATGGGTACTCTATTCTTACCTCTGCCCATAAAACCTCCCTACTAAAATGGGTTGTGTAACTTATAACAATATATGCCAGTTGCCTCTTAAATGCATATCGACTCAAACATCACTACCTTCTTTATAGGATCTGAATTGGCTCTCACCCTCTGCCAGTAGACAATACTACCTTGGATCACTAAGCAGACTCAGTCAGGAAAAAAAACATCCAACTGGGGACACTGGTCCCAAAACCATCCTCCCATGGCCTCGATCAGCTGACAAATCCTTGCCCCTGTTCCGAGATGTTGGGCGGCTAAAGGCTGGGGCCTTCCAGTTCTCTGCTCCAGGCTGTAGATGCTCTTCCCTCAACCTCCGCTGTCTCAGTCTCACTTTAGATTTAAAAGTGAATATTGTCGTTATCTATCTTTGGCTAATGCTTGTACATACTTTGACCCAACCTGAGGCTCCTGAGACTTACCAGTAATGACACACCCCTGCTCTAATCCAGCTCCAAGACTGTCTCCTCCCCCCTCCCATTTTTCCTTCTCTTGTAAATAACTTATTGAATACTAGCACTCTTCCTTCCGCGAACCTTGTTGCTGACCATCACTGTTGTTTGCCAATTACTACATGACCTTCCTGTCAGTCTGCAGCTATATTTGGAACATTCCTCACATTTCTCTCTATATAACTTTACTATCTTGATAACCCTTCACTCCACAGGTCGGGTCAGTGGTTTCTGCACTTATTATATATCTTACTGCCATTATCTGTATAATACTTGCCATTATTTTTGTTCTTCCTACCTATTGTATTTTGTAGCATTGTACTGTTCCTCTGTTTAATATTATTGTACCTATGTTGCTGTTGTTCAACTGTTCTCTTTTTGTTGTACTCTCCTGGGTCGTGCCTGAAAATAGTCATTTTATGGGTAGTGCACCCACCCGGTTAACAAAAACTAAATATACAAAATAAAATAAAAAAGTCCTTTTCCTCCTTTATGCCCTGTGCAGTGTAACTGCCTAGGTCTTAGCTTTTTCACCCTCCTGGCAACCTCCCTTGACCAATAACTTGAAAGCATCTTTATCCTCTCCCTTCCTGTTCCTTTTGGTATGCAGCTGTCTTTGCCCCTCACCCTTGCACTTGCTTCCTTGTTTAGCCAGGTTTCTTGGCTCTGCTGTTCACCTCCTGGCCCTAAATGCAGGCTACTGCTTGGCCTCTATTGGCCCAGTCTTTATGACTCTCCCACTTTTGTTCTACATCCATCCCTAGCGCCTGCTCTCGTCTCCCCTTGCAGTGTGCTCCCATCGCCCAAAGTCCACCTACTAAAGTCCCACCACCTGCACCCATACCTCTGTCTCACCCAGTGTGACCAATAGGCCACACTGTTTGGTGGTCACTACCTGCTAGTCAGTCCTCCTCTCTTACCTCCTCACCACCTCCCATTTGCCAGTACTAGGTCAGAGTGCTACCAAGCCTTGTAGGCCCACACAAGTGCATCAGAATACCGTCGTGGAGATGCATCAAGGGCACCTGCTCCCTGGTATTGCTAATGGCCAGGATGCTCAGTCAACCCATGGTAGGTTAAAATCCTGCACTATCACCACACTCCCTCTTCCACCCTCCTTATCTGCTTTGTCAATATCCCATCAGTTCCCCAGTTCGATTGATTAGTTGTACACCACTCCAGCCTCAGCTTTCTGCCTTAGGTCCAGGAGGCTGCAGTGCCTCCTGTCCTCCTCCTCTCTTCTCCCTTGTCCCATATGCATTTAATCCCTTCCTCATAGAGTTCACCCCCTTCCAACCACCCTGTCCCTATTGTATATTCCAAGTTGCCAAGTCCCAATCATGGTCAGGACTTGATGCCTTGATTACACCCTTACTGCCCTCAGCCCCTCTAGCACCCTACTCCCTGTGATCACTTTGTCCATCACCTCCTCCCCTTTCCCACCCCAGCTCATTCTGGTAGCGGACCATCCCTCTCCTTAGTGAAAATAGAGCAGAAATACTCATTTAATTTCCACTTCCTTCTCTCCATTTTCACCCTCTCCTCCCACTTTATCCTCACAATAGTTCCTTGCAGTTCCTCTTTTCCTGATATACTAAGCCCCTTAGCTTCACCCTTGACATGGTGCCTCTGCTGCTGCAAGCAGCGGGCGAACTCAGCTGGCTCCGCTGGCTGCCTTCCTCACTGTACTGGCCCACCGATCGCAGACCCGGCTTCACCCGCATCTGACACGGGTGCTCTGCTGCTGCAAGCAGCTGGAACAGAACCTTCTGTCCACTGGCTGCCCTCCGCTGTACCGCCGCCAATCCACCAGACCGAAGGTATGCTGCAGAAACTGGACTGTCCCAGAACCATCGATTCTACTGCCTGCTGATGGGCTACTAAAAGTTCTTTAATTCTTTGCTACTGCTGTTTCCTCTGAACGTAAGCTAATGTTATATTCTGATTGTGGTACTTGCTAAGTACTCAAATTGTCTTGTAAATCCTAATAAACACAACCTAAGCCTGTTTGCAATTTTACACTCAAGGGTAGTTTAGTACAAGTTCCTTTAGGCTGCAGGTTTGTGATTGTAAAAATATTACAACTGTCTTTGTTTTGGGTCCAGTGTAAGCTACCCTGGATCAGAAACTAAGTTTAAAGTGATACAGTTTTTTCTGTTTAGACCAGATTCCATTTGGAGTTACAGTTATAGCTTTGCCCTAGCAAATAATTCAATTTCTCTTTCCTTTCTGTCCTTCTGTCTCTTGTAGCTTGAATTTTTTACTTGACCCTTCCATCCGCCACCTCAGCTATTAAATACTCTTCCTCCCCCACCTCAGCACCACCTTTAACAATGTTCATCCTCCTCTCACTAATGTTGCAACTCCTGTTAAGATGCAAGTGCAGCTATTAGGCCTAACACTTGTCTGATCTTCCATACAAGAGACATCTTACTATTTTCACCATCTGCTTGCCTATCAGCTTTATCAGCATCTGCTCTACTATCTACTGTGCAGTTCCATACCTGGGCTTCCTCCTTGCTACCCCAGAAGTAATTTTCAAGTTGTAGGTACCCCCCTGCTAGCTAATAACATCCCTATCTTAACTTCATTTTATATCCCCAAAATAGAACCAGTGCGCCCGATGTTGCTCCCAGTGAGAGTGGCTAATCCTCCCAGCTGCCCGAGCCTCCATCCTCCTGACAGAACAGGACACTTTCAAATCCAGTTAAATGTCCAGGCTGCTCTGAGGTAGCACTGTGCGGGTTTGATAGGTGGCCACCTGCTGCCACCCTCCTCTAATTGGACTGCTGCTCTCTACTGCTCGCCACTGTTTAGCCCTACCTTTTCTCAGTTGGATTATCAGTCTCTGGGCTTCAGCGTCCTCTGCTTTGCATTGACTTTTGCAGAACAGCTACTGCTATTTGTCTAGTCTCCCATTGGTTCCTTATAAAATTCCATGCCACTAGGGTGCTTCTAACATATCTTGAATAGGTCTTCATTTCCTCACTGTAATCTTTACCACAGGTGGAGCCTCCAGCTGGTCTGCTTTCCTAATTAACCTTTGTGGGCTTTGCTTTCTGCTTCTCTTATCCACTTCTTCTAAATAATTGCTACCCTAGCAGGAAACACTTCGTTGTTTTGCTCTAGCTCTAATTTTGGCCAAGGGTTAAAACGATGTAACACAGTCACCCATGCAGTCTTATTTACACACACACTATCTCTTTATCCCTAAGAGCTAATCCTCTGTCTCAGTATACCACTAAGCGTTCCTACCCAAGTCCAAATAGCAACACTATGGCAGTATATAGTCTGCTATGGGCACTCTTGTCATTTGTCCTTTTACACAGCTTGGACACTGCCACATTGGCTCTCCCAGTAACCAAATGGCAAAGACTCCTCAGAGGCTTACTGCAACTACAGCCTCTCCAGCACGGAGTGCAGAGACAAAGCCTGGATCTTCTCAACCCAACCCTCATCCTCCTTGTTAGAGGCAGCATCTATTACCCTCTACATGCCAGGAGGAAGCTGCCATGGAGATGTGCTAACCCTAACCTGCCACTGTGCAAGGCTTTGGTTCCTATGCCATGATCATTATTCTGTTATCTGGGGACGTCAAACCTAAATCCAGGTCCACCTACACTGTTTCTTTTCCCCAAATGAGTTATCTGGCATGTCCAAGAAAGGATTATTAATTGCCCATATCAGTATCAGAGTCTTACCTGTCACCATGCTGAACTCAAGGCCTGGGTGAAACTCCTACAGTCCTGATGTACTGTGTCTCACAGAAACTTAGCTAAAACCCGGTATACTGATGATGTATGTCTTTGCCTAACTATTCCCTGTTCCATGGATAGATCCTCATCCAAAAGCGTGGAGGTAGATGCCCTATTCTTCAAAAAACCACCTCAACATCTCTATTGTCACTGGCATCTGCCCTCTTCCGCATGTCTGCAAACTCATACAGGCAACTATTGTATTGGGGAAAGAGCTTCATATTATCTGTGCCTATAATCCCCTGCTGGAGGAATATGTAGGTCTTCAAGAACTCCTTGACATCACCTCCCAGACTGTAAATCATAATGAGGCTGTCATCCTAGAGTGATCTTAACCTCAATTGGTTAGGGTCAACTCAAATATCCTTGCAATCACTCATGCTTAGTTATAATTTTTCACCAGTTGATCTCTGAAGCAACTAGAGCCACATCATCCCATCAAACAGGTACACTCCTAGACTGTGTGATGGTTAACTGTATGGAACATGTGCCAAAAGCAAGAATCCTTGCAGATGCACCAACAGACCACTCACCCACTTTTTGTATCCTATCTATGGTTGCACCTCCATCTTCTCCATCAAGACTAATCACATTTACATATCTAGCTCATATTGACCAGGATGCATTTCTCTATGATATCTCCAATATCGACTGGGCAGGTATCTATCAAACAAAGGATGTGGCGGTTGGTCTACAAATATTCATAAATGAATTTCTTACCATTCAATATAAACATACTACAAGACTACTAGGAGGCTCAGAGAAAACAGTCAGAGGTGGCTGCAAAAAGACCTCCTTGCTAATCTGCACCAGAGGGACAAGCTCTGGATTAGCATACAAACAAACTGGCTTACAGTCAGATCTTACCATATCTATCGTAGAACTAAGGAACAGATGCCAAGAGACAAGTTAGAGCTGCTAAAAGCAAATACTGCAGGACCTTCTATAAAGCTCAGCCTGCGACCCGAGGGAACTTCTGGGCCCATGTCAAAACATTTCTGGGTACCGCATGATCGGTCACTCATGAAAAAATGATCACGCAATGGGGCACATTGCCCAGCCCCTAGGACCATCTCAAACAGTTTTAACAATCTTTTCTCTGATCTGTCACATATACCTTGGCTTTACAACCTAGTGGATCGCACTCCAATCTACCTACCACACTACCATCAGACAACCATACTGTCCTGATTGTATGATGCTCCTCCAGCACCACCATTCTATTTCAAGGCTACATCAAGAGCAGAGTTCTGAAATTACTGAGATCCATATCTGCAATACCAGCTCTGGTTCTGACTCACTGGAACCTCATTTTTTAAGCTGGCTGCTCCACTCAGTGCCTCTCCGATTGCCAGAACTCCACTTTATCCCTTATCCATATAACTGTATGGACCTATGGAATCTGGTAAGAGTATCGCCTGTCTTTAAAAAAAGGTGACCCAAAGGACATGGCCAATTACAGACCTATAGCAATTCTCTCTGTCCTTAGCAAGATCCTAGAGAAAATAGTTGCATCACAGACCATTGACTACCTTACATGCTACAATCTTCTCTCAGACACCCAGCATGGTTTCAGAAAGGTCATAGCACCACCACGGCTCTTCTTCAAATAAATACTGATATTCTGTCCAACATGGATTCTGGAAAACTCACAGGTACCATCTTTATTGACCTCAGTAGGCTTTTGACCTTGTAGACCATCCCTGCTTCTCTCCACTCATAGATTCCATTTCTCTACCCTGTTGTGGACTGGTTCTGTAACACCTGTCAAACAGGTCGCAAGCTGTCAAATCTTAACTCCTCCCTGTCCAACACATCTACTGTCAACTCCTGGGATCCCCAGGGCTCTATCCCTGGGCCCCTTCTGTTCTCAATTTTTATCAACAATGCAGCTGAGGTCCTGGAATCCTGCTCAGCTATCTCTACGCTGATGACCTGATCATCTATACTAGTTCTTCTAGTATTGCCTGCATAAACACATCACTTACTTCAGACTTCGATAAGGTCTTAGACTGGCTACTAGACCATAGGCTTGTACTATACCGAAGATTAAGGCCTGTTCTACTTTGCTGGAGGTTCTTCACCCAGGAGGATTTCCACTTGAAAATGTTACTTCCTTCAAGTACCTTGGGATCCTGTTGGACCAGTTCCTGGATTTTAATCTTCACATTCAGTCCTCGTGCAAAGCTATAAACTCGAAAACAAGCTACATGCTTACACCCTCGGCCAAATTAGCAATGCCCGAGGTATTCTCCCAACCCTTACTTGCCGGTGCCTCTATTCTTACCTCTGCCCATAAAACCTCCCTACTAAAATGGGTACGTAACTTATAACAATATATGCGATTTGCCTCTTCGTCGCCTCGACTCAAACATCACTGCCTTCTTTATAGGATCTGAATTGGCTCTCACCCTCTGCCAGTAGACAATACTACCTTGGATCACTAATGGACTCGATCACCCAGGAAAAAAAAACATCCCAGCTGGCGGCGTTGCTGGTCCCAAAACCATCCTCCCATGGCCTGCGATCAGCTGACAAATCCTTGCCCTATGTTCCGAGATGTTGGACGACTAAAGGCACAGGGGCCTTCCAGTTCTCTGCTCCCAGGCTATGGAATGCTCTTCCACTCAACCTCCGGCTGTCTCAGTCTCACTTTGGATTTAAAAGTGAATATTGTCGTTATCTATCTTTAGCTGATGCTTGTACATGCTTTGACCCAACCTGAAGCTCCTGAGACTTTCATACCAGTAATGACACCCTGCTCTAATCCAGCTCCAAGATCTGTCTCCTCTTCCCTCCCCACATTTTTCCTCTCTTTGTAAATAACTTATTGAATACTAGCTCTCTTCCTTCGCGAACCTTGTTGCTGACCATCCACTGTTGTTTTGCCAATTACCACCCCGACCTTCCTTCTGTCAGTCTTTCTTGTTATATTTGAACATTCCTCACATTTCTCTCTATATAACTTTACTATCTTATTAACCCTTTCACTCCACAGGTCGGGTCCGTGGTTTCTGCACTTATTATATATCTTACTGCCATTATCTGTATAATGCTTGCCATTATTTTTTGTTGTTTCTACCTATTGTATTTTTGTAGCATTGCTGTACTGTTCCTCTATTTGTATTATTGTACCTATGTTGCTGTTGTTCAACTGTTCTCTTTTTGTTGTACTCTCCTGGGTCGTGCCTGAAAATAGTCATTTTATGGCTAGTGCACCCACCCGGTTAACAAAAACTAAATATACAAAATAAAATAAAAAAGTCCTTTTCCCCTCCCTTTATGCCCTGTGCAGACCTTAACTGCCTGGAGGTCTTAGCTTTTTTCACCCTCCTGGCAACCTCCCTTGACCAATAACCGAAAGCATCTTTATCCTCTCCCTTCCCTGTTCACTTGTACTTTTGGTATGCAGCTGTCTTTGCCCTCACCCCTTGCAGCACTTCCTTGTTTAGCCAGCATGGTTTCTTGGCTCTGCTGTTCTTACTCCTGGCCCTAGTGCAGGCTACTGTGGCCTCTGTTAGCCCAGTCTTTATGACTCTCCACTTTTGTTCTGCATCCATCCCTGGCCTTATATCCTGGAGTCTCCCTTGCAGTATTGCTCCCATCCTCCCAAAGTCCACCCTACTAAAGTCCACCACCTTACTGCCCATGCCTCCTGTCTCCCTGCCCAGTGTGACAATGAGCCACACTGTTTGGTGGTCACTACCTGCTAGTGGGTCCTCCTCTCTTACCTCCCTCACCACCTCCCCATTTGCCAGTACTAGGTCCAGAGTGCTACCAAGCCTTGTAGGCCCACTTACCAATTGCATCAGAATGCCGTCGTGGAATGCATCAAGGAGCACCTGCTCCCTGGTATTGCTAATGGCCAGGATACTCCAGTCAACCCATGGTAGGTTAAAATCCTGCACTATCACCACACTCCCTCTTCTACACACCCTCCTTATCTGCTTTGTCAATATCCCATCCAGTTCCCCGGATTGGGTCAGTGGTCTGTACACCACTCCCAGCCTCAGCTTTCTGCCCTTGGAGTCCAGGAGCTGCACCCAAAGTGCCTCTGTCCTCTCCTCTCCTCTTCTCCCTTGTCCCTTATGCATTTAATCCCTTCCCTCACATAGAGTTCACCCCCCCTTCCAACCACCCTGTCCCTATTGTATATTCCAGGATTGCCAAGTCCCAATCATGGTACTCTGTGGCCCAAGTCTCTGTCACTGCAGCAATGTCCACCTTCCCCTCTGAAAGGAGCACCTGAAGCTCTGCAATTTTGTTCCGTAGGCTTCTTGTGTTGAGAGAGACCACCTTCCATCCGTACCCCTCCTTCTCCTCACTCTTCTCCTCCTTGGCTTGCATCCCTCCTCCCAGTAGTCTGCACCCTCTCTCCTCCTTATTCTTACCTAGTGGTGGTGACTCCTGCATTACACTTAGACCACTCTGCCCACCCCCTCCCAGGGTTACTATGCCTCTGCCTTTACCTATACCGAGGGGGGTGAGCTCATTAGGCTCTCCTGCCTGACCTTTCTACCAACCTCAGTCTTTTGACCACCCCCCACTAGTTTAAATCCACCTTAGTAGAGATATACCCCTCTAATCCTGCCTTTAATATTCCCTTCCCCTTCCTGCTCAAGTGTAGCCTGTCCCCCACATACAAGTCACTATTCCCCCTGACCCATCCCGGTTAGTCACTAACCCATAATTTTTGGTGTGGCACCAATCCCTCAGCCACTCATCGAACTCCTCAATCTTACCCTTCCTCCTCGTGCTTGCACATGGTACTGGGAGTGCCTCTGAGAATGCTGACGACTCTACCCCACTCAAACTGCTTTAACTACTACTTGAACCTCCCTCACTACTTCCGCAAGTCTCCCCGCCATGCCTGCTTTTGCACCCATGCAGCACTAAATGAGGTTTCCTCCCCCCTTGCAAGCACACTTGAGCAGTGCCTGCCCTGCCCCTCCTGCAGTCAACCTTGGGATTGCTTGGACCCAAATATGGCTGTGCCTCCCCCCTCACACCCTATCTCACCTCTTTCCAGTCTAGAATCCCGGGACAGATATCCCCATCCCTTGCCCCCTTTCCTTCTAATGCCTTCCACCACCCCAGTGTTCATTTTTCCCTACCCCTTACCCCTTGGCTGCACCTCTATGACTTCTTGTATCAGTACCCCTACTTCCTCCTTACCCCTCCTCTCTGCCTTATTCCTCCCATCCCCCTTGAACCCCTTCCCAGCCTGACTACTTCCTACTGGGCTTCCATGTCGACCTCCCCTCCTCCCCTGCTGATTTCAAACCCCTCTCCTAGCCATGCTGTTGTTGATTTACAGCCCCATTCCCTCACCCTGATAGTGATGCCCTCCCATCCTTCCCCCTTCCTGTAATCTTCTCTCCTCCAGTCACCACCCCTCCTTCCTTACTAGCCCCCTTCTACCCTTTCATCCTGGCTATCTCTTCCCCTACCTGTTGCCATCCTTCTCATGCCCTGCTTGTCCTCCCTCCTTCAGTATGTTCCTGCTCCCCCTTTCTCTCCCATAGCAGAGGCTTGAATCTATTCTTAGTCAATACCCCTCCTACATCTCTTCCCCCTATCAGTTCCCCCTCCCAATTGTTCCCCTCCATGCCACCCCTGATCCCACCCCTGGCCCTCCCTACTTGCAGCCATCTGCTCTCTCCCCTGGTACTCATCATGGTCTCTTCCTACCCCATGAGGATGCCCCCTCTTCGCCTTGGGCATCCCTCCCTTCTCCTCTCTGTTCTTCCTCTGTCCCCCTTGCCATCCCATATCCCCAGCCAGGGTGCCTACCATATTCATCTGACCTGCCACTTAGACTCCTCCCTAACCTCCACAGTTCCTCCCTCAAACTAGTCAGTCATCTATAGACCATAAACCCCCCCATCCTCCAAGTCCAGTCCAGGATCATGGCGGACCCACACCCTGTACACCCCACCACCCTTCCAAAGATGCCTGCTCCATTGACATGTGTCACCTGCCCCATTTTGGCCCCCATCTTATGTTATGGACTCTTACTCCTAGTTTCTGTACCCTTCTACAACTGTTAGGCCCCTATTTACTCACATTCCTGGTCCCCCCCACACTAGTCCTCCTACTACCCCCTTGCCGACTGGGTTAATTCAGTCTGAAATCTCATCCCTTAGATACTGCATTAATGTAGCAATCCTAAAGCCTCCTTGTCCATTTTTCACCCCTCAGCTACCATACTTTTTGTGCTCAGCTCTCATATAATTACATTTAGCCCAGTTAGAAATCCTATTGCACTCCAAGTATTACTCAGCTCTGTTAGAGAAATAAACAGAACAAATAAATTTGTATTATTACAGCAATCCTAACAGTATAACTCAGTACTTAGCTCAGTTAGAGAAAGACACAGAACAACTAAATCTTTATTATTACAGCAATCCTAAAAGTATCCAATCATTGCTTTGTCTCCACCCCAGAGACCCTGCTGTAATATAGGACCACAGAGGACCCTGGGCAGGAGGGTTGGCAACTCTAAAGTCCCGGCAGAGCTCCGTTGAGCTCGCTCACTCCCCCTCTCTCACTTGTTCATTCTATTTCTCCCGGTGCTGCAGGCTGCCCTTTTGTACTGGGCTCCTGCCTGTGTTGGTACCTTTTTCTACCTACAAAGAAATCCACAGCAGTCCCAACAGAGCTGTGTTGAGCTTGCTCACTCCCCCCTCTCTCACTCACTTGTTCTGTTTCTCCCGGCACTGTAGGCTGCCCTTTTGTACTGAGTTCCTGCCTGCGTTGGCGCCTTTTTATGCCCACAAAGAAGTTCACAGCTGTCCCAACAGAGCTCCATTGAGCTTGCTCACTCCCCTCTCTCACTCGCTCATTCTGTTTCTCCCAGCACTGCAGGCGGCCCTTTTGTACTGGGCTCCTGCCTGAATTGGCACCTTTTTCTGCCCACAAAGAAATCTGCAGCAGTCCCGACAAAGCTCCATTGAGCTTGCTCACTCTCCCTCTTTCACTCACTTGTTCTGTTTCTCCCGGCACTGCAGGCTGCCCTTTTGTACTGGGCCCCTGCCTGCATTGATGCCTTTTTCTGCCAACAAAGAAATCCGCACCAGTCCCGACAGAGCTCCATTGAGCTCGCTCAATCCTGCTTCCTCACTTGCTCATTCTGTTTTTCCTGGCACTGCAGGCTGCCCTTTTGTACTGGACTCCTGCCTGTGTTGGTGCCTTTTTCTGTCCACAAAGAAATCTGCAGCAGTCCCGACAGAGCTCTACTGAGCTCGCTCACTCTCCCTCTCTCATTCGCTCGTTCTGTTTCTCCCAGTGCTGCAGGCTGCCCTTTTGTACTGGGCTCCTGCCTGCATTGGTGCCTTTTTGTGCCCACAAAGAAATCCACAGCAGTTCTGACAAAGCTCAGTACTTATTTATGCCATTATACAGCTTACTGGCATTTCTTCAGTTCATGGTCGGCTTTGAAGAGTGCAGACATGTTCACGGTCCACCGAAGATCATTGCGCCAGGCTCCGGAGGTAAGTATGGGGTGAGGGAGGTATGGGGAGGCAGGGTGCGCAGAGGGTGGGCACGGGTTTAGGGAGCGGGCAGAGGATCATAGGGACCGCTTACTTGTTTTACAGGAAAAAAAGACAACACAAGTAGTTTTCTTTTTGTGGTGTTGTTTGGCACACTCGGTGGGCTCCCAGTGTACCACCTGCATTTGTTGCGAGGGGGACTGAAGCCGATGGGGATTTGGCCCCCTGTTGGCACAGAAATGATTGGGGGGTGCATGATGCTGAGGAGGATTGGGCACCCCCTCGGCAACTGGATGTGGGAAAGGGGGGGACTGAAGTCGAGGGGGATTGGGCCCCCCATTGGCACAGAAACACTCAGGGGGGTGCATGATGCCGAGTGAGATTGGGCATCCCCTTGGCACAGGCAAAACATGACCTATGGGGTCATTATGCTGACAGGGATTGGACTCCTCCATCGGCAAATTAAACTGGGAAGTGGGGACTGAAGCCAATGGGAATTGGGGCCCCCATCAGCAAAGAAAGACTGTTTTGGGGGGGTGCATGATGCTGAGGGGGATTGGGCACCCCCTCTGCACAACAAATGAGGAGCATTATGTCGACAGAGTGGGCTCCCTGTCGGCAAATGTTACACTAGGCAAGGGACCACCCTACAATGATGGGTCGCTCCCTCATTGCAGCAGAATGGCTGATGCTGCAATGATGAGGTGGACCCTCATTCCAATGGCAAAATTGTTTCAACTTGGTGGCAGTTTTGGAAACCAATGTCATCAGCACAGAATGCCTGCATTGGTCCACCAGTGCCAAGCCCCCAAATGCAGTGCCGCCATTGGCTGCCACAGTGCCGCACCTCCACAACCTGCTTCTGTCCTAAGCTGCCTCATAATGTTTTCTGCGCATGCGAGCAAGCAAACATAAAAAGTGTTATACTATTTTATTAACCAGTTTACACAGGTTAATGCTGTTGTGTCCTAACAGTATTTAAAGCATTATAGTTACTACTGTATACTGTAAGTCAGAATAAGGGATAAAAAACTGCCAGAAGAGTTTATATTAAACTTAATATTGATTGCAAATACAATTGATGCAGTACATTTAACTATATGAAATGGCTTAAGGTTGCAGAATTTCCTCTTTTACCACCCCCCTCCCCGAGAACAAGACAGAGACACAAAGTGACAATGGGAAGTAATTGAAATTCATCCTGTCTGCCAGCGGCATTTGGTTGAAGTATCTGAGCAAATCCTCATGATACAGTTTCTTCTCAGAAAGAAGCAGTATACTCCACACTGCTGGAATTCTAAACCCCTTGCTGTCATGTAGCATGGAGCTTTCACACACACACACAGCTAAACAGACAAAGAACCTCAACACACAAGCACCAATGCAAGGGTTACCCAAAGGGCTTAGGCAACAAAGCCAGGTTTTAAAGAAATCCAAAATCACACATATCTCCATAATTCAAAGCATAATGGGATGTCCATGCAAACCATCATGAAAATTGAAACTGGTTCTGCATTAAGCATGACTGTATGGTGCCCAAAAATCTCTCACACAATCTGCAAAAGCTGAAAACAGAAAACATAGACATGTGTTTTATCCTATTCAGGACTGAGCAGTGTGCTTTATCTATATCTCAGCAGAGGGGAAAAGGAACCAGCCTATATGTGATCTAAAAGACGTGGGTCATGGTGAGTCCAAAATAAGAAAACAAGCTAAAAAGACAAAGAACCTCAGCACAAAAGCATTGTGGCAAGGCTTACCCAAAAAGGCACTGGCAACAAAGCCAGCCATCAAAGAAATACAAAATCACGAATACCTCCATAATGCAGAGCATCATGGGATGTAAATGCAAATTGTCATGAAAATGTAGGCTGGTTCTGCTTTAAGCAGGAATGCATGGTGCCAGAGAGCTTCCCACACAGCCTGCAAAGACTGAGACCAGAAGACAGACGTGTTTCATCCTACACAGGGCTCATCAGTATGCCTCACACCAAGGGGGAAAGGAAGCAGCCCTTATGTGGAAATCTATAGAAGATATATGAAATACAAGCTGAATCATGTGTATTATGTTTTCCAAAGTTTTCCCAAAGGCGTCAGCTGCTCTTTAACTGTAGTTCATTTTCCAGAAAATTCCTCTGTGACCTGTAACTTGAATGAATGTACTGCCTTTGTCAGCAAACATGAGTGACGGCTTCCCCCAAACCACTTTAGTTATGACCCATAATTCCCACATAAATGGGTGTTTGCATTGCACTTTTGCTGACTTAGTTAATTTTCAGGCAAAACCTGATGAATTCCATCTGTAATCAAATTCTGAAATTTTGGAAGTGGAACTTTTTTCATGAATTTCTTTTCCGCAATGCATTAAGTCCTCAATTTATGTAATCTGTGGAAGCATATTCTGCAATGTACATAGAAATGCTTTAGGGAAGTGCACAGAATTAAAAAATAAATTTATGAACAGCATTTCCAAAGTGGAATTGCCATTTTGTGTAAGTCCCACTAGTGGAATTTCACATTTCAGAGTGCTGCACTGTATATTAGTTGTTAAAGGGGTACTGTCAGCCTCTTTTTCATCATACTATTTCCAGTTGAAACCCCACATTTTATGATTGCTTACCTTCCCTAAAATTCACTAGTACTGCTGGTTGTTTAATCTGCCTCCTGTAATAGTAGTACAGAAATGCAGGCTAATGGTATAATTATACTCAACCTTATTTTGTTTCAAATCCACTTTTATTGCATACTTCCTAAATATTAGGAACACCCCCAAATGGAGCAGCCACTCATGATGCAATAGCCTTCTTTCCTCCCACTGTAACCTAAGTATTTAGACTGTGTTGAGGGTGCTCCCAAGTTTAGGAAAGTCACAGTGAGAGTTGATTAACAAATGTAAACAAACATTTTTTGGTATGGTACCACCAGTATCGTGGTCAGTCTGTTTTACACTTTTAAAAAGAAAACAGGGATCAGAATCAAACTACCAGCTATATCAGCATATTCTACAGAATGTGAGCAATCATAAATTGTGTATTTTAAACTAGGGGCAGTTTGAGGCCTATGGGGGTTGACAGTGTCCCTTTAAATTGAAAATGTTTAGGTGGGAGAACTTTCACCTCTAGATTTGAAGGTAGGGAAACTGTCATCTCTAGGTGGTGGAAATCCCCTATAGTAGTCAATGAGAAAGATTACAGAGATGCAGGAACACTCATACAATTTTATATAGAGTGGGGGAAACTTGAGCTCCTGTGGGTTCCTACTAAGTTTAATCCATGCTCAGTCTAGCCCCATCGTTAAGTATGGTGTATAGTTCTGATCACCATGTTATAGAAAATATAATATGCTAAAAATAAAAAGACTGCAGCAATGGTAGCAAATGGTTTGGAGGATCTGGACATATCAATGGAGAAAAAAAGATTGAAGAGGAGATATGCTGGCAGTTTTTGAAGTGATAAAAAGAAAAAACTGATCAGAAAAAAAAGCTGGTAAGTATTTTAAATGCTTAGAGCACTAAGGGACATAAGTGACTACTTAAAGGAAGAAGAGTCAGAAAATTAAAAAAAATATATTTCACAGAAAATGGTGGATCTGAGGAACAGACTTTTATATAATGTAAGTCTGTTACTGGTTTACCTTTCACATTCGTCACTTTAATGTTTCTCTGTACCATGTGTCATAATTGTTTTAGGACTTGTACTCTCCCGGGTTGTGCCAGAAAATAGGCATATTTAATGTCTAGTGCACTTTCCCAGTTTAAAAAAAACCCAAAACAAATAAATAAATATTTATTGAAATCATCTATGTGTTTGAATTAGGGAAATATACAGACTAGAGGTATGAGGAATGCCCCTTGAAATTACCATTCTGCTTCCAAAATGTTCTGCAGGATATTTTTTAAAAATGCCACAAAGTATCAGCCTGCCAGCACAGCTATAGCGTTACCACCTGCAGTGCTGATGACCCATTTTTGTGAATGAGTGTAGTGCATCATAGGTCAGCTGAGGGACTGTAGGATGAGCATCCCATGGACAGCTTTCCTCCTATGGGGGGAGGGTCATGGCTTCTTGGCATATTAGCGACATCAAGTGGAGGCTAGATGTGCAACCACCAGGGCCACTCTCAAGGGGGAGGCAATGGCAGATGTCTGTAGGTCAGATGTGGGAGCGTACCCAACCTGCGCTGACATCACTGCATGTCTATGCTTCTGGTGAAACTTAAAAAGGGAAAACCCCTGGGCTGGCTGTACCATGAAGCCTCTGGATCTCTGCCTGAATGATGCCCCTGGTGTAAACCTTGGCTGGGACCTCAGGTGAATCTTGGTTCCTCCCCTCGTGGAGCCCCACTGCAGGGGGCAAGCTGCAGACCTCCCAATTGGGCAGCCTGGGGGGGATGCTGCGCATGAGGTCTGGGCACTCAAGAGGGTGTACATCCCCCGTGCTGAGCCAAGACACATAAATAGAATTGGAAAAGTAAAAATACCATGAAGTCCCACCAAAAAGCAAACTGCAGGATTTTTTATATAATAGGCGGGATATTCAGACTGTGCCAGGCTGTGGCGCAAGCCTGGATGCAGCGCAACTGGGATGCACCTGGGCGTTGACAGGGTGACATTCAATGGAGCTGCACCATGGCACAGCATCATTGAATATCGCTCCTTGACCACCCACAATGCACATGGTGTGGTGGCACTGCACCAGCGCAAGTGGCCAGAGTGGAACAGGGGGATGCGCTAGCACAAGTGCCGTTGCGCTAGGTGCAACAACCGTGATATTCAAAAGTGCACATGCAAATGGGGCCATAATGCATGCAAGGTGCCAATGGGGCCATTTGCATGTCATTATGGCCCCATTTGCATGCAGGTGCACCAATCCCCAGCGACCTGCGCCTGGCACCCTGCCAGGCTGTAGCCATCAGGGACCGACCCCCCTGCACAAGTGGCAAAGTACCCCACTGCCCAATCACAGGCATAGGGATTTTAAATGAATGTCCTATATCCCTGGTGGTCCAGTGGTACCCTCCCCACCCGCCCGCTGAGCCCCACCACCCCCTCCCCGGCAGTGGCAGGCGGCAGATCCCCACCCACCAGCCACCCTGCTGTCTGCCAACTGACTCCATACAGTAGGACTGTCGCCCATTGGTCAGCATGGGCCAATGGGAGCAGCCTGCATTCATACTATACAGTTCAGAAATGTGAATGGATCCATTCACATATCTGGTCTATGTAGTACGGTATGGCTGCACGCCCATTGGCCCATGCTGTGGGACCAAAGCGAAGCCCTACCGCAGAGTCAGTCGGGCGGCGGGTGCTGGGTGGGAGCTGCCGCCTGCCACTGCCGGGGAGGTGGTGGGGCTCAGTGGGCGGGTGGGGTGTACCGACCACCAGGGATGGATTTGATTGTCATATTTTATTGCTGATGCCTGTGAATGGGCTGTGAGTGGTCCACTGGACCACCAGGGATATGGGAGGGTTTATATTAATGTACTCCTGCCCACGATCGGGCTGAGAGAAGTCCACTAGACTGCCAGGAATATGGGAGGGTTAATTTTAATGTACTCCTGCCTGCGATCAGGCTGTGAGTGGTCCACTGGACAACCAGGGATATGGGAGGGTTTATATTAATGCACTCCTGCCCACGATCAGGCTGCGAGCGGTCCACTGGACCACCAGGGATATGCAACGTTCTCCTATTACTACATATGCCCACGATCGGGCATGGGGGGTCGCTACCACACAGGTGCTGCTGGAGCTTGGGTGGCCACCCACAGCTGGCAGCTGCCTTGTTACACCCTGCAGTATGGCAGATCACCTGTGGGTGGCCAGCTGTTGCTCCCTTTTTTTTTGGCTCACCTGTGTGCAGCGCAAGTAGGGGTTGTGCCTGCATGGGCTCAGCACATCCCAGGCTGAATATCGGGATGTGCAGAGTATGTATGAGCACGCCCCCACTTGCGCCAAGTCATTGATGATGCATCTGCCAAGATCGGGATCGCGCTAGGCATATTCCCTTTGAATATCGCACTGGGGCACATCAGTGGGTTGAGCAGTTGCACCATGCGCAACCCTTCCGAATATCCCACCCAATATGTCAAACTGTTTGTTTCTCACAAAAGTTAATGTAAATTGTGAATATTTTTCTGCAGTTTTTTTACCTGTAGAATAAAACAAACATCATTTAAAGCTACAGAATGTTTTCTAACGCTAATGTAAACTGAGTTTTTTCCCTTGAATATAAAATAGAACAGTTAGTAATGTAAACTGCAGAACTGGGCCACATTCCATAGAAACACAGGGTGGAATTCTATGAAAATCACTCAGTTTCACTGAATTCTGGTAAAAGTGAATCTGCACAATTCCACTCAGTACTAATGATGACCTAGAAGAGAAAGGAATTACTAGTGATGCACACTGATCTTCAGGAAGAAAGAAATCCATAGTCAAAAGACTTTTATTTTTATATGTTTGTATGTTCAGTCCACAACTTTACTTATACACTGACATTCCTGTAAGTTAAAGAGCCACTGACACCTCCAGAAGAACTTTGAAAAGCATTTGTTGTATACAGAGCAGCTTATATTTCTCATTAGCTCTGTATTTCTTCTCCCCATTATTTATTACTGAGGTCATACACATGCAGACAGGATAGTTGTTCCTTGAGGGTTCATTGATCAGCTCCTATTGCCTCTTCCCAACCTGATGTCATAATACTCTGCTTGTGACAGCACAGCTATTTCCATGGCAAGAGACTGTGGTGTCATAACAGAGAATTAGAATTTCAAGTAGGGAATAAGTTATGAACCCTAAGGGATTAAGGTCTTGTTTTCAATGACATGCCATCTGTAATAAATAATGGAGGGGAGAAATCTATAGAAGATACATGAAATACAAGTAGAATTGTATTGAAATATATTTTCCAAAGCTTTCCAAAAGGCATCAGCTGCTCTTTAAGTATTATGCCTCTGTACATATGTCGTTGTTTACTACTGTATGTATTTGTTCTTGCCTCAGATCATGTCTGAAAAAGGGCTACCTTTTTTTGTCTAGTGCCCTTGCCCAGGCCAGTACACAGATGAATCAAGTCAAATTAATCTTTGGGTTTTACTTTGGGCTGAAGGTAATGTTTAGCAGACCAGACACGCTTCTCTCTAAAATCTGTTTGTGAGTTGTCCTCATAGGGGCAGATATTCAAAGCTTTGGTGCTGTGCCCAATGTCTTTGCATCTGAGGTGTGTGCTTTGAGCTAGACTTAATGTGGGGCATTAAATATTTAAGCAATATACCATGACAGGGAGTGGGTAGATTGGTGGATTTACCACACCTGGTGTGGTTCAGTCACGAGGCACAGCTGAGTGACTTAACTACACTAGAAGTGGTAAATCCACCCATCTACCCACTCCCTGTCATAGTATATTGCTATTATACAATGTTCAACTTTTATTTTTGTTTTTATAGTGATATAAGACTTTTACAGTGGTATACTGGAGGATTTACCACAGTCATATGATCTGTTTTGACCAATGAGGTTACAGGATTTTCATACCCCACTGTATAATTGAAGTATCAGTTTGTGCAGTGTAAATTCAGTTGTGCGGTGGCACAGCCAAGTAAGGGACTGGGCACATGCAGATGAGTGGGGGGCCTGTATACCATGTGCTAAGCTATAGTCAAACATTTTGGAGGCACTAAGGGTAATTTTGTGATGCGCACATTATGGCATTTGAACAGCATATTTTAGCTTAGTGTACAATAAGGAGAGCACTTTCAAACAGCCCAGACATTACTTCTGAGATGTTTGACCAGCTGGTTCTGATTGCTCTATGATTTTGTAATATAAAAATGTAGTGTGTGATTGTCTGTCATGAGACATCCTGTGCTCCTGGCATGAGCCCCCCCAGGTTTCAGTTAAAATGACAGGATATATGTTAAACAGCAGAGCTCTGTAATGTGAACAACTTCCAAGAAGTTTCATGTTATGGCCTTGTTGATGAGCTGTGCTTCTTTGAAGCTGGGAACTTAAAGTATATATTTTTTGATGTCTTAGAGGAAGAACAGTTAATATCAACTGGTGTTAAGAAGCTATATGACATCTAGGTGAGAAAACTGGAGAGTTGTAAAGGTCTTTGGGTATGGGCTGGGAACAAAAACTGCTCAGAGATCAAAGAGGGAATGTAGATCAAAGAGTCATATTGGGAAATTAGTTTTTGCTTATGTCACCTTATTTAATATACCTCCCGATAGGACATCCAATGTGTATTATTTTTTTGTATTTAACAGATAGGAGCTGGGTGACATCATGGAAGAGGTGTGTTTGAGAGTCAGCTTAAACTATTCTGTGTCTAATCATTTACACACTTTTCTTGGTGGGCTGTTAGAAACAACATCTACTATAAGCACTGTAAGAAGGATATACATTAGATAGGAAAGTCTAATTGTATTGTGGTAGGAGTTTATGTTTGTACTTTTCCTTGTTTTCTTTTAAGTGATTGTATGCTTTGTGATATATTGTTCTGTGTTTACATTTTACATATTTTTATCTTTTTAAGTAAAGCTCTTATTGTAAAGCGACTGCCTGATGTGCCTTCAAAATTCTTTCTTTTGCATGTGAAGTGTAGATGGTTAAAGTTCACAACTGTTCATAAGCTTAATGGTGTTACTGAACTGGAAAAAGGTAAGAATACCTGAGATCTTTTCATAGAGTTTTAAGGGTTCATTTTGGATACCTGGTTAGGTGCCCTTAGGTGAAAGATATCTGACATTCCCTGAAGAGCAGAATTATCTGAGTCTGTACATTTGGATATGCTAGCATAAGGTTCACAGTTTGAATCCCCCCAGGAACTTGGACCAAAGGTGATTTGGACCCACAAACAGACAGGAGGGTTACCCTGTTCTGTTACCTGTTCACAATACTGCACTCGGAGGTTGGCACTGTAGAAGCAGAGGGCCTGACCTTCTGAGTGGGGTTGTGACAGATTGGTTGGCAGCGGTGCTGATAATTTTTGTAACACAAACTTTATACTGTTCATTGTATCAGCTTAATACTGTACAGCTCACTTGCAAAAAAAAGCAGTGATTTATCTTTAAAAAAGGAAACAGAACTATAACATTTGGTTTACAGTCAAGTTCCTACCTGTTTTATTTTTTTCTGAAGTGCAAGTAAGAGTAGCTATAGTTAGGGATGAAGATGGCTTCCAACTACAGTGGGTACACTGTAGACTACTTGAGGCAGTTGTGCAAGGACAGAGGAGTCCTGTACAAGGTGAGAGCCACCAAGCAGAACGTCATGGATGCCCTGATGGTAGCAGATACCCAGAGCATCGAGTCACAGACTGTGACTGTAAAGGACCAAACCTTGAGAGTGGAAGGGCTAGCTGCCACCGCAGTGTCCAGATCCAATGAGGATGACAGCAGGGGCAGTGCCAGTGAAGGGCAACAGCATCAGGGGAAGGTCACCAGCATTCTGCAGCCAGAAGTACTCAGGCTGCAGACTGAGTTGCCCAGAATGGAACTGGAGTTCCAGGAGAAGAGAGAGTGTGAACAGCGAGAGGCTGGCCGTGAGGAGCAAGAGCACCAGTGAGCTGTAGAGGAGGAGAAGAGGGAGCATGAACAACAAGAGGTGGACCATGAGGAGCGAGACCACCAGAGGCAGCATGAACTGGAAAAGCTACAACTCCAACCACCCGCACCAGAGCAGGTAAGTGGCTTGGGTTTAACTGGAACTACAGGACTGGGTTACAAATTGAATTCCATATTGATAGCCAAATTTAAAGAGGGGGAGGATATGGATGCCTTTTTAAATTCCTTTGAAAATGTTTGTATTCAGGCAAAATTCCTAAAGGGTCCTGGAGCTTTCAGCTATCCCCGCTACTTACCAGAAAAGCTCGGGATGCATTGTTCAAATGGACAATGAAGACAGTAATGATTACAGCAAACTTAAAGCTGCACTTTCAAAAAAGTTTGATTTAACTGCTGAATCATACAGAGCTAAATTTCATAAGCTCAGGAGAAGCCCTGACATGAGCTATGAGGAGCAAGCCATGAAACAATGTCAGTTTTTAAAATGTTGGTGTGAAGGAATTGAAGCAAACTCCATAGATAAAATTGAAAATGCTATTTTACTAGAACCATTTTTTTGGACATGCCCAGCAGAGCTGAAAACCTGGCTGGAGGACCGAGATCCCAAAACAGTGCAAGAGGCTGCTGAACTCTTGGACTGCTATGCCAAGAGTAGACCTGCTCTGAGAATGAATGGGGCAGGAGTGGCAGTGCAGAAAGGGAAAAGCATGCCTTCAGGGCAGCTAAAACACTCATTGCCTCTACCGAAACCAGATAGCCCCAGGTGTCAGAGAAAAGATTTCTCTGAGAAAAGAAATGATTGTTGGGTCTGTAGAGAAACTGGGCATATTGCCAGACAGTGTCCCACAAGGGCAAGCAATACACAACATGGGGCTAGGAAGGAAGTGGGTTGTTTGTGTGTCCCTGGAAGCATGCCTGTGAACATGAGGGAACACATGCACCCAGTCATGGTGAATGGTGTACAGACACAGGGGTTAAGGGACACAGGGGCATCCCTGACATTAGTAAAAGGAGATCTGATAGAGCCTGGTCAGTTTATATCCAATGAAAATGTCACTGTACAAGACTTTACTGGTGAGGAGAAAACATTGCCCCTTGCTAGTATTCTCCTAGACTGGGGTGAAACAGGGGGAACTGTGCAACAGGAAGCTGTAGCCAAAACATTAGCAGTTGACGTCATCCTTGGCAACAATCTTAAACAGGGGATGGTGTGTGCAGTTACCCACAGCCAAGCAGCAAGGGAAAACTGTAGTTCCCTGAACCCCACAGAAGCCATTGTGGAAACCACTGGGAGGTTGGTTCCCCAGCCTGTGTCTCCTGATATGGAGACTAATGAAAAGGGGGTAGAAATTTCCCCTGCAGCAGTTAACCACACAGCTATGGAGGGTTACTCCGAAGAGGGAAGGGTGACCCATTGTCAAATGGTTAGGGATTGCAGTGATCCTGAGTGCCCTGATGCTAGTGCTAGGGACCCTAGTTTAGAGACTGAAGGAGACCTGTCCCATGCCTTGGGAATGTGTAAGGAGTTTGCAGCTGTTCAGAGAAGTTACCCTAGTCTAGAGAAGCTGAGGGCTTGGGCAGACTCTGATGGAGCACAGGGAGGTGATGGTAGACATAAGGTTTATTGGGAAAATGGACTAATGTATACTCAGGCTGTGCAGACAGAGGGAGGGGTGATAGGCAGGTAGCTAGTCATTCCCTAAGGGTATCGTGAGCAGTTGCTCAAGGTTGCACATGATATTCCCTTGTCTGGTCATCTGGGAATCACACGCACTATGCAGTGGTTGGCCCAAAATTTCTATTGGCCCGACTTCACCCAGCAGGTGAAAGAGTATTGCAGGTCTTGTCACCGGTGCCAAGAAATAGGGAAGGTGGACAAGAAAACCCAAGCTGCCCTGATTCCATTGCCCATAGAGAAGGAGCCATTCCAAAAGGTGGGAATGGATACTGTGGGGCCTTTAAATACCCCCAGCTCCTCAGGGAAGAGATTCATCCTGACTGTGGTGGATTATGCCACCCGGTACCCAGAAGCAGTTGGCCTATCCTCACTGAGGACGGACAAAGTGGCAGATGCCTTACTTGGGATTTTCTCCCATGTTGGCTTTCTGCAGGAGGTTATCACCGATCAAGGGGGTTCCTTCATGTCGGACCTGATGAAATGTTTGTGGGAGAATGTGGGTGGTGCAGAGATACACAACACCGTATCACCCACAAGCCAATGGACTTGTGGAAAGATTTAATGGTACCCTGAAGTCAATGCTCCAGGCGTTTGCTGAACAGAATGGGAAGGACTGGGAGAAATACCGTCCCCACCTGTTGTTTGCATACAGGGAGGTGCCCCAAGAGTCAACAGGATTTTTCCCCTTCAAACTCTTGTATGGACACTGGGTATGTGGGCAACTAGACTTGATCTGGGAGGACTGGGAAGGCAAGCACGCCACCCGGGGAACCCCCATAGTGGATTACATCCTTAGGTTTAGGGAAAGGCTGAAGGAGCTTATGGGGACAGCTCAGAGCAACCTGGCATCTGCCCAACAGAAACAAAAAGTGTGGTACGACCACAGAGCCTGAGCTTGCTCATGCATGGTGGGTCAGGAAGTCATAGTCCTTATTCTGGTCCAGAAAGACAAGCTGCAGGCTGAGTGGGCAGGACCGTACAAAGTAGTTAGGAAGGTAAATGACATGAACTATATTATAGAATAACCTGACTGAAGTCAGACAGAAAGGATATTATATGTTATTTATAAAGCCTCTGACAACCTGAAAGACCTAGGCCCATCACTCCAAAACGATATCTGTGTTATGGAGGAATGGCTAACTATGAACAAAATGGTCCTGAATACCAATAAGACTAAGGCCATGTTGTTTGGCCCAAAAACCCTCGGACTAGATAGATCACAATCACTCCAAATTATGTCCCTGGAGGGCAACAAACTGGAAGTAGTCTCCTCAACAAAGTACCTTGGCCTTAACCTCGACCAAGGTCTCACTTTCAAGCAACACGTAGCCCAAGTTACCAAAGTAATCCACACCAAACTCGGATTACTGTATCGGCTCAAGGGACAGCTGACCCCCGAAGCTAGGACTGCAATAGCTACTAATATCCTACTCCCCACACTAACGTATGCTGCCCCGGTCCTGCAGGGAGTCTCTAAACTGGAATATGGTAGACTACAGACTCTATTCCATAAGGTAGTCCGCTTTGCCTCCTCATCCCACTCAAGGAGCCACCACTGTGAGGCCCTAGGGAGGCTCAACTGGCCATCCTTTGAAGCTCGGCTCAGGTACCCTGTACTCTGTCTGGCGAAAAAACTAATCAGCCCAATGCCCCCCCCGAGCCTCGATGGACTCCTCACAGAAAAACGAAGTGTGTGTAACCTCAGGTCCTCTGGTCAGAAGCTACTTGAGGTCCCTAAGGTCAGGACCAAGGCAGGTTGTAAATCCTTTGCACATGCTGCCCCCTCCCTTTGGAACAATCTTCCTTTGGAGGTGCGGGAAACCCCATAGGTACCGAGCTTCCGCACTAGACTCAAGACCTACCTGCTGTCAATGAGTAACTGCCTATGTTACGGCACCCAACTCTAAAATAATGACCTGCATCAGCGTTCTCTACCATACTTAAGCTCTACCCACTGCACAGTCTGCACTTACCCCACCTCACGCTCATAGAAAAATATCCTATGTATCTTGGTGGAATGTTTCCTAGCGAACTCTCTGTACTGTCTCATCAATTGTACGTCGCTGTAGCAAGAGCAAATGCACAAAAGGATAAGCAGTTAGACACTTATGACATTTATGACCCATAAATATGAAAGCTATACCTCATGGATTGAAAGCTGTTGCTTACTGTAAACCTCAGCCTGTATATTGCTGTATATTGCTGTATATTGCTCCATTGTCCTTTATGTCATGTACTGTTGCTTCCCAGGTCGCCCCTGAAAAAGGGACCTCCGGGGCCCAGTGGGCCTACCCGGTCACCAAAATTCAATAAATAAATATACCATGTCAACATGATGAAGCCATATGCTAATAGGGCTGACATGGTGTTCACAGTATGTAGTCCTGAGGAGGGAATGGACAAAGGAGACCTGCTTCTGGACTTGCTGGAAGAAAGCAAGTGGGAGTCCTCTGTGCAAGCAATTAAATTGTCTCCCCAGCTGGCCCCAGACAAGATCCAAGAAGTAAGGGAGGTTTTAGCAGACTTTGCCCCACTGTTTAACGCCAAGCCTGGACTAACCCCCTTAGTGATGCACGATGTGGAAACAGGGACACAGATGCCCATACAGCATATTGGGTGTCAGAGGCTGTCCAAAAGGACATTAGGAGGGAAGTGGAGGAGATGCTGGATTTAGGGGTAATCCAGAGATCCCACAGCCCCTGGGCCTCACCCGTAGTCCTTGTGCCCAAGCCAGGTGGCTCTACTCATTTCTGTGTGGACTGTCATGGACTGAATGCAGTCAGGAAGTCAGACACCCACCTGATGCCCTGGATGGATGAACTCCTGGACAAGTTGGGAGGGGCGACCTACCTTACAGCTACTGACCTAACCAAGGGGTATTGGCAGGTAGAGTTAACGGACAGAGCTAGGGAGAAGTCAGCCTTCATCACTCCGATAGGCTTATTTGAATTTATAGTAATGCCTTTGGGAATGAAGAACACTCTGACCACTTTCCAAAGGTTGGTGAACCAGGTGTTAAATGGTGCTGAGGAGTATGCCGAGGTGTACCTGGTTGATTTTGCCATCTTTAGTGCCAGCTGGGAGGTACACCTGTCCCACCTTAGGGAAGTGCTGGGCAGGACACAGAGGGCTCGGCTCACTGTCAAAGCTGAGAAGTGCCAGGTGGCCATGGGAGAAGTGGCATACCTTGGGCATATTGTAGGCCGGGGACAGCTCTGTCCTAACCAAGCAAAAATAGAGGTGATCCAGGCATGGCCCAGACCAGATATGCAGAAGCAGGTCAGGAGTTTTTTAGGGACAGCAGGGTACTATATGAAATTTGTACCAAATTACAGTACCCCGGCTTCTCCCCTATCTGACCTGGTAAAGAAAAGGATGCCAAAGAAAATTACCTGGGAACCAGCCTGTGAGAAAGCCTTTATGAGACTGAAGGAGGCACTGTGCAGTGCACCTGTACTGACAAGTCCTGACTATAGCAAACCCATTATAGTTCAGACTGACACCTCAGACATGGGTATTGGGGCAGTACTGAGTTAGACATCCAACCAAGGGAAAGATCACCCAGTAGTGTACCTGAGTAAAAAGTTACTTTCCAGGGAGCAGGCATACTGTACTGTGGAAAAAGAGTGTCTTGCCATAGTGTGGGCCCTAAAGAAGTTAGAGCCATACTTATATGGGCAGCATTTTGTGGTACAAACTGACCACAACTTTCTGGTTTGGCTGACGCAAATGGGAAAAACTAATTGTAAATTGTTAAGATGGACTCTTGCTTTTCAAGGGTATGACATGAAAATCCTACATAGGGCTGGAGTGACCAATCAGAACAGCAATGGCTTATTGCATGTTTATGAGGAGTGAACAGATTTGGGAAGCTCATCCCATGCAGGGGATAGACCCCCCAAATTCAATCTAGGTAGGAAGGATTGAGACACTTGGCCAGCTGGTTCTGATTGCTCTATGATTTTGTAATATAAAAAATGTAGTGTGTGATTGTCTGTCAGGAGACATCCTGTGCTCTTGGGATGACCCCCCGAGGTTTCAGTTAAAATGACAGGATATATGTTAAGCAGCAGCACTCTATAACGTGATTAACTTCCAAGAAGTTGCATTTTATGACCTTGTTGATGAGCTGTGCTTCTTTAAAGCTGGGAACTTAAAATATACATTTTATGACATCTTAGAGGAAGAACAGTTAATATCAACTGGTGTTAAGAAGCTATATGACATCTAGGTGAGAAAACTGGAGAGTTGTAAAGGTCTTTGGTTATGGGCTGGGAACAGGCACTGCTCAGAGATCAAAAAGGGAATGTAGATCAAAGAGTCATATTGGGAAATTAGTTTTTGCTGATGTCACCTTATTTAATATACCTCCCGATAGGACAGCCAATGTGTATTATTTTTTTTGTATTTAACAGGGAGGAGCTGGGTGGCATCATGGAAGAGATGTGTTTGTGAGTCAGTTTAAACTATTTTGTGACTAATCATTTACACACTTTTCTTGGTGGGCTCTTAGAAACAACATCTACTATAAGCACTGTAAGAAGGATATACATTAGATAGGAAAGTCTAATTGTATTGTGGTAGGAGTTTATGTTTGTACTTTTTCCTTGTTTTCTTTTAAGTGATTGTATGCTTTGTGATATATTGTTCTGTGTTTACATATTTTTATATTTTTAAGTAAAGCTCTTATTTTAAAGAGACTGTCTGGTGTGCCTTCAAAATTCGTTCTTTTGCATGTGAAGTATAGATGGTTAAAGTTCACAACTGTTCATAAGCTTACTGGTGTTACTGAACTGGAAAAAGGTAAGAATACCTAAGGATTCATTTTGGATACCTGGTTAGGTGCCCTTAGGTGAAAGATATCTGGCATTCCCCGAAGTGCAGAATTATCTGAGCCTGTACATTTGGGTACGCTAGCATAAGTTTCACAGTTTAAATCCCCCCAGAACTTGAGACCAAAGGTGATTCAGACCCACAAACAGACAGGAGGGTTACCCTGTTCTGTTACCAGTTCTCAATACTGCACTCGGAGGTTGGCACTGTGGGAGCAGAGGGCCTGACCTTCTGAGTGGGGTTGTGACACTAAGGGTCATTTTGTGATGTGCGCATTATGGCATTTAAACAGCATGTTTTAGCTTAGTGTACAATAAGGAGGGCACTTTCAAACAGCCCACACATTACTTCTGAGACTCGTAATGCACAGAAAAGCACAGATATAAGCTGATATGTTATAGTCCTTACTGAGAGCAATGCATTTGTGTGGCCAGGGGTTGAAAAACTATTTTATATGTTCTGAGGTGCACATGTCAAGGGTATGTGATACCATAAACCCCAGTTACACACAGAAACAAAACACAGAAACATAGATTTTGTTAGCAGAAAAGGACCTAAAGGCCCATCCTGTCTGCCTCTTGTCCGTGCCTATTCCATCACCACTAACCCTTGGTGGTCATTGGCGTCACTCTCTTCTCCATTTCTATTCCTAATATGCCCCTCTACTTGTTGCACACATGCTTGAAGCTCCCCACAGTCTTTGCTCCCACTACTTCCACTGGCAGGCTCTTCTGGTCATCCCCCACCCCTTCCGTGAAGAATTATTTCCTTACATCTTTCCTGACCTTCCCTCCTTTAGCTTCATTGCATGCCCCCTTGTTCTAGTGCTTTCTTTTTTCTGAAATAGACCCTCCACTTGCACCTTGTTCACTCCAGCGAGGTACTTCTAGGTTTCAATCATGTCCTGTCTGGATCTCCTCTCTTCCATGGAATACATGTTGAGCTCCTGCAGCCTTTCCTCATATGGCTTCTCCTAAACCCCCCCTCACCATTTTGGCTTCCCTCCTTTGTACTGCCTTCATCCTTTCAATGTCTTTGCAGATGTGCAGCCTTCAGCACTGGACACAGCACTCGAGGGGGGCCTTACCTTTGAGCGATACAGTGGCAGCATTGCAACATGTACCAATAATCATAATTGGGTCACATAAATAAATGATAAATAAATGATTCAATGGCATGGACTGCACTCCAAGCACAACACAGAAGTACCTGTGATACAGTGCTGCTTAGTACTGTATTGTACTGCAGCTCCAACAGCCATCTGTTAACAATGGGCTTCGGTCCAGCCTCACCACAGTCCAAGGAGCAAAGTTCTGTTAATGCGATTGACATAGCTACATAATGAGTTGATAATGCTCCTTAGCACCTTGAATGAGGAATGGAATCAACTGCATGGAGATATTTGAATAGGGCACATTTTGGCAATAGCGCTGACACACCTGGAAAGCACGAATGCTGATGGTACTCTATTCAATGTCATACCTTCATTGGCCAGTAGGGTGTTTGCTTTGTGACTGTCACTTACTAACAAAGCTGCAGGAAATTTGGAATGAATACTTTGTTATTTAGCTAGATGACAAAGTTAGTAATTTTTTAAGGTGAAGCTCTAATTTAAGTAAGGGCAATGTGATCCTGTCTTGAGTAAGTACATGCATCTATACTTTACTGTGTTTGCCATGGACACAGAATTCTGAGCCAGACCTTGTTTGTTTATCACCAGTGAATATATAGCAGTCTCCTCCGTCTTGACTGTTTTATAGTTTTATTTCTATTGCAGTGCAATAACCCTGATCCTATGGGAAATTCTTCAGTGGGAGCAAGCTTGATTGACACCTCATATGCATTCTGCTTTGATCTTTGAAGTCTGTCCTCTTGCTGAGCTTATATCATGTAATTTTTAAAATGAATCTCTGTTATTATTGACTGTTTCTTTTGTATCTTTAGACTCAGCAACCATGACATGCATTCCACAATTGACATTCAAGAATAATATAAACCCTGTAAAAGAATGACAATAACAAATACAAAAACAGAAGTATTAGCAATTTCCTTTTTCCTATCCATTACTTATTCATTTCTGACAGTTGAAAAAGTAAAATATTCCTATTCAATTTAAATGGTAAACATGGGCTCTGCACAGAGAAATATAACATGGTATGGTTAGTATTAGAGGTGGGGGATACTATTCACCACTCATGAGTTGCAAAGTAATGTTATAAAATGGATTGGGGAAATCTTTGCCATGACTGGGGGAGTCCAATCATATGATATGCATTATCCCAGCACAACAGCACAGGTCAGAAAGTTTAACTTTCTGAAACTCATTACTAATTTCTAAAATTAAAAATCACAGAAGTCATTTCATATTTGCAATAATGCTATCCAGGTTATGCATAATTGTGGGATAATGGCATTTCTCGGGTGCATAAGGCACTCAACTTTGCCTTGTGCCTCACTTCCTGAGCTGTGCTGTTTTCATGAAATAATACAGTATAAACACTGTCATGCCTTATTGCTTAAGCAAGTTTGTTTCTACAGGAGCAAGATAGATTGCTTGCAAATTTTTGTCTATCTGATTTTTCAGGTACCACAATAGATAACATGTAATCTATAGTTATCTACATTATCTATTTTTATTTTGAAGTACAGTGTGACTGTCAAAACCAAGTGTAAAGATAGCGTCTGTCAACACAGTAGCAGTAGCGATAGTAGCAGCAATAGTAGTAGGTTTAAGTGACAAAAAAAGAAAGGGCAAGAACACTCACAATTCATTTACAGTTCCTAGCACTTACAAAGTAACAAAAGTTCAGACAAAACTCCACTCACTGGAATAATGATCAGAGCAGAAAATTATTTGAAGATGGAACTCGATAATAATCATCAAATGCAAATGTAATGCAGAAGTAGTTTAATTTAGTTTAAAATTCATATAGCATTCAGTGTAGAAAACATGCATTAGCAGCTCGCCACATGCCCAAACAGGGAAGACCATGGCTTCAGGCAGCTGAGGGAGAGCATTCAGATGATATCAAGATTCAACAGTTGTAAATTCCAAATGTGTGCAAAACAGCAGATTAGAAGCACAACACACTTAGTAACAGCATCCATACCAAGAAGCCAAAATTGTAGGTGCCCCTGCACATCCAAGTATGTTGGCTTGTGTCTCAGCGGTCATACAATTGGCTTATGTGAAATGTCCACCGAGACACATGCTGGCATGCTTGGATGTGCAGGACACCTACGTATTTATGTTTTTTTGGTACAGATGCTGTTACTAAGTGTGTTGTGCTGCTAATCTGCTGTTTTGCACACATTTGGAATTTAGAATTGTTGAAGCCTGATACCATGTGAATGCTCTCCACCAGCTGTCTGACGCCGTAGTCTTCCCTGTTTGGGCACATGGTAAGCCACTAATTTATGTTTTCTGCACTGACTACTATATGAATTTTAAGCTAGATGAAACTACTGTTAGTAATAATCATCAAATGCACATTTATTACAAGTTCTGTCTGCCTATCATCTTCATTGATGGCCGTTATTCCAATGAGTGAAGTTTTGTCTGAACTTTTAGTAGTAGCTTTATGTATGAGGCATCCTTCCCTGGAGTCTCAGGGCACTGTACAGATACTTACAAGCTAATCAACCAAACTAAAACACACAAATAAATAATCAACATAAAACTGCAAAATAACAAAAAATGAGCCAGCCCTGTGGTGCTGAGGGCTGAGGCGCTGGATTCCTGACCTCACACTACACTGGTGACCCATGTTTTGGAACGAGCATGGGCCACCGGGGCTTGGCAGGGAAGGAGAAGGATCAAGCATCCAAGGAACTGCTCTCCTTCTCCAGTGAGGAGGAGGGCCCACCAGCAGTCAATGCTCAACTGGCCCCTAGCAGTGGCTGGGGAACAGCACACTGATGCTCAGAAAGGGGCGGAGAGTAGGCAGATGCTTGGAGAAGCGCGTGCGGATGTCATTGCACACCTCCTCTCCTAAGGGGAGAAAATGGAGGAAAAAGAGTCCTGGGCACAGCAAGATGAAAGCCAATCCCCTCAGGACCCGCTCCCACGAATAGCAGTAACCTCCACATTGAATCCATTTTGGCAGGTTCAGGGATCCCCGCTGAACTGCCACATGGGGCAAGCTGAGCAGGAAGGGGAAGGTAAGCTGCAAGTGGGGGATGGGGCTTGGGGATCAGGCATGATGGTGTACTGCCCGGGAGGAGGATAAAGAAATTAACTGCTAAAAAGAAAAAAATAACAAAAAATTTAAATATAAAATAATATATTTTATTTCACAGGGACAATAGCGATAAATAGACACAATCTCTTTAGTGTATATTTCAGATACTTACCGTCCTCTTATAAGAACTGTCTTAAAAAATCCTGTGAGAGGACATTTGGCACCATACATTCCTGCTTAAAGCAGAACCTGCCTAAATTTTTTCATGGCAATTTGCATATACCTCCCATAATGCCAACATTATCATGGTGCAGTATGTGTGATTTTGTATTTCTTTGAAACGTGACTTTATAACAATGTCCTTCCCAGGTAACCATTGCCTCAGTGCTTTTATGCTGAGGGTCTTTAAAGTTGTTTTCCTATGTTGGGCTCACCATGACCCAAACCTGTAAGACCATCATAGGTCTGGTTCTCCTGCCTCTGGGTTGACATGCAGATGAAGCATACTGACACATCCTGAGAAAGACAAAATATGTGTGTGTGTCTTCTGTTCTCAGCCTTTGTAGATTGTTGTTAGTGGTCATTTAGTACCATACACTCCTGCTTAATACATAACCAGCAGAAATTCCTTAATATTGATTTACATATACTTCCAATAATGGTTTGCATTATTGGGGAAGGTGTGATTTGGTATTTGTTTGAAACCTGACTTTATAGCCAATGCTATTCCCAGGTTACCATTGCCTCTGTGCTTGTGTGGGTTTCTTTGACTTTCTTTTATACTTTATTACTTATGAAAATCATCACAAATGAATCTTTGAATTTCAGTTGCTTGTGCTGCCTGTCTTCAAGTGGCATGATTTATTTATTTACTGGAAACTTCAGAGATTACCTTTGTGTACAAATGCTCATTTACAAATGTCCCACATCAAATATATAGTTGCAACAAAACTCTACAAGTGCAATAAACAGTTCGAAGAAATGCAGTCGAGTCAGGCTCCAAGCACTTGAGACAGAAAAATTACATACAGTTCTGAAAACATCCATGCAGATTGCTGTATAAAAAGTCACAGAAAATGTACAAAGAGAAATAAAACAGTTTGACAGTTACAACTGCATTGGGTTGCAAACACAAACCACAAATATGTCTTAAACTGATTAATCTTGGGGAGATTCAGCAGTGTATCAAGCAGTTTGATGATAATCCTCAGTTTGTCACATCATAATAACTTCTACAGCAACAAGTTGTGATTTCACAAGTACAGACTTGTGTTGTCAATTTGATTGTAGAGAAACAACTGGAATAGAAGACCAACTGACAAAGAACCAGTTTTCATGCAACCATCCTTAGCAATAGTCTGTAGATTTTATTTACTGATTAATGTATTCATTTAATTTATTTTATTTGTAATTGTTGACCAGGAAAGGCAGACTGAGCTGTAACAGCTCATTTCTAGGTGCGTCTTGGGAAGTTGGTTACCTGGACCTGTTTATTGACATGTTGGCCAGGACACTTTGGAAATTCCTCATCTCTTCTTCAGTAAGTGCCATGGGATCTTTAACTTCCATCTGGACAGTGACCAGAGATGGGCGGAAGGGACTTTGGTTTAAATGTCATCCAAAAAACAGCACCTCAACAATTGACACACACCCCTCATCCTGCACTACAGTGGCCTTTATGGGAATTATCCCAATTTCTCGGTGTAAAACTAAAACCCACTACCTTTTATCCTTTTAATCTGTATACACTGGAATATCTGAATTTTAATTTGAAATGTATCTTAATATTATGTTTCTCAATGTTTTCTTTGTGGCGTCAGACAGTCTTGAAGGATTTTCCAGGAAGACTAATGTTTAAGTATAGTTAGTATAGTAAATGATTATATACAGTGCAATTTCAGTGCTGTGGTACTGTTCAATAAATGACTTTTTTGTTTTATGTAAACCAAGGGGAGAAGTGGAAAAAGAAGCATAATTATAATGATAATGCTCATGTTACATTTGTAAAACGCGGTGTTCGGAGGTTTTGACAAATATGCCATATCACAGCATTATCTATGCCATGAGAGGCATGGACTAACAACTTCTTCTGAGTCTAAAGCCAAGTATCATTCAAGAGCTGGCCATATTAGGGAGCTTAGAGTGGCAAATGCAAAAAGCACCCCCCCCCCACCATGGACAGTGAACCTATCTCTTCCATGATGCATTTGTACTGTACCATTCGCTTGAGTGAAAATCCTTTCAAGGTGCTGCTGCCAAATCACTGGGCTTTAATATATATCATAAGTAAATATTCATGAGCCCAGCAAAGCTGCTGATTGACTACTGGATTGGTCATTAACATCTTAGAAATTACCAATCCATCTGCATACTGATTGTGTGCGGCACACGTAGTTCATGCCACTCTGCTCAAAACCTGAAAGTTAAGCAAAAAATTAAAAGCAAAAAATGAAATTTGTTATTGCAATTAAGACTGATACTTGCGATAAACAACCTCAGACATAATAAATTCTTTGGTTTAATGACTGGCTGGCAGGAGGTAGCCCTTGGCTGCACCTTGGACCACCAATCCCCTCAACTGGTTGTTAATCCTGCAGAAAATATGGTTTCTCAGGCATTATTGCATAATTGGATGGGAATGTTTCAGTAATACACACATGCGTACACACACACACACACACTCATACAGTACGTGCAATATCCACATCCACAACTGTACTGATGTCTGACAAACTTCTGTCATAGCGCACAGTATTCCCCAACAATGTTAACTAGCAATGGCATCACAGTAGCATCAGCACTACAGTAGCTCAAATGCAATAAGGCCACCCACTTTTTGTTTATCCTTTGTGTTTTTCTTCCTGCTCTCGTAGGAGAAAACCCCTTTTTAGAAAGAGATTTTTGCACAGTACAGTAAGATCTGGACATTTCTGTTGATCTGAAAGTCTTAACACTGGCAAGGGGTCCTTCGGTACAGGAGAGTGCTCATGCTTGTACCGTACATACAGAATAACTGGATGAGTAACCACATACAATATGGCTGTGTTTACATCAAGGGGTTTTGATGCCATCATAACTCTAAGATGGAAACACATCTCTTGTCTATGCTTTTCTGTCCATTATTTTAATATTATTGATTCCCAAAATAAACAGAAACATTTTCAAGAGTATCCTGAAACACACATTTTCCATTCTTTTCCTCTTACATCTGATTGAAGCAAACCAGAGACTGATAGAGTTACAGTGAGGAGTCAACACCTGGTGGTAGATGTTTTAACAAGCATACAACAACAAAATGTCATTTTACAAAGTTTTGTTTGGGGTACCAGTAGGCCCTGATGGCTGAGGTGGACCTGAACATTGTTGCTGATACCGGGACATGGTTCACAGGGAACCATGACTGGGATATGGCAATACGAGGTTACACTCTATTCAGGGGGAACAGAGTGGGAAAAAAAGGATGAGGAGTGGCTAGCTACATTAGGGAAGGAATTAAGGCAACTAAGATACAGGGAATGTTTTCAAAAGACGGCTTGAGTTTGCTTAAACAAGAAACTTTTTCACATTTGACAAAGAATTTTTCCTCCAACAACGTGGCACGGTTATGGGTGTGGCATTTGACCCTTCATATGCCAATATTTATATGGGCCAATGGGAGGAGAAACAGATCTATGATGTCAGGAACAGCAAATACTTTAGTCAAATTGTCTGTTGGTATCATTTTATAGACAATGTACTGTGCATATGGGATGGAACAACCAAAGAATTTGAGGAATTCATGACTTACATAAATCATAATAATTTTGAACTTAAATTTACACATGAAATCAGGACCATGAACTCAATTTCCTAGATGTCACCCTACATGCCAATTTTGATAAAGCAATTTCCAGTAAAGGTTACAGGAAAAGTACAGCAGCAAATAGCATACTACACCATGATAGTTCCCACCTACACAGTCTGGTGGACTCCATCCCACATGCACAGTACATCAGGATATGCAGGAACTGCAGTGCTGAGATTGACTTTGAGCTACAGGCTAATGAATTGACTAAAAGATTGATGAACAGACGCTATAATTTTTCCAACTTACGAATTGCACTAGAAAAAGCCAGATCACAGGATAGGGACAGCGTTTTGATACCTAAAAACAGAGAATCAGAGGAAGAAATTCCATGTACACTGTGTCTAGACTTTAGCCCCATATCAGGATTGATAGGCAACTTGGTGCACACATTCTGGCCACTACTTACAAGTGACTTCCTACTAAATTCTGTAGTAGGACAGAAACCCAGAGTGACATTCCAAAAGGGCAAGAGTTTAGGGGACATTCTAACCAGAAGTCACTTCACTGGAACAGAAACACATAGGAACTGGCTACCAAACAGACCTGAAGGCTTTTTTGAATTGGGTCCTGCAATATCTGTAGGTATGCCTCCACAGGCAATGCATACATACACCCACATGAGTATGACAAAGTTAGTAAAATAAAACAGTTTATTACATGCAGGAGTATACATGTGGTATATGTGGGGTGGTGTACATGTGGGCTACAGTATGTGGGTCTCACTACACACATGCTAAAAATGAGGATCCAAGAGCACAGAAGAGCAATTTTGAATAAAAATTTGGAGAATGCTATTGGAGCCCACTATGCAGTTGCCCATCATTCCAGCCTGGTAGGACTTAAATTCACTGCTCTAGAACAGATACCCTACTCATTCAGAGGGGGTAATCATGTTAACCTTTTAGAGAAAAAAAAGGAGCAGATGGATTTCTACCCTGGCGGCACTAAGCACCAGGGAGATGAATGAAGAGATTTATTACAAACCTTACCTCAAGGATTCTTAAAATCTAAAAACTCAGAAATTAAGAATTAATAACTTAAGAGTTTAAAATAGTTCTCAACCCTCTGATATAACCATAACTCACACTGTTCTCTCTTTGTCTCTTAGGTTTAGCACATCTATAAGGATGCAACTTACACTTCATGCCTACCTTGACTTGTCTATTAGCCTGGGATGCCCTGCTTCCTGATGCCTGGATTCCACTTTTAATTCCAAATTTCATATGACACAGCTAATTCATTCTTGACTTCTATACAGGTCTATGATTTATAGCTAAGATGTAATTGATCCCTCTAATTCAATCCTGGCCACTTTAGTAGAGCATCTTTCTTCCCCAGTTTTTTCTTTCTGATTTTGTGTAAATATGTATACTGTCCTTTTTTCTTTTTTTTAAAAAAGAAAAGGACCATTAAATAATTAAGAGTACTTACAATAAAGTTTTGAAAGTCTTTATTGGGGATATCTCTTTAGGCGACATAAAAAATAATACAATAAAAATGTTTGAAAGATACAGACATTAAATAAAAAGCATTTATATATATATGTTTGTTTTTTTCTTAATGTCACCAGTAGAGGCATTGTCATGATCAACTATAATCACATGCCTAGCTGCTCTTATCTCTCCTACTTTAAACTTCATTTAAGATATATGTACAAAAACTTTTTGGTTTTTGCTTTATATTTCATACAAGAGTATTTGTACATATAGATTTGATGGCCTGATATTTAACCATGTGACTGCTCACCAATATAAATTGGGGGTATACCCCACTATGTGACATGCCCCTGAGGAAGACCTTTGCAGGTTGAAGCACTGGGGCCATTTCTTTCAGTGTCTTCCAAGTCTGGAATACATTTTCATTGAACTGAATTTGGTTGTGGAGTCCTTTCCTATGAGTGTGCACCCATTCTTTGCACTAAGATACAGGGAATGCAGGGAGAGGCGAAGGCACTGTTGATCACCCTGGAGATGGGAAATGGCACTGCCATTCACACTGGTGTGATCTACAGACCTCCTGCACAAGGGGAAGGGCTGGACTGGGTACTTGTAGAAGACATCCACAGAATGAAAGCTGCTGGTAAGAAATTTAAATCTGCCAGATGTAGATTGGAGCAATCAGGCATCAGCCTCAGACAGGAAGACAGACATCCTGGAAGCCCTGCAGGGTGTGTGCCTAAGACAGCTAGTGATGGAGCCCACCTGAGAGGCAGCAGCTTTGGACCTAGTACTCACCAATGGGGACAGAATTACAGACATAAAAGTGGGGAGCCATCTGGGATCAAGTGATCACAGTATGGTGTGGTTCAATGTGATAACAGCAAAAGAGTCAAACCACATGAAACCAAGGGTTCTGAATTTTCGATAGACCAACTATGCAAAGATGGGGGAATGTCTTACGAAATCACTAGCAGGAAAGGAGAAAATGAGGTGGGATGGAGGAACAATGGGAGAATCTTAAGGGAGCCATAACAGAGGCAACAAAACATTGCATTAGGCAAGTAAGCAAAACAAAGAGAAAGAAAAAAATACTATGGTTCTCAAAGGAAGTGACTGAGAAAGTAAGGGTCAAAAGGGTGACATTTAGGAGGTACAAGGAAACACAGAGGGAAAAAGACAGGATCTGTATCTGGAAAAGCAGAGGGGGGTGGAGAAAGCAGTCAGAAGTGCAAAGGTGCAAACAGAAGAAAAAGTGGCCCAGGCAATAACAGAAGGGGACAATAACTTTTTCAGGTACATTAGTGAAAGAAAAATGACTAAGGGTGGGATTGTGAGACTGAAAAGAGAAGGAGGAAAGTGTGCAGAGGGGGACCAAGAAAAAGCAGATATCCTGAACAAGTAACTTTGATCAGTATTCACAGAAGAAGGGGAAGAGTAGGGACCAAAGTTAGGTGATGGAAGCACTACTGGGAGGGAGAGAGGTGAACACCAGTCCATTTAAGGAAGAGAGATTCTTAAAGGAACTCATTAATCTGAAAGTGGACAAGGCAATGGAGCCATACAGGATACATCCCCAAGTATTAAGAGAACTCAGGGAGGTGCTGGCAGCACCACTGACAGCCCTGTTTGATGGTTCACTGGAAACAGGAGTGGTACCAAAGGACTGGAGGAGGGCGAATGTAGTCCTTCTCCACAAAAGTGGGAGCAGGGAGGAGGCTGGCAATTACAGGCCAGTCAGCCTGACCTCGGTAGTGGAGAAACTAATGGAGTCACTACTAAAAAAAGGTTTGTGATATATCTCAAATCAAACAGAGCACAGGGTCCGAGGCAGCATGGATTCACAGCGGGAAGATCTTATTAAACAAATCTGATAGATTTCTTTGACTGGGTGATTAGGGAGATGGATCAGAGAGGGGTGGAGGATGTAGCCTATCTGGATTTCAGGAAGGGGCTTCAACACCATCCTGCATAGGAGGCTAGTAAACAAGCTGGGCATCCTGGGAGTGGGCCATGGGTAGGAAACTGGGTCAAAAATTGGCTGTGTGATAGGACACAGAGGGTGGTGTTGAATGGAGTTCAATCTAAAGAGAGGGGAGTGACCAGCAGGATCCTGCAGGGATCAGTGCTTGCACCAGTCCTTTTTAATGTCTTCATAAGCAACATTGCAGAGGGTCTGGAAGAGAAGGTGTGTCTCTTTGCAGACAACACGAAGATCTGCAACAGGGTTGACACTCCAGGAGGGGCAAAGAAAATGAGAAGGGACCTAAGCAAGCTTGAGGAGTGGTTAATGGTGTGGCAGCTAAGATTCAATGCAAAGAAGTGCAAGATCATGCCCTTGATTCTAAATTGGCATTTGAACATTACATTAATAACACTATTAAAACTATACACCAAAGATTAGGAGCTCTATATAGAGCAAAGTCCTTTTGACTCCTGAATCAAAGAGGGTACTCATGCATAGTTTCCTACTTATGTGTTGGACTATGGTCTAACCATCTATACAGCAACCAACAAAAAGGCCCTGTCCAAGTTGAAAGTCTCCTATAATAGTGTCCTTAGGTTCATGACCAATCTCACCATTAGAACACATCATTGTGAGCTGCTTAAGAAATCTGGGTGTCTCTTTTGAAAATAGAATAAAAGTTAGAATGGGTGTTCTATTGTGAAAAGTTACTAATAATCTGCTTCCTAGTTCAGTTCAGCCCCTATTCTTATGTAGTATTAATGAACAAGGCACAAGATCTCAGAGTAAATTTGTATTCCAACCATCTTTCTGTAAAACATCTTTTGGACAGAAATCATTACAACATAGAGCCCCTTTTTTCTAAAACACTGTCTCATATAATATAACTGATAGTGGCACTGTAACATCCTTTAAAAATAGATTATGGTTGGCAACTGAAAAGATTGTACCTGTGAACCAATTTCATAAATGTCCTGTTCTTTTATTGTTTTTATTATGTAGTTATGTACATTGTGTTTTTGTTACATCCCAAGTATGAATTTTAATATGTTTTGTAATACTTGTCACTTGTGAAAATGGGCAGTAATGCTTATCTTGTTTACAAGTATAAAAAAAATGAAAACAATGAAAAAAATGATATCATACAGTTAGGGCACAGAAATACGTGGGAGGAGTGCATGATGGGGGGAGAGGTACTGATGGCCACCAAACAGGAAAGGGACCTGGGAGTAATCATATCTGATGATGTAAAGATTATCAAACAATGTGAGCAGGCTGTGAGGAGAGCAAGTGGAAGCTGGAGTGCATTGGTAGAGGTATCTCCAGCAGAAGGAAGGAGGTGGTGATGTTAATGTATAGAACATTGGTGAGACCTCATCTAGAGTACTTGTCCAGTTTTGGGGGCCACATCTCCAGAATGACATAGACAGAGTAGAAGCAGTTCAGAGAAGGGTGAGAAAAGTGGTGCAGGGGCTGCACCAAAAGTCATATGAGGCCCAGGGGAGACTGGAGAATCTCAATATGTATTCCCTGGAGGAGAAGAGAGAGAGAGGGAATATGATAGAGACTTTCAAATACCTCAAGGGTATAAATAAGGTACAAGAGGGTAGCATATTTAGAAAAAAAGATGTTCATGAACAAGGGGCCATGATATGAAAATAGAGGGGGGTAGACATAGGGGTAATGTGAGAAAGTATTTTTTCATGGAAAGGGTGGTGGATCCATAGAACATCCTCCTGATAGAGGTTGTAGGGGTAAAATGGTAGGGGAATTCAAAAATGCATGGTACAGACATAAATGAACTCTAGTGATAGGAATGAGAGGGTAAGCTGCACATCATTTAGGCTCTGTGGTATATGAAACAAGCTGGAGAAATGGGCAGACTAGGTGGGCCAAACAGTCCTTATCAGCCTTTAAATTCTATGTGATTACTATGCAGCTGGGTGTGGGGTGTTTTTTAATAAATTACAGAAAAATGAATGAGTTTGTGATTGCCCTTTTTGTTGCCACAGTTTCATCTTTTTATTCAAATTTCAGATGCAGTTAGACCATTTATAGATGGTCTAACAAACTGGAAGCATTTCTGTATTGAAAATAGCGGCAGCTGGATCTCAAATGGATCCTTTTATAAATCCTGCCCTAGGTCATTATCCACTGACTTAACTTTGGAAGCGTAGGAGAAATTCATTTTGCATTCTGTCATACTCTTGATGTTAGGTGTGTCACAAATAGAAGGATTCGAGTTCTATAAATACAGTACTCCCTAAAGTGAAAAGAAATGCTGATCTTGCTCTCCCTCCTCCACTCAGCTTATCCAGTTGTCGTCTACACTAAACTCTGTTATAAGCCATCATTATCAAGATCTGTATATTTATTCATTAACTTTTGTGATAGACCTTTTCTTCTCACATTAAACTCACTTGTAATGCATTTTGCATCCTAAAAAAAGTGATTGTCACGATGCTATTAATAAAAAGTCATAGGAGTATACTGATTATTGAAGGTATTGAATTATTTGAGTACTTAGAAAATGAAATCTAAATGAAAACCCTCCTGTTAGATTTAGTCTCGATTTAGCTTAACTTGTTTGAAAAATAATTACTGTTTATTTAGCAAAGCATTGTCTCTACAGATTGAATGAATGGCCATGGTTGCTTGATTTGTCCCCAGTAAAGCCGTCATATATGGGAAAGTTGGAAGATAAGATGATTTTTTCGATCGGTGTAATAACCTATTATTTTGACAAATAATGACATTGATTAGGGTCTCTGATGAAATCGTATTATTTCGGGCAGAAACAGAATAGTATTTACTTTAGTTCCTTGAATATACAATGAGTAGTAACCCTTATCATAAATTTCACAATTTAACCCAATATGAATTACACTGAATACTGGATTTTGTGATCTGTTGCTCTGCTTCTGAATGTGTACAGAAAACAATTTTTATGAAGGCATCTGACTTGAATAATCTGCCAGGAGCAGACATGCTTCCTCCAAGACATCTAAAAGATACCCTATTAATTGGTCATTTTTTGTTTGAGGAGAAATTGTGCTGGGATGATGCATTTTCTGACAAATTACTGTCAGTGTACCAGCATTCCACATTAGGGATAGGGGATATATTAAGACAGTGACTGACATAAACAGTCAGTACAGATTATAACATCGCAAGGGGCTCTGCATTAATAGATTTCAAAAGGAAAGAGAGAACTGAACAGATAACTTGTGTAATCACTCCAAAATTGCACAACAGGCTAACAACATAATGCATCATGAATGGACTACCTTAGAAACTGGAAATGTCCATCCCTACGTATTGTGTGACGAGTTGCCATGCCTTGCATAAAGACAAGCTCAGTCTGAAACATAGATTGCTGTTAAGCACATAAGGGGAAGCAGTGCAACATTAAATTGGTCACCCAGCCTCCTTGTGGAACTACAAGATTTTGGAATTACGCCTATTGTTATAATACACAGAATACGCAAGTCTTTTATCGTCATCCCTACACAAACAAAAGATACAAAGTCCATACAAGTTGCAGCACAATATCTGCTGTATACATACTATGGTTAACAGTATTCTAATAGGGTTTACATTAAAAGGACACTGTTAACCTATTTTTCATCATAATATGTCTAGTTAAAAACCTGCATTTCATGATTGCTTACCTTCTTTAAAATTCATTGATGTTGCTGTTTGTTTTGTTTGTCTCCTTGTTAAGTAGAACTGAAATGCATGCTAATGTGTATTTATAAACAACCTTGTTTTGTTTAAAATCCTGGATCTGTTTTACTACATACCTCCTGAGCATTATAAACACATCCAAACAGTGCAGTCACTCATGATACAATAGTCTCCTAAACTTCCACTGCATCATGAGGGGCTAGATTGTGTTGTGGGTGTTCCCCTAGTACAGGTAACATGCAGTGGGAGCTAATCAAGGAATGTAAACAAACCTGTTTTTGTGTGGTAACACCAACATGGTGGACTGTCTGTTTTTCACTTCTTTAAAGAAGAAAAAAAGAATCAGAATCAAACTACCAGCTATATCAACAGTCTTTACAGAATGTTGGCACTCATAAAATGTGTTTTTTTGAACTAGGGACACTTTGAGACCTAAGGGGGTTGACAGCATCTCTTTAAAGTAACACTGTCAGCCCTTTTTGCCTTGTAGTATTTCTAGCTGAAAACCCACATTTTCTGATTGCTTACCCTCTCTAAAATTCATTGATGTCACCTGATATTTTATTTGCTTCCTTTCTTAGTCAAACTCAAATGCATGCTAATAATACAATTACACCCAACCTTGTTTTGTTTCAAATCCTTGGTCTAGTCTTATTGCATACTTCCTGAACATTAGGAACACCCCTACACAGTGCAGCAACTCATGATGCAATAGTCTCCTCTCTTCCCACTGCATCATGAGTGGCTACACTATGTTGTGGGTGTTCCCAAGTCCAGTAAAGAGTCAGTGGGCATTGATCAAGAACTGTAAACAAATACATTTCTGTGTTGTAACACCACTATGGTGGGCAGCCTGTTTTTTGCTTTAAAAAAAAGAAAAGAGAATCATAATCAAACCACCAGCCACAGCAGAAATCTTTACAGAATGTGACCAATCACAGCATGTGTTGTTTTAAGCTAGAGACACTCTGAGGCCTAAGGGGGTTTACAGTGTTCCTTTAATGGCTGGACACCCTCATGAAAAATAGAACCGTTAGAATTTGAACATTTATACAATCATTAAAAAAAAGTTTAATAATGGTATTAAGGCACTGCAGAGGCTGGGTTACCTTTGTTAATATAGCCCTAGAGGCAAAAAACACATGACTACCCTTTGGTCTAAAGAACTCCCTAGGGTTAGATTAACAGATGGGAGCCCACCCCGTGGTTGTGTGTTAAAGCTTAATAGTTTGGGGGGGGGGGGTGAACACTGCTCCCTTTTCTAAAAAAGATTCTGCAATTTCTGATATTGGTCCCACAAATGAGGTCACTTATTTTTCTATCAGTGTTCATAAAAGAGTGACACATTCCTTTATGCAGTGTGTGTAATTCTGGTCACAACTGACATTACACTCCTGTATCAAAATTTATTTTGACACTTCCTCCCACCCCCTTAAAAATGTAAGAATGTTAGCAATAGTTTGTGTTATTTGTCCCACAATGGGAAGTCTCCTTTAAGAGGCTTCATCGACAGCGCTTTGCAATGGAGTCATGAACCTCTGGTTAAAATCAGAAGTCTCTTTTAAGAGGCATCATTGACAGTGTGTTCCAATGGAGTCATGAACATCTGGTTAAAGTCTATGGTCTGCAACTACAGAATATCAAAAGTGAAGAATAAACAGAATGTTACTCATGATAGTCACTGAACTTACATTGTACATGTTTTGCTGTATAGTATTCTGTTAAAGTCATTATGATAACAGGGTCCTCAGTAGCAAGTGTTCTGAACTGCTTTGTTGTCTCAAAGCAATACCCCAGACCTGCAAGCTGAAAACTGCTTGATGCTCATGATAAAAACATGCTTCAGAACACTTTGTGGTTGCATCTGTTTATCTGACATTTGCTATTATAAGACTACATGAATATTAATTTACTTAACTGCAGGGCCCAGCTGAGTTCATGGTAAATGGGGGCCCCTCAAAGCTATCTGAATAGGAGGTCCCCCTGCTTCTTCTTCATCCAGTCTGCTACAGAAATGTTGCATTTAGGCAAACTGTTGCATGTGAAGTACCATTTCCTAGTTAGGATCCTGCTGAACCGGGAGATGAAAATCAGAAGTGCACTGAACAGGGGAGATCCTAGCTGTATTGATATACAATCATCTTGCTGTGTGGCATAGTAGATGAAGTCTCTTCAAAGGCCCAGATCTGCTTCCAGTGTAGAAAAGTCAGGATTTAAGAATTCCTGTATGTTCTAATTCCGTCCGCAGTTTAAGGGTTAAAGGGGTTCTTTGGCTGACACATTCACATACTTGCCTATTACACCTGGTGAGCCCCCCTCAAAATAAGAAACAAGCTAAAATACAAAGAACCTCAGTGCAGAAACACTGAAGCAAGGGTTACCCCAAAGGGTATTGACAGTAAAGCTAAGTTTCAAAGAAATGCAGAATCACACATACCCCCATAATACAAATCATCATGGGATATATACGGAAATCACCATGAACTTTTAGGCTGGTTCAGCTTTAAGCAGCAATGCATGGAGTCAAAGGGCCTCTCACACAATCTGCAAAGTGTGAAAACAGAAGACGCAGACACATGTTTCATCCTACCCAGATCTCATTAATGTGCCTCATCTGTATCACACCGCAGGAGAAATGAACCAGAGCCCTAAGGAGTTTGGGTCATGGTGAGCCCCCCTCAAAAAAAAAACAAGCTAAAACACAAAGAACCTCAGTGCAGAAGCACTGAAACAAGGGTTACCCCAAAGGGTACTGGCAGTAAAGCCAAGTTTCAAAGAAATATAAAACCACACATACCCCCATAATGCAAAGCATCATGGGATGTATATGAAAATATGTATATGATTGACCGTGTTTTTCCCTAAAATATCTTCTTTTCTTCTTCGATAAATGTTGTTTGTGATAAAGTTGGCATTTGTACTCCTTTTCTTCGAATGTGCCCCATGTGTAAGCTCAGCCCTGTTTGTAACACATGTCAACACCATTAAGAAAAAGCCATATTTTTCCACCTATATTCTTGTAGTAAGCCACTTAGTAATCCACAGGTAAAAACAATAAAAATAAAAAAATTAACCCTTCATCTGAAAAATGGGCCTCCTTGTAATCCAGGGTTTCTTCAATGCAACGTTTTCAACTCTTTTTGTAAATATGAGGCCACCTAGAAATCTACATGTAGGGTAACATAATATTTACCCCTCTTCTAAAAAAATGGGCTCCTTATAATCCAGGGTTTCTTCAATTAAGAATATTTGACTCTCTTCATAAACAATTAAGGCCACCTGGTATTCCGCTTGATTTTTTTCCAAACAAATAGAAAAAACATAAAACTAACTCCCAAAAATATGTGATATAGGAGATGAAATCTGGTTAACAGATATCTTCCTTGCAAAAGTTTTTGATGAATGCTGAGGCTGTCGCTGCAACATTCCTGATGCTGGCTACTCCATGAAGTCCTTTGCTTCAACACTCTCTTCTTGGGGCCGACGCTGGAGATGATTCCCAAATACTGCACTGCTGAGAAGGCCTGCTCAGCTCCACCCTGATCAACATGCCACCACAAACTGAATGTTACACATGTACTGTGCTGCTGTGCTTATGTCCACCAGTGCTGTGACCAATCACAGACTGTACCTTAAAAATATCTGACCAATAGTAAAAAAAAAACAATCATCTTATGTCATCTGTTGACTGATAGACTTGCTGGCTAGAGAACAGAGCTTGAAACTACCACACGGAAGAATAATGCCAAATTACAATATAGTCTGCAATAAATACAAATATATCAGGCAGATTAATATGAGCATGTGACTTTGCTCATTGCTTATCTGTTGGAGACCTACTGTATACATAAACCATGATATTGGCTTCCCTTAAATATCACAAATATGTCCACTTGTTTTCCTTGATCTCAGTGAAACCTCAATCATGGCTCTGTCACTCATGAGGTCACTGAGTTCAAGGACAACTTGTGGACATAACTGTAATACTTAAGGGAAGGCAATGTCATATCCCCTATAAAAAACTAAGATACTGAACATATAGCTAAGACAGAAAACTTCTGTGTCTAAGGCACAGAGCTAGATCAAAAGTAACTGAATTTCTGAAAGGAAATGATATGTTAGATAAATAGAAAAAAGTTGCGGAAGGAGCTAGCTTTCAGCTACTGCCTTGTAGGAACACACTGTCTCAAGCCACATAACTCGTGGGGAGCTTGGGTTGTCTTGCTCTGGATTTCCATGAGTCTGATAAAGGTGTGTTACAGCTCAGTCCTTCGGATGACACCATCATAGACTCCTTTCTACAACAAAGTCACCACCCACTGTGGAGGGAATTTCTGAAATGACAGATTATTTTTTTTCCTTTTATGACTTGGTTTAAATACCAGCTGTATTTCTATCACAGCTGGATCCCCGAGTAGCCTTTTTACCTTAAAAAATCTAGTGCCATGGTCTGAAAAAGAGGTGACAGATTGGGCTGTGCACCCTGCTATACCTCAAAATGTAGGCTCAATAATTCAAAGACAAGCTGTTTCGCATACCGACTCCAGTGTGCAAATCACAAGCCCATTTAAGGACTGGCAACTACATGAGTAAAGAAAATATCTAAAATCTTCCAAGTACAGACCTTTACTTTCACAGTCAAGGCACAGATTTTCAAAGCGGAATTGCCTAGGTAGCAAGACACGTTTTTAAGGCTGTGTCCAGTAGCAAACAAATACCCCTTAACTACTCACTCTATCACTAATCAAATGACTGAATCCAATTAGTATACTATAGAAGATTTCTATATTGTTACATTTATTGATAAACATTGTGTGATGTCCTCGAACTGTTTGTCTATTTTAGTAGAGGAGGGAGCTTACTGAACAATATCATTCAATTATGGCAACAAGTAAATGCCAATGCTATGGTACCTGACACTCCAACCATGACCCCGAGCCTGTGCACTTTACCAAATGTAAATCTCCTACACCTGAATGGGCAGCACTAACTCCTTACCTAGCTCTTCCCCACACCGAACTTCATTGATGGTTTTTAGATAAATGTAACCTTTAGAAAAGACTGTTCTGCTTCACTTAAATGTATAACCACCACATGCCTACAACTTGTTGATGTACTACTGCTTATTAAGTTTATGTACTGTTATTTCCCGGGTCGCCCCTGAAAAAGGGACCTCTGGGTCACAGTGGGCCTACCCGGTCATCAAAATTCAATAAATAAATAAATAAATAATGGTATTGTACTACCTGTAGTACCACAAATCAGAAAGCTGGTGGCAGCAGAGAGTGCACCAACAGGTTTGTAACACAGGATGGTATTCCAGGGGCTGGGTTCAATTCCCAGTAGGCCTCATGATTTCTTTCTCCCTATAGTTTGTGAGGATATATATCTAGCTTATACTCAGAAGTAAAGAGAGTGCAAAAAGAAAGTATGACTGTGTCTTTCCTCATTATAGAATGGGCTAGTAAAGGGTAATAGTGACTCACAATGGCAAAAACACTTAATAATGGGCATTAGAAAATAGTTAAAATGAGTTTATTAAAGTTATGAATAATTAAGCATTTGCACAAAACTAGTTAAAAGCAACAGGCATCAGGAGGGCAGGAGCAATAAGCCTCATACAAAACATGCCCTGAAGACGTAAGAGAAATTTTAACCACAAAAAGGTTAACGTGTAAAGTTTGACATTTGAAATAGATATCTCTCATGTAAGAAACACTAGCTATTCTTGCAAACTGAGATATTTTATGCTCTGTGCTATATTGTGAACCAGGATATGGAATTATAAAAGAAAGGCTATAATTGTTATTTTAGTGCACACTCTGGATTAAAAATGTTAGTGTTAGTCATTTTATCTGCATAATAGTGTACAATAAGTTCATAATGTATAGTTGGCCTTTGTTATGTATGGATTTCCATTTCAGCTGAAATGTTGTTGCATCACAGTTCGAAGGTCATGGAACATCATGGTACCCTTCTTTTTTTTCTATATACTGTTTATTCTCCTGGCAATGGCAGACTTGGCTCCCCATCAGTTTCAGCTCCACCACCTCCCATCACCTAACATCTCCCCAGGCTTACCTGGACAGCAGAGTACTCCCACAGATTACTCCCATGGCAGGGGTGGGAGGGGAGGGTGACCTCGCACCCCCCGAAGCTTGAAATCCAGTGCCTCCCTCCAGTGCCCTGGTGATGTGGTGGATGGGGCTCTGTGTTCAGGTGTCATGTACTGCCTGCCATGCCTTCCATTTTCCTCCAATTTCTTCCCTGACCAGCCCCAGCAATGTCATACATCAGTGTGCACATGAACATGGAGGTGCGCATGCGACCCAAGACTGTGAATCTCACCCCCTATAACTTATGTCTGACTTGGTCATCCTATGCGCTACAACCAGACCTCCACCTGGTGTCAGCCAGCAGCCGAGATGCCCTGACACCCCAACACGGGAGAGTAGAGCTGCCATAGGGCTGCTTGATCCTCTCATAGGCCTCTCCCCAGCCGACCACCAGTAACCCATGCTTGGTTCTGAACATGGGTCAACAGCATGGCACCAGGTAAGCTACTCAGCACCTCAGCCCTCCCTGCCACTGGGTTGGCTTGTGTCTTTGTACCCTTCTAAGATACAACAACATTACAGCTGATTTGGAAATCCTTGTGGCACCTAGTGTTTTACATCATGCTGCCACATGTACAGCAATAATCTGAAGTTCTGAACTGAAACCGGCAATGCTTTTGCTGCTACTGCGGAGCACTGTGAGACCACTTTCACTTTAAAAAAAGTAACAAATACAAACTATACACTTAAAAAAAATAGTGGATGGGCAACCCCTGGCATAACAAGCCTATACTGCCACCTTGGTGTTTTCCGATTACTTTAGACCTCTCTGTGGCTCAGGGCTTGTGTGCAGCCCTACAGCATGACATTTAGGTTCTGGTGGTGCACCAAACCCTTCACCACAACTATGCCCAATTTTACAATCTCGGGTGCAGTTGCAACAGTTTCCGTGATTTACAGCAGCTTGCGCCAAATATCTGGCACAAGTGCTATAAAAAAAGGTCCTTAGGATTACCAGAAGCGAGACTACAGCTAGTCAAATGTTCCATCCCAGCCTCATAATCAGTTTTTGATGTTGCATGTGTACACATGCAACACCCTTCATCTTCACTAGGGGGTGAGAGTGGTGTTACTGTGCCACCTGTGCTCCCTTGCATGCAGTGTGTCTGTTGTGCCAGAGGTTAAGGGCTGAAAGGACCTGGTTGCAGCTTAGTGGAGGAGCTACAGATATATATTGGAGGCAATATAGTGTAGTGGTTAATAGCACTGAGCTGCAAACCTGGAGAATTAGGTTTGAATCCCACAGCCACCATTCGCATACTGTGTGACCATGAGCAAGGGAGGATCTCTGATGGCTTACAGGCATGGAATGCTGTCTAGGGGTCTTAGGACCAGTAGAGGATGCTAAGAGTAAGATGAGGAGAAGAATGCCCCCTAACATGTTCAACACTCTGTCAAATGGTAGGAGGGATGGTGGGGTATGTCTAACTGTTCAAACCATTTAGGTGGTTAGGACACATTCAGTGGGATGTTCCTGGAAGGCCTTCTGTTGAGGACACCAGTGGGGGCAGGATTCCAGATAGGATGGGCTAAAGAGAACCCAATCAAGGTCTAATCATACTTTGTTTAGTTTCATACTAATACAAATATTTAAGAGTGATACTTATATTTGTAAATAGTGTAATATTTTTGAGTATTTGTGTCAAACAACTTTTGTATTGCACAATTTAATAGTTCATCCTGGATTTTGAATTAGAGAACTGATTTAATTTAGGTGGAGAATCATGACACCATCTTTAATCTATCTAATTCTGAACACGAATTACATGACTGCTTGGCAAACTAAATGTTCATATTCTTATTCAGGTAAATGTTCAACTGGCTTGGGGGAAGGTAGATTTCAGCTTTCTAATTTGTAACTTAAAGGGACAGTAAACTTTGTATGGATTGTTCAATCTGAAAGCTCCATGAAAGTTTTGAATGAGGTATTTGGCTTCCTTTGTAGTGTTAAAAGTCCCAGATATGACTAGTTAATCATCTGTAATCAAAACAAGTGAGCAGCCATTTCATGTAATCTTAAAACAGACAGTGATGTCATTGAGGGGCAAGCTGTAATTAACAACATACAGCTTGCCCCTCAGTGACATCACTTCCTGTTTCTAAGACTACATGAAATGGTTGTTGCTATTATTTGATTTATACATTACTTAGCTATTCATATCTCAAAACTCGTGTCCCCTACAGATAAACCCAATGCCTCATTTGAAAAATCTTTTCATGGGCTTTCACAATTTGAGTGACCCCTGCAATGTTTACTGTCCCTTTAAGTGTGTTCAGCAGTTTTGGATCATGCTCAACGGTTTTTGTTTGCTTCTTTGATACAGTCATGTAATGTTAATGAACACAATGCTAATGACATCTTTTTGATTCCATTATTTTGCAGCCAAATATAACAGTACAGTATATTTTGTTCTGAACAATATCTGCTGTTCTTTATCATTTATTTAACAGTATATTATGGTCTGGTGCTGCCAAAATGATTACTGTACATGCAAAGATTTTAAAACTGGAACTATTATCCAGTTTATATAGTAGTAATTTAGCAGGCAGTTCACCTCTCTACATTAAGCACATCCACTATTTAAAATTCAAGGCGAACAACAATTTAGTCATGGCATTGGAGTTACACAGTAGTGTGTTTGGCCGCACTGATAATATATTAGACAGTACGTTTTTCAAAACAGTGCTAATACTTTCATTTTCAATGTAGAAAATAATTTTTTCTGTGGTTTCACATATATTTTTTTTAACCAGGAGAGACACACTAAGCTGAAGCTTGTTTACAGGTGTTACCTGGAACACAAAGAAATTAAGTGACTTGCTCAGGGTCACACAGTATGCAAGTGGGGGCTGTGGGATTCAAAACCAGGTCTCCAGGTTTGCAGCTCAGAGCCTTAAACCACTGTGCTATACTGCCTCCTCTGTTTTACAGTCATCACAGTAATAACAGTAATGCAAAGAACTACTAGATGAAAATGTTGACTGCTGAAGCAAATATGCTTTTGTAATGGCAAGCAAACAAAAATGTCCGTGTAGGACTCTAAATAGCTGTGCCTCTCAGCGTTTGTCATATTTGGGGAAAACACCATGAAAAGTGAACAAAGCCTTATTTTTGCTTTTGTTAAGTTTAGCTCTGACAGGTAATACCACCCACTGCTAAGTAAAATGTGGTCATTCTTTAGTCTGAGACATGCAAGGGTATTTCAGAGAAATTAACTATGTGCTAGAGTGGATTTTCAGAGCTTGAAACCATGCTGTGAGAGATATTGAATGAAAGCCATACTGCTGGCAAAAACGAGTGTTATGCTGATGTTTTATCTTGCAGCAGTGTTTTGCTGCTGTAGCGATATTTCCCTAATATAACACATTTAATTAAGAAAAAGGCTTAGCTAAGAGCTCTGGATATATGGAACTCTACTAGGTCTGTGCAATTACTTGTATATTGATGTTCCATGGAGTGCAGTCAAATTCCAGATACTAAAGTCACATCTCTGAAAGCACTCGATGAGGTGCACAATGGCACTAATAAAATCCTTGTTGTACTTCCTTGTAACACATTGGCAGAAGTAATTGGCCTCTTTAAAGAATGCACGATTGTCTAAGATGCTGTAGCTGTGTCCCTATTGGAATGTTGTAGTACAACTATAACCGTTCCTTTCCTCAAGAACATACTTAAATAATTTAAAAAATAATCAGACACTACATCGCCCAAAGACAAATAAATATTCCCTTGATTAGTAACAGTGACATCTCACTAAGAACAATCGATTTTAAGTGATGATGACTATATACATTTTTCCTGGACCAATCAAGATTTATTTTTAAACCTCAATTTTGAAGTGTTAGAATACTGTAGCATATGGTAAAGTATTTTAGCATACATTTTCCTTTAGATTTTACACCAGGAGACAAATTACTATGATTCATTTTTTGCCGTGCAGTAGATTCATGGAGGAGGGTTGTGTTTTGTTTGCTTGCATAACTGCTAGTTCAAAGTCCAATATATGCCTCAAACATGTCATGGGACTGTTTAGAAAGTTTAGAATGGCTGGCATACTGGTTTGGTGGTAGTATGTTAGATTATCTTGTGGCAGACTTCACTTCATATCTTGAGCTGAGGACATATACCTCAGATCAGCAAGGGTATTTAGGACATCCCAATATGATACCTTATATGTTGCGGAGGGCAGCTGACCACCAGGCTTCTATAGGTGCCTCTTCATGGTCCAGGGAGAGGGAGCTTTGTTGGCAGGAATATGTGGTTTTGTACCCCCTCCTGCCAACTTTATTTTACATTGTTTCATCACACACATAGCAGTTGGAGTTATTACAGATCATTTATGTGTTGGTTTAAGAGGGTAAATTGAGAGAATGATTCAATACATCTGTATCAGAAATACAGAAGTAAAATGCCACCAACTGCAAGTCCAGTGGCTGTATGGCAGCCCTGGCACCCGTTAAGCTGGTGACCTCAATTTGGGAGATCTGTCACAAAGTTCAGCTTGGGGGGAAGGAGAATCAATTATCCCAAGGACAGTTGTTCTCCTCTGGGGAGGATGGATTGTATGACCTATATGGTAGGTTTGGATCCTTCCTAGGCAAAAGAAAAGGTACTAATCAGTCTGCTGCTATGACTGCTGTTATAATTCATTGAGGACATATGAGAAAATGACCACTCATCCAAGGTAAATAATGTGAAAATGGGTTTATTATCAAACACAAGAATTCAAACCACCTAACCCCACCAATGTGTTGGGGTGAAAAATTACACCTTCCTCAGGGTAGTTGGTGTTTCTTGTGCCTGTATTTTTAAAAGTAATACCCTGTTTGTCTGAATCTTGCACAAGTCTATAGTTAAGGATTTTCAGTTTTGTCTTGTTCTTTTACTTTATTCAAAGTTCCTGGCTCAGTCTACCTCCTTCGGAGCCCGAGGGTCAGGACATGAGCAGTGCCAGCATCAGCTGCACATGTGTGCACACCTACACATGTCACAGCATACTGCATCCAAGGAAAGGCACAGTAGGGGAAAAATGGCTACAGGCAAGGCAGATGTCCCCATGCCTGTCCCCCATGTCCAGTGTTTGACCCACTCTCTTGGCTCCTGGTTAGTTCTCAGGCTTCACCCTCACAGGGGCAACTTGAATGCTAGTGGTAGAGCTGCCATAGGAACTAAAGTCAGGCCACACCTTGAGGTCTCAATTTGATGAAGCAATGCAGTGGTATATCATGGGTGGCCCTTAGACCCAGGCTGACTAGGTGAAAGGGGCCTTGATTGACAGGAGGTGTCACTGGCAGAACTGAAGGAGGTCCTAGCCAGGTGGGCCTGGTGCAAAAGTAGAACTGGAAAAAAAAAAACACAACCAAGTAACAACACAAAAGAAATATGAAATTACAGCAATCTCTGTGTCAGAAACAAGGACAAAAAGTAACATGATACAAATAGCACAGAAATTATGTAATAGACCTTATTACCATCTTCAATGAGAGTCTAGGATTTAAAGAGGGCCATGACAAACAGTTTCAGTGAATGGGGTATTCAGGGATCATGCCACGTTTGTATGTCTATAAATAATTGTGGTATAGTATAAACTTTCACGTAGAAAAAATCTGATTGTGTACGGGTTTTTCTGTCTGTGGGTGGGAGTGTGCTTGTTTGAGCATGTGTGCTGAAGGATATGTTCATGCTTGACAATGAGGGTGTGAGTGTATGAAGTGCATGTCTATCCATGTGTGAGGAACTGTGTGCTAGCCCATTAAGCATACTAGTGAGGAATAAATGAGGAAACAGATTAAGATCTGGCTGTTATAAGGTACCCTTTGTGCAGGTACTTTCATGTAGATTCCTAAAATAAACACTTTATTAATTGTACACACATTTTGTTACCTTCTCTAGAGGTAGAACCTCCATCAGTGGCCAACAATTCTATGCTCACTAAAGTAGCCATTTCTATCCACGTGTCTATTCTGTGGACACAGCACCTGACTGGATGTATGCCATCTCCTTCATAAGCACTGCACCTTCTTTATTTGTATTCCCCCTGCAAGCCAACTCTGCAACCTGAGCAGTCAAACTCCAAGGGGACTTAAATTCATCAACCCAAGGGGCATGGAAATCTACTCCACTGGGGAATTTGGATCTATTAAGGTGAACTCATCCACTTCATGGTGCAGGGCAGAAACCTGGAGTGGCCCTATTTCATGTGATGAGAGGAGGCCATATCATCTGCCTAACCCCACCCATTTTCTTCCTCTCCCTCATCCTTTTCCCTCACAGTGCAGGCTGCTCACCACCACCAATGAATATCTTCTCTGGCCATTGACATGAGTCTGCCTGTATCCCTAAGGCCATACAAGCAGGCAACGTGGCAGACACATGAACAGAGACACATGAATAGAGACACGTGAATGGAGACACATGAACAGAGACACATGAATAGAGACACGTGAATGGAGCCACGTGGATGGAATTGGATTTATTGGATTCCGATTTAGGATTTTCAGATTTGCAGTCACAAAATCCTAAACTGAATCCTAAAACCCATTTTACACAGGCATTTAGAGATTTCAAATCCTAAATCCCATTTTTAGGTCCTTTTAGGATTTTAAATGGAATCAGATTAGGATTCAAGAAGTTTCTAAAATCCTAAATCCCAAAATCAGCTCAGAATTGGCCAAGTCTGAGTTTCCCTAGCAGGCTCTATATGAGCAGGCATTCTGCCCCATCTCTACCAAATTCAGAGAGCTCTGCCTGTGCTGTGCTCCCGGATTCCCAGTTCTCCACTGAAAATGCATTTTTATTCTGATCCTCCTACCCTATGCACACAATTACATGTGGCAAAGTGGGCATAGTTGTGAAACTTACAAATGCTTCTGCTCCACTTCACCTTGTGCATCCAGCCAACTAAGCTGTATACATTCTGCCCACTCTGTAGTGTGTAAGTTAAGAAATAAGGCATAACAGGGCATGGGTTATACTGGATAACTATGCCACATCTTAGTTGCAGGACTGTGAGGCATGAGGTGCAGCCTAGTGCCTTCAACCACCTGAGAATTGAGGAGGACAACCAAAATGGTGCAGGGTCTGCATCAGAAGACATATGAGGAGAGACTAAAGCAGCTTAATATGTATATCCTTGAGGAAAGGAGGGAGAGGGGGGACATGATAGAAACTTTCAAGTATCTCAAGGGAATTAACAAAGTACAAGAGGGTAGCATCTTTCAGAAAAAGAGATGTGCAAGAACAAGGGAGCACAATCTGAAGATAGAGGGGGATGACTCAGAGGTAATGTTAGAAAGTATTTTTTCACAGAGAGGGTTGTGGATGCATGGAACAGCCTTCCTGAGGAGGTTGTGGAGTCAGGAACAGTGGGAGAATTCAAGAATGCATGGGACAGGCATAAGGCAATTCTAGTGGGGTGTAGGAGGAAGTAGGCTGTTGGTTAACTAGAATCTGCAACTTATCCATCAGGTAGGGAAATGAGCAGACTAGGTGGGCCAAGCAGTCCTTATCTACTGTCATATTCTATGTTTCTATTAACCAGCATAACACATGCACTAAACTGCCTTATTGTGATGATTATCAATTGAATCCTGCAGAGGATACAAGATGGCTACAGCCACTAGTGTATTTCAACCTGGTAGTCATTTTTACTGAGCTGACAAGGCTTGATAGGTGCTGAGCAAGCAGGAGTTGTTTATTTTATTTTATTTATTTAAACATTTGGTAACCGGGAAAGGCACACTGAGCTGAGGTTTGTTTCTAGGTGTGACCCGGAAATAAGGGAAGTGGGTACAAAAAGAAAATATCATAAACAATTACAACAGCAATACAGCCACAATTACATAATATAAGTAGGACAATTACAGAGGCAAAATATGTACACATTTCATATGATCATAGGTAGGGAGGACATCGAAACTCAGTAATTAGTAAGACAGTAAATCATGGGAGATACAAAGCAGTGCAGCAAAAAGGAGGAAACAGTATAGAGCATAGAATAAATAGAGTAGAAGTAAGATAACAGGATAGGTTAGTAGTACATAAGTGCTGTCAGGTGACATGGGAGCAGGTGGGAGGAGGCAGGAGGCATAGCTGAGACATGATAGAGGGGTGTGAGAGAGAGTTGCGTAGAACAAGAGGTTAAGAATTCCACAGTGTGGGGAAATGCCCATGCTTGAGGATGGTTTAGGTAAGGAGAAGGAGCAAGTATCCCTAGAACGGAGGGAGTAGGATGCGGGTGGAGTGGGGGTGAGGTGATCCAAGAGATAGGAGGGGAGAAGGTTGAACCAGAATTTGGAGATAAAGGAGACAGAGTGAATGAGGAACCTGTGGGACAGGGGAGGGAGATTCAGAGTAGAGAGGAGGGAGCAATGGTGGGTCCTTAAGGGAGCATTTGAGGCAAAGTGGCAGAAGGCATAAAAGACAGCATCAAGTCTAGCAAGCAGGGAAGAGGGGCAGTGCAGAAGATTATGTTGTCATAATCAAATATAGGCAAGATCATTTTTGTAAGAATTTCCCGGCAGACAGGGAGGGAGAGAATCCTTGTTGCAATAAAGAATGCTAGCTTAGGGTGCAGCTTCAATGATAGATAGTCAATGTGGTGAGAGAAATTTGGTTGAGGGTCTAACCACACACCCAAGTACTTATAGGATGCAACTTAATTTAGGGGAGTACCTTCAAGGGTGGTGATGGGAGGGGAAGGAAAGGATTTTTCCAGTCATTGGGAGGTAATGAAGGTCATAAAGACCATTTTCGAGATGTTCAGTTTGAGTTTGTTGTTTCTGAATCAAGACTGGACATTGTGGAAATCCTCTTGTAGAGCAAATTTGATAGTGTTTAGGTCAGGACCAGAGGTGAAAAGGACAGTATCATCCACATACATGTGGATGAGGGAGTTTGAGCAGGCAGAGGGAGGTTGTTTATGAAAAGTGTGAAAAGGATGGGACAGAGAATAGATCCTTGAGGGATGCCTGCTTGGATAGGGAGGGAGGGGGCAGAAGAAGAGTTTGCGATTTTGACTGACTGATATCTATATGTAGGGTAAGAGGTGAACCACTGTACTGTGGGTGGGACGAGACCAGCATGATCGAGGGCATTTAGAAGTAGGTAGTAGGACACCAAATCAAAAGCCTTGGCAAAGTCGATGAAAACGGCTGCTGTAATATGTCCTTTGTTGGCAGCTGAATGAATGTGGATGGTGAGCTTATGGAGAGAAGATACTGTGGAGTGGTGCTTCCTGAAACCTGATTGGTATGGGGACAGAAAGCTAGTGGTGATGAGGAGAGTGTACTAAGCACTCTTGTACCTAAGATAGAGTGGGGAGGAGAGAGATTGAATGATAGTTGCCAGGAGTATAGGTGTCGCCATCCTTGTGGAGTGGGATCACGCAGGCAGATTTCCATGTTGAGGGTACTGTGCATGTAGATAAGGATAGGTTTGGCAGAAAGGTCAGTGGGAGGATGCTAGCAGGGGCTGATTGGTGAAGGAGGCTGGGGTGCAGGCCATCCAGGTTCGATTTTGTTGGGTTTAAGGATAGGACCGTGGTCAGTACTTCGTCGGCAGAGACATGGGTGAGAGTGACATTACTAGTGGATAGAGGTTACGGGAGGTGGGAGTTTGTTGTCAGGTGGCAAGGGAGAGGCTTGGTCCGGGAGGGCACATGTTGTGAAGAAGGTGCTCATGGCATCTGCCATTTGGGAGGGGTCGGTGATTTTGACACTGTTGAGGTTTATAGAGGGGATGTGAGATTGAGGGGTAGGGTTTATGATAGAGTGGACAATATTCCAGAAGGAAGAGAGGCGATTGTTTCTTAGGTGGTTTTTAAAGTAGGCAGCTTTTGCTTGTCTGATGGCTTTGGTACATAGGTTTCTACCAGCATTGAAGACTTATTTGGAGTGAACAGATTGGGTGGATTTGAAAGCCGACCATGCTTTGTTGCATGATTTGCATGGGGCAATTATTGGGGCAGAGATCCAGGGGTGGTGGCGATTTCTGACTTATGCTTTTATAAGCGGGGCATAGACATTCCAGATGTTGGTGAAAATGTTTGTGAAATGGGTTAGGGCAGCGTTGACATCAGTGGAGGAGCACATAGGAGTCCAGTTTGTGTTATGTAAGTGAAAGAGAAGGGAGTTTATGTTGAGGGAGTGTAATGGACAGCCACGCCACCTTTGACAAAGTTGCAGCTGAACTCATTACTGCACATAACCCAGGTGCGGTAGGAGTGATGCTCGCATACCCTGTGAAACAGAATGCAAAGGAAAGTCCAGCGACCTTCCAGCAGAGGCTTTGGATGGCCTACTGAGCAGGAAAGAATCTTGCAGGAGAGGTCACTGATGCGGACCTTATTGAGTACCAAACGTTGTTCCTTTGGAACATGATCCCTGCAGTGCAAGAGAACTACTTATCCCACCACAGAGAGATTTGTCGATATTCTTCAGAAAACCAAGAGAGTTTATCAACTCTACATCCATGATTGAAGCTTCGGCTCCAAGAAGGTAGCCGCCGTAGAATCCATCCTAGAGACCACCTATGCACTACACGGTGGAGGGGCAGGCACAAGAGAAAGAGCCCCTTCCCACAGATCACCAACAACCCCAGCAGGCCCAACAACAATCCTGGGGCAGGAACTGGAACTACCACAAAAACAAGAAACACCAGAAAAATAATAAAATAATAAGGGTAAACAACAGAAACCAGGCCCTTCGTATAGGGAAATAGCCGATGAGAACCAAAGCCTCTGAGACCTTCTTGGGAAAGTGCGCTGTCTCAGTTAGGGCTCTTGCTGCAGTACAACCAGGAGAGCAGGCCTCCAGAGGCTGTGGAGATACTGGAAATCCAGGTTCTTAGGCCCCTACAGGCCTGAACCCAGAAGCTGCTCCCTATATAGCATCAGTACAGCATGGTAAAATTTTTCACAGGAACCAGGCCCAAACGCTCTTTCAAGAGATTCCCCATGCCTCCACTGGTACGGATTGACAATTATAGGCCCCAGTCCGTGTTGTAAACAAGCTAGTCTTGGATACAAATGGAAGGCCCTGTACAGAGGCCAAGGTACTTACAGTATTGCTGGATACAGGCGCGGCAGTGTCTGTATTGCATGATGACAACCCAGACACATCACCTTGATCCCCTGGACAGAAGACCAATATGTCTGGTGCATACGGAACTAGGCTACCTGCGTGCCGCTCCCTGCCACTACCTGTGACACTGGGACACCTGAAGACGTATCATACCTTTCAGCTGATGGTACTGCGTGCTCACCCTAGTATTATCGAAATTAACTTCTTGACACCACACAACTGTGTGGTAGATCTGGCCAACATGTTGCTGATACAGATTCAGGGACAGTACCACACTGTCATTATTCCTGACTCACATGCGATTACAACAATAGCCGCCAATGACAAAAAGTATGACGTCATAGATTTAAGAACCACCAGCTTTTACAAAAGCTCCTTCCCATCCTACAAAGGTATCTGGAGGCATTTGCCACCAACAAGCATGATTGTGGCAAGATGCATACTGTAATTGAGGTGACAGGCCCAGCCCATGATAGGCAAAGGCAATATCCTTTTCCATCTGAGGCCTTGCCTTCTCTTAGGGGAACAATCAAATCACTTCTCAAGCAAAGGGTAATCGGGACATGTGTTTCCACTGCAAATTCTCCAGTGTGGCCTGTGAAGAAAACCATGGGCTCATGGAGTCTTACAGTTGACTACAGGAGACTAAACCAGGTCGCCCCTAGCTGTGCCCCAATGGTGGCATCGGCACCAGATGTGCTTCGACTACTGACCCCTGACCAACAATGGTTTAGTGCCCTGTATATTTCCAATGGTTTCTGGTTATTGCCATTGGCCCCCAAGAGTTAATATAAGTTTGCCTTCACCTTTGAAGGTAGGCAGTACACGTGGACCTGCTTACCACAGGGGTTCCATAACAGCCCCTCCCTATTCCATCTGCACATGATGGATGCTCTTGAGGGTTTCTCTACACCCCAGTGCCTCTTGCAGTATGTGGATGACCTGTTGCTGGCCACAGCCAGATGGGAGCAACACCTGGACTTCTTGGAACTATTTACTGACTCTCATTCAGAGGGCAGGCCTCAAATATAACCCAGCATAAGCACAAATTTGCCAGAAAGAGGTACTCTTTCTTGGTCAGAGGATAACAGACAAAGGCAGAAGCCCCACCTGGAAGAAGATACAGGGATTACAGGATTTGCCAGTCCCTACCAGTGTGGCCACCCATAGCAGATTCTAGGTATGGTAAATTATTCCAGAGATTTTATTTGTGATTTTGCTCAGAAGGCCGCCCATCTGTATGAACTACTGAAAAAGAATGTTTCCTGGACTTGGGATCCCATACATAGCCAAGCAGTGATGTCACTGAAGCAGACCCTGGCCTCAGCTCCAGCTTTGGTCAACCCCGATCCAGCCTTGCCATTCCATCTGGAATCTGCCACCTCTGACATTGCAATGTCTGCAGTATCGGCCCAGAAGGTCATGGCACCCTAAGACCCCTTGCATATGCATCACAGCTTTTGACCTCAGTTGAACAGAAGTACAGCCTTTGTGAAAGGAACCTTCTGGCTACCTACTGGGCTGTCAAGCACTTTTTGTATATCATTGGTTGTTCCCCTCTAATCATCAATGCAAACCACACCCCAACAACCTTCCTACTCTCAAAGGATGGATCAGTCTCTAATACCAGGCTGACACACTGGTCCCTCCTTCTCCAGGATAGGGACATTAAGGTTCACCCAACCAAAATGCCATCCATGCTGGTGCATGGCCTCCTTTCCAAGGAGAATCACATGACTGTACACTGTAGCCACCTGATCTACTAGATCCAGGCCCTTTCCTTCCTGCTACACCACACTTACTTGAGAATACCTCATTGTGTTGCATTTTTACAGACAGCTCAGCCTCCTATTATCAGGGAGAACAGGTAGCAGGGATGGTATATTCGTGATTTACCCTTTTGCTAACACTGTTAAAATTTCCAAACGTTGCAGTGTAGCGTCATCACAGTATGCAGAAATGGCAGTGGTGGCCTGTGCCCTTGAGTTCATCCAGCATATAACTGGGGATACCATCATTTTTACAGACTCTAACTGGGTTTGTTGTTCCTTTACAGAATTTCTCCCTTTCTTGCAGAAGAACTCCTTTACCTCTTCTGATGGCACCCCAGTGAAACATAAGGAACTGGTAATATATATTCATTCACTGGCACAGAAATTTGTGTACAAACTCTATGTACACAAGGTTAAGACCCACTCCATACATGATCCCTATCATGCCTTCAATGACACAGCTGACACCCTTGCTAAGGAAGGGGCCCGAGAGGGGGACACCTGGATGATGGATCATCCAGAAGCCAGAGCAGCTGTGCACATTGCAGCCATCAGGAAGAAACCTGAACCCTTCTCCCCCTTGGATTTGTCAGAAGCCCAGCATGCTGACTCTGAACTCAAGGATGTGTTCAGATTTCTGGACAAAGGCACCGAGAAGCATCTACCTGCCCATAACCCATATCGAAGGCATGAAAGTAAGTTACACTTGGCCCCAGATGACAAGCTCATTTGGTACTGACCAGATGACACCACCACAAAATTATGGGTGGTCCGTCATCACCTTAGGTCCTAATTTTTGCACCAACTACATGACACCCCCACTGGTGGACACCAGGGAGTGGAAAACACACTTCAAATGCTCAAGACCACCACATAGTGGCCTGGTATCACCAAGGATGTCAAACAGTACATAGATAACTGTCTTGTTTGTGCACAAAACAACCCTATCCCTACCAAAAGAAATGCCAAACTACTACCACAAAGGCATTCTGGTCCTTGGCATGCTTTACAGATCGATTTTATTGGTCCCCTCACCAATACCAGTAGAAACAACAAATACACCCTTGTAGTAACTGATCTTTTCTCTAAGTGGGTTGAGGCTTTCCCCACTAAGACATGCACTGCAAAAGCCACTGCCAAAATCCTGGTGGAACAGATTTTCTACTGGTGGGTCCTACCTCTTAAGGTAGACGCCGGCAAAAGAACCAGTTTTACAGGTGAGTTGATGAAACAAGCCCTTGAACTCCTTGGAGTTTATCAAAAGTTCCACATACCATACCACCCACAATCATCAGGTCAAGTAGAGAGGGCCAACAGATGGATTAAGCAAATGCTTTTGAAATATATTGAGGCAATCCTAAGGATTGGGATTCCCCACTACCGTTACTCCTTATGGCAATTGGGGCACACACTCAGTCACCACTCAGTTGACACCATTTGAGGTGATGACTGGTAGAAGTATGAGATTACCTGAACACCTGTTGTTTGACCTAATAACTGCCACCCTATATCCTTACTCCCCACCCTCTCTAAGCTTCTGGAAAAAGTTGTCAATACCCAGTTTAGACAGCACATCAGTGATCCACACCTACTAAATCCTGCCCAGTCTGGCTTTCGCCCCCATCATAGTACCACCTCAGCACTTGCTAAGGTCATGGATGACTGGCTGAGAGCTCTGGATGATGGAAATTATGTGTGCGCTCTGTTTCTTGATTTCAGCAAAGCATTTGACATGGTAGACCACTCATTAATCCTGGTTGTTCTAAGGAAAAGTGGCATCAGTGACATGACCCTAGAGTGGTTCTCTAACTACCTTTCAGATCGTCACCAGCAGATTAAGGCAGGGGGGGATTTTTCCACCCTCAAAAATCTTACTAGAGGATTACCGCAAGGGTTCATCTTGGGTCCTTTCTTGTTCGCCATTTACATAAATGAGCTTGATGCTAGTGTCAAGTCAGCTGACATCCACCTCTTCGCGGATGATACCGTGTTGTATGTAACCAGATCTACTCTGGAACTCGCGTGCAGGGACCTCCAACCAGAATTTAATAATTTACAGAACAATCTCCTTTACTTAAAACTCCTGTTCAATGCTAAGATGACAAAGGCCATGATTTTCGCTCCTGTGGCAAACTCCTCCACCCCACCATTTTGGGATCAGCCCCTCAAATTCACACCTTGCTTGGCGAAGTGCTGGAATACGTCAATTTCTTTAAATGCCTGGGGGGTATGGATCGACCCCAAACTCTCTTTCAAACTCCATAGTGAGGAACTTTCCAAAAAACTTTAACAGAGGCTCAGGATTCTCTTTAGAATCAGGCATCTATTAACATATGAGGGGAAAATCAGGTTGGTACAAACAACGTTCTTGCCCCTCATTGACTGCGCAGACTTTCTGTATGGAAGTAGCTCTAGCACGGCCCTTGCCAAAGTCGACACCCTGAACCATCAAGCGCTTAGTTTCATCACTGATGCCCCCTACTCAACACACCACTGTACCCTTTACAAAAATATAGGCTGGGGCTCACTTAGCCTCAGATGACACAAAAACTCTGTACTCTGGATCTTCAGGGCCATATCCAACAAGCTGCCCCAATATATCAAGGACTGCCTACCCATTCACATTCCTGGTAACTACCTGTTGAGAAGCTTAACTCGAATCACCCTGTATATCCCCAAAGTAAGGACTCACTTTGGTCATCCAGAAATTAGCCATGCCTTACCAGACCTCTGGAACACTGCTCAAAATATATTGCAGCTTGCTACTCCCGTATCAATAGCTGCTTTAAAAAACTAATTCAACGGTCTTTCCTGGAGCCCTGTAACTGTTTCTGGCATTGACCCTCTGGCTCTTCTACGCATCTACTTGTCCCCCTCCCTGTCTGCTTTCTAAGGGTTATGAGGGCAGGAAGGAGTGGAGGGTTACCAAGCTATGCAAGTCACTCCGGCCTTGGTGACCAGCATCCCCTCCTACCATCCTGTTCTCTACCATCTTCCTTTGTCTAACTGATGACATTCTACCCTCCTGCCTGATGCATCCTGCTCAGTGGGACATATAATTTGTACACATTGTATATATCAATGCATACTGCTTCTCTACTGCTGTAAATATTTCTTGTATTTATTGTACTCACCAGTGCACATTGTATCTCCCTATGCTTGTATACCATGTACATACTTGTTACCCTGTAATGACTCGTGTTCTGTTGTAAGAATTGCCTTAAATTCTCGTGTATCATATGTCTTTTGTGTGCCATAACCCAGGTCAATCTTGTAAATGATTTTTTTCTCAACGATGTTTCGCCTGGTTAAATAAAGATTTGATTGATTGATTGACCTGAACACTTCCACCGCAGATCGTGTCTCTGTGGACCAATATGTGGAAAAGTTGAGAAAAGACCTAATACACACTCATTTGTATGCTGCAAACTGCATGGGCAAGGCCCGGCAACAGTCCAAAATTCAGTTTGACAAACATGCCCAAGAAGTGGATTGGCAAGTTGGAGATCAGGTAATGGTTCTCAGATTTGCACATCCAACACACTCTTTCTCCAACAAGTTGGAAGGACCCTACCAAACTGTCAACAAGCTCAATCCAGCAGTCTATCAAATTAGATTCATGCAAAACAACAAACTGACTGACAAATGGTTACATGCAAACCAGTTGAAACTGTATAAAAGAGTATAATTACTTTTCCTCACCCCATTGGGTGGAATAGTACTAACCTTGCCAATGTTTGATTTTCCTTTTCAGATACATTGACAAGATGACTACCTTGTTCCATTTTCTCCTCATCTCAGGAGTACTCCCCTGCATTGAAGGCAAGGTAAATCACATCCTTCCTCATCTTGATTTGCCTGCAACTACCCCAGAGGGAGTCTCCATCTGCATGGGGTCATAATGTCGCAAGACATTATGCCACATGGCAAAATCTCGCTGCCAATACAGCACGATTACTGCCATGCAGCATGTCTTTTTTCTGTGGGGGTCTCTGCCGCCCATGCCCCCCATTACAGGGGGCTGTACCCTTGAACCCCCCCCACTAAGGATTCTCAACTCCGGGAGGGGGGTTACCTCAGGGAGTGCCCAATGTTTATAAAAAAATACAATGTCTGGGACTGGGAATCAAACCCGGTCCCAGACACAGAGCCTGGGTTCCTGCTGCTGTGGCTCTGTCCAGTGATGCAAAATTATTCCCAAATGGTACCTTGTCCTTACACCAAACCTCTTTTAGACATTTAGGTTTATACAATATTACTGCCTTAATTGACCCTTCATATTGTAATACACCTTCTAAGGATTCTGCCATGAAATTTTGTGCCATACAGAACATGGCCTCAGCTGACATGTATTTATCTGTGTTACCCCACACTGAGAAACAATTTTTGGAATGTCCAAAACTAGTGATGCATGGATATCCAACCCGGAGATCTGATCCAGTCGGATATCAGGCTTTTTCCCCATATCTGACCCAATCGGATAATGGTGTTAAATCAGGTCGGGTTGGGTGGGAGTCGGCAGCAGCAGAGAGAGAGAACAATTGGCCATTGTCTTCTTTGCATAACTACAATTAACAGCAGGCATGACAAACGAAAATGATCCATTGTGGTTTGGTTTAAGTCACTGAAGAGAAACGAATGACTCGCTGGAGTCACCTGGTCTGCTGAAACCTCAACACCACTGTCACTGCTACAGCACCCTGAACTCACAATGATGATTAAGTGTTACTGAAAAACTAAAACATGTGTCATAAGAAAGGCAACAGTGGTAGCTCAGCTTTGTTTGCAGACCTGTATTCCTGGTAAGAGGTGCGGCTCTGCAGGCTGTCAGCAAATGTCGACCCGTCTTGTGCTGTCTCCTCCAATTTCCCCTTCTGACCAGGAACTTGCTGCTTCCAATGATTCAGGAAAGAGCTGCACAGGCTTGGCATAAAGGCACTGAAGAATGAGAAGATTGGTTATGGAACGCTCCGTCATCATCTCCACAGATTTAACCGGGCTGCAAAGCAGGTAAGCCTGATGCTGTGTCTGGGGAGCCACTTGCTCTGTGGATGACCAAGGTGTGTGTCCTGAGTCTTAAAATATGATTTTTCAAATTTATTCTAAAGCTGTCAGCTGCTGTTAGGGTTTTGCTGTAGAGTCAGACGTGTGCTACGAGAGCATACCTTTTTAACTTGCATTAATTTCCAGCCCACCTCATTTTGCTGGTTGTAAGCATGTTATGGCAGGTTAGACAGATGACCCATGTCACATCAGTAATTGCTTAATTCAATTTCTTATATAAAATTGTGGAAGGTTACTGGTATGGCTACTGAACCACTACACACAGCACTGTTCAGGCTCAGTCAGCCCACTAACCACTATCCGACCCGATGTTGAACCGATCCGGTCAGATATTAAATGCAGGATATCTGGTCTAAAAGTGATATCCATGCATCTCTATCCAAAACAAAACCCTGGTCCTCATAGTGGTCTCACAGCCACCGCTTTACCTGGCACACTTATTAACAACTTACAATATATGCATATACCAGTTTTGTTTAATTTGACTTACTGGAATATGAAGGAATTTGGTATGTGTCATACTACTAACACATTGTTATTTTATAGTACTTTGTTACTTGATAGCTTAGCAGCTTTTCAGATTTGTAATCAAGACCCTATTGCAGGGGTACATACCACTGAGCATAGAGGCAATTTTAGGAGAAAACCTATTTCTCAGAACCCTGATTCGCAAAGTCATAAAATAAACACACGTGACACATCGGATGTCACTGGTGCCACAGGCACCCTTACTGATCTCTTTTGTACTACAATGTCTATTTGGAATAAAGCAGACATTGCTACTATCAAAGCACATTCACAGAAGTTTGAAGCTGGTATGATCAATGACATCATACCTCCATTATTGCATGGTGTAGATGGCCTTAGTCAGGATGAAAGATACACTGTATATAATATGCACAATATTGCTAGGGCATTTACAGATTCTAAAGAAAAGATTAATGCCCTTATTGCACAAAACAATAAGGAGGCAGATAAGCAATACATTGCCCATGAAATATTATGCTCTGCCTATGGGTCATACATTACCACTACCATCAACAGCCTCTTCCGTGACCTGGAATCCGGAAGAATCCCTGATGTCATACACGATAGACATATCTTTAAATGGCACTGCCCTCACTGCAAATCCCCTAACTGTGTTGTCATGTGTATGTTACAATCTGTTTCTATTCTTATTTCTACTACTAGAAATTTAGGATTTGTGACCAGGCACCCTAATAGTGGTCCTTGCTTTACTTCTAAGAAATATTCTATTAAGGACACTATGCTTGTGTCTTTTACTGTTTCTTTGCCATGTTTTGATCCCAATACAGCTGTATTTGATAAACTAGCATCCTCACACTTCATTGGGCACCTTGATGATGACGTCTACAGAGAACGCCTCAACTTGCCACCTCTTCTGGTTTTTCATCCTCTTCTGGCCGCATGGGTCTCACCGCACACAGACTGTTATGCTAAGAAAGGGTATATTTATTTGTATAGATGTGATGTGTTTGATGTTATTAAACCTGTATGTGGATATTCCCCGGACAGTATCGATTGGTCCTTTTCCATGGACGATGACATCACCACCAATGGCACAAAATACCAGGACTCAACATCTGCTCCAGACGCTTCTCGATTGTACCAGTCTTACTGGAAGGAGGTTCATCGCCTGTCAACACAGATTTCCAACCAGACTTACACTTGCCCAGTACAACTACAAAATTGGAGACGTCCTACTGTGAAAATGCAATATAATTTGGATGGTGAATTTTGTGTGGTAACTAATTTTAAACAATTTACTTATGGAACTGAGTTATGTCTTATTACCCAACCCAATTTCTGCTTCGTTCCTCACCAGACAACTATTATTGGGCACACAATTATTACCCCTATTCCCCATGTGGAACCAGATATCATTGATGGTGACCCTGATTATCTCCTTACTCTTTCAGAGTACTTACCTTACTTTAATGTACATATTGATCCACTGACTTTAACACTGAAGTCACTTTTAGACAGGAAGGACTCTCACGTCATCCACATCAGCATTAATATGACCAAAGTTAATGAAGCAATATATGATCTTATTAATGATGGTGATTTTAATAGTACACTTACTAATACTTGGTTAGAGGTTACCTTTAAAGGTTTTGTTATTATACAAGCATTTTTGATATTTTTCCTTATCATTATGCTTTGCTGCCTCCGGCGAACACTCTGCCTACACCGTGAGCAGCTGGAGTTCCTTTACAAGGCTTGTGCATCAGGTCTTTAAACGACACCAGCTCTCTCTCCACTTCCCTACATTTGTTTGTGTTGCCCCTTCTGAGACAACGGGGGAATGGTACATGAGGTCTCTGCACCCTAATTGGTAAACCAGAGGTACACCACAGACAGGTAGCATTTATGTACATGTTCTATAAACATATAGGGCTAAGGACATCAACTGTACAAGAGTAGATGTCAGAATATGTATGCACATGATTGCTATAAGCTTTACCTTCTAATACACAAATGCATTTCTTGCTTACAAGATGTTAGGACACTTGTGTCCTTGTAGTGTTATGATATATGAGTCGGCATTGCCATGTTCTGATGATTTATACTACTACACGGCCATGTACAAACTGTACTTTCTTTATTTTCACAAAGTGATGACTATAACAAAATTGTATAATTAAGCAATAATGCCTGACAGGGTGTGTGTCGTGCTGGGATAATGTCACGCCTCAGGTGGTTGGGCAAGAGGCCGCAGGGCGAGTGTGTCCAACAACTGAGGTGTGACGTTATTCCAAACGACACACATCCTGGAGGGCATTATTGCTATTATACAATGGCTCGTTGTTATACAGAATAAAAAAAAATCATTTTAAAGATGTTTTTGTGTGGAAAAATATTTTAGTTTTTTAAGAGCAGATGAAACAATCAAGCTCTAGATGCTCAACATCATCTGCAGGTTCACAGTAAGGCTGAGACTAGACCCATGATGTTGTACTGGGATAACATCATGGGTCCAGCCCAAGACTGACCAATCAGAGTCCAGGATTTTTTCTTGCCATTGTATAATGTTATCTAGGACTGAGGAGCCACCTCTGATTTAGTCAATAGGGCTCACCTCTGTAACTAGAAATGTTTCTATCTTACAGTAACTATGGTAACTATCTTAGGTATATAGTGTGAGACATTACGCCTTCTACCTCCGAGACTCAGAGATTTCTACACTCCTCGAGGCATAAGGAATGCATAGCATTGGCTCCCAATTCATAATGGTAAGAACTGCTTAGGGCAACTGTGATTTTCCTTTTGGCAGTAATAAACAAGATTTATTACACTTATGCAACGTGTTTGTGATTTCTTGCATTCCCATTATTGCCAAGAACCTGAGAGTGAGGGTTTAGACCTCCTGACAGAGCTAAGACCGTAACTGTGGTAGAACACAGAAACATAGAAACATAGAAACATAGACTTTGACCGGCAGATAAGGACCGATAGGCCCATCTAGTCTGCCCATTTCCCTACCTACAGGATAGGCCGCAGATCCTATTTAACCAACAGCCTATATCTTCCTGCCCCCCACAAGAATTGCCTTATGTCTGTCCCATGCATTCTTGAATTCTCCCACAGTTTTAGACTTCACAACTTCCTCAGGAAGGTTGTTCCATGCATCCACTACCTCTCTGTGAAATAATACTTCCTCACATTGCCCCTGAACCGCCTCCTTCTATCTTTAAATTGTGTCCCTTGTTCTTGCAAGTCTCCTTTTCTGAAAGATGCTACCTCTTGGACTTTGTTGATTCCTTGAGGTACTTGAAAGTTTCTATCATGTCCCCTCTCCCTTCTTTCCTCAAGGGTATACATATTAAGCTCCTTTAGTCTCTCCTCATCACGGCTTCTCTGCAGACCCTGCACCATTTTAGTTGCCCTCCTCTGGACTGCTTCTATCCTGTCTATGTCCTTGCAGAGATGGGGTCTCCAGAACTGGACACAGTACTCAGATGGGGTCTCACCAACTGTCTGTACAGAGGATAACAACTTCCTGTTTTCTGCTGCTGCTGCCTCTCCCTATACATCCCAGTATACCCCGGCCCTCCTACTACCTTCTCACATTGCTTGCTAACCTTAAGGTCATCTGATATGATTACCCCAGGTCCCTTTCCTGTTTTGTTGTTGTTACTACCTCCCACCCATTGTGTATTCTTCCCCTGGGTTCTTTGTTTCAGGTGCATTATTTTGCACTTTTTTGCATTGAACCTAGCTGCCATACGCCTGACCATTCCTCCAACCTTGCCAAGTCCCTTTTCATCCTTTTCACGCCTCCTGTGTATCAACCCTGTTGCAGATCTTTGCGTCATCTGCAAAAGGCATACTTTCCTTCCAGTCCCTCTGCAATGCCACTGATGAAGACATTAAAAGGACTGGACCTAATACTGAACTCCTGCAGGTACCCCCACTAGTAACCCTTTCTTCAGAGTGGACTCCATTTACAATTACCTTTCTGTGTCCTGTTGTCCAGCCAATGTTTTACCTAGGCTACCACCCTGGGACCCACTCCCAGGCTGGTTAATTTGACTAATAATCTTTTGTGTGGGACTGTGTCAAATGACTTGCTAAAGTCTAGGTAGGCCATGTCCACAGCCCTCCTGGTCTACTACTTTGGTCACCCAGTCAAAGAAATCTATTAGATTGGTCTGACATGACCTTCCAGCTGTGAACCCATGCTGCCTTGGATCCTGTGCTCCACTGACCTCTAGGTACTCAACTATTCTTTCCTTCAAGTGACTCCATCACTTTCCCTACCACAGAGGTCAGACTGACAGGTCTGTAGTTTCCTGCCTCTGTCTTGGTCCCACTTTTGTGAAGGGGAATCACATCCGTCTTCCTCCAGTCCTCGGGTACCACACCATCCTCCCATGATTTATTAAAAAGAGTAGCCAGCGGTTTCACTAGTTCCTTCCTTAATTCTTTTAGAATTCTGGGGTGAATTCCATCAGGACCCATTGCTTTGTCCACCTTCAGTTTTAGGTGAAAGGTTAGTAAACATTAAAAATTAATATAGAAAACATAATTTTACATAGAAACGTTCATTTATTGGATATGGTAAAAATAGTAAAATGTAAACTGAACATATTTCTGCAGTGTGGTATGAGGTTGTAAAAGGAGCTGAATGGGATTCAGTGTTAAACAAGTTGAACAATATCATTTAGGAAAACCTATATTTATTATACATAAACAACTTTTTATTCTTAATTTTCATTTTTTCAATTGGGTTAAATAATGTTCATTTTTTTAGCTTGATATATATGCAGGTGAGAACCCTGCTGGATATAGATCTTTAGGCACAAATTACAGCTAAGATACCTATGTATGTGAGCAGGATGTGTAGAGAAATACATAAAAAAGTATTATTTATTAATTTTCATAGCCAGCAAAGGTACCCTGATGAAATGAAAATATCATGAACTGTTGGCTTGTGTATCTGGCAGCAAAATCAAATATTAAATATACCATGTAGTGGAGAGTGGGCCATTTTTCCAACTTTCTGGAATTTCTGCTACCCGCTGTTGGAAGACGATCATCCCACTTTGTTTTGTGTTTCAGATTTCCAGAGCCATACTGACGGTTGGATTCTAATGAACTATTGACTAGTTCTAATAAATCAATGCCTGGCTCTTTGTTTTGAACTGAGCAGTAGATCAAAGACCTTGTATGTCATGTGACTTGCTCTGGTCAAGTCAAAGACCAAGATTTTGTTCTAAAGTTTGATAAATCAGAATTTAGGTCAGATGCTAAAAGGAAAACATGAGATAATATAAAGGTATTAAAACTTTCTATCACCATTTAAGGCTGGACACTGTCATGTACAATACTTTAATTAGAATCTAAACTACAAAGACCTTATATGAAAAAATAAAACATTTTTGTTAATTATTTGCATTCTGCTTATCCTCGGCATCTGTTGCCAATGAATTTGAATGTCTAATTCTCAAAGTGGAAATTACACAGACTACTGCACTCTGCATAATAGGATGCTACAGAGCACCGTCTGCTGGCCTTCAGCTTGTGCCATATCTAAGTGACAAGTTGGGACGGGGCTGCCAGAAACTATTATCCAAGAAGACCTCAACTTTGACTGGCTCTCTAATGCAGCAGCCCCACTTGCATCCTTCTGTGATGCACATGGGTTGACACAACTTATTACTGAACCAATGTGCCCAAACGTGAAGAACCCCAGTAAAACCACCCTTTTGGATGTGCTAATGGTGAGCAAACCTCATCTTTTCTCCCACGCTGATGTCTTCTTCTCAGACGCCAGTGACCATTGTTTTATTGCGGGAGAAAGATCAACCAACAACTCATCACCCATTACCAAGTTTTCTATGGAGAGATTCAGGTGCAACTTCAATGAACCTGTCTATCTAAATGAGCTTAAATACTCCCCTCAGTGGTAGGATTTCTACCTGGCCAAAACAGTTACGTCAGCTTACAATATCTTCCACTGCATTCTATCGAGGGCCCTTAATAAGTATGCTCCTTTGATTAAAGTTTGAACTAGGAACAAAACCAGTAAATGGTTCACCCCTCAAATCAAGTACTTGCTCCTAGAAAGAGATAAGCTCTGGAAAAAAGCGCGCAGGCCGAACACTGCTAAGGATTGGAATCAGTTCAGGAGACTATGAAATTTATGCACTAAAACAATCAGAGAATTGATGGCTACCTTCTTCAAATCCGAACTCGACTCTGCCACAAAGAGCCCAATCAAGCTCTGGAACACTATTAACGATCTGCTAGGCCACTCCCCAGGAAATTCACTCCCGACCCAGATTACCTCTGGCAACTCAACTATCACTGAAAAGATGGATATACTTGACGCATTTAATAACCACTTTGCTACTGCAGACATGGCATTTGATAACTCCCCTGCAAACATACTTTGCTCCCAGACTGCCAACCACCTTCCTGAAACACAGATCGCTTCTTCGCCTTTCACGCTTCAATCTGCCTCACTGAAAGAGGTAGAGGACCTCTTGCTACAGTTGGACATTAGAAAAAGTCCTGGGGCCGACACCCTAGACCCATACTTCCTAAAAATTGCCTAGCATGTCCTAACAATACCCGTCACCCACATTTTTAACTTATCCCTGTCCCAGGGCACCTTGCCGCCTGTATAGAAGACAGCGCATGTCATACCACTGTTCAAATCAGGTGACCCCTGTGATCCCAATAACTACAGGCCAGTTTATCTCCTTCCAGTCCTGTCCAAGCTCCTGGAGAAAATTGTAAATGCACAGCTGAGGACTTACCTTGAATTTATGGAACTGCTAAATCCTATGCAGTCCGGATTCACAGCTAAACATAGCACTATCACAGCCCTCGCTAAAGTAACCAATGACTGGCAGTGTAATCTTGAGAACAAAAACTTTATTTGTGCTGTTTTCTTTGATCTAAGCAAGGCTTTTGACACCGTCGACCATAGTCTGCTCATCTCCTCCCTACAAACCATAGGTGTGGACCCCTCCTCTCTGTGTTGGTTCACTGACTATCTTACAGGGCGCCTTCAATAAGTTAAAGCTGAAGGAGGCTTGTCTCCCTTAAAAACTCTTCAAAGAGGGGTACCCCAATGATCTATACTAGGGCCCTTACTATTTGCAATCTACATTAATAATATTGACCACTGTATAAAAGAAGCCAGCATCCATCTGTCTGCAGATGATACAGTTCTCTATGTGAGTCGCCCAACACCCGAAGCTGCCTGCAATGATCTACAGTCAGAAGTCAATCTTTTGCAAAGCCAACTTCTCCAAAAAAAGCTACTCCTCAACACCAAAAAAACTAAAGCGATGGTCCTCTCTCCATTCATCTGTACAGCAAACCCTGTGTCCAGTGGGACAGTTCCCCAAATTACCACAGTTCTAGATGAAAAACTAGAATTTGTTACAAAATTCAAGTATCTGGGAGTCTGGATAGACCACACTCTCCTTCATTGAACATATCGAGGACTTGCTAAAATGACTCCGGTAAAGGCTTGGTCTGTTTTTTAGAATCAACCAATTTCTCACTAGAGATGCCCAGCAACAACTGGTCCAATTCACTTTCCTATCACTGGTTGATTATGTTGATTTCCTGTATAGCCAATGCCCCAACTCTTACATGGCAAAGCTGGACACCCTCTACCATCGAGCACTGAGGTTTATAACAGGACTTCCCTTCGCCATGCATCACTGTACCCTATATGCAGCAGTGGGGTGGACATCACTAAAGCTCAGGCACCACAGAAATGCCACTCTCTGGACCTATAGAGCTATCTCTAATAAGCTGCCTCACTATATCTCCTGCTGTCTTCCCCTGAGTGTAATCGGGAAATACGAGCTAAGAAGTTACTCATTTATAACACTTAAAGTACCCAAAGCAAAATCCTGATTTGGCAGGGCAGCTATAAGCTTTGTGCTGCCTACCTTATGGAACGATCTGCAAAAAACTCTCAAATTAAGCACTCTAATCTGTTTAAATGCCTTCAAAACACTATATTTCCGTACAATCAGAGAAGCGTGTAACTGCTTCCTCCACTCAGATCCAGTACCGGTGCCTGCATTGGTATACAGCCCTGCCTAGACCCAACTTTAAGTACTGACCCTCCAGCCTGCTCCTCCCAAGCCTAAATGTCCTATCTTCCATATCCCCTTGACTTATTAACTCTATGCCCTACCATCTCCTAATTTTTCCTATATCAGATAGGAGCTCATTACCCCTGGGTTGTGACAACCTCCCTGCCCTGTATTTTATATCATACAATCCCAGGGCCCACACACTAATTTCCTCCATCCCCCATCTCTATATCCCATTTTCCCAGCTCTGCTCTGTGCACCGTGCCCTTCTAGCCTTTCTCCCCCTACCTCCCTCCCTTCCCCCTTACCTCCGCCTCTACCTTGTGTATTTTTTTTCCAACAACCTTATATCACCTGCCTTATAACTGTCTGTAGACACTTCTGTGCATGTAGATACCCTGCAATATGTAGAATGTCTGTATAATTCTATGTACATATGAATTTCTTTTTTTTTCTTTTCTGTAAAATGCATTATCTGTATTGCCTTGTAAATACCTGTGTTGACCTGTATAAACAATTGTTCATGTTCCACCCAGGTCCATCTTGCAAATGAGCTTTCACTCAACGATGACCACCTGGTTAAATAAAGACTTGATTGATTGATTTACTCAGGGATTAAATTGTACTGTGTCCATCATAAATAATGAAAATTTCACACTATACGCTTTGCTTCTTATGGATTTATCTACATTTTTTATTAATGTTTGATAGAGATACTCTGTTCATTAAACTTTTAAAACAATTCAAACAACATTTTTCATTTTCAAAGAAAGAAGTCTGTTGAGACAGCCTTTTCATGGAACACAGCTGTAAGTCGATATTAAGTTCGTTACGGCCCTGCTGCTCTGTTCTGTTCACTTTCAACTGAGTAAGAGAACTATAGATTATAGTCAACTCACTTTATCTTGCACAAGAAACTTTTTAAAAGTGCCTAGCCTCAGTTGCAAGGAAGCTTTACCGCTAGATAAAACAAGCCTGTATGCCTGAAAAGTCACGAAAGTCATTCGCTGTTCATCAAGTGCACACCCAAGGTAATCTTAGTAATTAAAAAGTCTGCCAAAGCATTGCAGCAGACATCCCCTTGTCTGTGTCCCCTCCACCATAATCTATAGTCAGGCAGCTAGGGTTCCACCTCCAGGGGTGGGGGCTAAGCCCTAGCACCATTCCCAGTGGAGGTACCACTGTGGCCACCCAAAGTGCATGGGTCACCTAGAGGTGGTGGAGAGTGAGGGGTTTAAAGGAGCTGAAGCCAGCAGCTCTATCACACAGTGCCCTTGATCTTCAGATCTGATGGAGGGTTTCTCTGTGGGTTTCAGAATCCCATATACTGGTCCCCATTGAGGGTAAGAAGCGGAGAATCTGAAATCTTCCAGAGATTTGTCGCAAGTGGTATGGGACAAATTGAAAAAGAGATGTGGCTTAGGAGGGTGAGCAGCTAATACCTATCCCCCCAAAAAAATCCCAACGTATCTCCAATTGGCCTGATTTCCAAGAAATCCCTGGGCAGATTCCGTATGATCAACAACCTGTCGCACCCCAAAGAAGACTTTGTTAATGACCAGATTGAACCTCACTTCATGGTGGTTCAATAGGTGTTGTTTGGCAGAGTGATTGACGCAGTACAGGCAGCAGGCCCACACGCCCTGGTGGCAAAAATGGGTATAAAGTCAGCCTTCTGATTATTGCTGGGACATCCAACTGACAGAGACTTGCTGGGGATGAAATTTAAGGGCCAGCACTATGTGGATAATTGCATGCCCATAGGCTGTTCTGTGGCCTGCGCAGTGTTTGATGGTTTCAGTACCTTCTTCCACTGGGTAACAGCCCAAATATCAAAGAATCAGGACATTGTTCACTGCCTTAATGATTTCTTGTTTGTAGGGCCTGAGCACTCTTCTGCCTGTGGGCAAATATTAGACACTTTCATCAAAATGTATGACCTCTTTGGCATACTGCTGACCCCTGGGAAAGTTGCAGCACTGAGCTCAGTGATAATGATCTTGGGTGTAGAGAATGACGTGGGGGTCAGGAGTGTTGCTTGCCCCACAACAAGATCAACGCCCTGAAGGTGTTTCTGAGGAAGGCCATAGAGGCTAAGAAGATTACCTTGCAGGAGTTTCAGCTGATTGTCTGTCACCTCAGTTTCACCTGCCAGACCATCCCTAGAATGAGGACCTTTTTGTACCAGGTGGTAAAGCTGGTGTCAGGTGCCTGGAAACCTCATCACTGGATCTAAGTGACTGAGAGTTTCTGGGAGGACTTGAAGGTCTGCCAGACATTAATTGCCCATTTCAATGATGTATCAATGTGACCAGAGGTCGTGGACAGCCAAGAGCTGGAGCTGTACACAGATGTTTCAGGAGGGCTAGTGTTTGGGGTATACTTTCGAGGAAAATATGTGCCTTGGAGTGGCCCCCCTGAGTTGACGGTGGCAGACCTCCACACCAGGTAACACTGTTAGAGTTCCTCCCAATTATGGTGGCCCTATGCATATGGGGTTCTAGGCTGAGAACAAGAAGGTCTTCTTCTGATCTGACAACATGGGTGTGTTACATACCATAAATGGGCAGTTGGGGGCTAAGGACCCACTGGGTGACCTCATAAGAATATTTGTCCTGAAATACATTATACTGAATGTCCATTTTAAAGCTCTACATCTCCCTGGCATTGAAATGGTATTGCTGATGCCTTATCTCATTCACAGAGGCTGAAATTCAGGGAGGTGACTCCCAACAGTGGAACAGAATCCATGTCTGTTCCTGCCATTTCTGTAGAAGGCAATGACCTTGAGACCTGGGAATGCATAGGTAACACAACTGCTCCCCGAACCAGAGCAGCCTACTGGCAGGGTTTGGAACACTACCAAACAGTCCATGCAGAGGTGGGATGGCCAAACAGCTGGCCCATCTCAACTGACCAGCTGTGCAGTTACATAATGGAAGCCAAATGGTAGGGTCTGACACCAGAGGTTGTCGGACAACACCTGGTGGGGCTATGATGGTTCTCCTGAGTCTTGGGCTTCACCAGCACCACCCATGTCTTCAAGGTCTGGAATGTCCTCAAAAGGTGGGAAAAGGTCATACCAAATAGTCAGATTGCCAGTGCCCAATCATGCCGGTGATTCTTGAACAGGTGTGGGCAGCACTCCCAGTGGTTAGCTGGAATGCTTGAAAGTCCACTTTATTTAAACTCACATTTGCCCTGGCAATCTGTGGGGAATTCCAGGCTTCCAAATTGGTCCAGACTGTGTAAATAGGGGCCTAATGGTGACCCTGCAGGGGATCTTCATATGGTTGTGATGGAGCAAAACAGATCAGGAGGAGAATGGGGCAGCAATGGCTGCCAGAATCCAGTGGCTCTTGGACAGCAAGATCCAGGCCATGGGGTGGTGGAAGTCCCAAGTTTTTTTATGCTATGTCCATCCGAACTTCCTTTAACATGTGTCTTGCTGTGTTTAAAGTTCCCTTGATACCTCCAAGTGTGTGTGGATCTGCAGGCATTCCTTCATCTACTGGGCAGTGAAGAGAACAGCTTGTCATCCTGGGGAGAGGAACCTATTGATACCATGGCAGAAGGTGCAGATTCACGGGGATGGATAAAAGAGGCATGCGCTGAGATGAACTTCTCCCTAGGCCAGAGGGGTAGCCTGTGACATGGGCTACTGTGGGAAGGCGACACTCACAAGAGCAACACCTGATGGGTGATTGTGATGGGGGTGCCCATACAATGCTGGCGACATGCAGAATCAATGAATGTGGCATAACGGTGACCTGCATGTATGGCAACAGGGTCAAAATGGTGACCAGAACATCTCGGTGACTACCAAAATCGCGCATGCCCATGGTTGTGTGCATGTACATGCACAACCGCTGACAGCACCAGTGACACACCACCCCTGCTCACCACTGTTCCCCATGCGCAGCAAACCACAACTGCTACAAACCCCCTATGAGATACAGACCATAGTGATGGCTGCAGGCCCCCCCAGGCACTCCACACACACACCAGCCAGGCTGTGAAGGGCCCCGTTGGACAGGCTGCAGGCATGCCACTCTCATGGCATGCTCTACTAGTGCACCACCGATGGAAGCTCAGACAGTACCATGGTGGGTTCGAACACCATGGGCAGCTACACCAGGTAGGCCAACAGCAGCAGTACAAAGCACAGCAGTAGGACACCATAGTGTAGGGGAATACATACCATGCCACGTCAGGCCCTGTTAGCAGCCACAAGCAACACAGACCAGCAGAAGTATCACACTAGATGCCAGCACAGGATTTGCCTCTGCCATACCACTGCATTGATACTCAGCTTACATGTCCAGGCAGCAGCACAGCCAGAATAGACCCTCCCCATTGCAATAGCTGGTCTGAGCAGCAGGGAGTGGGTGACTGTGTTTTACTGTGCACAGGCAGGAGCACATAGGGACATGTCCACAGGTACCTAACCCTTTTGACAGCAGTGGAGGCATGAAGCAAGGCGTGGCAATCAGGCAAGGGACCGCACAGCATGCCCATAAATAGACAGGCACCAGGAAGTAAGGCTGTTAGTCTGTGTCAACAAGTGTAGGATAGAGGACATTACCTTCCTCATGAGCCAAAAGGGGAGACCACTTCTTGCTCACTGCAGCTATATGTACCACAGAGACAAGGCGAGACAAGGCAAAGTTTACTGGAGGTGTGTGCTGGGCCATAGGCATGGCTGCCCTGCATGGATACACACTATAGCGGACCATGTGGTCCATACTGGCTGCCCGCACAACCACATCCTAGATGCAGGGGAGGTTGGCACCCATGGTGTGCTGGCGGGTGTGCGGGACCGCTCACTCACCAGCCTGGAATGTACTACTCAGATTGTTGTGCAGGCCTCAGCTCAGGTGATGTATACTGTCACTGGTAGGCTGCCAGCCTTGCCCCTGCTGTGCTGCACTGGCCAGCGGGTGCGCCAGGCTATGAGGGGCTGCCCAGCAATGCCCAGAAGTGTGACTGAGCTCAGAATCCCACTGTTGTATACGGTCACGTAAGATGGTGACCTGTTTCTGCAATATGATAGCGGTCCATTGGGGGACCGCATACTCACATTTGCCATGCAGTGTGACCTGCTGTACCTCACTGGGTGCCAGGACTGGTTCCTGGATGGCACCTTTCATGCCATGCCACCACTCTTCAGGCAGCTCTACACCATCTGCGGCATGTGGTCTGGGCTCATCCTGCCAGCCGTGTACATACTCATGTGTACACGCACGGAACGGCCATACACGCAGGTGTTCACCGAGCCACTCCAGCTACTGTGTAATGCACAACTGCAGACAGCACTATTTGACTTTGAGCGTGCAGCCTGGCATGCCTTCACGGCCATGTTCGATGAGGCAGTATTATGTGGATGCTTCTTCCTCTTCTGCCAGGCCATGTGGCACCGTGTGCAGGGCAGTGTGCTGCATGATAGGTATGCCATGGATGTGGACTTTGCACTGCAGATATGCATGCTCCTCACCCTGGCATTTGTGCCAGCGGACACCATGGCTGAGGTTTACGCGGAGCTGGTGGACATGTTCTTCTGCCGTGACAATGAAGCAATCCTCTGGCCACTCCTCGATTACATGGAGGATACATGGGTCAGACGGCTCATTGGTAGGGCTGCCAGGCAGCTCCCACTGTTCCAGGTCACCATGTGGAACATGTACGAGCTGACAAGTGGTGGTCTGGTGAGGACTAACAATACGGTGGAGGACTGGCACCATGGCTTCAACACCTGGCTTGGTGCCATCCATCAAAATATATGGCGCTTCCTGGACTGCCTCTGGGAGTAGCAGCAGCTCAGTGCCCTGCGCATGGAGCATCTTGTGTCGGGTTTGGGGTCCACCAAACTGAAGAAGGCATACAGGGACCTGATGCTCCACATCAAGGCTATTGTGGCAGAGTACGGTGTGTGCAGCATGCCAGACTACCTCAGGGGTCTGGTGTATAACTTCCAAATGCAGGTTTAGTCTGCTGCACCTGTGACTGCGATGGCACATGTGTACCATCCCCCACCAATATGCCACCATCAGGACCTGTGCCATGTGCCCACACCAGCACCTGTCATGGCTGCACCTTGTTGACCTCCTTATGGGTACTCACCAACATGGTGGCCACCACCCATCGTGTGCCACGTGCCTCAATGCCCTACTGCCTGGCACCTCCACTGCTTCCCTGGCCTCTTTCTAGCTGCCTGCATCCCTGTGCCCACCCACCTGTGGGCCACTGTTTCCTCACCCATGGTCGCTGTCCCCAGGCCCCACCCATCTGGCCTCCCATCGCGATGCCACGCCTATTGTCCCTGCTCCACCCCTGGTCCACTACGCGTCCCCACTGGTGGACATTTCCTGCTCTGCCCCGTGTGGGGTCCCCCACACCGTGGTCACCGGCCGCCTGCTCCTGGCCACCTGCATCTGACTATGGCAGCTGCCATCCTGTCCATGCCTGGGCCCTGCAAACTCCTCATGGCATCCACTGGCCTCCTGACCCTCCCTTGTGTACCCTTGTCATGTCTCTGCTATCTGCCTGTAACAAGGGATAAAGGAGTTTGTCCCTATAATGCATTCTAACCTTATTTTGGTCTAAAATATTATGTGCCTGTGTAGCAAATGTTGACCTATGCAGCTGGGTCATATGAGCTTGTAAAGCCATAAAGAGAAGCTAAACCACAGTTGCAATGTTAAAGTGCCTTCTGACATTGTAGATGTGAGTAATAGCAAATATTTGACCTATGTGATTGCAAGCAGGAACACAGGACAGAGTCCAAATTCCCCTCTTGACTAATCTTTAGTGCTTGTCATTATATGGACAGACCAAAGTGCTTGTTTGCACATTTTTAAGCTAAAACTTATCTCTTCCTCCTGGACTTTGGTAACTGGTAGTGACAGCTGTTACTAGCCATGTATCTATATTTGTGCTGACCAAGGATGAGATCATGAGATCATACACATGCTAAAAACAAGTATTGCCTTATAGGTTGATGTTTGTGCTTTTTTTGAACCAATCATAGAAAACCATAAAAAATGATTATGCTGTCTTTCACTATATAAGCAAGCTTGCACTCACTGTTATTTTGAAGAATGTACCACCTGTAACCTCTCGCTGTGATCATACCTCTCAACCTCCTGCCTCATAAATCAGGGACAAGGCTTAAAAAAATCAGGGACAAAGGACCAAAATCAGGGACACTTCTTCAAAATTGAAGATATTCACTCAGGAAGCTGGTAGAATAAAGGGCTTAGTGTAAAATGCATTTTCTAAGGAAGAACAAGTTGATAACTTTAATGTTTGACATTATTTTGTGCTTATAATCCCCACTGTTTGGTCACAGAAACACAATTTTTAGGAGGGACAGCGTCAAATTTTGAGGCAAAATCAGGGACGTCCCTGAAAATCAGGGACAGTTGAGAGGTATGGCTGTGATTATTACTATAATCATTAAATTCTTCCGCCATCAGTCTTGTCTCCGTTCATCTCATTCTTAGTAACTTATAATTTTACAACTAAATACAATGCCTACATTGCCAAAGTCCATGTGTAGCCCCACCCCCCCCTTGTCCTCTGTTATGTTATGCTGCCATCTTGCATCCTCACCCCCTCCATGTGTGCTGCCACACTGCGCTCTGGCTGTCACCCCCACATCATGTCTGTTTGATTGTGGCCCCGTTCAGGTTCTCGTCCCCCACCGGTTGGCTGCTGTGCACACCCTGTCTTCCCCTGTGTCCCTGTGGTGATGAGGGTGCCTTTTTTTTTATGCCAGTGGTCACCGTTTTGACACTTGCCCATGTTGCTCTTGCCCTTTTGATGATTGTGGTGCTGCCATTGCCCTTCGGTGGGTCACCCTGCTGCAGTCATCCTTCTCACATAGAAATGGAGGGGTAGCCTGTGACATGGCCTACTGTTGGAAGGTCCAGCAAGGGAATTCATCAGACATCCTCATAATTCATCTGAGTGGGAATGACCTGGGAGTCTGGAAAACAGTTGATCTCCTCCTAAGGATGAAATGAGACCTGCAGTCCATTAAAGAACACTGGCCCAAGATCAAGATCATTTGGCCTCACCTTGTTCATCAGATTCACTGGCGGCATGCAATTGACTCAAAAGCTATGGACAAAGCTTGCATTCACATTAACAGAGAGATGCAGCCATTTATGGAGTCTATCGGGGAACTGTGGTTCAGCACAAGGACATTGCCACCTTCAACCAGGGACTTTAAATGAAGGATGGTGTGGATTTGTGCAATGAAGGATGGGACTTGCTGTTGAACTCCTTTTATCAGATCTTGGTAAAATTGGAGTGAGCTGCTGGGGGTTTGGACTGTGTCCATCCTGCAGCAGCATGGGAGTATCGTATCATAGACCGATGGTATGTGGAGGAACAAGTCAAATTATTCAGAAGGGCTTGTCTTCCCAATCAGTGTGAGGTCTCGGGGGGGGGGGGCTTGCAGTCCAATGTCATCAGGCTTGCCTTTGACACCAGATATGGGTGGTCACTTGCCACCTGACCAGGTGAGCTCCCCAGTCTTGGGGCCTGGGTACCAGCTCATGAGGTACATCAGTTCCTTGGCCCGCATAAGGTGTTTTGGTCCTTCATTGGAAGGGGTGTTGGGGCCCAAGATGTCTGCTGAGATCCTCCAGCTGTGCAAGTCTCTCCAATAGTGTAAATACTGTGAATAAACATATGGCTTTAAGGGGTATGGGGATTACTAAGACAATAAAAAGTCTACCAAAGCATTGCATCAGACATCCCCTTGTCTGTGTCACCTACATAGAAACATAGACTTTGACAGCAGATAAGGACCACTTGGCCCACCCAGTCTGCCCATTTCCCTACCTATTGGATAAGCTGTAGATCCTAGTTAACCAACAGCCTACTTCCTCCTACCCACCACAAGAATTGCTTTATGTCTGTCCCATGCATTCTTGAATTCCCCAACTGTTTTTGACCCCACAACCTACTCAGGAAGGCCGTCCCATGCATCCACTACCCTCTTTGCGAAAAAAATACTTCCTTACATTGCCCCTGAGCCATCCAACCTCAATCTTCAAATTGTGCCCCCCTTGTTCTTGCACATCTCTTTTTCTGAAAGATGCTACCTTCTTGGACTTTACTGATTTGCTTGAGGAACTTAAATGTTTCTATCATGTCCCCCCTCTCCCTCCATTCCTCGAGGGTATACACATTAAGCTCCTTTAGTCTCCCTTCATATGGCCTCTGGCACAGACTCTGCATCATTTTAGTTGCCCTCCTCTGGACTGCCTCCATCCTGTCTATGCCCTTGTGGAGATGAGGTCTCCAGAACTGCACACAGTATTCCAGATGGGGTTTCATCAACGGTCTGTACAGAAGGATAAGAACTTCCTGTTTTCTACTGGTGATGTCTCTCCCTATACATCCCAGTATCCCCCCAGCCCTCAAAACTGCCTTCTCACATTGCTTGCCTACCTTTAAGTCATCTGATAAGACTACCCCCAGGTCCCTTTCCATTTTTGTTGTTGTTAGTACCTCCCACCCACATTGTGTACTCTTCCCCTGGGTTTTTGTTTCCCAGGAGCATTACTTTGCACTTTTTGCATTGAAACTAAGCTTCCATACTTTTTACCATTCCTCCAACCTTACCAAGCCCCTTCTCATCCTTTCCACCCCCTCTTATGTATCAACCCAGTTGCAGATCTTTGTGTCATCTGCAAAGAGGCATACTTTCCCTTTCAGTCCCACTGCAATGTCACCTATAAAGACATTAAAGAAGACCGGTCCCAGTACTGAACCCTGCGGTACCCCACTAGTAACCCCCCTTTCTTCAGAGTGGACTCCATTTACTATTACCCTCCGCATCCTGTTGTCCATCCAATGTTTTCCCCAGGCTACAACCCTGGGACCCACTCCAAGGCTGGCTAACTTTATTAATCTTTTGTGTGGGACTGTGTCAAATGCCTTGCTAAAATCTAGGTAGGCCATGTCCACAGCCCCTTCCTGGTCTACTACTTTGGTCACCCAGTCAAAGAAATTGATTAGATTCATCTGACATGACCTTCCCACTGTGAATCCATGCTGCCTTGGGTCCTGTGCCCCACTGGACTCTAGAAACTCAACAATTATTTCATTCAGAAGTGATTCCATCATTTTCCCTACCACTGAGGTAAAACTAACAGGTCTGTAGTTTCCTGCCTCTGTCTTGCTCCCACTTTTGTGAAGGGAAATCACATCCGCCCTTCTCCAGTCCTCAGGTACCGCACCACCCTCCCATGTTCTGTTAAAAAGGGTAGTAAGTGGTGTCACTAGGTCTCCCCTTAGTTCGTTTAGAATTCTGGAGTGAATCCCATCAGGCCCCATTGCTTTGTCCACCTTCAGTTTTAGGAGTTCTTCCAGGACCCTTTCTTCTGTGAATGGACTGGTATCAACCCCCTATCCAGAGTTATTCTGTTCTTTGGTTTAGGTATCTCCCCCTCCTCTTCTTTTGTGAATACTGAGAAGAAGTATCCGTTCAGTATCACTGCCTTTTCACTATCACCCTCTGTCCACCCATGCCCCTTTTCTATATTAAGCCTCACTATCCCTCCCTTGGTCCTTCTTCGCTCCCTAATCTACCTATAAAAGGTTTTATTCCTCTTCTTAACTGAGTTGGTTATCTTTTTCTTAGTTTGGGCCTTTGCTACTCTGACTGCCTTCCCCGCTATCTTCTACTTTAACTGGTACAGTTCTCTGTCCTGCTCCTTCTGTGCTTCCTTATACTTCCTGAATGCTACCTTTTTTCCTTAACCTTCCCCGCCACCTCTTTTGAGAACCATAGTGGGTTTTTCCTTCATTTTGTTTTATTGACTTGCTTCACACAAAGGCTTGTTGCCTCTTTGATGGCTGTTTTGATTTTCCCCCATTGTTTCTCCGCCCCTCCTTCTTGCCCATTTGCTAGTGCTTCTCTGAGGCACTCTCCCATTTTTCCAAAGTCAGCCCTCCTAAAGTCCAATACTGTTGCTTTTGTATGGCTTGACTCTATGGCTGTGTTTATCATGAATCACACTGTTCGGTGGTCACTTATTCCCAGATGGCTACCCACTTCTAAATCTGAAATCCTCTCTCTGTCCCCGTTGAGAGTACCAGGTCTAAAATTGCTCCCTCCCGAGTGGGTTCCAACATTAGCTATCTGAGGCAAGCTCCCTGTAGGGCATCGAGAATGTAACCCTGTAACCTGTAGCCAGGCAGGTAGGGTTCCACCTCCAGGGTTGGGGGCTAAGCCCTGGCATCACCCATGGGGAGGAACCACTAGGGCCACCCCAGGGCATCGGCCACCTGGAGGGGGCAGAGAGTGAGGAGTTAAAAGAAGCTGAAGCCAGCAGCCAGCAGCTCTCTCTCACTTTGGCCTCCCTCTCCAGAACACCAGCCCAACCTGCCTTCATATAAGCAGGGTTAAGGTCAGCCAGGGAAGTATCGGAAACTCATTGACCCAATAGGAGTGACCACACTAGGGACCAGGGAGTAAATTTTCATGTTTTTTCCTCAGAGTTTTTTTTTTCCTGGTTTTCCACCTCCTCTAAAGGAGTAAACAAGGCAGGTTATCCTAAGGAAAAAAACAGTCACAGACACATACCATGGTGGCTTGGTACGATGGTACAGGGGGAAAAGGGGGGATGAGTCAAATTCTTCTGAAGGGCTCATCTTCCCTGGTCAGCATGAGGTCTGTGGGACTGCAAGACCTGGACTGTGCTTGGAGGAGGTCACAGTCCAACCTCATTGGGTGTGCCTGTGATGCCAGATGTCGGCTGTCGCTCACCACCCAGCCACACGTGCTCCCTAGTCTTGGGTACCAACTCAGGAGGTCCATCATTTCCTCTGCAACCATAGGGGTTTTTGGCCCTTCAATAGAAGTGGTGCTGGGGCCTAAGATGTCTGCCAAAATCCCCCAGCTGTGCATGCCAGTCCAACAGTGTAATTGCTGTGAATAAACACGTGGCTGTGGCCATTTCTCCAAGATCTCTGTGTGTGTGTGTATTCTCCACAGGAAAGGGTATGGTGACAACTAAGACAATAACTTGTTTTACATTTCACCGTGAATATTACATCATTCAGTTTGTGGTCTCTGTCTTTCTGGGCTCTGGCATTCCCATTACAGGCAGCACATGACAGAGGAGATGGCAGAAAAAAGACAAAAATACTGGTGTTACAAGGGTAAATAAATTAGTAATCAGGAAGCATGTACAGTAGATTTTGTGACTCTCACTCTGCTGTAGTCAGCTATGGATACATTTTTCTGTTATTTCTTGTATTGATCTGACTGCCTTTTCCCATATCCTTGAGTCCATAGACATTCTTTGGTTCTATGTTTAAGCCCTGCATTAGCTTTTTATAGTATCATTCCCCCAACCCCATTATTTATTTATTCATTTATTTGATAGTGGTCGGTGAGTTTGTAAATAGGTGGTTGACAAACAGGGAGAAAAGGAGGGGTCTTAGTATTTCCTGACCATGCCCCCATCTTCCACCCCAGTGGTGGCATTGCCATAGCTGTACCACCATCTGACTAGGAGAAGGATGGGTGAGCAGTTGCCATTAGAACCAATGTTCCCACCATTTCTTTGGTTGACTGGCAGAAGATGCAGAAATGCCAGGAATCCTATGCCCTCCACACCTCTGTGATACGCCTAACCCCCAATCAGTTATGGTGTGAGATTCCAGGGTTTGGAAGCAAGCAACAGTCTCCCAGGTGGCAACACAATGTGAAAGTGATAGACAAACTAGACAGGCAGACAGATAGATAGATAGATAGATAGACAGATAGACAGATAGACAGACAGACAAGCGGACAGGCAGCCAGGAAGGCAAGCAGGCAGGTAGAACTCACAAATGATACAGTTCCATTGCTGAGAGGGTGCGTGCAGCAAACATAGGTACATTGAACAAACAAAATGCCACACTCCTTAGCCTGATGCAAGTGGAAATATTATTTATTTATTACAGCAAAAAAGCTTAAAAGCATACCACACTGGAGCTGAGATAGTAGTAGTAGTAAAAATATTTATTTTTAGACAGGATATACAAAACCTTAGGTCCAAAGACCTATTTTCAAAGTCGTCCTGTACATACATTCATTCAAGCTATGGGGTGAACATCATTCATAAATACATTACAAAACATACAATAATCTTTAGTAATCCAATTCATATAATAAACCCCCAAAATGTAACAGTTAGTTTACCTAATATTAATCAGATTACAAAGTCAGTACTTCATTCCCTATATAGGCATCAAACAGCTTACGTCATACCCTCTCTTACTATAACATCACTTAAGACAAGTACATTCAGAATAAAATATTTCATCCAACCCAGATTTGAATTCTGATAATTTTGTCAGGTTTCTTATTTGAGGGGGAATTTCATTCCAGATTTTTGTGGCCTGAGCCTGCAATGTCATGCTTCCATATTTTGTTTTAACTATTGAAAAAGTAAGGCCCCTATGTTTTACATCCCTTAAAGCATAATTATGACTCTCACACCCAAAATGTATATCCTAAATATTTATATTGTTTTGTGATTGTTAGTTTTTTCCCCATCACTCGTTAATAATTCCATATTATCCACTGATTTTTTTGTTACCTTATTTGATTTCTTGTCAAAGTACATAACCTGCATTTTCTTTTGACTTAATACAAGTTTAGAATTGGATAACCAGTCTTGTAAAATATCAAAATCCAATTGTAACTTTGCCATCATTTCACCATGTGTTTTTGCTAATGCTAATAGTATGGTATCATCTGCATAAAGTCTTATATATGTCTTATTTATTCTTGTGGGTAAGTCATTTACATATATCAGAAACAGTAGTGGCCCCAGGATTGATCCCTGGGGCACACCTCTTAACAATCTACCCTCATCGGATAGTTGACTATCAATTTCTACTTGTTTCCTTTCAGCCAAGTAGGATTTAAACCATTGTATGGACCTGGGGTGATCCCGATCCTCTCCATCCTCTCATATAGCAAATGGTGATCAACCAAATCAAAGGCTTTGGACAGGTCAACAAACACTGCACCCATGGACTCCCCCTATCCAGGGCTTGATACACAACCATACTAATACCCCGATTGGTTTCATAGTCAGTACGTCATCAGGGGGTGTTTGTTCGAAGTAGGCAGATAGACAGAGTGCTGCTTGGACTACTTAAATACAAACCTGCAAAATTATCCAGATGACAGACACACATACAGATGGACAGATAGACAGACAGACAGGCAGGAACAGGTAGGTAGAGTGCTGCTTGGAATATTAAACTATAAGCTTTGAGGCTATCCAGTCTTTTGCACTTGAATCTCTTTGATCATGAATTTCAAACAGAATATAAAACTTGATTACTGTCAGGAGGTCTAAACCTCACTCTCAGGTTCTTGGCAATAATGGAAATGCAAGGAATCACAGACACGTTGCATAAGAGTAATAAAGCTTGTTTATTACTACCAAAAGGAAAATCACAGTTGCCCTAAGCAGTTCTTACCATTAGGGAACTGGGAGCCAATGCTAAGCGTTCCTGATACCTCAAGGAATCTCTGTGTCTCATGGGGTCTCTGAGGTAGAAGACATAATGTCTTACATTATATACCTAAGATAATTACCATGGGTACTGTAAAATAGAAATATTTCTAGTTACAGAGGTGAGCCCTATTGGCTAAATCAGAGGTGTCTCCCCAGTCCTAGATACCATTATACAATTTTGTTATAGTCTTCACTTTGTGGAAACAAAGAAGTACAGTTTGTACATAGCCATGTAGTAATACAAATCATCAGAAGATGGCAATTCCAGCTCCTATATCATAACACCACAAGGACACATGTGTCCTAACATCTTGTAAGCAAGAAATACATGTGTATATTAGAAAGTAAAGTGTGTAGCAATCATATGCATACATATCCTGACATCTGCTCTTGTACGATAGATGTCCTTAGCCCTATATGTTAGTATAACATAAACATAAATGCTAGCTGTCTGTAGTGTACCTCTGGGGGTACCAATTAGGGTGCAGGGACCTTGTGTAACATTCACCCCCCCTTGTTGCCTCACAAGAGGCAACTCAAGCAAAGGTAGGAAAGTGGAGCAAGATCAGGTGTCATTTATAGACCCGATGCACAAGCCTTGTAAATGAATTCCAGCTGCTCACAGTGTAGGCAGAGCATGCACCGAAGGCAGCAAAGCATAATAATAAGGAAAAAGATCAAAAATGCTTGTATAATAACAAAACCTTTAAAGGTAATCTCTAACCAAGTATTAGTAAGTGCACTATTAAAATCACCATCATTAATAAGGTCAAATATGGCTTCATTTGCTTTGGAGATATTATTGCTGATGTGGATGAGATGGGTGTCTTTCCTGTCTAAAAGTGACTTTAGAGTTAACGTTAAGGGATCAATGTGTACATTAAAGTAAGGTAATTACTCTGAAAGAGTAAGAAGAAAATCAGGGTTACCATCAATGATATCAGGTTCCACAAGGGGAACGGGGTAATAACTGTGTGCCCAATAATAGTTGTCTGGTGAGGGACAAAACAGAAATTCGATTCATTAATTACACATATTGTCACCATAGGTAAATTGCTTAAAATTAGTTACCACACAAAATTCACCATCCGAATTATATTCCATTTTCACAGTAGGTAATCTCCATTTCTGTAGTTGTACTGGGCAAGTGTAAGTCTATTTGGAAATCCGTGTTGGCAGGCAATGAACCTCCTTCTGGTAAGACTGGTATAATTGAGAAGCGTCTGGAGCACATGTTGAGTCATGGTATTCTGTGCCATTGGTGTGATGTCATCGTCCATGGAAAAGGACCAATCAATACTGTCTGGGGAATATCCACATACAGGTTTAATAACATCAAATACATCACATCGACACAAATAAATATACCCTTTCTTCGCACAGCAGTCTGTGTGCGGTGAGACCCCCTCGTCCAGAAGAGGATGGAAAACCAGAAGAGGAGGTAAGTCGAGGCATTCTCTGTAGATGTCTTCATCAAGGTGCCCAATGGAGTGTACGGATGCTAGTTTATCAAATATGGCTGTATTGGGATCAAAACATGGTAAAGAAACAGTAAAAGACACAAACATAGTATCCTTAATGGAACATTTCTTAGAAGTAAAGCAATGACCACTATTAGGGTGCCTGGTCACAAATCCCAAATTCCTAGCAGTAGAAACGGGAATAGAAACAGATTGTAACATACACATGACAACACAGTTAGGGGATTTGCAGTGAGGGCAGTACCATTTAGAGATGTGTCTGTCGTGAATGATATCAGGGATTCTTCTGGATTCGAGATCACGGAAGCGATTGTTGATGGTAGTGATTATCTATGATCCATATGCTGAACAATGGGCAATAAGGGTGTTAATCTTCTCTTTAGAATTTGTAAATGCCTTAGCAATATCATGAAAAATATATACAGTATATCTTTCTTCTTGACTAAGGCCATCCACACCATGCAATAATGGGAATATGATGTCACTGATCGTACCAGTTTCAAACTTCTGTGAATGTGCTTTAATAGTAGCAATGCCCGCTTTATTCCAGATAGACATTGTAGTACCAAAGAGACCAGTAAGGGTGCCTCTGGCACCAGTGACATCAGATGTGTCACGCACATTACTTTTATGACTTTGATCATCTGTCTGAGAAATAGGTTGTCTCCTAAAATTGCCTCTATGCTTGGTGGTGTGTACCCCGGCAATAGGGTCTTGGTTACGAATATGAAAAGCTGCTAAGTTATTAAGTAACAAAGTACTATAAAACAATGATTTGTTAGTAGTATGACACATACCAAATTCTTTCATATTCCAGTAAGTCAAATTAAACAAAACAGGTATATACATGTATTGTAAGTTATTAATAAGTGAGCCAGGTAAAGCAGTGGCTGAGAGACCACTACGAGGACCAGTGTTTTGTTTTGGAAATTCCAAAAGTGTTTCTCAGTAGGGGGTAATACAAATAAATACATGGCAGCTGAGGCCATGTTGTGTACAGTACAAAATATCCTGGCAGAATCCTTAGAAAGTGAATCACAATATGAGGGATCAATTAAAGCAGTAATATTGTATAAACCTGAATGTCTAAGAGCGGTTTGGTGCAAGGACAAGGTACCATTTGAGGATAATTTTGTGTTGGGCCATCCATGAAAAGTTCCCTTGGAGAGTTTGGCCATGGGGAGTATTTGTCCTTGAGACTTGGTTTGTCATTCGATTTGTAGGCTTGATTTATCAGGAGCAACAACCGAGGCAGTGAGGTAGGTATCTGAACCTTCCTGAACGGTAATCAAATTGTCTGGGACATTGATGGAGACTCCCTCTGGGGTAGTTGCAAGTGGATCAAGATGAGGAAGGATGTGCTTTACCGTGCCTTGGATGCAGGGGCTAACTCCTGTGATGAGGAGAAAATGGAACAAGATAGCCATCTTGTCAGTGTATCTGAAAAGGAAAATCAAACATTAGCAAATTAGTACTATTCCACCCAATGGGGTGAGGAAAAATAATTATACTCCTTTATACAGCTTGAACTGGTTTGCATGTAACCATTTGTCAGTCAGTTTGTTGTTTTGCATGAGTCTAATTTGGTAGACTGCTGGACTGAGCTTATTGACAATTTGGTAGGGTCCTTCCCACTGGTTGGAGAAAGAATGTGTTGGATGCACAATTCTGAGAACTATTACCTGATCTCCAACTTGCCAGTCCACTTCTTGTGCTTGTTTGTCAGACTGAACTTTGAACTGTTGCTGGGCCTTGCCCATGCAATTTGCAGCATACAGATGAGTGTGTATTAGGTCTTTTCTCAACTTTTCCACATATTGGTCCACAGAAACAGGGTCTGCAGTTGGAGTGTGCAGGTCAAACAACAGGTGTTCAGGTAATCTCATACTTCTGCCAATCATCACCTCAAAAGGTGTCAGCTGGGTGGTGGCTGAGAATGTGCCCCTAATTGCCATAGGGACTAATGGCAGTAGGGAATCCCAGTCCTTGGGATTGTCCTCAATGAATTTGGAAAGCATTTGCTTAATCCATTTGTTGGCCCTCTCTACTTGACCTGATGATTTTGGGTGGTATGGTATGTGGAACTTCTGATGAACTCCAAGGAGTTCAAGGGCTTCTTTCATCAACTCACCTGTAAAACTGGTTCCTTTGCCAAAGTTTACCTTCAGAGGTAGGCCCCACTTGGAGAAAATCTGTTCTACCAGGATTTTGGCAGTGGCTTTTGCAGTGCATGTCTTGGTGGGGAAAGCCTCAACCCACTTAAAGAAAAGATCAGTTACCACAAGGGCGTATTTGTTGTTTCTACTAGTACTGGTAAGGGGACCAATAAAATCAATCTATAAAGCATGCCAAGGGCCAGAATGTCTTTGTGGTAGTAGCTTGGCATTTCATTTCATAGGGATGGAGTTGTTCTGCGCACAAACAAGGCAGTTGTCTATGTACTGTTTGACATCCTTGGTGACACCAGACCACCATGCGGAGGTCTTGAGCCTCTGTAGTGTGTTTTCCACTCCCTGGTGTCCACCTGTGGGGGTGCCATGCACTTGGTGCAGAAATTCAGATCTAAGATGATGAGGGACCGCCCCCAATTTGGTGGTGGTGTCATCTGGTTGGTACCAAATGAGCTTGTCATCTGGGGACAGGTGCCACTTACCTTCATGCCTTCTGTACAGGTTGTGGGCAGGTAGATTCTTCTCAGTGCCTTTGTTCAGAAATCTGAACACATCTTTGAGTTCAGAGTCAGCATGCTGAGCTTCTGACAAATCCAAGGGGGAGAAGGGTTCAGGTTTCTTCCTGTTAGCTGCTATGTGCACAGCTGCTCTGGCCTCTGGATGGTCCATCATGCAGATGCCCCCCCCTTGGGCCCCTTCATTAGCAAGGGTGTCAGCAGTGTCATTGAAGGCATGATAGGGATCATGTATGGAGTGTACCTTAACATTGTGTACATAGAGTTTGTGTGCAAATTTATGTACCAATGAATGTATATTACCAGTTTCTTGTGTTTCACTGGAGTGCCATCAGAAGAGGTAAAGGAGTTCTTCTGCCAGAAAGGGAGAAATTTTGTAAGAGAACAACAAACCCAGTTAGAGTCTGTAAAAATGATGGTATCCTCGGTTCCATACTGGATGAACTCGAGGGTATAGGCCACTGCTGCCATCTCTGCATATTGTGATGACACTACACTTCAATGTTTGGAAATTTTAACAGTGTTACCAAAAGGGTAAACTACGAATATACCTATTCTTGTTATCTGTTCCCCCTGGTAATAGGAAGCCGATCCATCTGTGAAGACATGGCACAGTGAGGTGCTCTCAAGTAATTGTGAAGTAGCAGGAAGTAAAGGGCCTGGATCTGGTAGGTCAGGTGGTTGTAGTGTACAGTCATGGGGTTCTTCCTGGAAAGGTAGGCCATGAGCCAACATGGATGGCATTTTGGTTGGGTGGACCTTGATGTCCCTATCCTGGAGAAGGAGGGACCAGTGTGTCAGTCTGGTATTAGAGACCAATCCATCCTTCACTCTATCTAATAGCAGAAAGGTGGTAGGGATGTGATTTGTGTTGATGATCAGGAGGGAGTACCCAAGAATATACAGAAAGTGCTTGACAGCCCAGTAGGTAGCCAGAAGATTCCTTTCACAAAGGTTGTACTTCTGTTCCACTGAGGTCAAGAGCTGTGATGTATATGCAATGGGCCTTATGGTGCCATGGACCTTCTGGGCCAACACTGCAGACACAGCAATGTCAGAAGTAGCAGATTCCAGATGGAATGGCAAGGCTGAATTGGGGTTTACCAAAGCTAGAGCTGAGGCCAGGTACTTCTTCAGTGATATCAGAGCTTGGGTGTGAATGGGGCCCCACATCCAGGGAACATCCTTTTTCAGTAGTTCATACAGAGGGGTGGCCTTCTGAGCAAAATCACAAATAAAATCTCTAGAATAATTTACCATACCTAGAAACCTTCTAAGGGTGGCCATGCTGATGGGCAGTGGCAAGTCCTGTAATCCCTGTATCTTCTTCCAGGTAGGGCTTCTGCCTTTGTCTGTTATCCTCAAGCCCAGAAAGAGTACCTCTTTCTGGCATAGTTGTGCTTTTGCTGGGTTACATTTGAGGTCTGCCCTCTGAATGAGGGTCAGTAGTTCATCCAAGAGATCCAGATGTTGTTCCTGTGTGGCTGTAGCCAACAACAGGTTATCCACATACTGCAAGGGGCACTGGGGTGTAGAGAAACCCTCAAGGGCATCCATCATGTGCAGATGGAACAGGGAGAGGCTGTTATGAAACCCCTGTGGTAAGCAGGTCCACATGTACTGCCTGCCCTCAAAGGTGAAGGCAAACTTATATTGACTCTTGGGGACCAATGGTAATGACCAAAAACCACTGGAGATATCCAGGGCACTAAACCATTTCTGGACAGTGGTCAGTAATAGCAGTACATTTGGGGCTGATGTCACTGTTGGGGCACAACTAGGGGTGACCTGGTTTAGTCTCCTGTAGTCAATTGTAGGCCTCTAGTCGCCCATGGGTTTTTTCACAGGCCACACTGGGGAATTTGCAGTGAACACACATGTTCTGATTACACTTTTCTTGAGGAGTGATTTAATTGTTTCCCTAAGAGAAGGCAAGGCCTCGGATGGAAAGGGGTATTGCCTTTGCCTCTCGTTGGCTGGGCCTGTCACTTCAATGACAGTATGCATCTTGCCACAATCATGCTTGTTGGTGGCAAATGCCTCCAGGTGTCTTTGTAGGATGGGAAGGAGCTTTGGGAAAAGCTCATGATTCTCAAAAAAATCTATGATGTCATACTCTGTCATTTGTGGATATTGTCACAACCTAGTTCCGTCTACACCAGACATATTGGTCTTCTATCTGGTAGATCAAGGTGATGTGTCTGGGTTGTCATCCTGTAATACAGACACAGCCATGCCTGTACCCAGTGGCACTGTAAGTAGGCGGCCCCTGACCTTGCCCTCTGTGCAGGGCCTTCTGTTTGCATCCAAGACCAGCTTGTTTACAGTATAGACTGGGGCCTGTAATTGTCAATCTGTACCAGTGGAGGCATGGGGGAGCTCTTGAAAGAATGCCTGGGTCTGGTTCCTGTGAACCATCTCGACATGCTGTACTGATGCTATATTGGGAGCCACTTCCAGATTCAGGCCTTTAGGGGCCTGAGAACCTGGACTTCCAGTGTCTCCGTAGCCTGCTGAGGCCTGCTTTCCCTGTTGTATTCCAGCAAGTGCCCATACGGGAACAGCGTACGCTATGGAGCGCACTTTTCTGAGGAGGTCTTGGAGGTTTCGGTTCTCGTCGGCTATTTCCCTATATGAAGGGCCTGGTCTCTGTTGTTTACCCTTATTATTTTACTGGTGTTTCTTGTTCTTGTGGTAGTTCCAGTTCCCACCCCAGGACTGTTTTGGGCCTGCTGGGGGTGTTGGTTATCCGTGAGGAGGGACTGTTTCTCTTGGGCCTGCCCCTCCACTGTGTAGTGCATCGTGGCCTCTGGAATGGCTTCCATGGCAGCTACCTTCTTGGAGCCAGAACTTAAGTGAGGGATGTAGAGTTGATAGACTCTCTCTGTTTTCCGAAGAATATTGACAAACCTCTCCATGGTGGGATAGGTGGTTGGCTCTACCTTCTCTTGCACTGCAGGAATCATGTTCTGAACGAACAGGGTTTTGTACTCGATGAGGTCCGCATCAACGGCTTCTCCTGCAAGGTTCTTCCCTGCTCGGTAGGCCATCCAAAGCCTCTGGTGGAAGGTCACTGGACTTTTCTTTACATTCTGTTTCACAGGGTATGCGAGCATCACTCCTACCACACCTGGGTTATGTGTGGTAATGAGTTCAGATGCTACTTCATCAAAGGTGGCATGGCTGACTGTCAGACAGCATTGGGGAGTTTCACCCATAGGCCAGGATCAATGGTCTGGCATAGAATCTGGACCTGATAGTCTGCGGCGAGACTAAGCATTTCATAATTAGCACACACCTTTTCCAAGTGGCAAATGAGGTTGTCAGACGGGCTCATCTGACCAATACTGTCAGCTATTTGCTGATCAGAGTGGGCCATTTGTAGGGGATTGCTGGGATGCTCGTTCGGAGGTATATTGTCTCGGGTACCCTGCAGGGCTGCCTAAGCTATGGCTTCAGCCACAGTGCAGACCATTCCATCCTGAGTTGTGGCCTCCTGCAGCATCTGTCTAATCTGCGTTCAGAGAGTCCGCTTGCTTCTGTCGGGTAGGGTCACATTGCCTAAAGCAGTATCAATCATTTTTTCTGTCTCTTCCTTATTGTCCACAGAAATAACGGTGATTGGTGGTGCCATTGGGACTAGGCCTGGACCTGCTCCCCCCCATCAAGGGGATCGCCATGATGGCATCGCCCATGATGATCGTCATGCTGTTTATGACATAGTTATGTGGTGTCATGTGATGGGGGTCCACCATGTTGTGGATGTCAGGGTGTGGTCACTGGGCCATAATAGGGGCATTACTGGGCATTGTATTGTGAAATGTCGGCATCTGACTCCTCCTCCTCAGATGACGTCATCAAGATGGAGGCTATGCCACCCATTGCCTTGACATGACCAGCCAGCACCTCTCGCTGATGGCACAGTTTTTCCACTTTACATTCACAATCCTCATGACTAACTTTTACAACATTCTGATTCACATCATCCTGTAACTGCTTCTGTGACACTTTATATGTGGCACTCAATTCGCGATTGTCCCTATTAGCTATTCCTAAGTCATTACGTACTTAGTTTATCTCGTCCTGAAGCTCTCCCAACTCCTCACAGATAGGATCATTAGTTCTACTTAATAAGTCATTCATTTGCAATACCTGCCTCTTATAATGTCTCAAACTTTCACACTCTTGCTTCAACATACAAAATTCCTGCTCATTTTCCTGAGCAGAATGATGCAAAAGAGAATCCTTTTCATTCAGCAGAGTTTGGAGATCAGACTCCAAATCCTGCTCTTGTTTCAAACATTCAGTTTCCCGCAGTCCCATCTCCTGCTTAAGAGATGAGATTTGCAGATCAAGGGTTCAAAATCTCACTTCGGAGGCTTCCAGAGCAGTATAGAGAGCTGCGACCAATAGCCCTTTAGCTTCATGCTTTCTGGCTGTTTGTCTCATCTCTGAGTACTGAGTTGAACTCTCCAGTACAGGGTTTTCAGATTAACTTGCGTCCCACGCAAAGTCAGCCCATCCTCCATGGGAGGCAAGGAAGTTCAAGACATCGAGTCTCAGGTCTGTTCAGATATTTGATACAGTGGCTACTGTGTGGGAGAGAACGAAAAATCAAACCGTGAAAAGGCGCCGTGTCATGTATCAATCCACAACAGGTGCACTAGCTCACAGGTGGGCTACTGTGCATTTGTAAACTTGCAATTCAAAACTGTCGTGGGGTGAGGTAAGTCGACATCGACCACACCCAGCAAGCATCCAGACTTTGCAAGTAGTTACAAAGTGGGTTAGAAAATGAAAGAGGTGATGGGTACACTACTCTGACCGCTGCTAGAAGGGAGTTGTAGCAACAAGTGAAAACTTTGCAAACACCAAATATTGCATACACACGGTCGCCAACTGTCAGGAGGTCTAAACCTCACTCTCAGGTTCTTGGCAATAATGGGAATGCACCGAATCACAGACACATTGCATAAGAGTAATAAAGCTTGCTTATTACTACCAAAAGGAAAATCACAGTTGCCCTAAGCAGTTCTTACTATTAGGAACTGGGAGCCAATGCTAAGCGTTACCTATACCTTGAGGAATCTCTGTGTCTCATGGGGTCTCCAAGGTAGAAGATGTAATGTCTTACATTATATACATAAGATAATTACCATGGTTACTGTAAGATAGAAATATTTCTAGTTACAGAGGTGAGCCCTATTGGCTAAATCAGAGGTGGCTTCTCAGTCCTAGATAACATTATACAATTTTGTTATAGTCATCACTTTGTGGAAACAAAGACGTACAGTTTGTACATAGCCATGTAGTAATACAAATAATCAGCAGGGACACTGGTTTACTGTGATTGAGAAAGAGCAAATTCCGTTTTGCACATTGGAAAAAACGGTATTGTCACCGGTGTCTGCGAATCCAAAATCTGTTTTTACCGGTGTTTTGTTTTGGGTAATTTATTTAACAAATTTTTGCTCTGCTACCATGCATATTAGCAATTTTGATGTCCACTATTGTACATACATCCATCCTTGCACCAATTTTGTTATTTTGATAGGTACAAGATGTGATGGCAGCAGCAGCACAGTTGTGCCCAACCTTCAAGTGCGATGGCAGTGTCAACAGCACTATGGCCTCGCTCTATCCCTCAGATACTGCACAGTAGCCCCCACCCTCTATTGCATTGTCTGCAGAAGGACTACGGCTTCAATTCCGCAGGTGTTACAGCAGCAGCAACAGCACTATGTCCCTATTCCTCAGGTTTGACTGCAGCATGAACTCATCCCTCAGATGTCTTGGTGACACCAACACAGCCAAATCCTCCAGGCCAACACAGCTTCTCCCACAGTGCCCCCCCAGATGCAACAGGTGCACAAATACAGCAAATCCAGTCACCAAAAATTGCATGCAGTCAGCCCTCCCCCAAGCACCAACACAGACAGCCCTGAACATACAGGATAGCCTACTCATGCAACCAAATCCATGGTTTAATACAGAATTTCCCCTGCCCAGTTACCCATTTTTTAGTGGGTTCTACTAGAGTAATGCCATGGTAATTCCCTGTTGGGCAGGGTTTTTTGTCCCAAAGCACGCCTAACCAGACTTTTGCCCTCTATGACATTGGTACCATGACTTTGTACTTTGGTCTATATACTATCACGGAACCATTGCTCTGCATGTCTTGTCATAACACTAATTCAGAAATGAATAAAATGAAATACAGAGAACAGCTGCATTAAATAGAATACTTATATAAAATGTGCAGAAAGAGTAAATAGAAATACAAAAACATCCATACAGTAAAATATACAAAAGTATTAAAAAGCATAAAACGGTGTGTGTGTAATACGAAACCAAATTCTATACAATCTATACAAAACTGTTAGAAAACAGTACACTGAAAGTGTAGAAACAGTGAAGAACAGACATTGAATGAAACCCATATCGATAAAATATGCAAAATGTGGGACATAACATATAATTGCAGCAATTAAACTAAAGCTCTATCAAAGAAATGTGTAAACCTAACTAACTACAGTGAAAAAGCAAGTGAACTAAAACCTACAGTATAAACATATGGTATCTAACCAACTATAAATATATTAAATGTGTAAAGGCATATTATATGAAATGTGGAAAACTGTGCAATAGTATAAAAGGTGTTCCTCACATCATTGTGTATTAATGGGTAGCATATGGTGTCCTGGAACGAAGTACATGTATAACAGGATAGGCTAACATTCAGAGTTTGTAGAGCTCTAGGAATTCTAAAGAAAAATCTGGGACAGTTTATTATAGAAAAAGTATAACTTAAAGCAAGCAGGGTGACTGTGTGTGGTGTGGGTAAAACTGCACCACCATGCAAAGGAGTCCATCAGTCTCCAACCCCCAATAGACAGGCAGAAGGAGGGAGCAATCAAATTCTATCCGCAAAGAAGGGAGGGAAAGGAAGACTGTTAAGAAGAAGGGTGGGTACAGCAAGGGTCAGAGTAGGTGCAAGTACTAAACAAGTACTGCTGTTTAGTGTTTACCAGTGATGGTGGGGACAGGAGTCCAACTTTGGGGTGACGAATTATCCTGGGAAGGGTGACAGACAGGCCACATGAGGAGAGAGAGGGGTCAACATGTACAACCTAGAAGATAGAAAGGAACGACATGAGTGAGACCTTCAAGTACCTAAGAGGCCAAAAGGGGAAGGACAACAGGGCAACAGTCTGAAGTTAGAGGAGGAGCCAGCCCATTATTTCATGGCGAGGATGGCACTGGTGACTGGCTTGAATACGCCTAATAGAAGTATAAAAATGGGCATCAAACATGTTGAGGAAACCATGCAAAAATATATAATCCAGCTACTTGTTGTACATGAGCTGGGATAGCAGTTTCAGATTTTCTACCAACAGGTTCCTCCTTTGATATGTGTGGATCTGTCCATATATGGAGAATGATCTCTCCACATCTGCACTTGACACAGGTATCCAGATAGCTTGTAGAGCAGCTCTGGAGAGTACAGTTAGTTGTGACTGCCTTGAAATCCAGTACTGCCCAACATCCAACTCCAATATGCTTGGAAGTTCTCTTATATCCTCCCTAGCATATACATCCCAGTCATTTTGCAGTTCTGTTTAGTTGTGCAGTGCTAACAGAGGAATGTCACTGGCATGCTGTGTCAAATCCCTATTCAGTTTTGGTAAATTTCTAGGGTCCAAAATAGGGCAAGCCTTAAAGAATTCAACTGATGGGTTTGTGTCCATATGCTTAGAAAACTTGTTTAAAGCGACACCAAATGCTCCAAGGAAAAGGGCAACATTTTCCTGCTTGACCCGTGGCCTCATAGCCTGCAAGTACCTGTCAGTTCTGTCACCAAATCGTTCTGTCTTCAACACTCCTGCTTCAAACTGCTTTTTGATTTTGCTAATAATGTCATACAGCAAAACAGCCAAAGGTTTTCCTTGCTTTGCAAAGCCTCACGTATCAATAAGGTCAGTACAGTTTTCAGCAATGAATGCAGTTTGAACCTGCAGCTCTGTGAACCATTCTTCAAACAGTTTTTTAAGGACCTCATGGAGTTGGCATCACTGGTTTCATCCTTGAAGAATTCTCGCAGGTGTTCCAGATATGCAGAGTGGTATATTACTGCTTTGAACCAGGTGTTCCAACGGGTCAAGACAGGAACAGGAGGCAATATTGTTTTTTCCACTCCCCTCTCCTCCAGGAATGCAATGTACTCTTGTTTACGTTTTGGTGATTGTTGAAAGGCATATTTTATAAGTGCCACAAGCTTATTCACCTGATCAAAGTGGTCAATCCAGGTATCACCCACCAATGATAAAAACGTGCCCAACAACCCACATGGACTATATGGTCACCAATTAGCCACATAATACATCATTAAAGCGCTTTTGTCATGTAACGTGCATTGTCACTAACAAATGCTACCACTTGTTCCATCTCCACACCATATTTATGTGAGGTCTTTAAAAACACTTTGGGCAACAGTGGAATGGTTTACATGTTAGCTCTATGGTGTCTGCTATTATAGATTTTGCACCTCCATTACAAAAATAATGTTTATTACACAGCGGGAGTCTGCATCAGTTGTTTCATCAGACATTACTGCGAGAGTCTTGCCTCTACTAGTTGGCTAATTTCTCCTCCATTTCCTATTTAGTCGGGGCAAGTAATTCTGTCGTAGGGAAGTGTCTGCCTTGAAGCACTCCACCCTTTGATATACTTCCCCATCCAGTCTCTCAAGCAGGGCTGATCCAGCTTTTCAATTGGTATATTGGCACCACACCAAGCCCTCAAAGTGTCCAAAACGGTTTCCTCCCTTGCAGCAGCTGCAGCTGTTGTGGCATTTAAACTGGTGTGCAGGGTCACCTGTCTGCTGTTACTCTTCTGGCTTGTGTTCTTGGTGTGTTTTTTGCTTTTACAGTGATCCACCACTGTGTCCTTCCTGATGTGGTCAACAGGGTGATCGCAGAAGCGACAGAACATCTTCCCTCCATCTTCATACATGCCATAGGACTTGAATTGCAACGCACGGTCTTTAAGGTAAGAGATGATTTCCATTTTGCTTGGTGGTGGTGTTGCTATTGCTACACGGAGTGTGAATGACTCCCAACAAACTAAAAATTGAAACAGTTGTTAGATATAGAAAATATATTTACAATTGTGCAGCACAACCAATAATTTCACAACCAATTACTCAACCTCTCAAATCAAGACAGAAATCATGCTGCCTTTGGAAGTTTTACAGTCCAGACTAGAACTATCTATAGTAAGAAAACAAGCATCAAAATTCTCCCGCATAAAGACAATGTCTACGAGAGTTGGGGAGGATAGCTACAGATTTTTGCACTGGCCTCAGCCACTTAAATTCCAGACTACAATTTCGCTATTTATCTGCATCTATCCCATTCTCAGCCAATTCCTGGCCACCATTTCTGAGTTAGGAGTAGCTGACAAAATCGTCACGCTGACCTCAGAATGTCACAGTACAATAGCAAGAGTACAAAATCGGCATTTGAAATATATCTCGGCTAATAATTCTTGTCCAGCTTTGAGAGTGAGGAGGAACAGCTACAGAAATCATGCTGCCCTTTGAAGTTTACAGTCCAGACTAGCACTATCTATAGTAAGAAACAAGACCATGTCTACGAGAGTGGGGAGGAGCAGCTACAGATTTTACGCTGACCTCAGCCACTTAAATTACAGACTACAATATCACTATTTATCTACATCTATCACATTCTCAGCCAATTCCTGGCCACCATTTTCGAGTTACTTACATATCTCTGCCAAATCTCACTAACTGCTAATGTGAGGCTATGTGGAGAAGGGTAACAAAAAGAAACCACTGTGATGTTAGAAACATACAATTTAGACTTTGAGTCACTGTGAGTGCAAAGAAGTACAACAAATCACAATACCTTTTCAGAAGGGCAAGGACTCAGCAGCAGAAGACCAACCAACAGCACTTTCACAGTTTGGACCTAAAAAACAACAAACCACAGTAAATCCTAACTCTGCAACACCAACAAAGCATTCACATTTTTAGCATGGAAGACCCACTAGTGGGCAAAAAGAAAGCCAACTGTACCTTTCACAGTGGAGGACAGTAGCCCTGCAGCAGATCGCGTCCGATAGCACTTCAAGGCCTGAAATCGTAATTGAAATGTTTACATGTGGCCCACAGAAAAATGTACACATAACTGTTAAAAAGATCATCATCATCATCATCCACATCCTCATCCTCATCAATGCATTCTCCAATTACAGCTTTCCACTAACACCCACGCCTACTTACTTGAAGAGTGGTGCAAAGGGACAAGCATGAGGCGCTGGTAGCAGTGCTGGCAGGTGGTTCAACGTCAGAAGGAATCTGCAGCAGCGCACAGGCATGATGTTCATGAAGACTTCACCTTCTGACTCCCAACTAGATGGGTGGCAACAGCAGGTTCATCGATTCTCCAGGATAGACAGCAGCAGCAAGTCCAGCCCCCAACCCGCAGGTGTGATGGCAGCAAGTGCAGCCCCCACCCCCCTGCAGGTGTGATGGCAGCAAGTGCAGCCCCCACCCCCCTGCAGGTGTGACGGCAGCAAGTGCAGCCCCCACCCCCCCGCAGGAGTGATGGCGGCAAGTGCAGCCCCCACCCTGCAGGAGTGATGGCAACAGAGGTAGAATGACAGCACTCATCCAATGCCATGTACCAAAGCTTTACAAAGCTCAGATGTGAATTAAGCTGAACCACCAGACGCCAAGGTGACTCACGGTTCAGTCCCTAACATCTAGCTGTCTGGACTGGTTTATTTATATGTAAACAAAGTGCATCCAATTAAAACAAAATCACAATGATTAATGAGGATTGGGATTGAGGATGCGATCAGCAATCTGTACTGAAGAATAATAAACCAATCAGGAATTGCACCAACAGTAAATTGACACTTCTAACTTTGTCCTCATGAAAATGGAGCCTCTTAGTTTTCAAGTCGGAGCTCAACTGATGAAAGGTGTTCTACTGGCAGAGATAAAGCCATAAAACCACTGTGCAGCTCGTAGTTTCATCTCTCCTATCCCCCTGCAGTCAACAGAAATAAATCTATCTTTGCGCCAATCACCAATTTGAGTTATCACTCATGCAAAGACTATTTGTTAATATAGTGCCCAAGGGTGCCGAGAGGTAAAGCCCCAATCTGCACAGTGGTCAGGGCTTCACCTCTGCCAGTAAATCACCTTTAAGAACTTATCAATTCTCTGTAATTCCCCAGCACTTCCAACAATATATTCCATTAGACATTCCCACAAAAACCAAACTGAAAGGTGGTAAGATTATTATTAATATGCAGTTAGACAGTTTAAATCAATTTTTTTTTTCCTTTACCCCCTAGGTAAACCAAGGAGGAAAATCCAAAGTTTCGACAGTTGTTTCGACATGGTTTATTCAGTTTGATGTGGCTTAATAAAGTTATTTTGTCTGACTGTGTCTCTTTCTTATTATCATTAGTATTCATTCTACATGCTCACAGACAGAGGCACACACACACACACACACACACACACACACACATAACAAACCAATAGAGCGTGGCACGGACAAGGCAGACTAGAATACATGTTGGAAAAATGTTTCTATGCCACTCTGCCCGTTCACCCCTCCCTCCGAGGCCAGAACCATTTTTCCCAGCATGTAAGCCAGTCCGCTCAGCCTGCCCATCTGCCGACCATCAACCAACAAACCAATGGAGCGTGGCACGGACAAGGCAGACTTGCATGCATGCTGGGAAAAATGGTTCTGTGCCACTCTGCCCGTTCACCCCTCCCTCCGAGGCCAGAAACATTTTTCCCAGCATGTGAACCAGTCTGCCCAGCCTTCCCATCTGCCGACCATTAACCAACAAACCAATGGAGCGTGGCACGGACCCGGCAGACTGGCATGCATGCTGGGGAAAATGGTTCTGTGCTGCTCTATCCATGTTCCCCTCCCCAGAACAATTTTTTCAGCATGTCTGCCATTTTGCAAATACATCCATTTTTGGTACATAATATATCAACTCATGCCCCTCCCAAACATCTTCCTCCCTTGCTTTCCCATTCAAATAAAATCAGCAGGCTATCCAAACACAAAAACTTACCAGTCGGCAGGCACACAGAAAAGCAGTAGTCCTGTGACAGTAGATGGCAAGGCAGGTCTAGTACAGCATAAGGCAGACAAAGAAGTGCAGGTCAGGAGCACCAGGCTGCTAGGTACAGTAGGGCAGGTGAGGCAGCACAATGTTTGCAGGGCAGTTGAGCACGGCCGCTCTTCACACCCCGACAGACCAGCCTGGCACTCACTAATCTGTCCCCTCTGACAGACCAGCCCAGTCACTATCCCCACCCTAATGGACCACCACAGCCACTCTAACCCACAAGAAGCTGCATGGCGCTATCCCAATCCAGATGCTGATGCACGGCCACTCTGCTTACCCAAAGTGGACACTATCCCCACCCCAACAGGCCGGCATGACTACTTTCCCCACTCTGACAGACCACCAGGACCACTCTCGCCACTGCAGAGTACCAGCAGGGTCACTCTCCCCATCCCAATGGACCACCAGGGCAGTATCCCAATCCAGATGCTGATGCACATCAACTCTGCTTCCTCAGATAGACTAGCCCAGCCACTCTCCTAGCACAGACGGGCCAGCACGGCCACTCCCCCCACCCTGACAGATCACCAGGGCCACTCCTCCCACCCCGACGGACCACCAGGGCCACTTTCTCCACGCCAACAGACCACCAGGGCCACTTTCCCCACCCCAACAGATCACCAGGGCCACTGCTCCCACCACGATGGACCACAAAGGCCAATCTCCCCTCCCCGACATGCCAGCATGGCCACTTCCCCCCACCCCGACAGATCACCAGGGCCACTCTCCCCACCCCGATGGACCACCAGGGCCACTACCCCACCCCAACGGACCACCAGGGCCACTCCCCCACCCCGACAGACCACCAGAGCCACTCCCCCACCCCGACGGACCAGCCCAGCCACTCTCTCCTCCCCTACAGACCATCCATGGTGGCACTATCCCAATCTCAATGCTGATGCACAGCTTACCGAGATAGACCAGTGCAGACACTTTCCCATCCCCAACGGACCAGAACAGACACTATCCCCACCCCAATGGACTAGCCCAGCAACTGTCCTTACCCCGATGGTGAAGCACGGCCACTCCGCCCACCCAGACTGATCCTTACCTGGACGACCCACACCCCAATGGTTCAGCCTGGACACTATTCACACCAGGACTAGCCTGACCAGCAGTAACCCCAGATCAGACCAATCACTATCCCCACCCCAATGGACCAGTTCAGCACAGCCACTTTCCTCACTCTCACTCTTCCCACCTCACTAGCACATCCAGGATCAACCCCCCCCCCACATTGATCCTAGGCATCCAGATCAGTTTCTCCTCCTCACCTCAAATTAAAATCAGTGCCCAAAAATTCCCTTTAGAGAGTAGCAAATTTGGCTAGCCCAGACAAGGGCAGGGCAGTTAAAAAAAAAAAAGGCAACAAAAATATCAGACCTTTTTTTTTTTCCATCCATGATCAGTGCAGCCACTTTGTTCCCAAGCTGTTCCCAAGCTGCGCCCCCCTCCCCCGCTGCACCTTGGATTCGTGCTGCTGAAAGCATTTTGTAATTTCTCAGCAAGCTAAAAAAACCACCGACAGATACTGCAGCCAGGAAAAATTAAATTGAGCCTGCGGTGCAAAAGCTCTATGCCAGTCTAGACCACGGACCAGGAAACCAGCAACCTGATTCAAGAGTACAGAATACGAGGTTCCCAAGCCGCTGCCCCCCCGCAGCATCTTGGATTCGTGATGTGGATCCAATAAAGGCGAATTTAGTTCGCTGGCTCGGAAACAGAATCAGACTGACGATATGCAAGTGATGTCGGGAGTATTTGTGCTAAATGTACTGATTTTGTAATATATTTAGCGCAAATACTCCTGAGGTTACTTACTTACATATCGTCAGTTAGACTCTGAGCCCTTTGAATGCGGAAAGCATTTTTCTCCTCAGTGAGCTAAAACAACCGAACAGAAGGATACTGCAGCCAGGAAAAAAGAACTTTGTATTATACAGCTTTCAAATTACGTTAATTACGTTAATTGGCTGTCACTAAGGTCACTAAGATCAGTTACTGCAAATGCTGCAAGCTTGATGATCATTCCATCCAGGAACGTAAATATCGGTAGTAGCATTTGCATTTTCAGTGAAAAAACAAGCCACAAATACTCACGAACAGAATGAATTTCCCCAGGACTCCAGCAGCAAGATTTCCCCAGGACTCCAGCAGCAAGACAATAATGGCAAAATGAGCAGGCAGTAAAAAAGGACACACGCTACTGCACTGACTTATAAAGCCTGCACATCACGGGAGGCCCGAGAACAAACACTATTTCCGTTTTGGCGCCGTTTTCCCGTGGACCAATCACAATTCCGTGTTTCCGTCTGCGTCACCGTTAATGCGGTAAACCAGTGTCCCTGATCATCAGAAGATGGCAATGCTGACTCATATATCATAACACTGCAAGGACACAGGTGTCCTAACATCTTGTAAGCAAGAAATACAAGTGTATATTAGAAAGTAAAGCATATAGCATTCATATGCATACATATCCTGACATCTACTCTTGTGCGGTAGATGTCCTTAGCCCTATATGTTAGTATAAGATATACACAAATGCTAGCTGTCTGTGGTGTACCTCTGGGGATACCAATTAGGGTGCAGGGGCCTCGTGTAACATTACAGTAATCTCAAGATTTGCCTTTCCTCATACAGTATGTGGGATTAATTCATATCCCACTGAAACCTATTATGTGAGATTTTATGCATGCATTTTTAAGATGGTCATTAGAAACAATTTACATAGGTTGTGAAAATAAGTCCAGTATATTCTTGTATTTTGTGGAGTTCTGGATATGAGAACTTAAACAATACAATGCCGTTCTTACCCAAAGCTTACACTATGGTGGGTATACTAAGAATTTTGTTTAAGACCACTGCTTTATGCATATTTCTTCTTTTGTTGAACTGACAAGAAATCAGAGGACATAAGTAATAATGAGGAACTTGTCATTGTTCTTAGGCCCAAGGCCATTTTCAGATCTAGCTAATATACTAACATAATAATTTAAGGTCAAAAGGGACTCCAGGTCCACCAGGTCCAAGATAGATAAGTATGCTGGACAAACTTGTACTAATTTTTGAAGATTACCTACCCACTAAGCTGGCCTGCTGGCACAGCAGTAGCACTACCACTTGCAGTGCTGACGACCTGAGTTTGGGAGTGAGGAGCATCCCAGGGACTGTTCTGCTCCTCCTCCTCCTCCTCTGGTGAAGGATGAGATCAGTGCCCGGCATTAGCCTGGCCTCTAGTAGTGGCTGGGGGTTGGCACACTGAGACTGCACACAAGACAGGAGCAGAGGTGAGGCAGACACTCGGAGTGCTGTGTATGGGAGCATGTATAGTACAGCCATTGGTGTTATTGAACACCACTTCCTCCACTCCAGGGAGAAAACTGGAAACATGCTGACTGGCAGGGTGACACCAGTCTCCTGCAGGTCCCACACCCCACTATCTGGGCATGTCCATGCAAACCGGATCCTGTTCCAGGTGGAGAGTGAGGGTGGCCCTGCCAACCCTGCTTGGGGTGGGGCAAGCCATGGGGGAAGAGCTAAACAGGTAAGTCCCAGAGGACACCAGGGTGATAGGGCTGGGGAGAACAGGGTTTGGGGGCCAGTCGATGGGGGAGGACAGATAAAAATAAAAAATATTACCTACCCACTCTGCTACCCTGAGTAGCCCATGATTCCCTTGATAAGCAGAAACTTGTCCATGCTTAGCTTGAAGGAAAGTATGTCTTCCTATCCACTGTCTCCTCTGCACTGGTAGGCTATTCCATATGTTCAGTAGTAAGCTCAGCACACTCATACGAGGAAAGACAAATAAAAAATGAATGCTGAAACCAGCTGAAGTTTCTAATGGTTTAATAAACTTCTAATTCCAAATGCATAAACACAGAACAGGTAATACCGGTCTATTGCCCTGGCGCTTTGGTCAAGGACCTTCATCGGAGGCGGGCTCCAAATTAGATTGACAGCCCTTTTAACCACTAGATGCTGCTAACATTATTATCAGCTGGGTATGATGTTTTACATATTAGAGAAGTGAGTGGATATGGCAGTATTTAAAAACATTACATCATCAAGCCAGCAATCATTTACAAGAAAAAATAACATTTGATATACAAGAATGAATGCATATGTTGCATTATTTTTGAGTTTTTTTCCTCCCATCTCTGCAGGTTGTAGTTACCTCTCTCTAGCCCTGCGCCCCTCCTTGTTTTTCTTTGCTTTTTATTTTGTGTTTTTCTGTTTATTTTATTTAATTTGAAAATGAGTAACCAGGAGAGGCACACTGAGGCAGGGCTTATTTCCAGATGCGACCCGGGGAAGGGAACAGTGGAAGAACAGCAGCACAATACATAGAAGCAAAGCATTTGAACAACATTCAGTAAAAAGTTTGAATAAAATTAGAATAATACAGGCAAGGGAGTGCACACGAGGCTGTGGTGCTCACAAGTGTAATGAGAAACATACACAACAGAAATTTAGGTACTCACCACCACATTGAATGCTGACTTCATTTCAAGATGAAAAAAAAGAAAATTTATTTACATAGTAAAGACTAAAAGTGCCTACCTGATGCATTTCAGGTCACTCCTGGGCCTTTGAGAAAGGATCCAGGAGTGATCTGAAACCTGTCAGGTGGGCGCTTTCAGTCTTTACTACGTTAATTAAAAAAAAATAATAATAATAAAAATAGGAGTAGTGTATAGACCACCTGCGCTGGTGGAGGAGCTGGAGGAGAGTCTGGTGGCAGATGTTGGGAGACACTGCAGATTGGGAAGCGGACGGGTGGTGGTGTTGGGGGACTTAAACATGCCAGGAACAGACTGGTAGACTATGACATCCTCAGTGGCCAGGGAACAGAGGTTGTTGGATGCCTTTCAGGACGCGTTCCTAACTCAGCAGGTGGGGAAACTGACCAGGGAGGAGCGGATATTGGATGTGGTCCTGGCAGACAGTGACCAGATTGGGGGCCTGGAGGTAAGGAACCTGTTGGTGGGGAACGACCATGCCACAGTCTGGTTCTGCCTGAACCTAGGAGGGGCAGAAGGCTTCACAAAGATGGAAGTAACTGACTTCAGGGGGGCAGATTTCAAGGAAATGGGAAGGATCCTTAAGGAGCACTTGGATGGGATTGGGCCAGACATGGACACTGACAGTAGGTGGGAAATCATCAGCAGGGGGTGGTGCAGGATGCTACCAGCACCTGCGCAAGAGTAAGACGAAAATGCAGTAGGGCCCGAAAACCCTGCTGGTGGACCAGGGAGTTTCAGGAGGTGGTGAGGGGAAAGAAGGCAGCCTATATGCAATTCAAGTGCTCAAGGAGTGAAAGGGACTGAGGGGAGTACGAGCTAATGGCCAGAAGGGCCACTAGGGTGGTGAGGGCAGCTAAGGCAAGGAAGGAGCAGAACCCGGTCAGGGAAATTAGGAGAGGGAATAAGGGGTTCTTTAAATACACTGGGGAAAAATGAAGTGTGAAGGGGCAGATTAGCAGGATTAAAACAGGGGAGGGATGGGCACAAGACCCGGGGGAGCAGGCTGAGGTACTAAATGAGTGCTTTGCCTCAGTTTTCACCAAGGAAAATGGGGGAAGCTGCATCATACATGGGAGGAGACAGTGAAACTGAGGGGGGGGGGCCCTTACCAATCGGTTGGTCTGGGGGACATCACTGGCAGGTGGGGGGAAGGCAAAGCAGGGCGACGAGGTAGTGGAGGTGGAAATCACGGCAGAGAGAGTGAGGGAAGCCCTCAGGTCCCTTGAGACAGAGAAAGCACCAGGACCGGATAAATTACATCCCAGAGTGCTGAAGGAACTGGCGGATGTCCTAGCTATACCCCTGGTGGAGCTCTTCGGCATCTCTCTGAGGATAGGGTGGGTGCCCCAGGACTGGAAGGTGGTACATTTGGTGCCTATTCTCAAGGGGGGATCAAGGGAGGTGGCAGAAAACTACAGGCCCGTTGGCCTGACATCGGTGATGGGCAAGGTGATGGAGGGCATTGTCAAGGAGAGACTGGGGGGGCCTGGAAAAGTTGGGGTGCCTGGACGATAGACAGCATGGATTCATCCTGGGGAAATCGTGTCAGACAAACCTTGTGGAGTTCTATGACTGGGTGAAGAGTGCCTTGGACCTGGGTAGATGAGTGGACGTCCTCTTTCTTGACTTCAGCAAGGCATTTGACTCACGGGGGCCTGTTGGATAAGCTGGGAGAAATGGGGTGGGAAAGAAGATGATCAGATGGATAGGTAATTGGCTCCAGAACCAGACCCAGAGGGTCGTGGTTGGTGGGATAGTCTCATCCCCAAGGAGGGTCATTAGTGGAGTCCCTCAGGGATCAGTCCTTGGGCCCCTCCTGTTCAACGCCTATGTCTCGGACATAAGGAAAGGTATCAGGAGTGAGATGAGTCTCTTTGTGGATGACTCAAAACTGGAGGTGGTGGTGGATGGGGAGGAGGTGAGGGTGGCCCTAAAGGGGGACCTGGAGGCTCTGGAAAGGTGGTCTAGAAAGCAGAAGCTGAGGTTCAATGCAGGGAAATGCAAGGTACTGCACATGGGAGTCAGAAACCCGGGCCAAGTGTACACCCTTGGGGGGGAAATGCTACAAGTCTCGATGGCTGAGAGGGACCTGGGGCTGGGGCTGGATGTCAAGATGAACAACTCAGAGACTTGTAGGAGGGCAGTGGCAAAGGCCAACAGGATGCTTGGATGCATTGCTAGGGGGCTCACCTCCAGAAGGAGGGAAGTGATACTCTCACTGTATAACTGCTTGGTGAGGCTGCACCTTGAGTACTGCATGCAGTTTTGGAGGCCACATTTAAAGAGGGACATTGAACTCCTGGAGAGGGTCCAGAGGAGGGCAACCAAAATGATTTGGGGCTTGGGGGGATAGGACCTGTGCAGAGTGGCTCGAAGAGCTAAATATGTACACATTGGAACAGAGAAGGGACTGGGGGGACATGATTGAGGCCTTCAGGTACATGAAGGGGGTAAATAGGGGAGGAGCAGTCAGGTGCTCTGAAGGAAGGGGGACAACTAGAGGGCATGGGTGGAAGCTGGAGGGAGGGAGATCTAGGGGAGAAAGGAGGAGGTGCACTTCACTAAGAGGGTGGTGGAGCCATGGAATGCACTGCCCAGGGGGCTGGTGGAGGTAGAAACGGTGGAGGGGTTCAAGAGGGGGTGGGACAGGTACAGGGGAAGGGTTCTGGAAGCAAAAACCAGAGTAGCGAGAATATCCAGGGCTGGGAAGGAAGAAGCCAGAGAGGGAGAGAGGGGCAGCAAGGTCAGCTCCCAGGGTGGGGGCTGACCAAATGAGCAGACATGAAAGACCGTTAGGCCTATTCTGCTGGCATTTTAGTAGTAAATAAATTTTCCTTTTTTTACCTTGAAATGGTGTCAGCATTCAATGTGGTGGTGAGTGCCCAAGTTTCTGTTGTGTGTAAATAAAATCAGAATAAATACTAAACAATTACATATAATTGAGAATAAAGTGCAGTACAGCTCAATGAGAACACGTAGCAAGTGCAAATTCAGAAGTGGCAGCAATACTTGGTGAACAAGGACAGTACTGACAACAGGCAATTGCCTAAGGGGTGAGAATTTGCTTGACCCTGTAATGGAGAGTGAAAACTGTGATGGTGTGGAAGTTAAATGAAGGCAGGAGCAGGGACCCATCCAACTGCTTATCAGGATTGTTAAGGCTAGGCCATGGTGGTATCAGGAGGAAGGGTAACAGGAACAGGTGGAGAGGGTTTGAAGTTTCAACTAGTGCCCAAGGAAGACAGGGGATGGTAGAGAGGCTGAGGGAGGAGGGGCATTGGTTCCTAAGTGAGAGAAGCCAAGAGGAGAAAGTAGATTGGTCAGTAGAGAAGTGAGGCGGAGGAGTGTCAAAAGTGTGATGGTCCCTGGAAAGAAGGGAACAGGAAACAAGGGGGAGTTGGAAGAGAGGAGAGGTAAGAGGAAAGGGGACCAAACCAGTACTTGGACATTAAGGAGGTACAGTGAGCCTGTCAATGAGAGGGTGGAGAAAAGATGGATAGTGATGAATACAGTGGACAGTGGTGGTTGGAAAGGGGAGTTTGTAGAAAAATGGCAGAAGGAGTTTCAGAGGGTGTCCAGTCTGGTGAGGGAAGTGAAAGGGGCAATGCTATAGACCACATACATGTAGTCAAAGTCAGGGAGCACCATTTTGTTAACAAGTTCCCTGCAGACATGTAGAGATAAGCAGTCTTTGCTGCACAACAGAGCACTGCACTTGGGACAGAGTTTTGCATGAATGGGATCAATGTAGGTTGAAAAGTCAAGCTTACTGTCCAGTCACACTCCGAGGTACTTAAAGGACTGAACTGCTTCAAGAGGTGTGCCATCTGGAGTGGTAAAGACGGGGGGTTGGGGGCAGTGAGTCTGGCCAGTTTCTGACTGGTACTAAAGGGCCATTGATTTTTTTTGGTGTTGACTCTGAACTGGTTGAATTGGAACCAGTGCATAATGTTATTGCTGTCCCACTGTAGCAGGTCTTCCACAGCTGTGGTGGAGGGACAGGAGTTGAAGATGACTGTGTCATCTGCATACATGTGGATATGCGAGTTGGCATAGGCTTTTGACTTATGCCTTTCTCTAAAATATTAACTCTAATCACTTTCCTCTTGTGAACTGTCACTTGTGTCACTAATGAAGATTTCACTTTTTTGGGGGTAACTTTTTGGTTTCTGTATCGTCCCCAGGAAAAAAATATGTCCAGTGGCGTAGTTGTTTGCTTCCCTGTCTATTTTTGCCTGTTTTCTTTTAATTGCCTGTTTTTTTCTATTTACTTACTTTAAGATTTAATTCTTTATCCAAGTCCTGAAATGTTTGATGTTTTTTGTAGTTGGACAATTCTGTTTTAGCCTTAGCAATTTCCTCAGTTAGTTCTGAATGCTTCTCTGTGTCTTCCTTAATGAGCAGCTCCATTAATCCACTGGCACAGTCCGCATGAGTATTACACATTAGGGAAAGTAATCACTTTATTCAGTGCTTCTTCTTTAGATATTCTGGATTATCCTGCCTGTGGTGGAGCTTAATTTCTTTGCTCTGTTAGCAAATTGTGGGAGATTGTTGCACCATCAAAAAGGACCTTTCCTGTAAAATTTATTTTTCCGGTTATATCTAAGATTCAGCACTGTTGCTTAAGTCTTTTTCATGTGACATTTTGTTCTACATAATTCACATTTTTCAATACCATACACCTATGTTGTACGGTGTTTCTCTCATACAGCCTGTATTTTGATAGCCCCCAACCCATTTTTTTCAGTAAATGACTATTTCACGTAAGTATGCATTAATTCCTACATATCAACTGTTATTTTTTCTGATAAATGATTGCTAGCTTGATGCTGCAGTGTTTTCAAATACTGTCTTAACTTACTTGCTACACCAATATGTAGAATGTCATACCCAGCTGGTAATGACATTAGCAGCACCTAGTGGTTAAAAGAACTGTCAATCTTATTTGGAGCCCGCCCCCGATAAATGTGCTTGACTGAAGTGCTGGGGCAGTACATAAGAAGTTACCTGTTTCTTGTTTGTGTATTTGGAGTTAGAAATTTAATAAACCATTATAAACATCAACTGGTTTCAGCATTCATTTTGTTTTATTTTCTCATGTGAGTGTGCTGATTATTGCTGTTTTTTAGAGTGCTGGGGAAGTCCTGGGTCCTCCAGCTGCACTGCTGGTCAGCATTGGGAAGCGTGGACTACCCACTGTGTTTTGCATTCCACAGGGTCACTACCCTCTTGGAGAAGATGTGTCTCCCACCTTTATCATGGAAAATACCACCTCTGAGCTTCAGGACAGGGAGGACCCCAGATTAAACTTCCCTCTGTTTGATCTTGTGAATACCCTTGACTATGTGGAATTCTCATTTTCTCTCATTCTCCTTATCTCCAGGATAAACATGTTAAGGGTCACACACCTCTCCTCATAGGTGTTGTCCTCCATAGCCCTGATCATTTTGGCGGCCCTATGTTTCACCCTTTTGATAGCCTTAATGTCCTTTTGTTTTAAGGAGACTAATACTGCACACAGCACTCTAAGACCTAACCAAGACACAGAAACATAGAAACATAGAAGTTGATGGCAGATAAGGACCGCAAGGCCCATCCAGTCTGCCCATTTCTTTTTCTATCTAAAGAATGTGCCATCGGCCTTTGTTCTGTCAATGGCCTATCTATTCATACTTATCTGTATTGCTCCCTAATCAATCAATCAATCAATCAATCAAAATCTTTATTTAACCAGGCGGACACTGTTGAGCAAGCTTATTTTTGAGGTGGACCTGGGAGAACAATACAGAGGTACAGAAGGAAACAACAGGATTGAAATTGCTGCCAAACATGGCAGTATACATTATATCAGATATAAACAGGCTAGCACAGAGCCATCACACACAAGGAATACAATATAAAGTACAACAATAGATATGCACAGGTTAAAAGCATGATATAGTGTAATACACAGAACTGGAATAAACTAGTTACAGTCTTCACCAGGGAGACATCAAATTTTATTTTATTTTAGTAAAGGGGGCAGAAGGGCAAGAGAATGCTTAGAAGAGAGGGGGCAAGGCATGGGCAGAGAGTTGGGTCAAGGGGTGACGGAGAAGAAGCAGGGGTAAGCACAATGGCCGCAGTCCAAGGGATTAAGGGAAGCAGTCACAGGATTCCTTGAGTTGGCGGATGATTAAAGCTTTAAATGCAGCAAGTCTAAAGGGGAGGTTTATTTTCAGGGTTTTTTGCACCTTGTTCCACAGCAAGGGAAGTACATGACTTATAGACGCCTGCCAAAGTGGGATCTAACCTTAGGTATTTTCAGCATTACATAAGAAGCACTTCTCAGAGCATAATTAGTTTGGGGGCTTAACGGCAGACAAGCTATAATGTAGCTGGGCAGATTATTCATAATGGCTCTATAGGTCCAAAGTGCCACATTTCTCTGATGCCTAAGAGTAAGGAAAGGCCAGCCCACAGCAGTATATAGGAGACAGTGATGGGTGGAGTAGGGGAGCTCCATTATGAACCTTAAGGCACTGTGGTAGAGTGTATCAAGTTTGGCAAGCGTACCAGCAGGGCCTTGGCTATATAGGAAATCGGCATAGTCTAACAAGGGAAGAAATGTTTGAACTAGCCGCTTTTTTGCTTCCCTTGGTAGAAGGTTTTTTATGCTAAAGAATAGTCCTAGTCTCTGTTGGAGTTTCTTTATTAGCTCTTCAATATGTCCCTGGAAGGAGAGAGAGCTGTCGATCCAGGCCCCGAGGTATTTGAAGGAAGACACATATTCCAACTGATTCCCCAGGATGGTGGAGATGGGGGATAGAGAACCATGGGAGAGAGGGATAGGAGAGTTGGACATGGGAGAGAAGAGCATAGCTTTAGTTTTCTTCATATTCAAGAGCAACTTCTGTTTTAGGAGCTGGAGTTGCAGCAGATCGAGTTCGCTCTGGAAAGTACTGCGTCGAGAGATGGCCCACTACTGTAGAGCACTCTGTCATCCGCGAAGAGATGTATTTTGGCCTTTTTAATGGTGGCATTAATTCTAATAATACAGATTGCGAAAAGCAGGGGTCCCAAGATGGAACCTTGCGGAACACCCTGAGTAAGAGGATTGAGGGGTGAGACCTCACCATCAGCCTTAACTTGCTGGGAGTGGTCAGTTAGGTAATTATGGAACCACCTAAGAGAGGAAGCATCCAGGCCAATATTCTGGAGGGATGATAGGAGCAAGGAGTGATCGACAGTGTCGAAAGCCTTGCTGAGGTCCCAGAAGACTGCACCAACAAAATTCTTGTTGTCCAGCTCGCCCAGACAGTCATTACTAACTTTGGCAAGGGTGGAAATAGTGCTATGTTGAGCCCTGAACCCTGAGTGGAGCGCGTTCAGAAGGTTCGCTGATTCCAGGTAGATCCTGAGTTGGGAGTTAATGATTTTCTCCAGCATTTTAGACAGTACAGGGAGGAGAGAAATGGGCCTGTAATTATTCAGATTGCTAGGATCCTCATTCTTGAGTACAGGAACAATATGGGCGGTTTTCCAAATGGTAGGAAGGACACCTTGGGAGATGGATAAATTGAACAAATGTGTAATAGGCATGGCTAGAGCATGGGAGCCTGCTTTTAGAAAGAAGGGATCAATGGGGTCAGCACAGGGCTTTTCCTATCATCCAGCTGGAGCAAGAGATCCTCCACTTCTTTCAAGGATGTGGCTTGGATAGAGAAGGATGTGTTAATTGCAGGGGAGTCAGAGGTATCAAGACCAAGTTGTGCCCAAAGAGTACTAGCTGGGGAGGAATCGAAAGCTAGGACAGCAGTGGCAAAATGGTCATTGAATGAGTCCAGGATAGTAGGTTTATCAGTGACTGAGGTAGTACCAACCCGGATTTTTGCAGGCAAGGAGTTACCAGAGGAATGGCCTTTGATATCTCTAATGGTCCTCCAGAATTTGGATGAATATGTGGAAGAAACTTCAAGTTGTGAGTGGTAATAATTAGCCTTAGTTTCTCTGACCAATTTGGTACAGAGATTTCTTGCTCTCCTATAAAAAATTCCAATCGTTAGGTAACTTTGTTCTGTAAGCAGTTTTCCATAGCCTGTTCCTATTCTGTAGTGCAGTCTTTAGTTCAGGAGGGAACCAACAGCAAGATTTGCTTCTAACTTGGGCTGTAACTAGGGGGCGTGCTTGTTCAAGGCATTTACCACAATGTCTTGAAAAATGTCATAGGCAAGAGCCATGGATTCTGCTAGGTAGAAGTCCTGCCATCGAGGAGAGAGACTTAGCTCAGCGGTGAATGACCAAGGATCAAAGTTGCATCTGCTTCTTTTTATAGTGAATTTAGGTGGGAGGGTAGGGGTATGGCAAGACCTAACACAAGCGATAAAGCAGTGATCGGTGATGTCTGAGAAGAAGACTCCAGTGTGGGAATACAGATGAGGCTTACTAACTATGATAAGGTCCAACAGGGTGCTTTTGGCAGGGTTATTCTTGTTTGGACGTGTAGCTTCGTTGATGAGCTGGTACAGCCCCAAGGAATCACAAAGGGATTTAAGGGAAGAGGAGGCATTGGAATGCCAGTCTAAGTTTAGGTCCCCAAGTATTATTGTTTCAAATGAGTTATGCCCCAGGAGATTGCTTAAATGGTTTAGGAGCTGCAATCCTGCTGAAGGGGGCCTATAACAGCCTGGTACACTGACCAAGACTCCAGCAGTGATCTCCACTTGGAGAGATAGAGTTTCAAATTCGTTGGGGACCGAGGTTGAGTCCAGAATGGAGACCAAGTACTCGTGCTTGACGTAAATAGCTACCCCACCACCCCCAGTCTGTCTGTCAGTACGGAATAGTGAGTAGGAGGGGAGGTGAACAGAATGGTTACTGGTGGAGGAGTGGAGCCATGATTCAGAAATCAACAGGATATCTGGGGAGGTATGACTTGTCCAGGCCTGGATAGGAGAGATTTTTTGTAACAGGCTGCATGCATTAATGTGCATAAAGCTAAGTCCTTTCAGGTTAGGGAGGTCGGCAAGCGAGCCAATGCTAGGTCCAGGATTAAGCTCAGCATTGCCGGAACACAGCAAGAGGAGAAGCAAGAGTTTCTTAGAAATAACCAGCAGAAGCTTTTGTAACTTTTTTCTTTCACTCTTGCATGGGGCACGGTTATAGCAAGGGGGCACCTTAGTGCTAAGGCCAAGGATGTTTAGAGCTACATATAGGAGAATCTTGGCAGCAACAAGTTTGGGATAGTAGCCAGAATTGGCAAATCGGTACAGGGTTTTTGCCCAGGTCCCAACGTGGGTGCCAGCATGCCAGGTAGGTGCAGGATCCAAGACCAGCGAGTCATACAAGGTGGCACATATCAGGAGATCAACAAAATGCGTGATTTCTGCATGATTAACTATAGTGATATAGTCTCCAGACAAGCAAGGAGAGTTTTGAGGAGACAAGTAGAGAGGAATAGGGCAAAGCTGAATGAGGGTTAAGTGGAGAAACATGATCGATAATATTGTGGAGTTGGATTGTTTTTAATTGTTTACTTATTTGTTTATATTTACTTTTTTTTTTCCAAACTTTGTGAAGGAACGATTGAGGGCCACAAGAGGGCAGAAGAGGACAAAGAGGATAGTAGCTAGCAAACTGAGCCGGAGAGAGGGCTAGGGGTATGGTCCAATGAGCGTGCTGTAGGTGGGGCTAAGGAGCATTTAAGGTGGCCTAGGAGGGGTGGGCTGAAAATCTGAAGTCCTGAGTTGTCCATACCTTATTGTTTGGGAAGGGGGCTTCTGGAGGAAAATGTGGAGCCGAGGTCTTCAGCGCCTAGGCTATGAGGTTCTGCTCCTGACCGCTGGCCAAGGCGGTCACCGCCTCGATTGGGCTAGTGTAGAAATGCCTGGGGAGAGAGCAGAAAGCCAGGTTTACATACAATCTGCAGTGAAGCAGGAGCTCAGGCAGACAAAGGAACACAAATTGAGTCCAAGAATCGGGGGGTGGACCAGCTAGGGGATGGCGCTGGAGGTAAGAAAGGGCCAAGTGCCCTTATACCTATCCCATGCCTGCTTGAAGCCCTGCACTGTATTCATATCCACCACTTCCTGAGGTAGGCCATTCCATGCATCCACCACCCTTTCTGTAAAAAAGTATTTCCTCACATTACCCCTTATTTGGCCTCCCTCTAATCTCATGATGTGTCCTCTTGTCCTGCTATTTTCCTTATATTGAAATATGTTAGACTCACCTTGTTAATGCCCTTAAGGTGTTTGAATGTTTCAATCATATCACCTCTCTCACTGCTTTGCTCTAGGGTATACATATTGAGTTCTGTTAATCTGTCCTCATATGTTTTCTGATGCAGTCCCTGCACCCTTTTGGTTGCCCTTCTCTGGACTGCCTCAATTTGGTTAATGTCCTTGTGAAGGTGTGGCCTACAGTACTGCATGCAGTACTCCAGATGGGGCCTAAGCAGTATCTTGTAAAGAGGGATTATTACCTCCCTCTTACGAAGACCTATGAATTGCCTACCCTGAGCTGCTGGTGACCTCCCTTTTACAGTAATGCACTCCAGTATCTCCTGGCCTTCTTGAAAGTACTCTTGCTTGGTCCACTACAAGTCATGCTTTTTATCTAGTTTTTTTTTTTTTTTGAAATTCTCTGTTTTATTCATTTTACATAACACCAGGATGAAATACAGAGACCAAAACAGAACATACATGAAATCCCACAAAAACCGGACATATTCACAGTACATAGGATCCGAATAATCCCTATTCCCCCCACCCCCCAACCCCAGAAGGCATCACTGCTAAAACTACATGCCCCTAAGATGACCTCGACCTGTACCTGGGGTCATTGGATAACAAGCCCTTAGATTACCTGTACTCGGTCCAGAGATGGTAGAGAAATGGGAAAGGAGGCAAATCTTACTGCAGGACAATAAACATCCGAAAGAACCAGAGCTGAATTTCAGTGGAGATACAAAGCATAGAGTTTGCCCCATTTTTTCTGGAAAGCAGGCAGAGCATGCCTGGAACTAGCAATTAACCTTTCCACTTTGAAACACAGAGACATTTCCTCCACCCAGTCTTGGTAGGAAATCTCTAAGTGGTCTAGCCAGTGGCGGAGAACTAATCTTTTGACCACTATTGAGATAAAGGCCATATGGTACTTTCTCTCTTTAACCTTGATACTGGAGAAAATACCTAGTATACAAATTTCGGGAGTGAAAAGATCTTCCAATCCTAGAGTTGGGTCCAGGCTGTCTCGGATAGCTTTCCACAATGGGGCAACTTTAAGGCAAAACCAGAACACATGGAGTATACTACCCAATTCTTTGCCACATCTTGTGCAGTTAGGAGAACTAGATTTAACAAATTTGGCCAATTTCATGCTGTAATACATGTTGTTAACTATGTAAAACTGAATGAGTCTATTTCTATCTAAGGTAATAAATGTGTATAGGTCTCTCCATACTTGACTCCAAGATATGGAAGGCCCAGGAGTTATGGATGCCCAAACTTTGGAGCCGTCAACGCATCCGAACTTTAGTAAGCATGAGTTGCATATATAGGTTAGAGACACTATGGGGTTTTACAACACAACTCCTTAGTTGATCTAAAAAAGGCCTATTACTAGTGGTTGTCAACACCAGTCCAAATTCTTTACCTATGAGGTGTCTCAATTGGTATAATTTGAAAATATTTTGTAAAGGAATATTCAGCATTGTCATCAGGTCTCCTGAGGAGCAAAGGGAACCTCGTATGTACAAATCCTCAACTGAGCAGTCCCTAATCTGAGGTAACCATGACGGTGTCAGCCAAATCAGACCCAATCCTGATATTAGGTTGAGAACCAGTGGCTGACCCGGTCTTTTGTATATTGAATCTTAGCAGAGGTATAATATTGGTTTAAGACTCTCACAGATAGCCCTACCACTGAATTTTTAACAGACTCAGGTAAAGCAGAGAAACTATAGTAAAAGATGTGTTGGGGATCGATATTGTGTGTTTCCAAGAGGTTAAGGTCTAGGTTGAGCCATATGGGTGTATAGTTGGTATTAGGTGGGCAAAGCCATTTACCCATTTAGTTAAGTGACTGGCCCAGTAGTAAAATTCAAAGTTAGGAAGCGGAGGCCTCCTTTTCCTTTTGCAAACAAAGTTTAAAGAAGGATCGCCATGCTTTCCCTCTCCAGATAAATTTAGTCAACACTGAGTGCACCTTCTGAAAGAAGGATTTAGGGAGCCAAATATCTAGCAGATTCAAGGGATAGAATATTCGCGGAAGTACGTTCATTTTAACTATATTGATTCTTCCTCCCAGGGCTAAAGGAAGGTTATCCCATCTATTAAGATCGGTCTGGATTTTGTCCACTAAATCCTCTAAGTTAAGCTTCCTGATCGTCTCTTCCTCTCGGGCCAAATAGATGCCCAGATACTTGAGGTGATTTGGGGCCCATTTCATACCGAACTGAGCCACACTAGAGTGGAACAGGTGTGAATTGAGCGGGAATATTTCGGATTTAGATAGGTTTAACCTGTAATTGGAAACTACACCAAACTGCTCTACTATCTTTAAGACCTCCTGCAAAGAGTTGACCGGGTTGGTGAGGTGTAGGAGAATGTCATCTGCAAACACCGACACCATCAGCGTTTGTTGAGCAATGACACACCCTAAAATGTTGGGTGAGCATTTGATACGCACTAGGAGAGGTTCCAAATAGAGGTTAAATAAGCACGGTGACAGTGGGCACCCTGGCGGTACCAGAGTACAGGGAATCGGGATGAGATACCCCATTGCAATAGACTCTGGCGAAGGTGAACTATAGATCCATGATCCACCGGATAAATTTATTTGGGAAGCCAAACCTACTTAAAGTGGCCCATAGAAGTCCCAATTGACGTGGTCAAGGCTTTTCCGCATCCAAAGCAACTAAGGCCATGGGTGCTTGAGCGTCTTGGGCAACATGAAAAATATGAAAGAGCCTCATATGATCTGATGCCGAGCCTTGGACGAACCTACCTGTTCCTTGCTCAAGAGTGATTGCCATACCTGCTTAATTCGCAGTGAGAGAATCTTGGTCAAGATTTTAACATCGTAGTTGAGCAGCGAGATAGGTCTATAATTGGCTGGGTCCAAAGAGGATTTGTCTGACTTGGGGATTAAAATTATGGTAGCTTCTAATAAGGAGGGGTCCAGTGGTTCAGAAGTGAGGATGTAATTAAACAGGTTGAGGAGGGCCAGCGCTAACTCTTTGCAGAAGGTCTTATAAAAATTAGGGGGTAGGCCGTCCGGACCTGGAGCTTTATCTAGAGTTAGATTGCGAATGACGTCCTCCACTTCCCCTAAAGTTATGGGAGCTGAAAGTAAGGCACAGTGATCCAGCATAAGTCGGGGAAGGGGGGTATTCTCTAGAAAAGCTGTTATTTCTGAAGCTGAGGTCAAACATATCTTGTCCCCATATAAGTCTTGGTAAAAGGCCTCAAAGACTTCCGCTATATCCCTGGGGGCTGTTTTAATGGATCTATCACTCGCTTTTAAGGCAGGGATTAATCTAGAGCTCTCTACTTCCCTAAGTCTAAGAGCTAGTAGCTTCCCGGGCTTCTCACCCTGGTCAAGATATTTTGTTTTAGATTTTAAAATAGCAAATTCAGTTTTTTCTTTAATTAAATCTTCATATTCGTCTTTGAGTTTATATAAACTCTTAAGAGCCTTCTGAGAATTGGAGGAGGAGAGAGCCTCTTCAGCCAATGTAATCTGGTTGGACAGGGAGATAAGTTTCTCTACCCTCATCCTCTTTCTTCTTGAGGACACTTTTATGAATTTGCGCCTAAGAAAACATTTCAGTGAGCACCACACCAGATCATCCCTGGGTACTGACCCCTGATTAATTTCTAAAAAGGACGAGATCAGTGATCGTAAATGGGAAGTGGTCTGTTCATCCTTCAGAATCTGGGTATTGAGCTTCCAAGAGGTATCTCGTTGCCCTGGGGGGTTAGGTGAAAGTTTAATCCAAGCCAGTGCATGGTCTGAGTTAACAATGGGCTCAATACCCATGAAGGAGATATTAGTAATAAAGTTGGTATTCACTAAAATGTAGTCTAGCCTCGACCAAGAGTTATGAATTGGGGAAAAGAAGGTGTAGCACCGAGTAGAAGGATTCAACAGTCTCCAAGGATCCTCCAGGCCTAACATACAACACAGTTCCTTCAGAGCCAATTGGGCCGACGATGAGGGTTTCAGGGGTCTCTAGGTTCTGTCTAACTCTTGTGATGGGGCAATGTTCCAGTCACCCCCTAAGATAAATGATGTTGGTAGAAAAGCACTCAGGCTATCTGCTAACTGCATCAAGAAGCTGGAATCGCCTCCAACGGGACCATATATGGCACCAAGGACCACGTCAATATTGTAGAGTAGCCCCTTCACAAGAACAAACCTACCTTCTGGGTCTTGAATGCATTTCTCTAGTATAAAAGATACATTACGCTTAATCATGATGGCTACCCCCTTGGTCCCCGTAGCTCAGCCTGCCACAAAGACCTGAGAGAACCCCTTAGACCGCAAAGATTTAGCTTCCGCAACTGTGACATGGGTTTCCTGTAGGAAGAGGATATCCACACCAATTAAGGAGCAATTTAAAAGTATTTGACCTCTTTTGGTTGCCTCCCGCATTCCCCTAACGTTCCAAGTGGCTATTTTAATATGCTCTAAAGCCATTTACAGAGATGAATTGTAAGCATTTGTACAGATTGAACCACATGATATTATGTACTAAACTTGATAGCGGTGAAACCTTCCGCCCACCCCCAGGAGCCACCCCTCCCCATTATTGCCATCACATGAGGTAAACCGCAACCACTAAGGCAAATAAGTAGTACAATAGTAAGGCTGAATAGAACACAGACAAAACTCTCCATCCTGCCACAACCAGTGTGTGATAAGTGGTACCCCTCCCCAACCCCCAACCTCTGCCCTCCCTTACACAAATAACTATTTAAAAATAACCCCCAAAACAGATTAGACCAAAGAACCAGCGATTTGAACCAGATTCCCCACACCCCACCCCCAGGGTACCGTGGACTCTCCCATGTCCCCCTTGAATTAGGGTCGTGGCCAGAACTAAAGAGACCCTCTCGTATTATCCTTAAACTAGTAGAAAGGATTCCGCACCACTTAGCTTGAATCAGCCATGGTACCCCAATATCCCAATCCACAGTCGAAACAGGGCTCAGGCGACTCACCTACCCACTACTCCCCACCTCCAACCTCCCAATAAGTGGACCATTGGGCCAATGGAAACTATAATGCAGCCAATATAGGACATCAAACCGACTATCGACTCAACCGGAGTCGCGATGCCTTTAGCCTTAGCAGGACTCAGCAAGGGAAAAAGAACAGGAGTAAATACCTGTATGGATTCTTTAGCCAGATGAGAGATGTCCGAGTTAAAGCCTTGAGAGAATCCAGGCTTCTCCACCGGAAACCGGACATCGAGGAAGTACAGAACGGAAGTCAACTGACGGACCAAACGGGTCCACCTGTTAGAGCCGCCCCGGAAACACACACCACACTCAAGTACCCGAGGCAGGAGCCAGGGATGCACATGCGCATGCGGATATCAGGGCCACTTAGGCCTCACGGCCACTCCATCCTTGCCTCCCTCCCACCTGGAACTACCCCACAGCCCTCGAGAACAAGGTAGGTCATTAACCAAATCGCCCAGAGATTATCCAAATCGAAGAAGACGTATGCCAAAAATGCTTAACTGTTACAGAATAATAACTTAGAGCGCTAAGCAGTTATGAAGTTCCTAATTGAAATCAGTCTTATTTAAACAAATCCAGAAACCGTTTGGATAACTCAATTGAGGCTTGTTCAGGGTCTTCGTAAGCGTGCCAGGTACCATCTATCGAGACCAAGAGTTTTGCTGGATAGTTCATTCTAAAGCCCTTGCCTGCTGCGATAAGTTTCTTGACGATCTGGTGGAAAGCTGCACGTTTTTGTTGAACCTCATAAGGGAGATCCTGGGTAATTCTCAACTTGGTATGGTTCCAGTGGACTGCTTCCAGTTCTTTAACTTTAGGTAGGACGTATTGTTGTTCTAAGTAGCTGAGAAACTTAATAATGATTGGCCTGGGGGGAGCACCCGACTGAGGTTTAGGCCTGAGAGATCTGTGAGCCCTCTCAATATGGTATTGTTGGTTTATAGGAGAGGGGCCGACCACTTTATTGAGAAATTGTTGAACAAAGCGTATGGTGTCTCCGCTTCCTCCGATTCTGGTAGGCCCAAAATTAGGACGTTGTTCCTCCTGCTCCTGCCCTCTAGGTCTTCGGTCTTTGCTTGCAGTTTCTGGATTAATTGTCTTAATTTAACAACTTCTGGGTCTGTTTTAAGTCTCCAGTGCTCCAGGGAGGCTGTCTTTGCCTCCGTGTCTCCTACCCTCCTCGAAAGATCTGCAAAGTCGCTCCTTAGCGATTTAATCTCACTCGAGATGTCCTGAAGTGTGTCTCTGAAGGGAGCCAATTCCTGGAGGAAACGATCCTCTGTTAAGGGGTTGCCTGGTGGTCCAGTAGTCGTTTGTTTGGACGATTGTCCCGGGTTTGCATTTCTGGCCTTCTTCGGAGCTTTCTCTGGCGATGCAGGAGGGGTATGCTTCACCCCAGCCGCCTTCATCTCTGAATCCATCGCCGTTAGTTCTGTTGAACTCTGCAGAGCACCACACTTATCGGCGCAAATGGAGCAGGAGTGCCCAGAAACACTCTCAGATCTCAATTTAGTTGAGAGAGCAGCGTTATTTCAACAAAATAAGCACTTTTAGAGGCGGAGGGTGGGAGCTCAGCAGAAAGCTGCTTTCAGTTCCTCTGCATCACGTGACTCTCCGCTTTTTATCTAGTTATGACCAAAGATCCTTTTCCTCTTCCACTGCAACAGGAGGAGCCCAGCACAGTGTAAAGAAGGCCTTATGTCTGTTTTTTCCTTTCCCTAGTTTAACACTTTGTATTTCACTACATTAAATCTGAGACTGCAGTATGTTCAGGTCCTCCTGAAGTTTACCTCCATCCTCTAATCAATTCACCACTCTGGCCATTTTAGGATTATTTGTGACCTTCAAAATGCTGGAGACCCCAGCTTTCATATCGTTGAGGAAAATGTTGACCAGCAGTGGCCTCAGTACCAATACCTGAGGGATGTCCTTACATGACCTGCTCCTCTTGGAGTAGTGCCTGTCCATCACAGTCATCTGCTCCATGCCCCAAATCAATTAGCAATCAACCTTGTGTATGGCTCATGTATACTACACTGGTCTACTCTGACCAGCAGCCTATTGTGCACCACAGTGTCAAAGGTAAGGAAAGGCCATTTGTATTTCTAGAGTACCTATTCCCCAGGGTCACTGGGTGCTTCATGTACTACTGAAAGGATAATAATAGGCTGTATAAAGGCAGTAAAGAGAACAGGAAATTATTTCTAATTATGAAATGGGTAGGGAGAATTCTGGTTCTTGATGGACGAAGAGGTACTTTCAGCCAGGCTGTTATCCTAGCACAATAGCCCAGCTGAATGTAGCTCAACAAAAATATGTTTAAGCAATACAACCAGTTTACTAAAAAGGACTCATTTTCATAATCACACTGAGGGACTCTGAAGTGGGGGGGGATGTTATGGTGTGCCAATGGTCCTTCTCGAGTGGTGGAAGCAGTCACTTCACCTTGTGCTTTAATCCACCCAAGGCAGGCTGTTATCCCCCCATAATGCATACCCTGTCATGCATTATTGCTCAATTGGCAGCTGTTTATAATGTTCCTATTTTCAGAAATGATATTTATACCACTAAATGGTATGTGCTTCACCGTACCAAAATAAAAAGTGATGCTAAAAAACTATATTTTGCATTGTTTGGCTTTTATGGGCAGCATTCTGTTAACACTTCTCTTCATGGAACCAGTCATCTGACGTTTTAACCATGTCATAGTTCGTGTATAGAACTCTGGGCATGGTTCTGAAAGGTTAATAGCTCATGCTTACTATTCATTACATAAACAATGATATAGTAAAAACTCCAAATGATGGGTTTTATGATGAGAACTGTGCAGAATGTTGTCCATAGAAAGAAAACAACTGCAATATATAGGATAGTGTATGGTAGCTCATACACAACAACAATATTCTTATACCGAGTGGCTACTATGACCTCAAGAACCTCAAGGGCAAAGCCCAAGAGGTCCCTTTGACTTCATAGTAACCATGACGTGTGAGAAAAACAATGTTGTGTATTTGGGATATCGTACACTATTGTGTATGGACCCCAAAAAACACAATTGCTTACTTTTTCTTGTTCAGGCAGTCAGTCGCTGCCGTCCATGACCCGCACTTCTCAGTCATTAGCATGCTGGCCAGCTCGCACATGCGATGCTTCAGTCACTGCTAGCCCTGTCAACAGTGCTGATGGGGGTCGCTTACATTGTGACAACCATATTAACGCAGAACGAAAAGTCGTTCTGCATTAGTATGAATGTCACTGCTGCAGCAGTATGACATTGTACAGTGTATGGATCTCCATGCACAATCACATTCCACCGTACACTATACAGTTTTTCACATCAGTTTTTGTTTTGGTCCATTAGGTATGGATCATTTGGCGGTATGAATTCCCTTTCTCCTGAAGAAGGACTTGGTTGGTCCGAAAGCTAGAGCACTTTGTTCTTTTGGTGTAACATCTGTGTTGGTCCAATAAAAGGTATCAAATCATTTGCTTCTGGATCTTTCTGTAAATAGGAACATTACCAACTGCTGCATCACTGCATATAGCTACATATAATAATCACTAATAAATAATAATAGTAAAAGTCTTGTAAAAGTCTAGATAGACTATGTCTATGGCCCAGCCCCTCCCTGGCCATCACACTCAAAAAAGGGGATCTGGTCGGCTGGGCATAATCTTCTCCTCATAAAGCCATGCTGAGACGTGGCTAGAATCATGGTCTTGACCAGTTGCTCTATTATTCCTGTCCTTGATGAAGGATTACAGGACACTACCCAGTGCTGATGACAGGCTGACTGGCCTGTAGTTTCTCAAGTCCAGATTTGCACCCTTCGTAAAGAAGGGGACAACTTTTGTCATTTTCCAGTCCTCTGGCATGGCATCCTCCAAATCCTATAAAGGAGACTTGTGCACAACTGACACTGTGTGTGCCCTTGTTCTCTCATCCTCTGAAAGTCTGATGCAAATCTCCCAATGGAAGATAAGCATTTCTGAAATGTTTTAAAGGTCCTGTTTCCTTTCCACACCCACCTCGATAAAGCTGAGTTGTTTGGGGCAGTACTATGCAGTCTGTTATCATGAACATATTCTTGGTCCACCTAGATATATCTGCAAATTGAACAAAGCTTTCAGGAGCCCAGAAGAAAGAGATTTTTAAAAACTGCTGGATGTTGCCATCTTTATTGTGGATCCACACTAATTACAACATTAATAAATACAATTTTGCATTACAGTGCTATTGAATTTTAAGAATCATTAAAGAAAATAAACATAATACAGTAAACCATACATAAAATATGTGACTCTTCACTTTTAGATGTACAATATAGTCAAAATGTTAACAGTTGCAGGGTGCTCCTCCTGAAAAAAGCTGATGCCAGTTCACAACCACTAAGTGGGGGACAAATGAGACTGCACAGGGATTGCCTGACAAAGATAGACTTTATTGCGCTGCACTTACATTTCCCAAAGTGCTGGCACTAGTGTATGTAAATACAGCAAGGCTGCAAAATGTTGCTATGCTTCACCTAGCACCAGCATTTTGGGAAACATAGGTGGCGCTTACTAAATTCTAACTTTGTATGACAATCCTTGTGCAGTCTTAGTCGTGCTCCTCTGATACTACACTTGTACAGACAGACTTGTGAAACATTACTGCAAGTGATCCTGCTAACTTTTATTTTTAGCTCCGCTATTATCCTGAAGCGTAACTAATCTGCATCTTGGGACTTACCTGACATGATCATCTCCACGTAGTCAGCAACCAGGGCAGCTGCAATTTTTGCAGGTTACATCATGGCTATTATTAATATTATCATAGGCCCTCCCAATGCCTAACCTGCCCCCCATGGGCCCCTTTAAGGAACACTGAAGCAAAGTATTCATTCAGCATCCCAACCATTGATGCTAGCTCTCCCACAGGCTCTTAAACTCCTTCATCTGTTTTCCAGGGCCCAGTCCCATCCTTTACCTTCCTCCTACAGTTTATGTTCTACAAGAAGGCTTTGTTGCTGATCTCAGGTCCTACTTCTCTCCTGACTTTGCTTCCCTCCTTTACTTCCTTAATTCTAGTCTTCCTGTCCTGCAGTACTACTCTATACTCCTCTCTGGCCTAATAGGCGACCTGTACCTTTTCAGTTGTCATAGACCTTATTTTTGCTCAGGATCACTTGCTTTAGGTTCCTGAGATACAAACAGAAGTTCCGCTGTGAGTGGCTAGTGGTGTATGCAGTGGCAGGGATCACACCCCAGCTCCCAGGGTTCCTGTATGCTAAGCTGCACTAATCATTTTTAATGGAATAAACTCACTTAAGCATCCCAAGTTTTCAGGAGTGAATCCTCATGTGTTAGAATTGTGGTGAGTGCCGGCCTGAGGGGGGATCGGTTGCACTTCCGACCCCCAAGCTGGCGACCAGGGTTTGGGAATGGACAGGTGCGTTCAGTGGGCAGGGAGAGATGGAGTCAAGCACCTGACAGCAGCTCTCCTTCCTTGGGGAAGGGGGGACATCAATTACTGCTGCAGACAGTAGCATCTGGTGGAGGCTGGATGGCAGTACAGCAGGAGTGCACAGAGTTAGGGTGGCGTTGAAGCGTGATGTGCTGGTGCACATGCCCCTTGCAGTACAGCCCAGGGGGAGGAAAACAGAGGTAAATGCCAGCCTGCTACATGCCAGCACTCCTCAAAGGTTCTTGCATGTCTGATGCAGCTGGCCACCCACCAAACAGATTCCTGTGTAAGGGGTGGACAACTGGTAAGTCCATAAGAAGGTCAGTTATGGGGCTGGGGGGTGCCATAAGGCAGACCCAGAGGTCAGGAGGATCAATTACTGATTAAAGAGCAACTGACTCCTTCAGGAGAACTTTACCAAAACATAATATTTAGACACAGTCCAGCTTGTATTTTACATATGTTCTGCGTTCCTCCTCCCCATTATTTATTACTGAGATAATCTGCATGAAAACAGGATCTTTGCTCCCAAAGATTTTGTCTATTCCTGTTGCTGTCTCCCTACCTGAGATCATAATACACTGCTTGTGACATCATGGTTATTCCCATGGCAACAGACTGTGATGTCACAACAGAGGATTATGACTTGAAGTAGGGAGCCAGCTATAGAGGCAGATGAACCCTGAGGGATAAAGAACATGTATCCATGCAAATGTCCTTAGTAATAAATACTGGGGAGGAGGAATCTTTTATAATATATATGGAATGGAAGCTAAATTGTACCTATTTATTATGTTTTTCAAAGTTCTTTTTAAGGTGTCAGCAGCTCTTTAAAAAAACAAGCATTTGTCAATGCAGAATGTTGCTTGCTTGTATGTGCTGTTTAGGTATTTGGAAGTGATAGTTCCATGCCTTCCTCCCAAGATATCCATTGTGTCTTTCCGTTCAGTATTCAGAGAAGAGTGGGAGGGGCAAGGACCACAGCAGTACAGCAGTTGCCAAGGGGGTGAAGAGGTGGACAATAGTCCATTCAAAGGCAAAAGAGTCCTGCAGGAGCTCACTAAATTGAAGGTGGACAAAGCGATTGAACCAGATGGCATACGCCCAAGGATATTAACAGAACTGCGAAGGGAGATAGCAGTACCTCTGGCAGCCACGTTCACTGAGTCATTCAACATGAGTGAACTGGAGGAGGACACATGTGGTCCCTCTACACAAGTCCGGCAGCAGGGAGGAGGCAGGGAACAACAGCCCGTTCAGCCTCACCTCAGTAGTGGGGAAGATCATGGAGACATTGCTTAAAGAAAGGATAATGGGGCATCTAGATGCCATCGGAGCCCAGGACCATAGACAACATGGATTCACAGTGGGGACATCATGTCAGATAAATCTGGTTGATTTCTTTGACTGGGTGACAAAGGAAGTGAATCAGGGTGGGGCAGTGGGCAAAGCTTACCTTGATTTCAGCAAAGCCTTTGACACCATCCCATATAGGAAGCTGATAAACTAGCTGGGTAGGCTGGGCATGGGGGAAAGGGTGGTAAACTGGGTTAGAAACTGGCTAACAGACAGGAGGCAGATAGTGGTGGTAAATGGTGTGCAGTCTAGGGAGAGGGGGCGACAAGTGGAGTGCTGCAGGGATCGGTCCTGGGGCCAGTTCTGTTCAATGTCTTCATTAGTAATATTGCAGAACGTCTGAAAGGAATTTTTTCACCAAATTTTTAACATAGCCATTTTAAGATCTCTGCTCATGAACAGTGTCACTGTGATTTTCTTAATCTGTCCCAAACATTGATTGCACACACCGAATGCGCCATTGTGCACTACATGCACGGAAACACATTTTGGCGATATGTGAAAATGACAGCTATACTGCTCATATAGGAGGTATGGTAAAATGGCAATGTTGAAAATCTGGAGTGCAAATATTAAAAATTTGCGAACTTATGAAGCGTGCGTAGGAACTGCAACACACGCTCGTAAAACAGTCATTTTTAGGAATTTTTTCACCAAATTTTCAAAGTAGCCATTTTAAGACCTCTGCTCATGAACAGTGTCACTGTGATTTTCTTAATCTGTCCCAAACATTGATTGCGCACACCGAATGCGCCATTGTGCGCTACATGCATGAAAACACATTTTGGGTGACATGTGAAAAATGACAGCTGTACTGCTCATAAGGAGGTGTGGTAAAATGGCAATGTTGAAAATCTGGAGTGCAAATATTAAAACTTTGTGAACTTACGAGCGTATGTAGAAACTGCGCAACACACGCTTATAAAACAGCTATTTTTAGGAATTTTTTTACCAAATTTTCAACATAGCCATTTTAAAACCTCTGTTCATGAATGGTGTCACTGTGATTTTCTTAATGTGTCCCATACATTGATTTCGCACACCAACTGCGCCATTGTGCGCCTCATGGGCGGAAACACATTTTGGGTGAGATGTGAAAAATGACAGCTGTACTGCTCAAAAGGAGGTGTGGTAAAATGGTAATGTTGAAAATCTGGAGTGAAAATATTGAAAATTTGCAAACTTACGAGCGTGTGTAGGAACTGCGCAACGCACGCTGAAATAGCTTTGCCTAGAGAATTTTTCACCAAATTTCAACATAAACTTTTGAGAGCCTACCTTATGAACACTGGCAGTGTTGTTTTGTTGATCAGTCGAAAGGTGATTTCATGCAGTGATCTTGAAATCACCCTTCAGGTCCGATTAACGCCATGACAGTGCAAGAATTCATGAGAAGGGGTCCCAAAAACCCCATGTTGAAAATTTGGGTCCAAAATTCCCAAAAATGCCTAAGATATGCAACAAAGTTGAAAAAACCCTATCTATCCCATTATACAGCTTACCGGCGTTTCCTCAGTTCGCGGTCGGCTTTGAAGAGTGCAGGCGTGTTCCTGGTCCACGAAGATCGCGCCGAGCTCCGGAGGTAAGTATGGGGGTGTGTGGAAGGTAGGGTGCGCAGTGGGTGGATGCGGGTTGTGGGAGGGGCAGGAGAAGCGCAGAGGGACAGTTTTTTGTATTTGCAGGTTTTTTTTTTACTAAGACGAGGGACGCTTGCCACGCTGGGTGGGCTCCAGCTGGCAGCTGAAAGGCTGTTGGGGGACTGGAGCCGAGAGGGATTGGGCACCCCTGTCAGCCATAACATCATTTGCCACGCTGGGGTGGGCCCCCGCGTAGCACCTGGATGCTTTGGGGGCGGCAGCCGACGGGTGATTGGGCACCCCATCGCCGCATAGTGTGGGGAGGGGAAGGCACATAAGCGCGCAGTGCGCGTGCATGTGCATGTGTGTGTGGGAGGGGAGCTCTGCTCACTGAAGCGGAGCTCTCCCTTTCAACTGTACAACCACTGCATTTTCAACTGCTGTCATAGACAGCTGCAGCAGTGATTGGGGAACTGGGGCCGCGCCTGCAAACACACTGACTGCATTGGAAGACGGGTGCCACACCTCCAAAAACTCAGATGATGGCACTATGTTTCTTGCACATGCATGCAAGCAACATAATAAGGAAGTGTGGTGAGTTTGCAGGTCTTTTCCATTGTTTGATTTAGACTCCTGTTGCATCACAAGGGCCAGCTTTTAGCATTATTCCCTCACTGCTTACTGTGATGCTGACCTTCACAGTGGGTCGTAGCACCTTGCAGGTTTTTTCTTCGCAAATAGGAGGCCCAGAAAAAAAGTAGCAATTCCTATAGCCAGAAAAAATATGGTACTATTTTACCAGTTAAATGCAGCATGTGATTTTACCAGTGAAAGTACCCTGCTTGATCACCTCCCTAATATATGCAGGCACTGAATTAAGAGTGAGCAGAGCAGAGTCTTTATAAAGAGCAGCCGAGGGAACACATTCGAGCCATTTGTTTAAACAAATATGTACCAGAATAAAAGTCCAAAGCATGGGAATTGTGCAGTACTTTCCTCAATAAACCCAAATTGCAGAAAAATGATCTGCAAGCCCTAGCTTTTTCTTGCATTCGCTTCTGCACATGCACAAGGAACGTATTGAAACAGTATGACTTTTTGGAGGTGTGTGACCCTCCTCGTGAATGCAGTGCTCAGTGTAGCAGATGCGACCCTACCTAACCAATACATGCTGAGCTGTGTATGACATCAGTTCGGCTGCTGGTCTTCACTTCAAACAAAAGGTCTGCTGCAATCAGCAGTGGTAGAGTGTGTGCAGTTAGCATACTGACGTCTTTACATCTTCAGCACAGCTGAACTGCTGTCATACACAGCGCAGCATGAAATCCCTCCTGCTTCCTTCCTGTGCTAGTGTCCTCCCCCTTCCTCGTTATTGTCCTCCCTGGTCCCCATGTTGTGTGCTGACGGGGGTGCCCATTCCCCCTTGGCTCATGTGCCCCCCAAGACACTGTGTGGCCAACAGGGGTGCCCAATCCCTCGTCAGCTGCACCACCCCAACAAACAATCAGTTGGCATGCTGGGAGCCCACCCCCAGCATGCTCATGCCTCCCTCCCAATGCACACTGTATGGCCAATGGGAGTGCCCAATCCCTGCCAGCTCCAGTTCCCCCCCAAGAAGCATGTAGGTGGCATGCTGGGAGCCCACCCCAGCATACCAAAAGCGTCCCGTGGCATCCTTTTGTTTTAAAAATTCCTGAAAAAGAAGAACATGGTCCCTCGGTGAGTCCCTTGCCCTTTCCCCCAATCTGCATCCACCCTCTGTGCACCCTGCTTCCCCATCCCCACCCCCACCCCATACTTACCTCTGGAGCCCAGCGTGATGATCTTCGGTGGACTGGGAACATGTCTGCACTCTTCAAAGCCAACTGTGAACTATGGAAATGCCAGTAAGCTGTATAATGGCATAAATGTTTTTTTTTCAACTTAGGTGGCTATCTCGGCCATTTTTTTGACTTTTGGCACCAAATTTTCAACATGGGGTTCTTGGGACCCTTCTTCATGAATTTAGTCACTGTCATGGAGTTATTTGGTCTGGAAAGGTGATTTCGTGGTCACTGCGTGGAATCACCTTTCGGGACCGATTAACAAAACAACAGTGTCAGTGTTCATGAGGTGGACTCTCAAAAACCCTATGTTGCAAATTTGGTGAAAAAAAAATGACTGTTTTACGAGCGTGTGTTGTGCAGTTTCCACGCACACTTGTGTAAGTTAGCGAATTTGTAATATTTTCACCCCAGATTTTCAACATTGGCATTTTCCACACCTTCTTATGAACAGAACAGCTGTCATTTTTCACATTCTGGCTGAAATGTGTTTTCGCGCTTCCGGCGCAGAATAGCACGGTCGCTGTCGGAAATCAGTGTTCCGTAAAAAGTAAGACAATCACAGTGACACTGTTCATGAGCAGAGGTCCTAAAATGCCTATGTTGAAAATTTGGTGACAAAAGTCCTTAAAATGGTTGTGTTACAAGCGTGTGTTGCGCAGTTTCCACGCACACTCATAAGTTCGCAAATTTGTAGTATTTTCACTCCAGATTTTCAACATTGGCATTTTTCCACACCTCCATATGAACAGTACAGTTGTAATTTTTCACATCCTGGCCAAAATGTGTTTTCACACTTCCGGCATAGAATAGCGTGGTCGCTGTGGAAAATCAGTGTTTGGTACAGAGTGAGAAAATCATAGTGACACTGTTCATGAGCAGAGGTCCTAAAATGCCTATGTTGAAAATCTGGGGACAAAAGTCCATAAAATGACTGTGTTATGAGTGTGCATTGCACAGTTTCCACGCACCCTTGTAACTTCACAAATTTGTCAGGTTTTTCACTCCACATTTTCAGCATTAGCATTTTTCCACATCTCTTTATAAGCAGTGTAGCTGTCATTTTTCATATCCTGGCTGAAATGTGTTTTCTCACTTCTTTTATGAGCAGAGGTCCTAAAATGCCTATGTTGAAAATTGGGTGACAAAAGCCTATAAAATGACTGTGTTATGAGCGTACATTGCGCACTTTCCACGCACCCTCGTAATTACGCAAATCTGTAATATTTTCACTCCAGATTTTCAACATTGCCATCTTTTCATTCCTCCTTATGAACAGTACAGCTGTCATTTTTCACATCCTGCCTGAATTATGTGTTTGCACATCTGGCGCACAATGGCAGGGTCGCTGTGGGAAATTAATGTTCGTGACACATTAAGAAAGTCATAATGACAGTTTTCATGAGCAGAAGTGACAAAATGCCTATGTTGAAAATTTGGTGAAATAATTCCACTGAATAACTGCATTATGAGCGTGCGTTGAGCACTTTCCACACAGGCCTGTAACCTTGAGCATGACCAGGGCGTTAGGGTTCCTAAGACAGACACTTAAGAAGTATGAGGCTGAATGTTAATCAGATGCAAGAGGAGTTGCAGAGAGGTACTCTGTTGGGACATGGATGCTGAAGGGACATGGATACAACTGTGGGGGGCCCTGCATAAATGCCAAACACCACTGCAAATACCTGCAAGAGAACGTTTGGCATTGACAAATGCTTGTTTCAATTGTGTTTTATTAATTTTTCAGCAGGGCAAACACAAATCTTAAAACAAACTACATCACATTTATCATTTGCAAATTCTGTATTTAATAATATTTTACCAGCCTTGTAAATGTTGCTGGTTTGGTTGATTTTTGGGGTCACAATTTCAAAGATTTGTGAATGCCACATCAACAAATTTGACCCAGACCTTTTATTTTTCTGTATATATAAAACGTTGGTGTGGCTGGTCATGCTGCTGCTGTTGTTAGGGTTGTTGGGTAACATATATGTAACCCCCCTACAAATGAGGGTTCCCGAAAAGTCTTCCTTGGGTATGCCTAAATGCCCACTGCCAGGCTGGTATCCTGTGTCTTAGCATTTTAAAAGTGTTTATGAGAGTGCCTTAGTGCCTCTGTGCTCTGTCTCTTTAACAGCTGCCTATAACATGGTGCTTATTTAATCTGGGAGGGGGCTGAGTGTTTCTATGCTCGAGTCCTGCCCGGGATAGCAGATAATCGCTCCGTTCTGCCATCGCTAGTTGAGCAGAGGGAGCTCTGTTAGAAGCTGTACTTATTTGCTGATTATCTATTAGAATAGTAACAATACTGTAGTTTGTCTAACCTACCTTCTTTGCAGCATGGACAGTTCTGTTTATCACCACCATCTTGGTCCTGGACTGCCAGAATGGGCCAATCAGTACCTTTGGGGACTGTAAAATGGAGCCTGTCCCCAGGGGTCTTGTGGGAGCAAAACTCTGTAGGAATTGTAGTTCTGGGCTTTGGCACCCAAATGGACCTGGAGGGAGAGCCCTTGAACTGACTGACAGACAGATCAACCAACCAAACCTTTTTGGATCCTGGGGAAAGTCCAGCTATGGTCAGTTTGAGTTAGGAAGAGTTAGAGTCAACAGGTCGAGATAGTTGAGCAGCAGTTTCCATGTAGTTCACATGGGAGAACTGTGTAAGGATTGAGTTTGGCCTGCCCACCAAGAGAAAGAGAGAGAGAGAGAGAGACAGAGAGACAGAGAGAGAGAGAGAAAGAGATATTAATGCCATTGAACTGTGACCAGGCTTTAAGCCTGAAGATTTGCTGAATGCAATTGGCCTGTCAGGACCTCAGTGATTGGTGGAATCCTGGTTTGGCGCAGAGACTCTGTCATTGCGACTGGACTGCCATCTGCCTGGTACAGTGGAATTTCCTTACTGTAAATGTGCTGTGTGCTGCTAGGGGGGTTGCGATTTGGTTCCCCATTGTGTGCTGAACTGTGTTCTGCTTACTGGAGGCTGCATTCAGCCCCACTGGACTGAATACGCTTTCATCTGCTCTTGGCCTGGGCTTTGTCACACTGGCCCAGCCAGATTACCCGCTACACAGAGAAAGCCATCAATGAGAGACCTACCTGTGGATCAGCCCCCTGCTCAATGCCTTGAACAAGAATGATGCCTCTGTGATTCGTGTGGGCCCTACTTCTCCTGGCACTCCAGCTCATCAACCTGCAGTCTCAACTTCATCCTGCCTGTTTTCTATATTGGGTATCATGAGTAAACATCAGGGTAGCTCCCTGCAACAACAGCTAAATCTAAAGTGTTGTCATCTGAGTGCCTTGTTGTCTTTTCTTTCATGAACTTAGCCCCCTGGCTCCGGATTACAAATAGTGTGTGTTGTTCATGTTGCTTTCTTCCATCACAGGGCCCCAACCAGCTGCGACGCCGGCCTGCCCCAGGCAACGATCCTTACTAGCCCACCTTTTCCTACCTGGGTACTCAGAGTGTGTGATTGTGTTGAGGGACTAAGAGGTGCATGCATAATTGCCTGACTAAATCAGTTATAGAATCAGTCAACCTGATTACGCCCCTGCCTTGTTCAAGTCCCCTGAATAAATCAGGTCTAACTCTTTTTGCATCTAATTTGACTGAGGTTCTAGTTTGTACAAACAGTACTGTACTGTTGTTATTTGCTGTGCCTGACCTTGTTTTACAGGGCGACTCCAGGGTCAAACTGGTGGAACCAGCCCTGGTGGTAAGTGCAAACAGTGTGGGGACTTGTATGCTGAATAGGGGCTACTGTGAAAGTGTTTGTTGCATATTGTTTAGGCCACTAGAAGGGAAAGAGGGGGTTACAGTGTCCTGGAGGGCTGTATCCAGGTTAACCTTGTTGCTAACAACCCTTTCAGTACCCAGGCCCCTCAACCTGCAACTAGCCACACAGGCAGGGTAGTAGCCCTTGGGATAGCGCCACCTAGGGGTTACATATATAAAATCACAGCAGTTGTTCACTTGTAACTGAGTCAGCCACGGGCAGATAGCAGAGTCATCATGAGTATGCCATCCTCTGTCATTTTGATGTCATCACAGGGATGTGTAGGTGGAACTATAGTCTAATCTGATCATGAGTGTCTGAGTTACAAACTTCACCCATCCTGAAAAAGAAGTCCGGCACCTGGAGTACTAAGTCTTTCATTAACAATGAGGTTTGTAGTGATTAGTTCTGATGGCAGCTGGCCAAGTACTGTAGATGAATGGAGGACTGTGCCAACCACCATCTGGGGGGAGAAGTGAAATGGGTCTCGGAGCCACTATATACCTGGGATACTCATTTTCATCAAAGTATTGTAGAAAGAAAGCAATAAAAATGAGCCTAATTTGCTTCATTATCTACCACTTTGTACCTCAAATGGTAAACAATGGGGTGATTTACATACTAATGCTAATGAATGTAATCACTGTTCTAGATCCAGTGGCAGCCTAATGCAAGTGGGTTGGCTGGCAGTGCTAGCGGGATGATTGCATGCATTGTGCTAGTGCTGCTGGCTGACCTGCTTGTGTTAGACTGCTGATGGAGCAGGCACAGAGATTACATATGTTACCATTTAAATCACCCCATTGGTTTCTGGGGGGAACATGCCCCTGGACTCTTTAAGATTGGTGCCCCTGTAAGACTCCCCTATGCCAAGACTTAAACTTGCCACTGTACAACAGGAGTAAAGCTATATTTAGTAATATTGCCCTTATCTTTTGGATCAGGGTATATGACAGTTAATGTATGAAAATGCAACCTTTTAGTCTCCCTCATATGGATTGTTATTCTTACTCGTTTCTTTTTCTTTTATAGAGCTATACGAAACTTTTTAGACACGTTTCTTTTTCTTTACAGAGCTATAAGAAACTTTTCAGACAATTCTTTCTTATTGATCTTGATTTGCTAGACCTGCAAGTGTTCAGGGCTGGTTTCCATGGAGAATCTGAATTATTTGTATCAAGTCTTATTAATATGTTACCTCATATACTGAAAGAATGTTTTCAGGACTTGCATTCGGTGGACCATATACTTAAAACATTTTCAGCCCTGGGCACAGTATGGAAGAAACTCTACTGAGAATAAGGCTCAGAGAGTACAAGTTCCTATTCTGCCACAAGTGTGGGAACTGCCACCGGAGAAGCCACTAGACATATTAGCTACTACATTCTAAAATGTGCTATTAGGACATTTTTATGATTCTCTTTCATTGTTTTTTGTATTTTTTTCTTGTACTTTCCTAAATTAAAATGATCTTGCTTCTGTGTTATCACACACAAAACACATATCTAACTAGAAAAACTGAGCAGAACTGCTTGAGCACTTACATAGCAATTAGTCTTGTCATTTCAAGTGCAGTAACGTAATAAGAGGCTTTGTTAATAGTCTGCAGTACTTTCCCACTCTCAGATTATTCTGCAGACGAAGCCACCCAGTATGACTTTTGCCACAGTTTCTGGAACCGCTGGATAGACCAGCAGCAGAATATAGCTACTGTACTGTACATCCAGACTACCCCTGTTTCTTTTTATGTTTGCTTGCACATGTGCAAGAAACATTTCAGCAGAGCTTGGGAGAGAAGTGGGGTTTTCGAGGTACGGCACTGTGGGGACCAATTGCCCCAGTGTCTTTTGAAGCTTGGCCCTCTTTAACCAATGCGGTGGCACACTGCTGCTGACACTAGTTCAGCCAGCATGCCACCACCTTGAAATGTTTTTGCCGCTGCAATCAGGGGATGCATCACAGCATCAGCCATTCAGCTGCAATGAGGGAGTAACCTGTCATTGAAGGGCAGTACCTTGCTGTCCACATGCCCTGACCCAGTTCATTTGCTGATGGGGAGCCCAGTGCCTGTTGGCATAATGTCCCCACCCCCAAGTTTCTGTTGTATGCTGAGGGGGTGCCCAATCCCCCTCAGCATCATGCGCCCCCCAACAGTCTTTCTTTGCCAATGGGGAGCCCACTCCCTGTCGGCATAATGTCCTCCCCAATTTGTTGTCTAATGAGGGGGGTGCCCAATCCCCCTTGGTTCTTGCCCCCAAAAACACTCAGGTGGTACACTGGGAGCCCACCCCAGTGTGCCAAATGTCCCTGAAAAAAAAAAACAATCCCACAATGTTTGTTTTTTTAACCCTGTAAAACAGAAGACGGTTCCTCGTTGAGTCCGTGATCCCTCCCCCAATCTGTGCCCACCCTCTGCGCACCCTGTCTCCCCACTCCCCCACCCCATACTTACCTCTGGAGCCCAGCGCGATGATCTTTGGTGGACTGGGAACATGTCTGCACTCTTCAAAGCCAACCATGCACTGAAGAAATGCCGGTAAACTGCATAATGGCATAAATAGGTGTTTTTTCAACTTTGGTGCATATCCTAGGCATTTTGGGGAATTTTGGCACCAAATTTTCAACATGGGGTTATTGGGACCCCTCCTCATGAATTCAGCCACTGTCATGGTGTTATTCAGTCCCGAAAGGTGATTTTGTGGTCACTGTGCAGAATCACCTTTCAGGACAGATTAACAAAATGGCAATGCCAGTGTTCATGAGGTGGGTTCTCAAAATGCTTATGTTGCAAATTTGGTGAAACAAATAAAAAAATGACTGTTTTATAAGCGTGCGTTGTGCAGTTTCCTCACATGAGCATAACTTCGAGAATTTATAATATTTTCACTCCAGATTTTCAATGTTGCCATTTTTTCACACCTCCTTATGAAGAGTACAGCTGTCATTTTACACATCCTGGCTGAAATGTGTTTTCGCACTTCCGGAGCAGAATAGCGCAGTCACTGTGGGAAAACAGTTTTCGGGATAGATTAAGAAAATGACAGTGACACTGTTCATGAGCAGAGGTCCTAAAATGCCTATGTTGAAAATTTGGTGATGAAAGTCCATAAAATTACTGTGTTACAAGTGTGCATTATGCAGTTTCCTCACACCCTTGTAACTTCGCAAATTTGTAATATTTTCATGCTAGATTTTCAACAATGGCATTTTTCACACCTCCTTATGAACAGTACAGCTGTCATTTTTCACAACCTGGCTGAAATGTGTTTTCACACTTCCGGCGCAGAATAGCTTGGTCGCTGTAGGAAATCAGTGTTTGGGATAGATTAAGATCGAGCGAGTGAGAGAGGGGGAGTGAGCAAGCTCAAGTGAGCTCTGTTGGGACTGCTGTGGATTTCTTTGTGGACAGAAAAAGGCACCGACATAGGCAGGAGTCCAGTACAAAAGGGCAGCCTGCAGCGCCGGGAGAAACAGAAAGACCGAGTGAGGGAGGGGGAGAGAGCGAGCTCAACAGAGCTGTCAGGACTGCTGCAGATTTCTTTGTGGGCAGAAAAGACCACCAATGCAGGCAGGGGCCCAGTACAAAGGGCACCGGGAGAAACAGAAAAAGCGAGTAAGAGAGGGGCAGTGAGCGAGCTCAATGGAGCTCTGTCGGGACAGCTGTGAATTTCTTTGTAGGCAGAAAAAGGCACCAATGCAGGCAGGAGTCCAGTATAAAAGGGCAGCCTGCAGCGATGGGAGAAAAAGAATGAGCGAGTGAGAGAGGAGGAGTGAGCGAGCTCAACAGAGCTCTGTCGGGACTGCTGTGGATTTCTTTGTGGGCAGAAAAAGGTGCCAACGCAGGCAGGAACCCTGTGCAAAAGGGCAGCCTGCAGCACTGGGAGAGATAGAACAAGTGAGTGAGAGACAGGGAGTAAGCAAGCTCAACGGAGCTCTGCCGGGACTTAGGAGTTGCCCACCCTCCTGCCCAGGGTCCTCTGTGGTCCTATATTACACCAGGGTCTCTGGGATGGAGACAAAGCAATGATTGGATACTTTTAGGATTGTTGTAATAATACAGATTTATTTGTTCTGTTATTTCTCTAACTGAGCCAAGTACTGAGCTATACTGTTAGGATTGCTGTAATAATACGTATTTATTTGTTCTGTATATTTCTCTAACTGAGCTGAGTAATACTTCGAGTGCAACAGGATTTCTAACTGAGCTAAGTGAAACTATATGAGAGCTGAGAACAAAAGGTATGATAGCTGAGGGGTGAAAAACAGACAAGAAGGCTTTAGGATTGCTACAGTAATACAGTATCTAATGGATGAGATTTGAGACTGAACTAACCCGGTCGGCAAGGGGGCAGTAGGAGGACTAGTGTGGGGGGGGCCAGGAATTTGTGTAAATAGGGGCCTAACAGTTGAAGTAGGGTACAGCAACTGGGAGTAACAGCCCATAACATAAGATGGGTGCCAAAATGGGGCAGGTGCCACATGTCAATAGGGCGGACATCTTTGGAAGGGTGGTGGGGTGTACAGGGTGTGGGTCCGCCATGATCCTGGACTGGGCTTGGAGGATGGGGGGGGGTGTATGGTCTGTAGATGACTGGCTAGTTTGAGGGAGGAATTGTGGAGGTTAGGGAGGAGTTTAGGTGGCAGGGCAGATGAGTATGGTAGGCATCCTGGCTGAGGTGGGGGGAATAGGGGATGGCAAAGGGGGGACGGAGGAAGAACAACTAGGGACTGAAACTGATCCCAATATCATAGGCACTAGCAAAAAAATGAGGAGAAGGGAGGGGTGTCCGAGGCAAGGGGAGGCCCCCTGATGAGAGAGGAAGAGACCATGAGGAGTACCAGGGGGGAGAGATCAAATGGCTGCTGGTAATGAAGGACCAGGGGTGGGATCGGGGTGGCATGGAGGGAAACAAGTAGGAGGGGGGAACTGATAGAGGGAAGAGATGTAGGAGGGGTATTGACTAGGAATAGATTCAAATCCTCTGCTATGGGAGAGAGAGAGGGGGAGCAGGAACATACTGAAGGGGGGAGGACAAGTGGGGCATGAGAGGAATGGCAACAGGTAGGGGAAAAGATAGTGAGGACAAAAGGGTAGAAGGGGCTAGTAAGGAAGGAGGGGGTAGTGACTGGAGGAGAGAAGGCAACGAGAAGGATGGGAGGGGCATCACTATCAGGGTAAAAGGGAATGGGGACTATAAATCAACAATCGGGGATAGGAGAGGGGGTTTGAAATCAGCAGGGGAGGAGGGGAGGTCAACATGGGAAGCCCAGTAGGAATTAGTCAGGCTGGGAAGGGGTTCAAGGGGATGGGAGGAATAAGGCAGAGAAAAGGGGTGAGGCAGAAGTAGGGGGTACTGATACAGAAGTCACAGAGGGTGCAGCTGGTGGGGGTAAGGGGCAGGGAAGAATGAATACTGGGGTGGTGGAAGGGGCATTAGAAGGGAAAGGGGGTAAGGGATGGGGGAGTACTCGGTTTGGGGGATTCTAGAACATAGAAACACAGAAGTTGACGGCAGATAAGGACCGCAAGGCCCATCCAGTCTATTCTGAAAGGGGTGAGATGAGGCGGAAGGGGGGAAGGCACAGACGTATTTGGGTTGAAGCTATCCCTAGGTTGACTGCAGATGGGGCAGGGCAGGCACTGTTCAAGTGTGCAGCAAGGGGAGGAAGAAACCTCCTTTAGTGTTGCATGTGGGTACAAATGACTTGGCAGGGAGACTATAGTCGGTGGCATTCTCGGAGGTACTCCCAGTACCATGTGCAAGCATGGGGAGGAAGGGTAGGATTGAGGAGTTCAACGAGTGGCTGAGGGATTGCTGCTACACCAAAAATTATAGGTTAGAGACTAACTGGGGCAGGGTCTGGGGGAATAGTGACTTGTATGTGGGGGGCAGGCTACACTTGAGCAGGAAGGGGAAGGGAGTATTAAAGGCATAATTAGAGGGGTATATCTCCACTAAGGTGGATTTAAACTAGTGGGGTGGTGGCCAAAAGACTGAGGTTGGTAGAAATGTCCGGACAGGGGAGCCTAATGAGCTCATCCCCCTAGATATAGGTAAAGGAGGAGGAATAGTAACCCTGGGAGTGGGCGAGTAGAGTGGTCTGAGTGTAATACAGAAGGCACCACCATCCGGTAAGAATAAGGAGGAGAAAGGGTGCGGGCTACCGGGAGGAGGGACACAGGCCAAGGAGAAGAAGAGTGAGGAGAAGGAGGGGTATGGGTGGAATGTGGTCTCGCTCAACATAAGAAGCATGGGGAACAAAATTGGAGAGCTTCAGGCACTCGTTTCAGGGGGGAAGGTGGACATTGCTGCAGTGACAGAGACTTGGGCCACAGAGTACCATGATTGGGACTTGGCAATCCTGAAATACAGGATATACAGGAGGGACCAGGTGGTTGGAAGGAGAGAGGGTTGCACTCTATGTGAGGGAAGGGATTAAATGCATGAGGGATGAGGGAGAAGAGGAGAGGACAGAGGTACTTTAGGTGCAGCTCCTGGACTCCCAAGGGCAGAAAGCAAAGGCTGGGAGTGGTGTACAGACCACCAGCCCAATCCGGGGACCTAGATGTGGCACAGGCAGAGCAGATAAGGAGGGTGTGTAGAAGGGGGAGTGTGGTGATAGTGGTGGATTTTAACCTACCACGGATTGACTGGAGCACCCCGGCCACTTGCAGTACCAAGAAGCAGATGCTTCTTGATGCATTCCAGGATGATCTTCTGACACAATTGGTAAGTGGGCCTACAAGGCTTGGTAGCACTCTACACTTAGCACTGGCAAATTGGGAGGCAGTTGGAGAGGTAAGGGTGGAGGACCCACTAGCAGGTAGTGACCACCAAACAGTGTGGCTCGTTGTTGTACTGGGCAGGGAGACAGGAGACATGGGCACTAAGGTGGTGGACTTTATTAGGGTGGACTTTGGGAGGAAGGGAGCAATACTACAAGAGTCTCCAGGATATAAGGTCGGGGATGGATGCAGAACAAAAGTGGGGAGTCATAAAGACTGGGCTAACAGAGGCCACAGCTGTCTGCACCAGGGCCAGAAGTACAAAGAGCAGAGCCAAAAACCATGCTGGCTGAACAAGGAAGTGCTGCAAGGGGTGAAGGCAAAGATGGCTGCATACCAGAAGTACAGGAGAACAGGGAAGGGAGAGGATAAGGAGGCTTTCAGGAATTGGTCAAGGGAGGTTGCCAGAAGGGTGAAAAAAGCTAAGGTCTCCAGGCAATTAAGGTCTGCACAGGGCATAAAGGGAGGGGAAAATGACTTTTTAGGTATGTCAGGGAAAAGAGAGTGCAAGGAACATATTGTGAAGATAAAGGGGGGAGGATTGGGTGGAAAAGGGAGGAGCAAGTGGAAATTTAAATGAGTACTTCTGCTCCATTTTCACTAAGGAGAGGGATGGTTCACTACCAGAATGGGCTGAGGGGGTGGGGAAAGGGGGGGAGGAGGTGACGGACAAAGTGATCACAGGGAATAGGGTGCTAGAGGGGCTGAGGGCAGTAAGGGTGGAAAAGGCACCAAATACTGATGGCATCCACCCTAGGGTGCTGAAGGAGATAGAGCTGTTGGCTGAACCGCTGGCAGATCTGCTCAACACCTCCCTGGAAATGAGGTGTGCCCCAGGACTGGAAGGTGGCCCATCTGGTGCCCATACACAACAGTGGGCCTAGGGAGCAGCCAGGAAATTATCAGCTGGTAACTCTCATGTCTATAGTGGGTAAGCTTATGAAGGCGATACTGAAGGAGAGGCTGGTGGCATTCCTAGAGAGTAATGGCCTCCAAGATGGGTGGCAACATGGGTTTGTCTCAGGGAGGTCTTGTTAAACCAACCTAATACAGCATTATGACTGGGTGACAAGGGAGATGGACAGGGGCCATGTGGTACATGTTCTGTACTTGGACTTCAGTAAGGCCTTCAATATAGTGCCTCATGGGAGACTGGGGGGGAGCTGACAGCAGTGGGGGTGGGAAAAAAATCTGACTAAATGGATAGAGAACTGGTTACAGGGGAGGATGCAGAGGGTGGGGTGGTGGGGGAGCTCTCGGCACCTAGAGCGGTGACAAGCGGGGTGCCACAGGGGTCAGTGCTGGGCCCAGTGCTATTTGGGCACTTTATCTCCGATATAGCACATGGAGTGGGGAGCAGGGTTAGTTTGTTCACAGATTATACCAAATTGGGGGCAGTGGTGGACAAAGAGGGTGGATGGGAAAAACTGCAGTGGGACCTAACCAAACTAGAGACATGGTCGGCGGAGTGGCAGCTAGGATTCAATGAAAGAAGTGTAAGGTGATGCACTTCGGGGCTAAGAACCAGAAGAGGGACTATTGGTTGGGGATCACAGAGGAGGAGAAGGACCTAGGGGTGTTGGTAACTGGGAGCATGAAGAACTCAGCCCAGTGCAGGAGAGCAGCAGCGAAGGCAAACAGGATGCTGCAGTGCATTGCAAGGGGGTTCTCATCCAGACACAGGGATGTGATCCTACTTCTCTACAGATCATTGGTCAGGCCACACCTAGAGTACTATGTGCAATACTGGAGGCCATACCTGAGGAGAGATATAAAGTTACTGGAGGAGGTGCAAAGGAGGGCAACAAAAATGTTAAAGAGGATGGAAGGAATGGAATATGAAGTTAGACTGAAAGAGCCGAACATGTACACACTGGAGGAGAGGAGGGATGGGGTGATATGATTGAAGTGTTTAAATACCTGAGGGGGTAAATAAACCTAGCACCAAGGGGGTGTTTAAGCTGAGGAGTGGAAGAGAGATGAGGGGTCACGGACTAAGGTTGGAAGGGGGACATTTCAAGAGGGAAATGAGGAGGCACTTCTTCTTTGAGAGGGTGGTGTCTCATTGGAATGCGCTGCCAGAGGGGGTGGTAACATGTAGGACAGTCAATAACTTTAAGAAGGATTGGGATAAATCAAGAGGAAGAGTCAGGGGAGCAGGGACTTGGACATGCGGGGGAGGAACTGAGGGGGAGAAGGCTGGGGCAGCTGCAATCTATGGTGCTAGCTGCACACTCAGGCAGACTTACATAGACCAATTGGTGTGTTCTGCTGGCAGATTCATATGTTTGTATGTTCATATGTTAGTATGTATGTTCATATGTAACATCACAGTGACTCTGTTCATGAGCAGAGGTCCTAAAATGCCTATGTTGAAAATTTGATGGCAAATGTCCATAAACTGACTGTTACAAGCGTGCATTGTGCAGTTTCCATGCACCCTCATAACTTTGCAAATTTGTTGTATTTTCACTCCAGATTTTCAACACTGGCATTTTTTCAGACCCCCTAATGAATAGTATAGCTGTCATTTTTCACATCATGCCCCAAATATGCATTTACACATCTGGCGCAGAATAGCACAGTTGCTGTGGGAAAACAATGTTCGGGACAGATGAAGAAAATCATAGTTACAGTCTTCATGAGCAGAGGTCACAAAATGCCTATGTTGAAAACTTGGTGAAATAATTCCACTAAATGACTGTATTATGCACATGCATTGCGCAGTTTCCACATATGCTCGGAAGTTTAATCATTTTTAATATTTTCACCACAAATTTTCAACATTGCCATCTCTTCACACCTCCCTATAAAATGGTACAGCTGTCATTCTTCACATCCTGCCTGATCTGTGTTTTCATACATCTGGCGCACAATGGCATGGTCGCTGTGGAAACTCAAAGTCTGGGACACATTGACAAAATCACAGTGCCTCTGTTCATGAGAAGAGGTCCCAAATGCTTTCACGGGGGTCACAAAATGGCCATGTTGAAAATTTGTAGTGCAAATACCAACAAACGCCTGGGGCATTAGGGTTTCTAACCATAGCGTCCCACCCTGTACAGACTGACAGGCATCAGGAGTGTGCCTTTGGATTATCGACTGTAATGCTCATGCCATTCCACCCCCACCCCACCACCCTGCAGCCAGTGACAGGCATCGAGGTGTGCCTTGGACTCTTTGGCCCCAGAGTTCACCTCATTCTCCTATACTGCACCCATTTTGGCAATGTCCTTATGGAGTGGGGTGACTGCAAAGACGAACACCCCAAGGCACACCTCAACACGTGTCGGTGTCTGCTGGATAGGGTGAAGTGAAATGGCATGAACGTTATGGGCAACAACCCAAATGCATACCTCAATGCCTGTCCATCTCTGCAGGGTGAAGGTGGGGTTGGCGTGAAGTTCAATACTTCACTGCCATTCCTATTCTGCATCTCTCTAACTCCTGCATTTCCAATGCTTATACCAGCAAGCAAACATTCGGCATTGACAAATGCTTGCTTTTACAGCTGCAGTAGGCGGAGCCTGCAGATGTTTTATATGTACAAAAGTGGTGATGTCATGTTTTCTGTCTGTGGAACTGACTGAAGGTGTAAATAGTCTCTTCCACCTTACCCTCCTTCAAGCAATGTTTTCCGACCTCAAATAAATACACGTTCATGTTAGTCAATGGTTGCAGGGTACTATTTTCTTTCTTAAATAGGTGGTACAAGAACTGGAACCTGAGTAGTGGGAGGCAGCATTAGGTTTTTTGGGGGAGTAAGATCCACCCCCGCCTCCACCCGAGAAGCTCCTAAAGATACACCCCAAACTTTTTCCTGATTCATGTGGGAGGGTCATGAGATAGCTCTATCATACTGTAACAAGATACACTAGTTTGGGACCTGTATCAACAAACAGAACAAGCCTGTGCAGTGGAGAACACAAGATACTTAAATCCTTTAATAAGGACTAAGAGAACAGAAGTTATTTAATGCCTTCAAACTGACTTAAAAATCCTTTGGAACAAATGAATCTTAGAGCCACCTGGGGCCTCAGAAGGAGACCTACACACACATTCTAATTTACAGTAAGAGCTGCATGTTTTTCTTAAACATTTTATGTATGAATAGTTTATATATAATTTGTCTTTAGTAGTTTCAAAACTTTGAAAGCATTGGTGTTAGTAATGCATTTAGAAATACATGTTTTAATTATCTTTACAGTTAAACATGCAGTTTCATGTCAGGGCACATTTTTTGGGGGGAGGGGTCAATTATTTTAATCATAGGCTCAGTACTTGGTGAACACAGATTTTGATGATAAAGTGTGTTTTTTCTTTTAAGTTTGAGGTGTTTTAGAAAACACTGAACAAGAAAACAATTGGTGATTTTAAAAGCTATTCTGATCAGAATTGACATTAAAAAAATCTTAACTATTTTTTATTTTATTTTATCATAGACACTAGAAACAGGATGTCAGCATTTGCTACATGAAAAATGTTTTTTAGGTATTTTTTTTATTGCATCCTTATCCACGGCAATCTTCCCAGAATGCAGTTTGTCAAGGCACATATTTGGGGGGAAGGGGTTGAAATTGTTTTAATCATGAAGCATTGGTGTTAGTAATACATTTAGAAATACAATTTTTAATTGTCTTTACAGTTAAACATGCAGTTTCATGTCAGGCACATTTCTGGGTGGAGGGGTTCAAATTTGTTTAATCATGGGCACAATATTTGGTAAACACATACTTTGATGATAAAATGTATTTTTTCTTTCAAGTTTGAGAAGTATGCATTATATACAAGTGTAACTGTGTTATAAATGGGACTGGGAAATTAATAATGGTTAAGTAGGCAGGTAGGTTAAGGATGCAGTATAACACAGTGGTTTATGCTTTGAGCTACAAACTTAGAGACCTGGGTTTGACTCCCACAGTCCCCACTTGTATACTGTGTGACCCTGAGCAAATTGCTTAACTTCCTTGTGCTCCTAGGTTACACCTGTAAACCAGCTTTCAGCTTAGTGTGTCTCTCCTGGTAAAACAAAAAAAGTGCCTAGAATTATTTTTTTAATATAGTTGAGTTTACATGTGGCAAGTAGGTAGGGTATGGTGTTTTAAATGTGGCAGTAGGATTTAGCATGTGCACTGCTTTAAAAACATTTCACAACAGCAGAGCTGTGCAACTGTTTTTGTCCAGTGAGCATAAATGGCAACAGTTATTCCAGCTATACATTTGATTACATATTACAAAGGTTCACTGCACTACACATTTAGTGTATCACACTTTTTCAAATAATGAAACAAATATTCTCCAAACTAAATAAGTCACACATACATATTTTATACTTTATTAAAAAGATACTCCACATTTGTGTGGGGGCTGTAGGATCCAAACTTAGATCTCCAGATTTACAGTGAATAACCTTAAACCACTGTGCTATACTGCCTCCCTAGTTATGGCAGTCATCTGTTTTATGGTTCATGATGTTGGTGTAGTAAGCATACCAACATACAAAAATGCCAGCAGAACTGGCCTAGCGGGCTTTTGTGTTTGCTCTTTTGGTCAGTCCCCACCCCGGGAGCTGTCCTTGCTACCCCCCCCCAACCTCTCAGGCTTCTCCCTTCCCAGTCCAGGGGAGAGCTAGCTAACTGGGGTTTCTGTAAGACAACCGCTACTAAATTGCTCTAATTCACTAGTTTTGTTTTTTATGTGTGTCAGGTCTAGCTAGCTGGAGTGTTTCAATTTTAAACCTTTTAATTTTATCAAACTATGCACAACCATAAAAGCACAGAAACTGCCCAGATCATCAGTGCTATAATTAACACAAACTCTAGCTGTTTTCTTACAGAAACCCCACTCAGTTAGATTTCAAGTATTTGCTAAGCTGTAACTGTAAGTATCAGCATTCTATGAGCAGTTAGTGCTGATTAGCTCTGTAAGAAAATTTGCTTTTTTTTTGTGGGGGCTGAGGGATTCAAACCCAGATCTCCAGATTTGCAATTAAGAGCCTTAGACCACTGTATGATACTGCATCCCTAGTTATGGCTGTCATCTGTTTTATGGTTTATGATGTTGGTGTAGTAAGCATACCAACATACTAACATACAAAAATGCCAGCAGAATAGGCCTAGTGGGCTTTCGTGTCTGCTCCTTTGGTCAGTCCCCACTCTGGGAGCTGACTTTGCTGCCCCCTCGCCCTCTTGTGCTTCTCCATTCCAGTCCAAGGTATTCCAGCTTCATTGAACTTTCCTTCCACAACCCTTCCCCTGTACCTGTCCCACCCCCTCTTGAACACCTCCACAGTTTCTACCTCCACCAGTCCCCTGGGCAGTGCATTCCATGGTTCTACCACCCTCTCACTGAAGTAGCGCCTCCTCCTTTCTCCCCTGAGTATCCCCCCTCCAGCTTCCACCCATGCACTCTAGTTGCCCCCCTCCTTCCTTCAGAGCACCATGACTTTGCCACCCCTGTTCACCCCTTTCATGTACTTGAAGACCTCTATCATGTTCCCCCGTCCCTTCTCTCTTCCAACGTGTATACATTCAGCTCTTCGAGCCTCTCCCCTTAGGTCCTTTCCCCCAAGCCCCAGATAATTTTGGTTACCTTTCTCTGGACCCTTTCCAGGAGTTCAATGTCACTCTTTTAGGGTGGCCTCCAAAACTGCATGCAGTACTCAAGGTGTGGCCTCACCAAGCAGTTATACATAGGGAGTATCACTTCCCTCCTTCTGGAGTGATCCCCCTAGCGATGCATCCCAGCATCGTGGCCTTAGCCGCTGCCCTCCTACAAGTATCTGAGTTGTTCATCCTGACATCCACCACCACCCCCAGGTCCTTCTCAGCCATACAGCCATAGCAGCAGTACATTGCATACCAGATATAAAATGTCAATAAGCAGGTCATGCAACAGAAGTGCTGAGCAGTTACTGAAGCAAGAAATGTATAGCTGTCATTTTTTACATCCTGTTCAAAATGTGTTTTTGCACCTGTGGTGCCAAATGGCACAGTCACTGTGCAAAATCTCCTTTCGACTAATGAACTGATAGTGTCGCTGTTCTTGCGGTGAGGTCACAAAAAGCCCATGCTGAAAACTTGAAGTGAAAATACCAAGAAACACCCAGGGCATTAGGGTTTCTGACCATAATACCCTGCACTGTAGGGACTGACAGGATTCAGGGTGTGACTTGGGATTTTCAATAGTAATGCTCATGCTTTTCCACCCCTACCCCCATCCTGCACCCAGTGACAGGTATTGAGGTGTGCCTTTGACTCTTCAGCTCCAAAGTTAACTCCATTCTTTTATACTGTACCCATTTCAGCATATTTCTATATGGAATGGGGTGAGTGTAAAGTCTGAAAATGCCAAGGCACACCTCGACTCTTGTCTGTGTCTGCAGGGTAGGGTGAGGTGAAATGGCATGAGTGTTATGGCCAATGACCCAAAGGCACACCCCCAATGCCTGTCCATGTCTGCGGGGTGGTGGCGGAGGTGGGGTTGGTGTCACTTCAGTACTTCACTGTCATTCCTATTCTGCCTGTCTGTCTGTCTGTGTCTTTCGTTCTCTGTCTATATGTCTATGTAATTATCTATATTTCTATTAATTGTATGAATTGCTATTTTTGCCTATTTCTAAAACAAACCTGCATATCACATTTGCCTGCACTCTGGGCACATACTTATTAAACTGTATATTTTTACTCCACTTCTGTGTAGACCTCATACTTTCCTAATATTCCCATTATCACACACATAACTACCTTGCCTTTATCAAAAGCGCCCCCCTCTGAAAGTTACTATCACATTTTCTCTAACAGTCCATCATCATTGCACCTGACTTCCTGACATCAACACATTGCTTAAATATAACTTACATCACCTCATGGACAAAAACCCTGTTTCTCTTAAAAAAAATAGAATAAAAACAAATGTGTAAATAATCCCAAGGCTGAATATATGACAGCCATTACTTTTTCATGTCCTGCCGCCTTCTGTACCATCATGGGGATTTGCATATGTTTCCCTTGATGCTTTGCATTATTGGGATATGTGCAATTGTGTTTTCTTTAAAATGTGTCTCTGGCCAATATCATCTGGGATAAATCATACATCAGTGGCATTTGCTCTGGGGTTCTTTTGTAAGCTTCCGATTCCTTCCATTAAAATGTACACTTCCATATATTTTCCTAATAATGAGCATGCCTTCCTTAGAACAAAAACTAAAGCAAATCTTACTACTTACAAATCATTGTGTTGTTTCTCCATACCTCCTTAACAATTTCTCACAAATTCACTAACTTCATTATGCAGCCGTGGTGGATCTGACCAGATTTTGTTTAATATTCGGATGTGTAGCCCTTCATTGAGGATACATATGTTGGTTTGGAGATAATGTTCTTTAAATCTGTCAAAGTAGCATAAAAGCATGCTGCTGTCACTGCCTTCAAGAGGCCCAGTAGAGCAGCATGTCAGTGCAGTGCAATGTAGGGTGGGCAAGGATGTTGGTGTTGTGCTCACACTTGCCCAAGGATGTTGGTGTTGTGCTCATATTTGCCTAAGAATGTTGGTGTCATGCTCACACTTGCCCAAGGATACTGGTGTCATGCTCACACTTGTCTAAGGATGTTGGTGTTGTGCTCACACTTGCCATATCGCTGATATAATGTCATCCAAGGAAATAGGCTTCCACAGGAAAAAACATCTCTGTCGCGCATGGTCTGACCCTAACATCCACACTCCAGTTTTGGATTCTATGTTCTCCCGAGTGTGGTGGCTGCCTGGTGAGGCCCCACCACAAGAAAGACATTTTGGGGTAAGCAGTGGCAGGAGGCAAGTAGACAATGAATGCACCAGGCTGGTTGGAGATGGCCAAACAGTCAGTGTAAGTGCAATAATAAACAAGCATTTGTCAATGCCGAATGTTTGCTTGCTGGCATTGGCATTAGTAGTGTAGGAGTTACAGAGCTGCATAATAGGAATGGCAGTGAAGTACTGAATTGAAGCCAACCTCACCACTACCCTGCAGATACTGATAGGCATTGGGGTGTGCCTTTGGGTCATCAGGCATAACGGCCTTGCCATTTCACCACACCCTACCCTGCAGACACCGACAAGTGTCACAGTGTGCCTTGGGGTCTTTGGCCCTTATGTTCACCTCATTCCATCAGGAAATACAGTGAAGATGGGTGCTGTATAGGAGAATGGGGTGAACTTTGGGGAAGAGTCCAAGGCACACCTTAATGCCTCTCACTGGCTGCAGGGTGTGGGTGGGGGTGGAATGGTATGAGCATTACAGACGACAATCTCAAGTCACACCTCAGTGCCTGTCAGTCTCTACATGGTGTGACATTATGATCGGAAACCCTAATGCCTCAGGCGTTCATTGATATTTTCACTACAAATTTTCAACATGCTTTTTTTGTGGCCCCCACCTCATGAACAGTGACAATATCAGTTTGTTAGCTGAAAGATGATTTTGCACAGCGACTACGCCATTTGGCATCACAGGTGCAAAAACACATTTCGAACAGGATGTAAAAAATGACAGCTGTTCTGTTCATGGGGAGGTGTAAAAAATCGCAATGTTGAAAATCTGCAGTGAAAATATTAAAAAAAATGGTGAAGTCACAAGCGTGCATAGAAACTGTGCAACACACACCTGTAATATAATTAGTTTGGGGATTTTTTACAGCACATTGTCAACACAGGCATTTTGGGACCTCCGCTCATGAACAGTGTCACTGTGATTTTATGAATCTGTCCCGAACAGTGATTTCCCACAGCGACCATGCATTTCTGTGCTGGAAGTGAGAAAACACATTTCAGCCATGGTGTGAAAAATGACAGCTGTACTGTTCATAAGAAAGTGTGGAAAAATGCCAGTGGTGAAAATCTGGACTGAAAATATTACAAATTCATGAATTTATGAGGGTGTGTGGAAACTGCACAATGCTTGCTCGTAATGCACTCATTTTGTGGACTTTTGTTACCAAATTTTTAACATAGCCATTTTAAGACCTCTGTTCATGAACAGTGTCACTGTGATTTTCTTAATCTGTCCTGAACATTGATTTTGCACACCAAATGCTCCATTGTTCGCTACATGCGTGGGAACACATTTTCGGCGAGATGTGAAAAATGACAGCTGTACTGCTCATAAGGACGTGTGGTAAAATGGCAATGTTGAGAATCTGGAGTGAAAATATGAAAAATCTGCAAACTTATGAGTGTGCATAGGAACTGGGCAACTCATGCTCATAAATTAGTCATTTTGGGGAATTTTTTCACCAAATTTTCAACATAGAGTTTTTGGGGGCCTACCTCATGAACTGTGACACTGTCATTTTATAAATTGGTCTCGAAAGGTGATTCCGCACAGTGACCGTGAAATCACCTTTCAGGGCTGATTAACGCCATGACAGTACCAGAATTCATGAGGAGCGGTCCAAAAAACCCCATGTTGAAAATCTGGTGCCAAAATTCCAAAAAATGCCTGAGATATGCATCAAAGTTGAAAAAAACCTATTTATTCCATTATACAGCTTACCGGCATTTCCTCAGTTCATGGTTGGCTTTGAAGAGTGCAGACGTGTTCCCGGTCCACCGAGGCAGGGTGTGCAGAGGGTTGGTGTGGGTGGAGGGAGGGGGGCAAGACAAGCAACAAGGGACCGTTTTTTTGCTTTTAGGTCTTTTTTTCTTTTAGGAAGACGCCGCAGGAGTTTTGTCACGCTGGGGTGGGCTCCTAGCATGGCAGCTGGAACTTTTATTTTGGGGGGGCAGTGGAGCCGACAGGGGATTGGGCACCCCATTGGCCATACAGAGGTTTGCCACACTAGGGTGGGCTCCCAGCATGGCACCTGGAAGTGTGTTTGGGGGGGCCAGCAGATAGATGTTTGCCACGCTGGGGTGGGCTCCCAGTGTGGCACCTGGAAGTGTATTTTGAGGGGGCACTGAGCCGATGGTGGATTTGGCACCCTCATCAGCAGTAGTTCACTTCAAACTGAATTTATGTTCCAGGAAGAGAAAGCAGAGACATGTACAAGCAGGATTGCCGGCAATATGCTTATCAACACTATCTTATCGCTGCTCACTGAAGTGGTCTCTCCCTTTCAACTGTACGCCACTGCATTTTTCAACTGCTGTCATAGACAGCTGCAGCATTCATTGGTGAACTGTGGCTGCACCTGCAAACACACTGACTGAATTGGAAGACAGGGTGTCACACCTACAAAACTCGGATGATGGCACTGTTTCTTGCACATGCGTGCAAGCAAACATAAAAAGAACTTTGCTGCTGTGAAGCAACATTTTAAAATAATTGTAAAGCTGATGCATTTTCTACTCATATAGTCACACTGTCCTGTTTTATGTGGCGTATTTAAGTTTACACAATGTCCAAACTGTAGGAGAGTAATTTGGACTCTTGATAGAGAACTTAGCTTATTTATACATGTAAATGTTTATTTATTTAGTTAGTTATTGAAAATTGATAACTGGGAAAGGCACACTGAGCCAAGGCTCGTTTCCAGGTGCGACCCAGACACCCTTATGTCATACTGTTGCCAGTACTTATTGTCAGTGATTTGCAGTACACTCACCCAGAAAGTTGTAATCGTTTTCTAACAAAGCAAATACATACCATTGCCACAGCATGCAGGACTATACCAGAATTACCCAGTTCTTGATTTTTGTCACATTGTTGATTTCATGTTTCTTGTGATCATTGCCTTCACAAGGATTCTCAAAACTAGACACTGGTAAATGGTCGAAAAGGCTGTAACTTTATTTAAAAATAGAATGGAACTCAACAGAACAGCAAAGCATTGAATTGAGCAGAACAAAACAAAATAGAATAGAATAGACTAGAATAGCAGAGCATAATTGGAACCAACCAACTGAAGGAGCCTGCAAGGTATCACAGCAGGCAGGACTTTGTTTTGGGGCATGGCCAAGGCCACCTGGACAGACAAAGGGGATGCAGGTAGGACCGCCGAGAAGGAGTGGGGGAGGGGATAGGGTTTCCAGGGGGGAAGGAGCTTGCGGCCAGGGGCAGGGAGCGGCTAAGCCTTTAATAGGGGCTGCACTGGAGGAATTCCTCCTCATTCCACCTTGTCCCAGGTTGCAAGCAGAAGAAGGAAGCCAGGATCAGCAGAACACATTGGACACACCAACACTCCAGAGGTAAGGCCTTGACAGGGCCCATAGGCCGCATGGACTGGGGTGGGTACCAGGTTACGGTTGAGATATGAGATAGAGATGTCTTGCTCCTTAATGAATATCAGTGTTCCTTAGGTGGTAAGGGGTTGCTGGGCTGTTGGTGTTCCCCTGCTGGCTTGGCCCAGTGGCCGCATGGCCCATTAGCGAGGAACCAGAGTAATAGTTGTAAAATGTGGAGCAGCTTGGGTTGGAAATTGGGTAGTCTCTAAATTAACAAGAAGGTTTGGTTTTGTTGTATAAGGCTTTGCGCTGCAGCCTTGGATACCTGGGTTTTTGAATCGCCCGCATGCTGGGTGGACCAGAGAGAGTAAACTCTGTTATTGTTCTCCCTGGTCACACCCATAAACAGCTTTCAGCTTCAGGCATCCCCCCCAGAGGAAAAGAGCCATGGTCAGCACCAGCAGAGCTGTAGGGCAGTGGGCTTGAAGAGGTCTGATGGGCCTTGGGCATGCTCCACGGGAGCCTACTGTTCCGGCCCGCTCACTGAGGCAGTCCCCCCCCACTCCACAACAATTGAGCTCAGGCTTAGTGGTTCCTTCCCCCAACTGGGGCTTACTGGTTCTAAGTCATGCTTGCAGGGTGGTCGTTCCTCGTGGTAGGTTCTCAGGGCGGCCAGTCCGAGGATGGTATGCGGAGCTCACGGCAGGCTCTACCACCATAGGCCAGGCCTCCAGGCCTTCCATCCCCCTGGCTCCTCCCATGCAGCATGATTCCCAAGGATAGGCACTAGGGTGCAGTGCTAATGGTGGCTTTTCTGGCCCGGCAGGCAAGGTGGCGGGGGGGACGGATAGCTGGCGCATTCCCCTTCCTGCGGCTCATGGTGCAACTGGCTTCCCCCTTTTGATGCAAGTGATGCTGAGGTGGCAAGCACGCACACATGAGGCCAGTCGGGGTCTTGTGCATGAGCATAGCAGTGGTGGCCGCCATCTTGGGGATGGCACAGGGTGGCCACCACGCATATTAGAAGCGTGCATGTGCATTAAAAATAAAAAATAAAAATAAATCAATAAATAAAGGAAGAAATGTATGAATGAATAAATAGACAAGAGCTGGGGCTCTGGGCTATGAGCATGGACAGGCAGGATTGAAGGCCATGAGCCTGGAGATCTGGGTTTGAATCCCACAGCATGACTGATATGGCAAAAGTGTTTTAGGCACTTAGTCTTTTATCACCTCTGTGAGTATGTGTTCCATAAAATTTGCACAATACACTATTGTATTGGGACAGTGAATATTTGTGTTTCCAGTGGGATGTGCATTGGGGGAAGAGTATGTGATTGGGTATGGTCCAGTGCCAGTAAATACTGCAGTCAGATCAAAGTTTGAGTCCCACATCCCCCAGCTGCATACTGTGTGACTCTGTGCAAGGCACTTGACCCCCCAGTGCTCCAGGGCTGCCCCTGAAAACAGACACCTGAGCACAGTGGGGCCTTAACCCTAAAGGATATTAGTTATTTTTCATGCAGTTGGTTAGTGCATCCAGGGTGGGGGATTTCAGGTGGCCTGGGTTCAAGTTCCACCTAAGGCACGTATTCTCCCTCAAGGCATGGAGTCTGGGCCGGGGGGGTGCCCAGTTGGCTCCTTACTTTGGTGGTAGCCAGATGGCTTGGTGGTTAAAGGCACTGAATGACAAGCCAGGAGGTAGGCAGTCCAGCGTTCCACCCACCAGACCCCCACATGTGTGTGGCATGAGCCTGGGCAACTTCCCCTTCCCTCCTCCACAAACATCTGTGAATGGTGGCAGGGCCTCCCTGTACAACAGAGGTATTAAGAATCTCCTGCGGTCAACAACCCCTGTGGTGATGTGGCAGTGAAAGCCTAAGCACCGGCAAGGGGGGTGTGGTCTTGGTGTGTTTTACTTGCAGACTACAGATCACCACAGGAAGCATGAGCGGAGACCTAGAACAGCAGCTGGCAGCCCTTGTCAGAGGCAAGGGAAAGGTGAGGTGGGATGTGCTGTTCAAGGATCAGGGTGAAAAGGGGGGCACCAGACCCTGCAGGCAAGTGCCCCTGCTTGAACCCAAGGACTCAGAGCAGGCCATCCTGGAGAAGCAACCGGAGACCCTGGCATTGCTGACTCTGCCACCCGAACCCATACCCCAGACGTTGGTGCTGGTCAACCCAGGGCAGGTGCCAGAGAATCCAATGCCCCTTCCGGATGAACAGCCAATGCTTCCACCTCCACCCAAGAACCACACAAGTAAAGGGTGGATCAAGGAGCTGCGGCTACAGACTAAGGAACGGGTATGCCTGAATTAGAGCACCTATCTTCAGATGAATTAAGAGCATTGCTAAGGAGTGAAGGTGCCCACAAAAAGAATCAGGGGCAGCAGCAAAAAATTGCATTCCTAAGCCTGGGACAGCCAGAGGCAGGGACAGCCAGTGCTGCCACAGGCAAGCTTGGGAATGCCAGAACAGGGCCCGGGACACAGCCAGTCTGTCCTGTCCCAGGTCCTCTCATCACATTGGAGTGCGGGGTATTGGCCACTGCAACAATCTGTACAGGGGTTCAGGGGGCCCAGCCCACAGCAGTTCTTGGAAGTACTGCTGGGGCAATGTCATCGGGGGTGGGGGGTACCTGTCCCACTGTTGCCAGCCGGCAGCGTGAGCCAGTCTGGTGTGAACAAAAGCTTGACCAGCTGTTAGCTTTGCTAGCTGACAGGGAGAGCACCTGGCCAGGAACAGTTCAGATGCCCCCAACCTTGGGGGGGGGGTCCGGGAATGTAAGCCCAGTTGTGGCGTTGCCTCCACCCCAAACTACAGGGCAGCAAGCAGGGGTGAGTTTCCTATCACTGGTGGAACCCATCGGTTCACACCTGCCAGATGAGGTGAGGCAACAAATCCTCAATAGGGAATACATAGATGTTTTCTCTCTCTACTGAACTGGCCCAAGGAGCTGGGAAAAGATAAGAAGGACAAGGACGGAGAAGATGGAGTGGAGCAGAAGTGCAAAGCAAGAGTTCACCCCACATGGGAAAATTGGGCGGCAGGCTTTGCAGTTTACACAGGTATCCTCACCTAAAGCAGCCTTGGTAAGGCTGAAGGGCTGTGGGCCTACTTTAGTAGGATAATGACTATGCATGCTAGTAAGCCAGGGTTGGTGGTTAGACTATGACGAGGAATACCAGAGGAGAAAGTAGATAAATATATTGAGGTCATGGGTGGTCTTGGACCTCCCACTTCTGTGGACCATAGATTTAGGGGGTGGAGTGCAACATACAGATAGTGGCTTCCCGGTGAGGTGCCCCCTCACCAAAGAAGGGTTATTGGAGGGAAAAGGGGGGTGGGAAAGGGAATTTTTTCAGCTATAATCAGGAACATGCAAGTCCGAATGTTGCAAATACAAGCACAAGTGCATGGCCTGCGGAAAGCCACACCCATTTCAACAGTGCAGGAAGGCTGCAGAGGCAGGGGCAGGGGCGGGGAAGGCCAGTAATTTTTGTCCCTTTCAGAAGGGAGAGGCAAAGGCTGCCAATGCTAATCATGGCAGAAAATACTGAGGGGTGGTTGGCCACCCACACAGACAAGACAGCCGCTCGTTCTTTGGCAGCAGGATTCAGGGAGGGGTTTTGTATACCTTACCAAGACCCAAGAAGGGCATACAAAGCTGACAACCTGCAATCTGCCAAAGAGTGACTGGAGGTTGTGTGGTGCAAACTTCAGAAGGAGCTGGTCATGGGTCAGATCAGTGGCCCCTTCACCTCCCCCCTGCCCGTGCCTCAGGGTGTCCCCCATTGGGTTAGTCCCCAAAAAGGCACCGGGTGAGTTCCAGATGATAAACCACCTGTCGTACCCAGAGGTGGATTTGGTCAACTCCTACATTGACCAAGTAGACACCGCAGTGTCTTACATGTCATTTGACAGGGCAGTGGAAGTGGTGCAACAGGCAGGCTGGGGTGCACTGTTGGGGAAGACTGATATAGAATCAACATTTCACCTGTTGCTAGTGCATCCAGCAGATAGAGAGCTACTGGGCATGAAATTTGAAGGGTACTACTACTACATGGACAACTGTAGGTCCATGGGGTGCACTGTGCGGTGTGTGGTTTTTGAGCAATTTAGCACATTCCTGCTCTGGGCCATGGCCCCAAAAGTCAAGCTCGACCACGTGGTACACTATTTGGATGACTTCCTTTTTGTAGGGATGGCCGGCTCAGGGCAATGTGCTCACATCATGGCAGCCTTCTACGAGGTGTGTGCTGAATTGGGAGTACCACTAGCTCAGGTTAAGGCATTGGGGCCATGCATGAGACTTTCCTTCCTGGGGATCGAAATTGACATGAATGAACAGGTGTTCTGGCTCCCCCAGGAAAAGTTAGCGGCCCTGTGCCCCTGACTGGACTCAGTACTGAAGGCATGCAAAGTCACATTACATGAGCTCCAGCAATTGGTTGGCCACCTCAACTTTGCCTTCTGGGTAATGCCCATGGGTAGGACATTCATGAGGCACCTGGTGGGTGTAGGGGCAGGCTGCACAAAACTGCACCACAGAATCCGCATCACAGCTGCAATGCGGGAGGACCTAGGCATTTGGCAGGCATTTTTGCACTGCTTTAATGGGGTATCGATGTGGCTGGTTCCAGTGTTCAGCCAGGAATTAGAACTCTTCACAGACACCTCGAGGGGCCTGGATTTCGGGGCTTAACTGCAAGGTAAGTGGTGTGCAGGGCAGTGGACCCCCCGAATGGGAAAGACAAGGCCATACGAGGCAGATCACGGTTATGGAATTCTTCCCCATTGTAATGGCATTGGTGATCTGGGGTGACCTGCTGAGGGACAAGAACATCACCTTTAGGTCTGACAACACTGGGGTGGTGTATGCCATAAATAGACAGTTAGGGAGCAAGGGCCCAATGGGCAACTTCATGCGGGTGTTTGTCCTAAAATGCTTGTTGTTGAACATCAGTGTTAAGGCTGTGCATGTACCAGATGTTGAAAATGGTATCGCTGACACTCTTTCTCATTCACGGTGGCAGAGATTTTGAGAACTGGCACCAGTGGCAGATCTCCAGCCCAGGGAAGTCCCTCTGCTCCTTTGGGAATTGATAATCCAGAAGCCTGGGAGTTAATCGAGAATGCACAGGCACCTGGGATGCAAATAGTGTACCAGAGAGGGGTGAACAGTTTCCTGGAAGTGCAGCATGGACTAGGGTGGGCAGAAACATGGCTTATCCCAGTGGCACAGCTGTGTGAATATGTGCTGATCAACAAATGTGGGGGAGCCACCCCAGCAATGGTTGAGCAGCACATTGCTGGCATTGCCTGGTTTCAGAAAGCCAGGGGCTTCCCCGACACCACAAGGGCATTGGCACTGTAGAAGAGTCTGAATAGTTGGGCACATGCAGCTCTGAGGGGCACAGACACCAGAAACCTGTTAGCCCTACCATATTCAAGCAAATCTGGGATGAGTTGCTGAAGGTATGCTTATCCCCAGAAGAGACTGGACTCTTCTGAACAGCATACTTGATGGCATTTTGCAGGGCATTCAGGGTGTCTGAGCTCGTGCAGCCCAACAAAGCCATCGGGAGACCATTGCTGCTGGCAGACAGCGATGTTGAGGTCACAATGTCAGGAGTCTTTGTCCAGCTACGGAGCAGCAAGACGAACCAGTACACTCAGGGGTGGTGGTGCAGTTTAGCGGCACCCCACTGGCTCCAGTGGAATATCGGAGCATGAGTGCAGGATTATATAGCAAAGCACCTGGCAGTGGGGAGGGCTTTCTTCTATTATGGAGATGGGGGGCCCCTAATGGTGTACCAGCTCAGGCACATATTACAGAAGACCCTGCCACTGCTGGGCTTCACAGCAGAAAATTACAGCACGCACTTCTTTAGGATTGGTGCAGCATCATACGCCAGGGCAGAGGGTTTGGCATATAGAAAGATACAGACATTGGGTAGATGGAAGTCGCAGTCTTTTGAAAAATACGTAAAACCACACATGCTATAATTCTCTCTTGCTTTGTCTTGGACAGGTGTTAGGGCCAGAACAATGCAGATCTGGATTTGTGGCTACTCGTACATCCATTAGGCGGCCATCAGGGCAAGGCAGCATCCCAAAGGAGAGATCTTGTTGCTGGCACCCGAAAGGGCAGAGGTGCATTGGTGGGGTTGGTGTGGGATGTAATGGGATGAGTTACTGGCAATATTACAATCCATAGCCTGGAAGAGTGCACAACCCACAATCTTAGTCATCCATTTGGGGGGGGAGGATGATATAGGGGTCATAACGGCGAGAGAGTTAAAGGAGAGAGTGTGGCAGGACTTGGCCAGGATGAAGCAGTGGTAGCCACAGGTGCATATAATTTGGTCGGACATAGTTCAGAGGCAGCAGTGGCGGCACACCTGGAACATAAAGGCAATAGAGAAGGAGCGCCAAATGCAGAATCCATTCATGCGACCAGTTATGGACTCAGTGAGGTGGGGTCTATAGCAAAGCACAGGGAATTGACAGTAAAAAGGCCAGGTCTGTATAGAGGGGATGGAGTGCATCTATCAGGGGAAGGACTAGATCTGTTTCTGGAAGACATGCAACAGGCAGTGGAGAGAGCATTAGCGTGAAGTGCTTGTGGGGGGTGAGGTGGATATCACTCACCTTGTGGTGGCTTGGTAGTCTTGGAAGGCTATTTGGAGGGGTTATCAGGGGATCACATGTCTTGAGCAGCCAGATCTCCCTGAGGCTGACAGGAGGGTGGGCCCGATGGCTGGAGTCTGGATGGCACCCTCTTCTGGTAGCTGCCCATGGCATGGTGGGTCCTCTGACAGAGGAAGATTAAGCCACTGACGGTCATGGAGCCATCCCTCATGCCCCAGAATTTGTTGTCCTCATGGAGTCCTGGTTGATGGTAAGGTGGCCCCCCTTCCCGGTACAGAGGGAGGGTCGACCATCAATGATTGATCTGCTCCATGGTGAGCGATATTGCTTCCAAGACTGCCTAGCTGTGCACATCATGCTGAGGCGAATGTATATATTGATAACTTGATCATTAATAAACACATGGCTGTGGCCATGTCTCCAAAGATCGTTGTTGTGTCAATCTGTTCAGGTGAACAAGGTACATGCCCTCAAAAGACAAAAGAATAGCATTCAGATCTTCTTCAGAAAGATCATTGTCCCATGACTGGGCAACCTCACTTCTTTCAGACACAATTTCTCACTGGCACATTAAGCTCTGGTTGTGACTTGGTTGTGTAAAAGCAATGGATATACCTAACCTCTGTATCAACTAGCATTTTCTATGCAAGTGGGGTGCAATAACCAATCTCGGGGTCCTTGCTACCTTAATGGTGGCAGCTCCAGCCTGCACTTTGTACAAAAAGATTGCTCTAAAGCAAAACACAACTACTTTGTTTTTGTGACACACAGATTTCTCTGCCAAAAAGACAAATCACTACTAATAGCTCAGTCTGGCTCAATTTCAGTTGGCTTCCATATGTATTCACCCCCCTCTCCCGGTGAGGCAGAAAATAGGCAGGACTGCCTAGCCATTCTTTCCTGGTCAACAAAAACTAAATCAAAAAAAAAAAAAAAAAACATATGTCTACCTAACTATATGTCTAAGTTATTTGTGATGCAGTCTTGTTTACTGCTCTGTATAGAGATTCAGACAGATGTCAGAAAAAAGTAAAAAGTATACCACAATAAAGCATCCAGTATAGAAATTCCACCTCAACTGTACTGCCTAACATCTACATACAAGTTGTGTTTCACACTTGAAATGACTCCTAAATAAGCAAAATAAGCATAAAGAGCATGTTTGAATCCAGGGGTGCCATTTGACACCTGAACACATCTGTCAATCACCTAATTTTCTACTTCAGAGTAAATTCCAGCTCAGTCTTCCTACCGAATGAAAAGCAAAGTGCTGTATGGCAGTGTAATGCTAAATATTTTAGTAGTATTGATCTTGAAATTGGGTTACTAGATCCACAGCATTTCCTGCATATCTTTAGCTTTAACTATATTCCCTGTACGTTAACCCCTGTAAGTCTGCATCCGGCCTCTGAAACTGAGAGATTTTATTATGCAACAGAGCTACATTCCCAGCTGATGGCCATTGTTGTTCAAAGATTCTTTAAGACACATAAAAGGCAATAAGATTGCATGTATTTTAACAACAGTAATCTGCCAGGACTTCTTTTTAGGAGACAGTATAGCGCAGTGGGTTAAGGCTCTGAGCTGCAGATCTGGGGACCTGGGTTTGAATCCCACAGCTGCCTAGGTGCATACTGCGTGATCCTAAGCAAGTCACTTAACTTCCTTGTGCTCTCAGGTCACATCTGGAAACAAGCTTTGGCTTAGTGTGCTACTCCTGGTTAAATAATGTTCCCTTTTACTTTACACAATATAATATTATAGATATTTTATTTATTGAAATTTTCCTCAACTGGGAAAGTCACATGAAGTGCAATCTCTTGAAAGTTTTTCCTGTGCATCTTGTTTTCCTGGGGTCGTGGGTTCTAAATAAACAGTGACATTTCATATATACTAACTTTTTTTATTTTGCTTAAGGTGGTAGGATACAGTCCATGGTTTCAAATGATTGAAATGCCCAACAGGAAAATGAGTTGTGTCATTCAGTGATTAAAAATGCACAATTTCAGCAAATAGTGCAATTTTTTCAAAACTGCATATTTTAAGAAATGTTTTTATTTTAAAAAAAAGGTGCACTTTTAACCAACCTTGCCCATGTAAATACACGTTCTTGTTCATGAAACTGTTCAAAATTAAGCAAACTTGGTGCAACTTCATAAAAACTGCACATAATGGATTTATTGAATTTTGCCCAGCACATAGAAACATAGACTTTGATGGCAGATAAAGACTGCTTGGCCCACCCAGTCTGCCCATTTCCCTACCTATTGGATAAGCTGCAGATCCTAGTTAACCAACAGCCTACTTTCTTCTACCCCCGCCCCCCACTAGAATTACCTTATGTCTGTCCCATGCATTCTTGAATTCCCCCGCTGTTTTTGACCCCACAACCTCCTTAGGAATGCCGTTACATGCGTTCACCACCCTTTTCGTGAAACATTTTTCCTCACATTGCTGTTGAGTCTTCCCCCTTCTATCTTCAAACTGTGCCCCCTTGTTCTTGCACATCTCTTTTTCTGAAAGATGCTACCCTCTCGGACTTTGCTGATTCCCTTGAGGTACTTGAACGTTTCTATCATATCTCCCCTCTCCCTCCTTTCCTCACGGGTATACATATTAAGCTGCTTCAGTCTCTCTTCGTATGGCTTCTGGTGCAGACTCTGCACCATTTTAGTTGCCCTCCTCTGGACTGCTTCCATCTTGTCTATGTCAAGCATTACACACAATGTCATCTTCTGTCCTCCAAGGACTGGCTTGAGTGGGGTTGTCTGGCATGTGGCATCGCAAGGAGGATGCTGCGGCAGAAAACCAGGGGCAAAAATTAAAAATTGTCAGTCATTATGGCTGCCATTCCTGTGTATCCACGTCACCAGGCCTGTCTCTGCCTGCTCCCCCCCTCTACCTCCTGCATCAGCAGATGCATGTCTCCCAGGACAGCAACCCAAGAGCTGGCCTTGGCTCTGCCATGGAACTGTAAGCCCACAGGGGCTTAGCTCTGGGTTGGAGATCTGGCTTAGGAGTCTGTGGACTTGAGCAGTGCCTTGATGGGAGAAAGTGGGGGTAGGAGTGATCTGAAGGGGAAAGCAGGAGTTGACTTCAAGAGGATGCGAGAAAGAGTTAATGAAAATTAAAAAAATAAATGCATGTGACTGTTTCACTTGAGACCAGAGTCCCGTTTAAGAAAGGAGAGAATGGTTGTGCTAACTGGCAAGTACTTGTAATGTTCCTATATACAGAAATGAAATTCATACCTCCAAATGATCTATATTTCACTGTTTTATATTGTTTTCTTTTTATAGACAACATTCCATAGAATTCTCTTCACAGAACCAGCAAGTTTGAGTTTTCACAATGTCACGGCCCATATACAAAATGTTAAGCATGAGCTGTTGCACAGTGGGAAAAGCTGTACAGAGTACGCAAGATAAAAACAAGTCACCACAGAATACAGTTTTTTAACATGAACATTGATTTAGGTAAGTAGGGATCAGGTGGAGACATGGATATCATTTTTGAAAATAGGAAAATAACAACCAGATGCAAATTAGAAATAATTTTTCTGTCGTCTTTAGGTTTGAGAATAACCTAATCAGGGAAACAACTTCCTCATTTCCATTGGAAGTAAACAGAGTTGTGAAATACAAATGAAACACAAGAACCACAGAACAATAGAAACAACTCTAACAGCAGCTGAATGTACGTGCATTCTAGTTTGCAGTACATTTTTATGAGGAAATTCTGGTGTTTTGGGGTACTTTAAAATGGTAATTAGTGCATTTTTTTCAGATCACAAATACAGTACTCATTAAAGGTGTGCACAATGACATATTGTAGTCCACTGAGGGAATGGCAGACTGGAATCAAACTTCTGTGTGGTGGAATTTCCATGGAATGTTCTCTATGCGTTTCACTGAATTCCACCATATATCATTTTATGTTTCCCCATGTCATGACTGGAATTCCACACATTGGTGCCGGAATGGTTTGAAAAGTGGTAGGGCCAAAGACGTAAGGGGTAAATTTTCCCCTATTAAATATATTACCATGATAGCAAAAAGTGATAGGGCCACTTATGAAAGTGGTAAGGCCATGGTCCTAGTGGCCCCCCCTGTTCCGGCACCTATGATTCCACAGATCACAGATTACAGGTCATAGAAATGTCATTAACTTTGCATTGCTGCAGAATTTTGCATTTTACTGATTCTAAATGTTCTGTGGATTTTTTTATTCTGCCTATCTATAGTACTCAAGCAATTAGTAAAGGATTTCCCTCCCAATTATTCTACAGCCATATGTTATTGTGCTGGTTGTGAGTAAGGTATTTGCTGCTGAGACCAGAAAAGGTATGCTTTGGATGGTTTAGACCTTAGAAATTGTAAATAGTATTGGTGCAATGGCAAAAATGCCACCCACAAGGCCAGAGACCCAGGTTTAGTTGCAAGCCTGTGGCTCCAGGGACCAGCTAAGGGAAGAGGAGCAAACATCCCAGGGAATGCTTACCTTTCCACCGCTCCATGGAGGGAGGGTAGCAGGCTTCACTGTGCTGGAGCAGCTTCTGGGAGAGGCTGCACCAGCTGGCTCCATGCACAGTCATGCCTCCTCTATATATGGACACAAGGAGCCCCTAACCACAGGTGCCTTGAGGGAGTGGGAGAAACTCAAGTGAAAAACCCAGGAAACAACCAACATGAGTCCCGGGTCCCACTAAATCAACTGGCCAGTGCCCCCATCAGTAAGTGCATGTCCTGCTGGGAGGGATGCCAGCACCTCTAAAGGTTCTAATCCTGGGGATGGGGCCTGAAGGGTTAAGGAGCATGAAGGCACCAGACAACATAAGGACAGGGCTGGAAGAGGTCAAATGAGGAAGGTAGAACCCACGACAGGGCAATACAGTAGAAGCAAATGAAATGGTAAAAGGTATAATATTTTGTGCATGAAAAAATGGCACACTTTCTAGTGGTTAGACACCACCTTACTGAGGTAAAACATACTGTACATTATGCAAATAAGAAAAGATAGGAAACATCAACTTATTTTCAGGGCCCCTGATTTATGGTACATTAAGAAATCAAAGATCATTTTCAAGATTTGAAATTTTGAGAATGAAATGGGGATTGCGAGTCTAATTTCTGGATGTTTTAGTTTACCAGAATTCTATAGGCTAGCTTTTATTAAGTATATTAAGTATATGCAGAGTAAAAAAAAAGCTAAGTATAAGTCATCTTAACTCATTTGCTCCCGGTGGCCATTTTGGGTCGGATCCAACAATGGATGGTTCTGACGCCATATGGCGTCTACGGGGAACAAATGTTAAATAAAGCAAAATAAAAATGGTACAGCAAATAATGTATAACAAAATACCGGCTATGCAGATTCTCTGCTCTGGTATAAAATGCCCAATATGTGAATTTCACCAGTGTGCACACAAATTCCTTGGACCGGATTTTCAAACACTCAATGCAAGCTGCAATATTGGCAGCTTGCGTTGAGTGCTGGTGCGTCCAGGACCCTGCCCCCAATTTCAGATGGCGCATGGTCCTGGCGCCTAAGTTTGACCACTTACGGCAAGTGAGTGGGTGCGCCAAATGTATGTTGTACCCTGCAGAAGTGCCACAAGTGCTGCGGGATGGTGAGGTGGACGCTGCACCATTCCACCCCACCCCCGCATCACAACCATGCCCCAATGTGACGGCAGTAGTGGCCACCACCCTGTGTGGCCCCCCACTCACCCCCACCCTAGCAATAATGCCCACCTCCACCCTAACCCACCCCCCTCAGTCCCCCCGATCCGGTGACCTGCACTGCTCTCCACACACTACCGTGTCCAGCTGCCAAATGAACTGTCAGGGCACTTAATGTATACTGAATGCACTGTGACAGTTCAGTTGGTGACTGGCCATGGTGGTGTGTGGAGGGCAGTGCCGGTCGCCGGATCATGAGGGATGGGGAGTGGGGTGGAGGTGTGCACTATTGCTGTGGTGGGGGCCACAAGATCACGAGGGATGACCATCCATGGTGGATGTATCAGGGATCAGGGTGGGGAGAGGAGGGCAACAGATCATGGGGACTGCAATACGGGCAGGTCAGGTCTTGGGGGGAGTGGCACTGGAGGCCAGGACAGCTGCATGGGAACATTGGGGCCAGGGGATAGGGTGATGTGGAATGGGTATATTGCTGGGGGCACACAGTTCCAGGGCACAGTTGACACCCTCCCAGGGGCTGTCTAAGTCCTGTTAGACCAGCCCTTTGCTGGTCTAATGGTACTTAGCACTTTGTCTCTGGGGAAGGTTTTGAAAGTCCAACTCTCGGGGTTGTGGCAGCCCAGGTCTGCCGCAAGCCCCCTTGCACCATGCTGCAGCCACTTCTGTCGCACAAGGGTGGCGCAAGCCACTTTGGCGCAGGCAGCCTGCTGTTTGCTGCAGGCTGCATTTGAAAACAGTCCCGGCGCAATGCATGACGCAGGTGCCTGCGCCTGTGACTTGTCCAACCAAGCACCTTGTGTCATTATACAGCCTTTGAAAATCCGTCCCCTTGATTTACTGTTTGTTTTTTTTCAGTACAGGGTTGCATGGAATACAGAATTCTGATGGCAGAATCCATGCAGAATGGTAATTATGCTTCTGAAATGCTTTTCAGAATTTCTTTTTTTTTAATTACACAGAATTTCAAAAAGCATTTCTGTGTAAGCTGCACAATAATATTCCATTAATCATGTATAGCATGGAGTAATTTTTTTGCGGATTCCAGAATAATAATCTACAGTCTATGTAAACTGTGGATTATTAATCTGCAAGAGCCAGTTTGCATGTGAAATGTCGTAATTTGGCTACTGATGTAATTCCACAGAATTTTCTGAAATTCTGTGGAATTCTGTTCCATCAGAATTTAAACATCTGACACAGTACTATTCCAGTGTTAACTATAAATAAGTGGTCCAGCTAATTTTTACTACAGATTATCACAGTTGCATCACTTCAAAAGCTCTTGTTTAATTTGGCCACGAAAGTCATAAAATATATAGATGCACCCTGAAGGGCACCACACTAGGCTCTGTGGATAGTTTAAGGAATTTGGGGCTCATTGTGGGTTGCAGGCAGAAGCTAGAACATCAAGTGTCAGCGATAATTCTCAGTCAATTTTTCCACCAATGAAACATTCTCTAGATCAAGGCATATTTTGTATCAACTGACCTGGTAATATTTCTGTATGTCTTTGTCACATCTAGATTGGATTACAGCAAAACTCTTTACTTAGGGTTATCTGTGTGGCAGGTGTGCTGCCTGCAGCTAGTGAAGAATATGACAGCTGTCAATTAATCTACTTTCTTCCAGATTACACACATTATAGAAGAATATGTTTAATCTACTCAGTTCCAAATTACACACAGTACTGGTTACTATCAGCTTTTTTAACTGAAAAGACTTCTCTTTCATATTGGAAAACTACCTATATACCTACTCTTTAAGGCTGGATTAGATACATGTTTAAACTAGCATTTTGTGAGAGACTTAGCTACATCACACTGGAAAATGTACAACTATATGAGATAATATGGAAACCTTTCATCAGTATTACAGAGCAAAGGAAAAGTAAATGAGTATTTTTATTCCCTGCACGAACTAGGACTACAAGTTCAGCTCCGCAAAAAGAATAGAACACCTCAAACTTCAGGTGTTAAATTTTTTCAGACTGTGGCAAGTTGTTAGGGGAAATAGGCAGATTTTTGGTTCAAATGGTTTGCCTTGGCCCTAATGGTATGGACGAGGTGAACCAGTCGAGCTGCAAACTACAGTTCACTCCTGAAATGGTTAACTGGGGAACAGTGTGAGTCACTCCCTTGTTTTACAGTTAGACTCAGCTCAGACATGTGGGCCAGCAAGAAACCTCATTCATGTGCTCATCATTGAGCTGTTATGTAGCTCAGGCAGGGCTCTAATTCGATAGCAGCCGGGAAGAGCACTACTATATAGGCACGGGGTGGTGGGCAAGGATTGAAGAGCAGATGCCGAAAAGGTGACCACCCAGGAAGACAGAATGGCAGTATATGAGTGACTGCAGCCACAGCCCAGTAAGGGTGATGCACAATGTGGCTGCAGTCCAGCAGGTGAACCCCCTGTGGCCGTGCACCTGAGAGACAAGATATGTGGGTGGCCCGCTGCAAAAAGACACCTGTTGCAGTGGTGCCCAAGGAAGGCAGCCACAGGAAAGGTGAGGCCAGGCAGTAAGGGTCCTGGGACAGTGAGGCATACAACATTGCTCAGCCAGTTGCCTGTGGCACAGTCACTGTGTCAGCGTGTCAGGAGGTCTCCACCCATATTCCATCTGTGGCCAGGCACTACATGGGGGCAATGCACTACCCATAGTGCTGGACATCCAACACATTGTACAGGTCTAGAAGGGGCCAATGGGGTGGAATGGACAGGCACACCAAGGCAGCACCAGTCATGTTGGAGCTCTGTTTGGGGCAAGTGCGGTGGGTGGCCTGTGTCCTTGGTGCTGTGGATTGGGGGTGTACACTGTGAGGTGTGCGGTGGCACAGTGCCGGTTGCCAAGGGGATGTCACCCTGTGGGGCTTGCCCCTTTTCTGTCACCCACAGGTAGTCACTTCTCACACACCACTCTGTGGCATGCACCACTCTCCCGTTGCCCTTCCCCTGTTGCCATTGTACCATCGCCCTGTGCCGCCCATGCCATGGTACAGTTGCCATTGTCATGGTGTCCATGCATCCTCTGCTTGCTGCCGGCCCTCACCCCATCAGTCGCCTTTCTCCCCCATCGCCCATGTTGCATTCATCCTGTTGCTGTTGCCCATTGTGGACACACGCTGTAGGATTTGCTTTTATCACATAATTCCCTCTGATTCACTTCTAGTTAGATTAGCTAGGAAATTCTCGAAAACAAAGAAAAGTTTCCAGTGTTTGACCTACACTAGTCCTACAACATCAGGACTGTTGAAGGGGTATATTTAGTAGGGAAAAGAAAACCTGTGGGGAAAAAAAAGGCAGATGGAGCAACAGTGTTGCAGCAGGCCTCTGGGACCGGGGGTTTGACTGAGAGGAGAAACCCTGCAGAGACTGGACTCTGGAGGAGGAGGATGAGTGTGATTGGGGTCGGCTTGGGGGCAGATGGGGCATGAGGTGACAGTCTGCCAGTGTCCACTTGTTGCCTTATCTCAGTAATGGAGCACACATTTTTTTTATACTGCAGAACTAGCATTTTAGCAGGACATTACAAATACAAACAGATTTTGACTGAAGGCACTGGTAGAAGCCTACATATTCTGTACTGACATTTGGTGGACATACATAGGCCTTACAATTACCACCATTTTTATTTGAGTACTGTTAGCCGTGTGCTCTTGTTACTACTAGCATTGTCCGTGTTTGGCATTGACTGAACGGACACAATTTTTGGAACCAGTATCCCTCAATGTGGCCCACTGCATCATCCTGCTGATTTAGGGTCTTCATCAGCCAGTGCACTATGTTATCTCATTTTCCTAATGCTTTTTAATGGTAAAACCAGCACGAACTAGTCTGCTATAAAAAGAACTTTGGCAAACTTTACGCAGTTCAACAGCCAAAGTTTGTGTAGTCACACTTTGGGAGTTTCTCACAGCCCTACACCAAACACTGACTGATTGTTAATTTTATAATGTTGAAATACAAACTTGATGACTGAAGAGTGTATTTCCCTATATAGTTAACCTATAGAATAATTTAGTTATTTCTGTACATAGTTTGTTACAGGTGTTGTAATGCTAGTATGTTTATTTAATTACTGGATCGCATTTTTTCCCATAAGGAAACCCAGTTATAATTTGTTGTTATAACCAGCTGGTTATAATGGCAAACACACAACTTGGAAAGGCACACTGAGCCAAGGCTTGTTTCCAGGTGTGACACAGGGGTGAGGGTAAGGATACAATCAAATAATATCAATGGGATTGAGCAATACAATACAGGTAAAGTACAAACAAAAGTAGTGCAAACATGGCAAGAACGCACATCATATGTAGCAGATGTTTGTAGCATGACATGCTAAACATTCATAGATACAATAAACAAATGGATTGAAACACTCGGTGCAAAGAACATTACAGGAAGTAAGAGAAACCTCAGCAAGGGAGCGAGGGGGTACGACTGGGGAGAAGGGGAAAAAGAAGTTCAGGTGGAGAGTTGACAAATATGGGGAGGGCATGAGTTTAAGTGGATGCTTAAGGGAAGTTGGAGAGGGTGAGAGATGGATGGAAGATGGGAAGAGGTTCCAGAGTGAGGGGAGGTGGTAGGAGAAAGCAGATTGTCCAGTGGAGGAGCAAGGATGAGGGAGGGAGGGAGAAGGACTGGGGATCCCTGGAATGAAGGGAGTATGAGGTGAATGAAGTGGAGGAGGTGAGAGTGGAAAGATACAAGGGCATTGCCTCAAACCAGTATTTAGAGATGAAAGAAACACAGTAGTGCAGGTGGCTTATGTTTATTGTGTATGTTTACTTTTAAAAAGAATAATGCAATAAAAATGTAACAAATAAAGAAACATGGCAGTCAGGGTGATTGCTGGGACATCTTGCACTGAGCATATCTGTGATCTGCACTGACTGCCAGTTGTGTGACACATCAGCTTCATGGTATGCTTGCTAACTTACAAGGACCTGTATGGTCTGGGCCCTGGCTGTTTGAAAGTCCTCCTGATCATATACACCCACATCCACCTTTTCCGCTCCTTTGAGGCTGTTCTCCTATGTGTTCTCCAGTCCTGCTTAAAATCACAGAGAGACCAGGTGTTTGGAGCAGCAGCACCTTTGCTCTGAAATACCTTGCCACTGCATGTGTGAGGGGCTCCTTTGGTGGATAATTTTAAAACAGTTTTAAAAATGTATTTTTTAAGTCTTACTTGCAGGCTCAGATAACTGAATTACAGTGCTTCGTCACTATAACAACCTCTATTGTAATGAAATCTCAGTTATAACGAACGTTCATCTTGGCTCCCACCAAAATGTCAAAGTCAGTTGTCTTCATCTGATCAACTGATTAGTGAGGTTGTCAGGTTGTCAGTCAACTATCAGTCAGCTGTTTGCAGAACCATTAAAAGACCCAGGTTACTGTCAGGTGGTTTATACCTGTAGACTACCTGTGGTGCTACCTGTGTTGCTGCTTTTTACTTGCTTTTAATGTATCTGTCTTTTAAACATGAAACAGTCTGGTTACTCTGTGGAGACAAAGCTCAATATTCTGGACAGGCTGAAAGCCAGGCAAACATTAACCAAACTATCCAGCAAGACTGGGCACTCAAAGTCCACCATCTGCACATGGCAGAAGCAAGAAAGTACTTTGAGAGACTTTGTTTCTGAATGTGCCCAATTTGAGGGTCTGAACCGTAAGAAGCTGCGGAGGGCAGACGAGAATGTAGTTGATCATGCCACTCAACTATGGTTCAGCCAGCAATGTGCAAATGGAGTTCTGATGTCAGGGATCTTACTCTGTGAAAAGGCTGTGCATTTTTGCCAGAGAAATCCATGGTGAGGGTAGCCAGATTAAATCATCTACTGGTTGGCCATGGTGTTTTCAGTGCATCATAGAATAAGGAAAGTGTGCATCACAGGGGAGCAGCGGAGCAAGGGATTCAAGGTGACAAAAGACAGTGACATTGTTGTTCTGCACCAATGCCACAGGTACACATAAGGTCACCCCATTGTGCATTGGTCACTTTCAGAAACTAAGACGTTTCCATCATTTGAATATGGACTCATTATTGGTCCGTTATGCCAACAGCAGGAATGCATGGATGACTGCAGACATTTTTAAAAAATGGTTTGATTTTACCTTTGTCCCATCTGTTTATGCCCATCTCTGTGCTAACTGACTGTCACATAAAGCACTGTTGCTGTTAGACCACTATCCCACTCAACCACTTGAGAGCAAACTGAAATCCAGGGACAGCTGAATCTGAGCACTGTTTCTGCCCAACAGTACTACCTCCAGGATCCAACCCCTTGACAGCGGCATTACTGCCACTTGAAAAAATTTTTTACAGGAAATGACTCCTATCAGATTTGGTGTCAAAGGCAGCTGAGGGAAGTGTGACTGAATTTCTGAATAAACTTACCTTAAAAGATGTGATTCATTTGTCTGGGGAGGCATGGGCAAAAGTATCTGCTGCTACCATTCTGCACTGCTGGGTCTCCACACTGGGGTAGGCATTTGGAGGGGTGCGGGGACAGGAACTGGAAAATGAACCTGATGACACTGAGGAGATTGCTGCCATAGCAATAGAGCTAAACATGGCAACAGTAAACTGCAGGACAATTGGTGATTGACTAGCAGTTGACAACACCATACCCACGCATGAGCATCTGTCTAATGTGGAAATAGTGCATTACCTGAATGCTTCCGGGGCAATGGAGTCTGAATCAGAGAACAAGGAACGTGAGGAAAGTGATGACTGTGTCAGACCAACAAACACTGAAGCTGTTACAGGACTTGAGAAAGCCTTACAATTGCTGGAGTACCAATCTATTGACCCAATCAAACTCATTCATGTATGGCAGCCATAACATACACATGTGATCTGACTGTGAAAGCTGCTACAAGGCAAACAAAAATTACCGAGATTTTTAAAGAACTCCAAAATGAATCAAGTACTGAATTTTGTGCTTTTAGTTATATATTAGCAAATTGGTGACTTGTTTTTACCAACTATGACGTTTAAATTCAAGTTATTTACCTTTTTTGCACAAATGAATATGTTTTTTCATGTACTTTGATTTAATGAACACACCAATATAATGAACAGTTGGACTGGACCCTAATTTTTCTGTTATAGCGAGGGAGCACTGTATAGAAATATAGAAACGTAGACTTTGACTGCAGATAATGACCGCTTGGCCCTCCCAGTCTGCCCATTTCTCTACCTATTGGGTAAGCTGCAGATCCCACTTAATCAACAGCCTACTTCTACCTACCCCCTACCAGAATTGCTTTATGTCTGTCCCATGCATTCTTGAATTACCCCACTGTTTTTGAGCCCACAGCTTCCTCAGGAAGGCCGTTCCATGCATCCACCACCTTCTCTGTGAAAACATACTTCCCCACATTGCCCCTGAGCCATCCTCACTCTATCTTCAAATTGTGCTCCCTTGTTCTTGCCCATCTCTTTTTCTGAAAGATGATAACCTCTTGGACTTTGTTGATTCCCTTGAGGTACTTAAATGTTTCTATCACGTTCCCCCTCTCCCTCCTTGCCTCGAGGGTAGACATGTTAAGTTCCTTTAGTCTCTCTTCATATGGCTTCTGGTGCAGACCCTGTACCATTTTAGTTGCCCTCCTCTGGACTGCCTCCATCCTGTCTATGTCCTTGTGGAGATGGGGTCTCCACAACTGCATGCAGTATTCCAGATGGGGGTCTCACCAACTGTCTATACAGAGGGATAACAACTTCCTGTTTTCTACTGGTGATGCCTCTCCCTATGCATTCCAGTATCCCCCCAGCCCTCATAACTGCCTTCTCACATTTCTGGCCCACCTATAGGTCATCTGATATAACTACTGCCAGGTCCCTTTCCATTTTTGTTGTTGTTAGTACCTCCCCGCACATTGTGTACTCTTCCCCTGGGTTTTTGTTTCCCAAGTGCATTACTTTGCACTTCTTTGCATTGAATCTAAGCTGACATACTTTTGACCATTCCTCCAACCTTGCCAAGTCCCTTCTCATCCTTTCCACCCCCACCCCATGTATCAACCCTTGTTGTAGATCTTTGTGTCATCTGCAAATAGGCATACATTCCCTTCCAGCCCCTCTGTAATGTCACCTATAAAGACATTAAAGAGGACCGGTTCCAGTATTGAACCCTGCAGTACCCCACTAGTAACCCCCTTTTTTTCATCTTGGACTCCATTTACTATTACCCTCTGTGTCCTGTTGTTCAGCCAATGTTTTACCTAGGCTACAACCCTGGGACCCACTCCCAGGCTGGCTAATTTGTTTATTAATCTTTTGTGTGGGATTGTGTCAAATGCCTTGCTAAAGTCAAAGTAGGCCATGTCCACAGCCCTCCCTTGTCTACTAATTTGTATGTATCTGAAATTGTATTTACTTACTGAGATAATGTTTTTGTTGGTTATATTGTGCCAAGTGCCTAATGCTCTGGGATTGGGCGCCCTAGAAATAAACTTGCCTTACTCTGCCTAAACATATTTTGGGGTTGATGCAGAGATGGTAGATATAATCTAAATAAAACATAACTATCCATCTCACACTGGATTTGCACATTCATTAGAGTTTTTTCCCCTTGTAAAGTATAACTTGATTATATGGACTTTATTCCTCTATTCTGTTTTTAATTATAGCATGATTTCATGGTTTTAGCGCCAAAGTCAGTCTAAAGGTCTATACTGATTTAAAATTACTTTTATCATAGTAATGATTAGAACTTCAACCCACAATCTGTATTTAATGGTATCTGTTACAAACCCACTCAGCAGGTCAGCCCTGTACTCCCAAAGTGCCAACCTCTGAGCACAGTCTTGTGAACAGTTTAACAGAATAAGGTAACCCTCTTGTCTGTTTTTGTGGGTTCAAATCAACCTTTAGTCTCAAGTCTTGGAGGGATTCAAACTGTGAACCTCTTGCTAACTTACCCAATGCATAGGCTCAGATATATCTGTCTTCGGGGGGCCAGATATCTTTGCCTGTGGGTACCTAACCAGGTGTACAGAAATGAACCCTTTAAAAACTTTAATAAAGAACTCAAATTATTCTTACCTTTTTCCAGCTTGGTATCACCATTCAAACTTATGGCCAGTGTCTCCTGTAACCACATATACTCTACTTGTAAAGGACAGAAATCAAAGACAAACCAAGTATGCTCTAAAAAGAGTTTCACTAAAATAGATAAAAATATGTAAAACACAAAATACAGAACTATTATATCACAAGACATACAAATCTTATAAAAGAGCAAGGTTTTAAACAGCGCAATTCCTACTACAGCAATTAGATTTGTCTCTCTAAATACCTGCTTAAAGTGCTCCAAAGATGGTTCTTTGTCAGAGTCTAGACAGAAGTGTCCCTGAAGGAAAACAGAATAATCTTTAAAAAGCTGGTTTTCCCTACCTATTTACATGAGGTCACCTAGCTCCTCCCTATCAGACTATATAAAAAAAATATATATCTATATAAAAACAGGATGTCTTTTCCAGGTATTAAATTCTGCAATGTCCACATGACTCATGTTCTTAAAATGGCATTTCTTTGATCTGTTGATCAGTTTCTCCTCTCACACAGACACCAAAGCATTTATGATTTCGCACCAGTGTACAAAACCTGGTTTCTTCCTCTTGAAACATCATAAAAGGAATATGCTCAACTCAAGTCTCTGACAGCCTGTAATTAACTTAGATAAAAGGAGATCCTTGATCAAGGCCTGCTGTACTCTGTAATTAGTTTCTGGCCTTCCACGTCATACCTTCTATCGAAAACCTGTGTGTGTGTGTGTGATCTCACATGCTGTTTCAGCATTTCTCATGGGAGACAGTTCATAACACATTTTTTTTTATTTTACAAAAAATCATACAATGATCAGAACCAGATGTCTAAGCATCACAGTATCTTCTATCTTTTTTGGTTTTTATTTTCTATTCTTTATGCACCGCACCAGCTGTTGGCATTTTCAGCCCTGGTCACAGCACCCTGAGCCTCCACCTTCTGTATTGCTAGTGACTCCCCCAGTTACCCCTGGCTTGTCCCCCAGAGGGTGGCATTGTGGCACTGTTCCCCAACTGGTGCTGTGAAACTGGGACTAGTCAGGGCAACCCAGCTCAGGAGGCTAATCATGGTCAGGGCAGGGCTTCACATAGACAGATGGGACAGCAACTTTTTGTGTTTCTGGGAGGCAGGGACATACAATGATGTCCAGCATCCACCCTGCCTCCTGGATCAGACTGACACCGGTTATGATGGAACTCCGGGCCTCCACCAGGGGTCCTCCATGCACCAAGCATATGCCCACCCTCCCCCAGAGAAGGAGAGCTGTCCATGGGACACTTCATCCTCTCCCCAGCCAGTCCTCCGATGACTCGGGTCCATTCCTGAACCCTGGTCGCTGGCATCGCAAGTGGAAATCTAACCACTGCATTGACGGGCTGGTGGTATCTTCTATCTATATGTTAGTCTAACAACCTTCTTCCATTAAAGAAGTTGCTAACAGAAGCAGACATGACATATCATACTGAATCAATCGCAAAGTGACATAATTTGTGGTGCACATAAAACAATATTACACACTGTTTAGCATAATGCATGTTAATCCTTGACCATAGTGTGAAACTCATAGATTAAGCTCTAAGCAAATTATTGTGACCAACTCTACTTTGTTGAAATGCAGTTGCTAAAGTTTTAAAGCTTGTGTTGTTGGTCTTACTTTCTAAAAACTTCAAGAGATATGCATTACAAAACAAGATTGATGATACTGTATATACATTTAGATAACTATTCATGCCTTGAACTAAGAGACGTGCATGCAGAACTGCTGATAAAGTTAAAAACAAGTTGTAGTAGGATGCAGAATATGGTTCATGTTTAGCATCCCAAAGCATTGCAAACAGCACAGAAACAGAAGGGGGCTCATTATCATTGGTCAAAAAAGTGCCTTAAGTTTGGATTTTAACAAAGTATAGCTTTCAACCTTGAGTCTCTGTGCAGAATTTGACTAAGAATAAGAACAGTAAATGTATTTACTAGAAGAACAGCCAGTCAAGAGGGCAATGTCAGTGATAGCATAGCAAGCTGGTCTCTGTTAGCATAAGGCCAAGAACATCTGTGCATTTTAGTACCTTAGTATGCACCTTTGCTACAGAATGCTTTCTTTTGTTGAACAAAGTTTCTACTAGGGATAGCATAACCAAACAAGGTTCTGAACTTATAGAAGGTTCTGATAAGCCATAAAGGTTCTAATAGTTATCAGAGCCTTATCAGAACTTCCTGAATCTTTTAAAGTACAAAAACTGCTGTCACCATCATTGCCCTTCTTTAAGGTATTTTTTCAGTGAAGGGAAATGAATAAAAAAAACTACTCAGAGTGGCACTACAATGTCTCCATCCTCCTTTGGGGTATTTCAATCACTGCCACCATGGTTCCATGTCATAATAGCGAAAACAGAACAGCGAGTAAATTTCACCAAATCTGAAAATCACTAGAAAGCCAAAACAGCAAACCTCACATCAGCAACAGCACTACAGACAGTAAAACAGCCACAAAATTAACTACTAGTTAATGTGGGGAGCTATGCCCACCACACCACCCTAATTACTATAATCAACTCTGGGGGGGACAGACACTAGAGGAAAGGGAAATACATGGGAGGAGGGGGGCTACCATAACTGGGGCACCACAGTCTGGGGAACAGGGGACAAAGAACAAACAAATAATGGCAAACACCCAATCCAACTTATAACACAGTCTAGATAGAGCCAATATGGCTGTCGTGAGCTTGCAAAGCTCCAGAGAGTGAGTGCCACCTAGTACCATCCGCAAGATAGCGGCAGCAATGCAACTGCACATGCATGGCATTTGCACATGCATAGTTGTGGTGAATGGCATTCTGCTATTTCCAAGATGATGGTGCCAGCAGAACTGTGTATGTGTGCCTCAGTTCTTGTACTGGAATGTGGAAGTAACAGCCAAAGTACTGTGGCTGTTACTCTGTAGTGGCCGAACGTTGTGGAGCGTTCCCAGTTCTTTTGAAGTTTCAGAAGGATACTTCCAAAAGTCCAATGGAAGCATGCCATGGTCAGCCGTTTTCAGGCTACTGAAGGCAAAACAGCTGTAGGCTCCACCCACAGCTATAAAAATGAATACCTGCGGCCAGTTCTGCACCCACAACCATCAGCATCCCAGGCAGTGACTCACTCCAGCACTCCAGGTGGCTAGCTCAGCAACACTGTGCTGCATTACTCAATTTAACCCCCAACATCACACCATTCCAATATCACACCATCCCCCACCCCTTCAGTTGCTTTCGCTGTACTGTCCTCCCACACTCTCTATTCCCTTCCTCGCTATTTCTGCACTATCGCTATTCCATCAGGCACACAAATTGAGGCACTCATATTTGAGTCCTTCAATTTGCTTCACCCATATCACTGGATATCCACCATCACCACCAGCCTTCTTACTAGATAAAGACTAGCTACTGTAGAATGGTACGCTAAATTCCAAAATCAATGTCTGAAACATTATCAGAACCTTATCAGAATCTGAAAAAAACAGGTTTCTGATAATGTTCTTTTACAGCAAATGGCATTGTTCTGGGTGATTTTGAACTTGTCTGAACCAGTTCCCCCCCATTCCTAGCAGCTATACTTTAAGGCAGTTGAGTGCATGTTAAACTTGCCACCTTCATAACATTTTCAGAAACATAAAATATAAATAAAAAATGACAACTCAATATAATATTACTCAAAGAAATAATTTAGCTGATTTTTAAAATATGTATTAGTCTTACTCTATATGCAATGAAGCCGAAGTTGAAATGCAGCCCTCTTTTTATATGTCTTTTAATTATTATTAAAAGCTGCTAGAGAAAAAAATTGCATTACATGGTTTTTGCTTATAAAGTACACAAATTACACTTTAGTGTGTGAAACTTCCTGTAAATTATAGTTGAACCCATATTTTATGTAATGACTGTTGCAATATAGCCATCGTATCAGTTAAGTTTAAGAATACAATATTTTCCCATGTTCTTAGTTCCTTTATAATGTTTAACCTACTGTAGGAAAAGAGAAAATGAACACATCTAGGGTAAGTGTTTATAAAATGGTAAGAAATGCTCAAAGGGCTATGCATCTATTGATATAATTCTGCCCGTAGTAATGATGTATGCAGAATCATGCGATAGTAAGAGATTTGCTTTCAAATGTAATAAAAGTAACCCAGAGTGTATTTCTTCAAGGTTATAGACAAAGTTAAATTACTGCACAATAAAACTGTCATGGGGGCAGCTTTTCTGAATGTTCATCGGTATGAACTGCCAGACTTAAAACGAGTGGCAGTGTTGCTAGCAAGGGAAAACTCAACTAAACCATTATCAGTAGCAAACCTTGTTATAAAGAGCTTCTGGAGATGCATTATGAGTTAGGGATGTATTACATACTACAATGTGTTTATACGAAGCAGTGAAATTTGGGTCTGAATTACTGACATAACAAAAGCACTGAAATCTTAGGAATTAACATGTAATCAAAAAGATGGTATTGATTGCCTAGCTACAAGAACACAATAGAATATCATTTAATACTTTTGAAATGTTTGGCTTGTTCAGTTAGTTTAGTTGTAATGCATTTAAATTAGATTTATTATCATAATACTAATTATACATGATTGTAGCTTCTGTGAATCAGATCTCCCCATAGTCTGGTATAAACAAATCGGAGATTCCTATCTGGGTAGGATTTGTCGTGACTTATAAACAGCAGTGTCAGAAGAATCTTTGGGTACAGCGTGTATTTTGGGTTTTTCATTTCTGAGGTCAGAATACTTTGAAACAGTTTACTGAATTCCAAACCCAACCCAAATTTGGGGATTAAAATTAGCATAATTATTCTAAAGCAGCTGTGTTTGTTAACAAACTTGTTGGCAAACTTTTCATCATGTACTTTTTTAGCAAAAATATGTTTCTGACCTCCTAAGATCCATAATCAGTATCTTTTTTTAATTCTTCAGATAGTTAAAAATAGCTTTTATAACTGTTTTTGTAATTAATTAAACATGTTAATAAAGCAAGTAAGCACATTTTATTTATAATGCTCTCATTCCCATGGTTCATCCATGACGGTGCGACATGAATCTGGTCACTGTAAATTAGAGCTCCAGAAACAAGTCGCCCACAGTGACCATAGCCCCACATTCCACTGCAACACATCTAAGCCACCAACAGACAGTAGTGGAAAAGAGTTAGCCACCTCCCAACACTAATTATAATCACCTCCAGCTCTGGACAATAGTGGAAGGGAGGAGAACAGTGTGGATGGTGAAAACATCATGAGTGCAGGGCGCTGTGAAATACAGAATGCCCCTGTCACTGATGACCTTTTCCCATTGCCCTAATTGCGGTGCCCTAATTGTGGCACACACACCTAATGACATATCATTCCCATTAGGCTCTGAGCACTGTACAAAGTATCAAACAGTAAAACACTGACAATAAAACAAAACTAAACTACATTCTTGAACAACTGACAAAACAGCCACACTCCGACTGCAGTTAAATACCATCATAGAATAAAATAATCTATCTTAACTAACAACTGAATATTATGATAAATTAGAAAATGGGCTAAGAAATCTCTGGGCTCTGATTGGCTGATAGCTCTGCCAAGGTGGGCATCTATCAGACAACAGAGCCTGGGTATTAAAATTGCCAGTCCCTACTGACCTCATTACCAGTATCATTGAGCACTGGCAATTTTGAAATGGCAGACCTGCCATTTTTACTCACTAACTGAGATATGGGCCAGGTGCCCCCCCATATCTTGCATAACTCTCCCCTCTAGCCCTACATCTTCCATAACCATCAGCAATGAAGAAAAACATTGATCTTTTGTATAAAATTACCCATTTCAGCAAAGTAGCATTCTTCAACATGAGAGGGCTACCCACATCCCCAGCTGCCCCAAAGACTGGCTGACGTAGTAGCTTCTGAAAGCCAGCAGCGCAGCTAGATCTTCAGGGGCTCCAACCAAGGAAAGCCCACTGCCACTCCTTGGATCTATTCGCTTATCTATCTCATCAGTTTTAAATTTGGAGCCCACCATGGTAGGTATACATGCTCAATGCATGTGTGTTGCCTCGCTAACAAAGCCTGAAACTCTCGGCCGATCTCCCCCTATCCACCTTACAGGACCATCAGTGGCACATTTTTTTAATTTTTTTGGGGAAAAAAAACTTGAAACACACACCGCTTAGCCCAAACAAAGCAGGATTGCAAACTCCACCAGCCCCGAGGTTGACGGCAGTGAGAGCGCTATCCCGTGTGGCCTAACTGCTTATGACAGCAGTAGCACTTTCTTTGTTTTCTGTACTGCAGATAGACAACCATCTGAGGTATGTAGAACAAAGCAAGTACTGCTCCTGTCACACACAACAGAGGTAATAGCACTCTCTCGGCAATTTCAAGTAAAGATATTTTGTTTCCCCAATCAAGAGATAAACTCAATCTCCTGTAATGCTGTGCTTATTTCTTTTGCTGGGTGTGTGTGTGTATGTGTATATGTGTGTGTGTGTGTGTGTGTGTGTGTGTGAATGAAAGCGCAACCACTTTAAAGTGATTCAGCAACTGTAAAACATTCAAACTGCCACATTTTTTCTCTCGTCTGTGATATTCACTGTAAGCAGTGATCGGATCGCCAAACTGAGCAACAACCAATTAAAACTAATGAACCTAGACCCTGTAGGCATGTAACACTATCAGAAGCTTGCCTCAAACAGACAGAGAAGAACTGAATACTTAGAAAAATATTGTGAAGGAGAGATCGTTTTTCATTATAGAACTGCTGAGGAGGGAATTTCTAATAGGACAAATGTCCGTAGCTCAAAACAAACATACAAGCAGAGGAACTATTTTATTACAAATCTCACATATTTTTTTTTTTAACCAAAATGTTTACTTGATCTTATTTTTTTTACAGTGCCCATTTTCTAATGCTTACATAATATACTGATGAAAGTATAAACTCATATTCAAGTTGTTCAGAGAGGCCAAAAGCCTCAATAAAGAAATGGGCCTTCAGGCCACTTTTAGAGGCCTCCACTGAGGGGGACCACTCTCAGAAATCTGGGGAGCAAATTCCACAGGGTTGGCACAGCAACATCAAAAACTCGCTCACCTAAGGATTTCAATTGAACCCTGGGAATCATTAGTAGGACCACCAGAGAGGTCGAGAGGTCTGTTAAGGAGACAGAATGTCTTGCAGGTAGCTAGAGTCCAGTCCATGTAGGACTTTATAGGTCAGCAAGCTGACCTTGAAGGAGATCCACCACCTCACCAGCAGCCAGTGCAGTCTGCGTAGAACCAGGGTTATACGACAACATCTTGGGACTCCCATCAACAACCTGGCTGTTGCATTCAGCACCAGCTGCAGGCGACATAGGGCTCTTCCATTTAGTCCCTGGTAAAGGGCATAGCAGTAACTGAGCCTGGATGTAACAAAGGCATGTATCAGTGAGGGCAGATCACTGAGTGGGATAAAAAGTTTGATCCGTCTGATATTTCTAAGATGGAAGAAACCATTTTGTTTTTTATCTCAACTGTTTTTACCGCCTTGCCGCAGCGTGTACTGGCTTAGGGCATCCAGCCCGGAGAGCTGGGTGGCTCGAACCGCACCCAGGAGGATTGGAGCGGCCATCTTTCCAACCTGTCAAATGGCCCCCCCCATGCCTCTCCCAGCCAGAACAGCCCTGAACCCTCCCCGACGGGACTCCTCGCAAGTCCTCCAGGCAGTGCAGGGCATGACCATCAAGCTGCATGGTCGCGCCCAGCCCTTTTTTCCACCTTAGCTCCCACTGGAGCATAGACGTGCAATGATATCCAGGCACAGCGTGACAACGTCCGCAGCACTCCCCCCCCTTGTGCACACTGATGCTAGTAGTACCCGCAGGTGTCCCCAGAGGTTGCTACAGTGCAATGTGTTTTCCCAGCCCTCCCTAGGACTAGGAAAGCAGTCTATGGACACTCAATCCTAGTCCTCTCCTGCCAACCCCGATGATCCAGGCTTGTATCCAAATTTGGGTCGCTGGTGCGGCACGAGGTGTGGCGTATAGTGCCTCAGCACTCAGCGCCACCGGGTCGGCAGAAGAAACCATTTTGGACAACAGATGACACCTGAGCCTTCAGCGTTAATTTGCTGTCCAAAATAATGCCCAGAATCTTCACCCTTACTTAGGCGGTAAGAGATGAAGAACCGAGTACTAGCCCAGTCTCCCCTTCCCCGACTCCAGCTCCTTGATGGTGATCAGGCTTAATCAGTAGTACTTCTGTCTTGTCTGGATTTAGCCACAGCTGGTTGGTGGACATCCAGTCCTGTATGTCAGCTAGACAGGAATTCAGGACTGAGACTGCACTGTGTCCTAGGTGCAAACAACATATACAGCTGGGTATCATCTGCAAAGCTGTGAAAACCCACCCTGTAATGTCTAATGATATTACCCAGGGGTAGCATGTACACTGCAAGTAACATTGGTGACAGGATCAAACCCTGAATAACTCCACAGGACAGGAGCATTGTGTGGGAGGAAAAAGTTCCCATCACCACCTTTTGCATCCTGTGTGTAAGAAAAGACTCAGACCAGTTGATGACAGTATTGGCAAGTCCACAGAGCTCCCCCAGGTGATCCAACAACACCTCATGATCTACGGTGTCAAAGGCTAATGAGATATCAAGGAGGGCAAGAAGTGACCATTAGCCTTGATCCCTCGCCCTGAGGAGATCATTCTGCACCTTGACTAGTGCCATCTCTGTACTGTGTCTGGACCAGAAACAGACTGGAGTGGCTCATAGATGTCAAAGGCAGAAAGATGTACCTCAAGCTGAGTGGCTATAACTTTCTTAATACCCTTACCTAAAAACGGAAGATTAGAGATGGGCCTATAATTCATGAGACAGTACAGGTCCAGTGGTGGTCTCTTCAAGAGGGGTTTCACCACTGCCTCTTTAAAAGCAGCAGGGACCACCCCCCTTGAAAGGAAGCACCAGACTATCTCCAAGAACACTAGGCCCAAAGACCCCCCAAACCTCACTAAGAGGTGTGTTGGGCCTGGCTCTGTTCACAATATGTAGGCTGAAGGTTCAAGATTATCTCGTTAACCTCTTCCACCCCCACTGGACTAAACTCACTCCAGACATGAGGATTGTCTCTGTTAGCTCCAGATTTGACCCTGCATGCCCAGTGGAACCCTGCTGGGGAGATACCTGCCCTGATGGAGGACACTTTGTCAGCAAAGTACAGACCAAACTCATCCAATTTTGTAGCAGACAATGCTCTTTCTGACTGGAGACAGGGAAGGTGGACAAGCCTGTCCACCATCTGGAAGAGCTGGGCTGGTCTGATCTTTGCTGCAGCAATCTCTCTGGACAGGAAATCTGCCTTCTTATGGGAAATTATCATTTGATACTCTCTATAATGAATTTTCAAAGCCAATCTAGCCGGCACACTGGCACAGCAGTTGGATTTCCGCTTCTGATGCCACCAACCTGGGTTCGGGAATGGACCTGGGTGTTGGAGGGCGGGCTGGGGGAAAGGTTTGAGCATCCTGAGGACTGCTCTCCTTCTCTGGGGGAGGGAGAGGAACAGAGTCTAGCACTTTACAGACTTCTGGCTGAGGCTGGGGGTACTGATGCGACTGGTGCCATCTTGTTAGAGGGGCCGGGAAGATGCTGGACATCATTGCATGTCCACACCCTGAGGGATCAAGCATCCAAAAAGGCTGATCCCCAGCATGATGACTCACTCTTCCCGCCATTCACTGCCTCTGACATCCGCCGGGGGGGTGTGTCCTACTCCTGTGGCCCCAACCCAGGGGGTAAGCCGGGGCTTGCCACAAGTGTCTGTTGGGGGAGAGCCCCCCCAGCAGCCCCACCCAGAGGAGCAAGCCTGGGCTTGGGGATGGAGGACAGGCAGATCCAAGGACAAGGAGGCCTAAAAAAAAAGAAGCCAATCTGTCCCCATCAGTGCTGGATCTAAGCAGTGGCACTTCAATCTCTGACACACAATCTTCAACTCCCTGAGTTCACCGTCAAACCATGGGGACCTCAGGTGTAACAGCCAGGGTCATACACAGACCAGTGCAGCAGAATAGTGGTGGGCTGAAGTTTAAATTTGTGGGCAAATATGCTGCTACTAGCCGAAATTTGCCCTTGTAGACCTCTGAGAAGTTTTCCCTACCTTGAAACTTAAATATGATTTAGTTTCTCTCATGTAAGTTACATTTCACTTTTCGAATGGCAGAATTTCACCTGCAAAGTGAGGAATTTCAGTGAATTTCCACTATCTGCAGATGAAATTCCGCAATTCATGGATGAAATTCTGCACTTCGCAGGCAGAATTCTACACTTCACAGCAGAACTTCACCATGTGGAATTCACAAATTTCTGTGGAATTTGTGGATTAATCTGCAGGGCGAAGTTTCTCAACTTCACCCGCCCCTACAACAGAATCAAGGGCTGCAGTGACAACCTTATTACAGGCCATCACCTACTTCAGTCCTGTTACACAAGCATCCAGCACACTCGACAGGTCCAGCTCTGCCATAAGTCCTTCTGGAGTCACATCCTGTAAAGGGCAGCAGTGGACCATCTCCACAGGGAGAGTACTGCCAGGGGGTCCCCAAATAAAAACTTCATTGTGCAATGATCTGACTAAACGACTGGATCAATTTCAAGGTTATTAATCTCAAGTCCCAGTGAGACTACTAAGTTCAAGATATGGGCCATGAGTATGGGTCTCAAAAGTAACGACAGGTGACATGTCCAGTGACTCCTAATCTGGAGGAAGACATATCCAAAATGTGAGAGTTCATCATCAACCCAGGCATTAAAATCACTTAAGATCAACTATCTAGGTAACTCCAACACCTGGTTGTTGACGAAGTCCACAACTTCCTACAGGAAATCTCTCTCACGGCTATGGGGCCAATATATGAAAAGCCTGCAGCTGGACCCCCTTGAATGGCCACACATTCAAACAATGAAGTAGACTCTACTGAGTGCATGAAGAAGTTAAGGCTGGATCTGAAACAGATAGCCACTCCCACTCCCCTGCTGTCCCTTCTTGCACAATGTACAATGGAGAACCTGGCCTGGACTAACACCTCCAAAACTGGTCCAGCATTGTCACCCCAACAGGTCTCCTTAATGTAAGCCAGGTTGACCACTGAAATCAAGTCCACTATAATTGTAGTTTTATTTCTCATGATCTGGCATTACAAAGCACTGCTTGGGTGGGACAAATGGCAGATGCTAACCCATCTGCTGCCTGCCTTCTCAATCTGGTGGAAGCCCTGGGTATGGGAACCAACCACAGTGAGCCCCTCTCTAGTTCCTATTTCACTCCAAGGCACCTTCTGAACCTTATTATCCTGATGCCTAAAGTTGGCCACTAGGGCTCTGTGGAACTTTGAAACACAGTAGGCCCACCAGAATCTCTTTTGAGATATCATGAAATATCTGAAAATATCTGACCACATCTTTTGCTGCAACTGTGTTGTCAAGACTTGCAGCTATTCAAGCAATTAATGCTTTGATTGTTCTGGGCATAAATCTTTTCCTGTAACACTCAATTCCTTACACCTTCTCATCAGGGAATATTAACAAGCTTTTTTTTTTTCAATAGGGAATGCAAACGAGGATCTGGGTTTTCCATTTGCCTAAAGAGATGTTGACAGCCATCCAGTCTTCATTTGGATAGGGATTCCAGGTTCAAGCTAATTACCACTCCATAAACATCCATTGCTGAACCATAAATTATGCATATACAGTACAGTAGCTATTTTTTGGACATTCTCCAAGATTTCTTGTTCCTGTTTTGTTAGGGACCATGCCATACAGGAGATCCAGGTTCTGTAATTTAGCTGCCATAGCTTTTTATACCTTCACTAAATTATCAATTGGTTCAACCTCCATCCTCCTGAACACAATAGGTAATATAACATTTATCTTAACTCCAATAGCTAAATCATGAATATGCTTTGTCCATTTCAAATCCTGTGAAATGGTGATACCCAGTAGGGCCACATGGTTCGCTCTCTGTACCTCCACACCCTTGGCAAACACCAGAGGAAAATCAGCAGCATCACCCTTTTGGGAGAAGAAAATCTTCTTGGTCTTAGTCGTAGTAGGATTTAAGAGTATCCCTTTAGTCTTGTCTTAACTTTAATTTTAATGCGGCCATCAGAGTTCTGTCAAGCAGTCTGAGCGAAGACTTCATCTGTTACCTTTGTAGTTTTTTCTGAGTAAATGGTACATAGTCTTCTTAGGTAATTGATCTACCATACCTCACTGTGAATGACTGATCCCTTATTCAGAAGCAACTTTTGCCATGGAATTCAAGTCCATAATGAGCTAAAATGGAAATATACCACGGAATCAGTCAGGATACAATACATTAATGCTGCAGAACATCTCAAAATGCTGCAGCATACTGCAAGGAACAGAGTAATTTAATGGAAATTAAGCCCTTTTGTCATGAAGTATTTTGTGACATGTCATTTGCTGCAAGTTATTATGTTGTATCATGGCTGGCTCCGCTGTACTATAGAATGCTTAACTTACTACACATCCCCAGCAACTCCTCCTTTTTACAATATAAGGACTATTGTTCTCCATTCTTATTCTAGCCTCCTGATCTCCTTTGATGTGCAAAGTTGGCAAACATCACTCTGTGAATTAATTTGTGAAGTTCACAAAATTCACAAAGTGCAAAGTGCTGACTTTGCGAAGTTTCTCACAGTAAAGTTGCATTTTTTTTCAGGTGAAGATGCACAAATTCACTGATGAAGCTTTAACTTTACCATGGCTTTGCCTGACTTCACCTGAAAAAGTGCCTTTTTCCCCAAGAAAACTCAATGCGAAGCAGGGAGGTGGTGAAGTGGGCAATTCACAAAGTTATCCATAAAGGTGAATTCTGCAACTTCGCTGGAACTTTGCCGGTGAAGTAAAACTTTAAAACATCTCTAGCTAAGACAACAGTTATATTAAACAGATAAGTCCTAACTAGGATGAAAAGTGTCCCTGGTTGGCCATTTTCAGTGTTTGCAGATTGTGTGACTTCTTGGCACCTTGCAGTCCTGTGTCAAGCAAAGCTAGCCTAGATTCCTTCATGATGATTTGCATATATCACCCATGGTGCCTTACATTATGAGGGGTGTGGGTAATACTGTGCTTCTGTATACTGACTATGTCACATCGTAACAAGGAGTAACTAATTCTATGTTTTTCAGAAATGCATGCAAATTTGAACTCTGCAGACAGAAAAAGGTACTATATCATACTTCCAAGATACTGAAAGGCATTTCTTGATATAATATAATACCTATATAAGAGCAAGCACCCCAGTGTGGTACAGAAATCCTCTGTTAATAATTAGCTGGTGAAATGAAAATTATGTCTTTGGTTGTCAGAGTATGACAATGAATGGCAAGTTAAAGTGTGTTTTCTTGCAACCAATGTGACATATGCTCCTGGAAAACTGTCGACTGATAAGGGTCTGAACCATGAACAGATTACAAGTGCACCATAAACTGTACCACTAGCATCTGCACCTCATGGATTCATCAAACATAATTGCACACAGTTCAAAAAATACAGAAACAACAGATGCAAATACTGTAAGAAGGAAGACTTAACTGTCAGTGACACATGCCTCAATTGCTCAAATAAGTACCTACAAAAATGACTAAAAATGAGGATAAATTGAGTACACACATGAAACTGTGGACATGGAGTAACTGGAAGTTATCAGTGTGCAATATACTGGAGTAAAATAAAACTTCACAAATACATACCTGGGTGACTGAAAGTGAAAATTATAATTATTTATTTTTATTTATTTATTTTTATTAATTAATTGCTAGGATTACAAATACCTTTGAACCAGAGGTTCATTTACAAAGGTCAAATGTCAACAGAGGGTGTAAAATACACAGTTAAGAATACAATACAAAATATAGGAATAAGCATAGTAGTATTGTATCAGCGGCAATTTATGAGGCGCAGTTAAAAAGTAAAGGTAAATACATAGTAAAACACATAGTAAGCACTTAGTAAACACAGATAAAAAAGGGAACCCGCCTAAAGGTGAGGGGGAAAAGGAGGGGGGTCAGGCGCAAGGACATGGCATTGTCTAATTGTATGATAAAATAAAGTGCAGGGGGTAGGGGTGGAAGGAAAGATTAGAGACAGGGGTAAGGAGGGAGGGAGGAAGTAGGTACAAGGGGAGATGAGATGATAGGGGGAAGGAGAGAAGATGAGAGTGAATAAGAGTGATGGGGAAGAGGGAAGTGGGAGGACAAGGGGGGTAGGATGAGTAGGAGGGAGGAGGAGAGAGACAGAGGGAGGGGTGAGTGGGATGTGACATAGTTGGAAAGGAGATGATGAGGGGATTGAGGTGAATATATGTGGGCATGTGGGAGGAGAGCCGGCAGGCCTAATGTGAGCAGTCACAATTGCTGAGATCATTGATGTGTTGGCAGAATTTACACTTGAATGATCCAAGCTTGTCCTCAGCATCAATTTCAAGGGAAAGGCTATTTAAAAGCAAGGGGGCTCTAGTATAGAAGGCACGTTGAGCCTGGGTGGTACGGCAGAAAGGAACTATAAACTGTGCTTTAAGGGAACTGCGCATAAAACATGCATTGGCAGTGGGTTTCATTGAGGCCTGCGTTGGGGGAGTAAGGTTAAGGCAAATTTTCTTTGCCAAAATGCAGGAATGGTAGGTAAGTCTACCATTTAGATTGAGCCAATTAGATTGCTTGTAGAGATCACAGGTATGGGTACACTTCCCTACACCAGTGACAAGTCTACAGCACTTGTTTAGGGCCATTCTGATTCATTTTAGGGTGGTGTCTGTGGCAGCCCCACAGAAGACTAGCCTATAATCAATGACGGATACAACAGAGCTACTTATAGGTGCACGCATGGCTTCATTAGTCAGACATCGGCGGTGGTGGTAGAGGATACCTATTCTTGAGTTAATTGATTTAGAGACATGTCGAGCATGCGAATTGAAGGACATCATGCTGTCGAAGGTAATGCCTAGGTATTTAAACTCCTTCACTTGCTCAAGTGGCTGATGTAGTTCATTGTGGATAGTGATGTTAACAGTTCTGAATTTGCTATGCGAGCAACAAAACATCTTGGACTTTGTATTTTTTGTAATTCATTAAAAGTTTATGTTGAACAAGCCAGGATTCAACTAGGATGAAGTTCGTCTGTAAGTCCTCGGCGAGTGGGACGGGGTCGGTATGGGTAGAAAAGAGAACTGCGTCATCAGCATAGAGCAGCATATTATTATTGTATGCAGCAGGAAGATTATTGATGAAGAGACTGAATAGCAGAGGGCCAAGGATAGAACCCTGGGGGACACTGGAGCAAAAAGGGAGGCTACATGAGAGAGAGTCGGCAATTTTGACTCTTTGACTCCTAACCGAAAGGTAGCTTTCCAACCATTTGGTAACATTACTAGATAGGCCAATAGTAGAGAGAGAGAGAATGCAGCAAGAGCTGGTGGTTCACGGTGTCAAAGGCATTTTTTAGATTAATGAACACCGGGAGCCCGTCAATTTGCTCCCGACAATTCACTCCCAGAAAACACGCTTCCGACAACTTGATCCTGTATATTTCGCTCCTTCCCCTACTCAATCCACCTCAATTCACTCCAGCAGCACATAATCAAACAGCGACGCTTTTTTAAATATGAACACCACGTCCAGTAGGTGGCCTGTGTCTAGAGCCTTATGAATATGGTTAGTGAAATCAAGCAGAGTGGTGGTGGTTCTGATAATGAAATAAAAGTGCAAAAACAAGTGTACATGTATATATATATATATGTAATAGATGCATGCCTTGGTGTGCGTTGAGAAGCACGAGGCCATAGGCTGAGTGCATTCAACCACTCAAGGCATTCATATGTCAGACCATGACTGCACACCCTAGTGGGTTATCTATCTTACAAAATGGCTAAAATGGTTTTGGAGTGGGATGAAAGTTCAGGCATGCAGTCACACTCTGATATACGCACAGTCATGTGGAGTGTTATAGTCAACCAGCAGAGAGTATTTTCCCTACCCATTTTTTAAATATATATATACATACTGTATATATTTATTAAAGTAAAGTAAAATTTTATTTATATAAGGTGCCTTTTGTAGCTCAGGGTGCCTTTACAATACATATGCAATAACATTACCAATATTATAATTAAAAACAATAAAACAGTAGCAGTCAATCAATAAGTCCCTGAGAATGCCTGGTGAAACAGATAAGTTTTTAAGGTTTTTTAAATCGTTTAACTCCTTCCATGGTAAGGCTATCTCGTATCTGGCAAGGTAGAGCATTCCACAGGGTAGATGCCATAAAGGCAAAAGATCTTCCTCCTGATGTTTTCAAAGATACCCTGGGAATCTGTAGCAATCTCTAGCAATCCCTCACCAGGGGATCGGAGTGAGTGGAAGGGACAGTAAGAAGACAGGAGTTCTTTCAGGTAGTGAGGTCCCAGCTCATGTAGGGCCTTATAGGTCAGCAAATGTGACCTTGAAGGTGATCCGCCACTGTATTGGCAGCCAGTACAGTTCACGCAACACAGGTGTTATATGACTGGATCTAGCAGTTCCAGTCAACAACCTGGCCATCACATTCTGCATGAGCTGCAAGTGGCAGATTTCCACCCCCGGTAGCCCTAGATAGAGGGCATTGCAGTAATCAAAATGACTGGTGACAAAGGCGTTGACCAAGGTAGGAAGATCTTCAGGCAGGACCAGGTACTTCACCCGGGCTATGTTCCTTAGATGGAAAAAGGAAGATTTGACTACTGCCAAACCATGTGCCCTAAGGGTTAGGCCCTCATCAAATACCATGCCCAGGTTACGCACCTGGCCCTAGGCCTTAAGCGGGGTCCCCCCAAGGTATAAATCTGAGGGTTTCCCTGCCCATGTCTCTGTCATCCTAAAACCAGGGTCCACCACCAATACCTCTGTTTTACTCAAGTTCAACTGGAGCCAGCTAGTACTCATCCAGTTCTGTATCTCCAGCAGGCAGTTATTAAATACCGTGATAGAATCAGACTCCTGTTCAGGTGCAAAAGACATGTAGAGCTGAGAGTCATCAGCGTAGCAATGAAAACTCAGTCCATACCATCTTATAATGTCCCGTAATGGAAGCATATACACCACAAATAACATGGGGGACTGCACTGAACTATGTGGGACCCCACAGGGCAGCCAGTGAGGGGCCGAGGAGTAAATCCCTGACACCACTCTCTGAGATCTGCCCTCGAGGAATGATCAAAACCAACTGAGGACTGCCCCCCTCAGTCCACAGAAGAACCACAGGTGTTTGAGCATCACCCGATGATCCACGGTGTCAAATGCTGCTGAGAGATCAAGGAGAACCAAGATGGAACGGGTTCTCTGATCTCTCGCCATCAAGAGGTCATTTAGTACCTGCACCAGGGCTGTCTTGGTGCTGTGCCGTTTCCTGAAGCCAGACTGGAGAGGGTCATAGATACTGTGGTTGGTCAAATGATCCTCCAGCTGCAAAATCACCACCTTCTCAATAACTTTCCTTATAAAGGTCAAGTTCAGGACTGATCTGTAGTTTGCAGTTGGGATCAAGGAAGGTGTTTTTCAAAACAGGGCATACTATTGCCTCCTTTAAGGGATCTGGAAAGATCCCTCTCGCTAATGAAACCGTCACTATCCCAGCAAGGATTGGGCCAATGACCTCTACACACCCCACTAGTAGGCGTGTCGGGCCCGGATCCAAACTACAGTAGGGTGGCCACACAGTCTGGATGATTCTCACTATATCTGTGACTGCCAGTTGGCTAAAGGTGAACCAAGTCAACTGGGCAATAGTACCACCTGATTGACTAGTGCAAGGTCCAATGGGAAGGCACTGGCTAATCTCATCCCTGATGGTGGACACCTTATCAGCAAAGAACTGCGCAAACTCCTCACACTGTACTTGTGACAACGCTCGGCCAGCCTGGAGACAGGCTGGATTGCACAGTCTGTCCACAGTCCAGAAGAGCCGGGCTGGCCTATTCTTTGCTGTAGCAATTTCCCTTGACAGGAACTCTGCCTTCTTATGGGAAATTGCTGATTAGTAGATCATATAATGATCTAACAATCTAAGCCTATCCACCTCCAGGCGAGTTTTCTGCCAATGTCTTTCCAACCTTCACCCCTGTGTCTTCAACTCACAGATCTCCCCATTATACCAGTGGCCCCTGGATGAAGGGTAAGGGGGTGAACATAAGTTGGAGCAAAGGCATCTAGGGCCACCACGACAGTCCTATTATAGGCCAACACCAGGGGACCTGGGTCTATGCCCTCCATTGGAAATCCTGTGAAGTCCAGCTCTGTCATTAGGCCTTCTGAGGTAATTCCTCTCAAAGGACGGAACTGCACTAACTCCTTTGGGGCAGGTCTATTTCAGGGGGCTGCGAAACTGAATCTCAGGGCGTGATGGTCAGACCAACCGATTGGCTCCACCTCCACATCTGAGATCTCCATCCCCAGGTGGAACACCAAGTCCAATGTGTGCCCTCTTTTTTGAGTTGCAGAGGTAATAACCCATGTCAGGCCCAATGAATCCATCAACTGGAGGAGGCTTTGTCCAAATGGTGAGAGTTCATTGTCAACCCAGGCATTGAAGTCCCCCAGAATTAACCGCCTGGGGGAGTCCAATACCATCTCAGCGATGAAGTCCGCAACCTTCCTCAGGAACTCCCTCCCATCACCTGGTGGACTGTAAATGAGAAGGGTCCTGTAGCCTGCACCTCCACCCACAATACACTCAAAGGACTTGGTGCCTCCAATTGGCACCTCCCTGAGATCCAGTTCCTGTCTAATGCAGACAGCAACCCCCCCCCACCCCTACAGTCCGCTCTTGGGCAGTGGATCACTGAGAACCAGGCTGGAACCATAGACTCCAAAACAGGGCCCGCACTTCCATCCAGCCAGGTCTCGGTGATGCAAGCCATGTCAACAGAAGCAACAAGATCTGCAATCATTGCTGTCTTATTCCTAATTGACCTGGCATTGCTTAACACCGCCCAAAATGGACGGGAATCCAAGGATGGCCCCACTTCCTGTCTGACAAAGGCAGAGCCTTTGGGTATGGGTGCAAGGCAAGGATGACCTCATTCCTGTGTTCATTTCACCCTAGGGTGTCTCCTGGTTCTCACTGTCTCTATCTGCCCACTCCTTTCCCATCTCCCTCGAGAGTTCCAGGATCCTTGGCTCCTTCTGCTCCCTTGTTTCCTAAGATGCCGAAAGCCCGGCATCTGTTATAAACTTCAAAAGGGAGTGGAGGATGTTCAAATGGGTGAAGATCCTTTAGTCTCAAGGGGGAGTACAGCCTGACCGTGTCCCTAATGCCCCAGCACATCTCAAACACTCCTCGCACACCAATAGTCTCACTCACACCCCACTTGCTCAATACATCTCCTCCACCTTCAGTTAGACTTTCAACAATTTATCTAACCATACATATACCCCCATATTTAAAACATATTATAAATAAACCCTTATCAACCAAGAAAATTTTATACTATAATGCCCTAAATTCCTTCAAACATCTAATGACTTTGGTTTTATCCCCCCCACCACACTGCTCTCACCACCGCAGGAAAAGGAGCTTTTTGTAGACTTTCCTAGCCCCCTCTCACAAGGTTAAGTTTAAATGTTGAAAAATCCTCTGAGTCCAGTAATCGGTCTATTAATTAAATCCATGACCAAATTTCCTTGTGACAGGTAGAATAATACAAAATAAAATTAAAGTAAAATGTTCCAGTTTATTTTTCCTACCCCTCTTCCCCACACTGCTCTCACCACTGCGGGGAAAAGGAGCTTTTATGAATTTCTCAAGCCCCTTCTCACGAGGCTAAGATTTTGATATGAAAAAAAACTCTGAGCCCAGTTCTGTCTTTTACTCCACGTGTTGCTGAGAACTTGGCCAAAAATAAGATAAAAAGTACTTCACCAGCAGTTAATTCAAAGGAGTCAAAGTTTCTCTTTAGATGAAGTTCTTATCCTTCCACAGGAACCTTCGTAGTTGGGAGCAGCAGCATTTAAAGCTTGCTTCCGGGGTCGGGCTCTACCCGGTCCTTTACCCCAGTGCCCCAGACCAGACATACCCTTCAGTGGTCTCCCTGTTCTGCCTAATGGGACTGGATTCGCATTACCACCCTTTGGCAGTAATAACGTCCATCCCTCTGTCCGGGCCGAGGAACCCAACCCTCCAATTCATACAGGGACCCTTACACAAGGAACCCTCGCTGCCTGCTGTACACCCATCCTCAGGGCTTCCTCTTCCTCTGACTGGTCCTCCCTGCAATAATACTTGTCAACTTCCTTGATTGGTCCGATTGGTCTCTCACCCCAATCGGAACCACCACTCCATCTGTTGTTTCACTGGGTCTCTGCAATCTCCCAATAACTCTGCTCTCTGCTGGATTATCAGGATGCTAAAGTTCCCTCAGGCAAGTTAGCTGGATGGTTAGGATGGTAAGAGACTTGACAATTTCCTATGATTTCGAATTGCCATTTTTTTGCACTTGGTTATATAGGGAATTTTTTAAAGGCTCCCCTAGAGCCCTTTCGACTTAAACGTTGTCTGACCTAAGTGTTGTTGGAATAGGGTTACAACCCTGGTGTACACTACAGGGTGCACTGCCATCCCAAAATGCTCAGGAACTCACTAACTCACTTATGTTCCCTAACTAATTGTCTCTTTATGTAGATTTTAGCCTAGCAAATGAAACTCCACTCTTTAACCAAACAACAGTTAAAAACAAACTAAATATATCTCTTAAAAATAGCTTAAATGTAGCTCAGCCAGACATCATATGCTCTTCTCATTCAGGCACACTCAGAGCAGCGGCCATCTTGGTGAAGTCTGTGTGTATATATATATATATATATATATATATATATATATATATATATATACATACACATATATGGTATATATCTATATATACACACACAAAAACACACATATATATATATATCCACAATATAAATGTATTTATTTGTAATTTGTTACCAGGAAAGGCACACTAGCTAGTTAGAGCTCAATTTTGGGGGCATGCAAAGGTGTGTGTATTGCATTAGTGTGTTTACTTAGCTGGGAGAATGTTGTTTGAACACCAGTGCAAATCACCTATTTGTATTATAAGTGCCACAGAATCTTTAACTTCCACCTGGATAGTGACCAGAGATGGGCAGAAGGAACCTCGGTTTAACATCTCATCCAAAGGGGGGCACCTAGACAGTGCAGCCCCCCACCCTGTGCACTATAGTGTCGGTACTGGGTATTATTCTAAGTTCCTGATGTGAGACTAAAACCTGCAGTCTTCTGATCATCTGACCCTAGAGGCAAATGTGTAACCTACTGAGCCACTGACACTGCCATGTATGTGCATGAATGAATAATAACAGCATAATAATATAATACCTGATTAGGCAGTACTAGCATCACTGAAAGGTATAGCAAACCAATTGTACCAGCTTGTAAGTCTTGTGTGTGACATCATATAATAAAAAATATAAGAAATGTGTTTATTATTTCCAGGTTTAATTTAAAACAGACCATTTGTACTGCCATGTTCATGAGGAGCAATCATAAATCCACTCCTCATACCTAGAAATGCACCACTTATATAGGCATTTTCTGTCACAGATGCAGACATGGGGCATATGTCTACATTTCTATACTGCAGCACATAATGTACTGAAATCATGGTAGAAACACTTCACAGGTTTGTGTTAGCGAAACCCATCCAGTGTTTACACATGGAAAGGACACACCCTCTGGCAGGCTTGTTTACTGCATGCAGTCCAGCAGGCATTAGCATAACAGATGAAAGCTCAAACCAGTAATGCCAGGCTTACGGCAGACTTCATTGACGAGCACCAATTTTGCAGATTTGACATATTATTAAAAACAGCTCACTAAGGGTAGCCTATGAGGTTGGCGCCTGAAGTAAGGCGCCATCCGAAACGGCGACACATTATGGTGAAGCCAGTGGCGATGGGGAGGTAGGGACGGCGGATGTGGTGTGGTGGGTGAATGCAGCAAAAGGATGTCGTGTGTGGGGGTGAGGAGTGAGCATGGTGAGCATGGGCTGTGAGGGGGCGGAGGGGATGTAGGGGGTGGCGCTGCGGTTGGCTGCTGAGCTGCACCGTGGTGTCAGGGGTTGGCCAGCGGTTGTGGTGGAGAAGGTGCTGGGTTCAGGTCCAGGTGCTGGTGCAATTTTGTTGTGCCCGGTCCGAAACTTACTTTTTTTTTGCTTTTGCCTCCGATATGCACCCCCCTGGAGTTGAGAATCCTTTAGTAGCAGGGTGCAGGGGTGAAGCCCCTTGCATGGGGGTGTGTGGAGGGGTGCAGCCCCCCCCACAGAAAGCAAAAAAAAATGAACTTCCCAGTGCCACTCTTCCATGCGCTGAGGATGTCAGAGTGGCAAAAATGTTTTCACCGCTCTGATGTCGTGATAACACGGTGCACCATTTGGCAGTTGCCGTTATCATATAGGACTCTCACTAAGGGCCTAATCAACAAAGGCCTCATGAGGCCCTCCATACTCACATGGGAGGAGAGGGTTAGAGAGGCTGTGGGCAGAAAGAGGTTGTGCTCCACACCTGTGCAGACTTCTGTACATCCGCAGCCCAAGTTCACCTCCAGCAGAGGCCTGTCATGAACTGATCCATGCTACGAATGTGGGCAGATAGTTCAGGGTCAGGAGTGTGGGGTTGAGATTCACTTAAGCATGATCTGGAATACAGGACCTGCACTACAGAGAGGGTGCAAAGAGCTGCAGCTTTACATTGGGGTGACCCAGCAGCAATGCTTGCATGCCTCCCATCAGGCCCTCTGCCCTTCCTGGGTCTTATTTATTCCTGTAACAAGTTGCTCCCTGAACTCCAAGTGGACATGGGGGCTGAGAGACAAGAGGCAGTCTTCTGTTTTGTTATTTTAGAAATTCTGTAGCCTTAACGGGATCTGGCAGTCCTCTAAGGGTTTCCATATTCCAAAGTCCACTGCTCCATGCGGAATTGGTGTTCCACTGAGCCACCATGCATCCTAATTCTTGCCTGTTGTCTGGCCCCTCTCTGACCAGACATGTTCTTAGCCCCTCCATTCTCATCTCTGTTAATGGATCTAGGAGGCTGGGGGTCATGAATACTCACTTGTGTGACACTCTATGGGTGTGGAGCTCTGCGGCCTAAATAGGGGTTTTTGTCAGATATCCAGGCCATCTTTGTGCATCGGGCCCTAAGTCCTTGACAAATGTCACATACTCATGTCAGTGGCTCAGTAGGTTGTGTCCTTGCTTCCAGGGCTGGATGATCAGAAGATCATAGGTTCTAGTCCCAGATGAGGAACTTGGGAAAATACCTCATACTGACACTGTAGTGTAGCACTAGGGGTTGTTGTACTGCTGAGGTACAGTCTTTCAAATGAGATGTTAAAGCAAGGTAAATTTTGCCCACGTCTGGTTGATGTCCTGGTGGAAGTTAAAGATCCCATGGCATTTACTGTAGGAGAAGAAGATGCCCTGTCCAACATTCTCCTCTGTCAATGAAACAGGTGCATCTAACCACCCTAACCAATGCACTCAGTGTGTTTTTCTAGGTTAAAAAAATTCAAATAAATAAAAATAATGAGTAAATGTATTTAAAATGTATTAATGTACCAGCCAGAGAACCACTTTAAATGCTGAGTTGCTATACTGGGAGCAGAGCAAGACCCGGGGCCGGATTTTCAGCCATTCAGTGACTAAGTCCCATTCCACAGCCAATGCTATGTGATAAAATCTCCGCACCTACGGAAATTCCTATTTTCAGCCCCTGCTCTGCACGGGCGGCAGGCACAGCTGCATGAGATGTTATGCCTGGACCCACCAGATGTAACATTTCGGAGTAGGTGTGCCAAAAAATGGTCATAAGCTGTCATAAATCATGCAACGGGAAAACCTCTGGCTCCACAAGTGAAGTCCCACTTGCAGCAGTTTCTCCTGGCAGCTGCGCCACATTTGGAGGGTCTGAAAAATTGATCCCTGTTCTACTCTGTAACCAAGCAAGAGGATTTTATTAGGACTGGCATGTAACTGATTTTTGTATTTGCGCCATGGCTATTTGTATTGCCATTGTTTGGCAGATTTTTCAGATTACTAAATCAGTGTTTTACTTGTTTCTGTTGTTAATGATGGCACAAGGCCAAGATTTCAAAGGTTACCCATAAAATCTGCATTCATGTTACGAGGGGTAGTAGTGCTACTGTATGTGCGCAGCACCACCTTCAGTCAAAGTCTAACACTGTACTTGGACTTATACAAACAATTAAGAGTGATAGAGTGAAAAGAAGGCTCCACAAAGCCACTCAGCAAACCAGCACTCCAAAATACAGCAATACTTTCCAATTAGCTTTATTTATCTGAGCTTATCTTCTTTAACATTCCATGACTAGCAACCAAAAAGACATTTTTAATCTACCACAAAGTTAAATTGATATCCTCAGATATGTAGTACTCCCATAGCTGGGTCTGTATACGAGCAGAGCAGGCCACCGGCTTCCAGCGCACATGGTACATGCTGACTAGCGCTATGCGGAATGTTCAACTTCCACGGGAACAGATTTCTGTGGAATGGCAGAAAATTCTATGGAATTCAGTCGCTAGCAGGATTTTGACCTTTTCAAGTTAAATGATTTTCATGTAAGCAATAATACCCTACAAGGTGGGCAGTATTGGGCAATACCGGACCGCCCAGGGGCATAATGAGGCCCAACGCCAAAGGCAGAGGGCCTTATAGCCCCTGGAAGGTTCGGTATTGACCATACCGCCCACCCTGGAGGGTATTATTGCGCTTAGAAAATGGGCTGTTAAAGAAAAAAAACATTAAAAAGTAATAAGGTTAAATTGTTTTATTCTTTAAGTTTTAGTGTATATAGTTATATGTTTTAAAAAAAAATCCACAGTTTCTGGTTTGCCCACTAGATGGAGCTGCAAGTGTATACTGCCCCTGTTTGCTTCGGTGCTGGTTTCCTTCTTTCTTGATCCACTCAGGTGTCCTGTTTTGTTTTCAATTTCAGACCTCTCTTCCCGCTGTGAAGCAGTATTATAAATTTTCTTGTAGTTTTTACTGTTGTGTGATGCGCCCAGTACTTATCATGAGCTGCACCCAAGACAGAAGGTTGGGGGCTGCAGATCCAAGGAAGTCAAGCAAGCAGAAAAAAACAAATGTAGGCACACACAAAGTATTTTTTCTCATCTGTTGTGAGGAAAACACAGCAAGTATTAGCGTGTCTCAGTTCGCAATGAGACTGCGGTTTACATCTAGTTGGCTGTGCAGTGGAGCTGACTAGAAATGGTTGGCAGCAGGTCTCGGACTCGAAGAAAAATAATTTGCGAGATTGCGGTTTAAAGTTTCTCTGCAATGGAGCTGAATGTGTGTGCGTATATGTGTGTGTGTGTGTGTGTGTGTGTGTGTGTGTGTGTGTGTGTGTGTGTGAAGAGAGGGAGCCTGGGGTGTACTGTTGGTCCGATCTCCTCACTATCACCGGAGAAGCTGAACTTTCATGAGTTTATTGAGATGAGAAGTGCTGCTGGCTTTTGCATTCATGAAGATGGCAGATAGTGGTAAATTACCATCTGTGGCAAATGGTGGAAACGGCTGGCAGGGTCTGAGCCGTTTGAGAAATAACAAACATTGCTTTTATTTGCTGTATGTACAGTGATGTAATGTTTTTTCAATTATTTAGTGGTGTCTGCTCTGAGGACTTAGGTTGTAAATGTGTGTGTTGGGGGTTGGGGAGGCTCTCGCTATGGGATTAAAACAATGGCGGCAGTTTGAAATTGTGTGCCCAGCGCTTCAGCCAATGAGGAAGCAGGGTGCTGGGCACAAGGATACTTTGCTGGCTATCAGGCAGGTTTGGGCTGGGGCTTTTTATTTGGTGGGCATCTATTGTCTGATAGATGCCCACCTAAATAAGTGTCTCAGCCAATCAGAAGAGAGAATTTTCTTTGCTCATTTTCTAAGGATTAATAATCCACTGTTTACATAAATTGCAAATTATTTTTCTGCAATCCAATGAAAATTATTCCGTGGTTTATGCGAGTCGCAAAAATCATTCTGTGGTTTTCACAGAAATACATTTTGGATTATTTTTTTACTTTTTTTCCCTTCCCCTGAGTTGGCGGGGATATACCCCTACTCTTCACGCGGACCCCACACCAGACATCCCCCATCAGGCCAGCTCTAGTCTAGGAAGGTAAGCAGCTTGCTTTCTGTGGCGGGTCTACCCCCATGGCAGTGGGGCAGAGGGAAAGACAGAGATCCACCAGAGACTCCCACCATCACTACAGCCTGGGGTATCATTCGAGCGGAGGTATTGGGCCGTCACAGTGCTCAGTCCAGAAAGGATTTTCCCTTTTTACGTGTCACCCAGTGGCACGGACATGCAATGACATCAGCACGGGGTGGGCATGCTCCCACACCCACCCCACAGACGTCTGCCATCACCTTCCAACTGCTGAGTGGCCCTGGCTGCTACACACCCAGCCTCCTCTGGGTATCGCTAGATGCCAGGAAGACCACAATCATCCTCTCCTCCAGAGGAAGAGTGCTGTCCATGGGATGCTCATCTTACATCCCACCCCCTGCCAACCCTCTGATATCCCATGCTCGCTCTTGAACATGGGTCATCAGTGCCATAAGCAGTAATGCTATCGCTGTGTAGGTGGACTGGCAGGTGTTTTGGATTTCCATGGAATTTAAACAGAAATTGCAAAAAGCATTTTGGAAGCAGAATTGCCATTCCATATGAATGCCAGCAACAGAATTCCACATTCCGCACAGCTGTAGTGCTGACATTTCGGTATCCATGGATACCTTCTTCAGAGTAAAATTAAGAGTGTGATATATAATTTTAATTAGTGCACTATCTGTTTGAATATGTGGCAAATAGTATTTTTTAGTATTTTAAATTATACAGGCTTACCAGTTACCAATGCAGCAGCAGAACTGTAGATCTGCACAGCTAGCCAGCCTTTCAGTAATTCCAGACTTAGGAAAAAGCATATTTTAACTTAACTTCATTAATGAGCAGTTATGGACACATTGACTTATTATGAAAAACAACTCACTAAGGGCCCAATCTAGAGGCCTTGCACACTTATGGAGAGGAGCACAGTGGGGTTGTTGGTGTGCAGAGGTGAAGCTCTGCTCATGCAGGCATCTCCATACCTCTTCACATCCACCTCTCTTGATATGCACCCCCACCCTAACATACCCAATCCTAGGCTGCCCATGCAGCTACATATGTGGCTACTTCAGGGGCAGGCTAGCACCCCATGCACAAAAGAATCCCTGGTGTGTGGAGGGGTTACCTTGGGCAGAAAGGGGAGGTGGAACATTAAGGATAGGGATAGTGTATAGACCACCACATCAAAGTGAAAAAGTGCACAGGCAAATGGCTAGGGACATACAGGAAAAGGCCATAAAGGGGGGAGATCCTAGTGGCTGGGGATATGAACCTGCCAGATGTGGAGTGGCAAACCCCATCAGCCACCTCAGAAAAAAGCAGGGACTTGCTAGAATCAATGCAGGGTGTGTTCCTGACCCAGCTGGTCATCGAGCCTACTAGGAGGGAGGCAACACTCAATATTGTATTGACCAATGGGGACAGTGTGGGGGAGGTTGAAGTGAGGGGAAACCTGGGAGACAGTGATCACCGAATGGTCAGGTTCTCCATCAGGGCTGGGTCAAAATCTGATGGTCCAACCACAAAGGTGCTCGATTTCAGGAGGGCAAATTTTTGGAGAATGAAGGACATCTTAAGTAGGGAACTTGAATGGATTCACCAATTAGAGGAGATAGAGTAGATGTGGGGGCCAATAAAGGGAGGAATCCTGAAGGCCATGCAGCAATGCATCCAGAAAATTAACAAATGCAAAAGGGGAAGAAAACCCCTGTGGTTCATGGCAGGGATTAGGGAGGTCATCAGAGAGAAGAAAAAGTAATTCAAAGCTTACAAAAGGTCACAGGGGTTAGGGGAGAGGGTGGTATATAAGGAAAAACTCAGAGAAGCAGCAAGGACAATTAGGAAGGCGAAAGCAAGTACAGAGGGGAAAATAGCTAGGGAGGTGAAGAGGGGAGACAAGAAATTCTATAGCTATGTAAGTGACAGAAGGAAAAGCAGGCAAGGGATTCCAAGACTTAAAGGGGTTGGGGGGGTACGATTGTAGAAGGGGATGAGAACAAGGCGACCCTACTCAATGAATACTTTGCATCAGTATTCATGGCTGAGTAGGAAGGTAGTGGGCTATTATTGGGCAGAAGGGGCAGAGAGGGAAAGGAGGTGGACACAGGTCCCTTCACAGAGGAGAGGGTGTTGGAAGCGGTGGGAAAAATAAAAATGGACAACGCATCAGGTGCATCCAAGAGTACTCAGGGAGTGGAGGGAGGAACTGGTGGGGCCTCTGGCAAAGTTGATTAATCTATCCCTAGAACTGGGGAGGGTCTTGAGAGACTGGAAGAGGGCAGAGATGATACTGCTATACAAGGGAGGGAGGGAGAAAGGATGACCCCGGCAACTACAGCCCAGTCAGTCTCACATCCGGGGTAGGCAAGCTGATGGAAGCCCTCATAAAGGAGAAGGCTTCCATCATTTAACAGTATCTGCAGGTTTGAACTCCAGGCTGCAAAACATATGCACCATTGTGAGCTCTATAAGAAACTGAGTGTATTGTCACCAGAAAAGAGAATTAGCCATCAGCTTGGGAACTTTGTATTTAGGGTACTAAAAGCTAATGATCCCCAGGTGCTTTCTGGAGCATTGGTTCCATTAAAAAAGGAATGAATAACAAGAAGTAGTGGGGTCCAGGATTATGTTGTCCCAAGATTCAAGCTGCAGATGACCAGGAAGGCTTCCTCTTGGTCAGCACCCTCTCTACTGAATGAATATACCCATCTGGCAAAGGGAGCACATAACTTAATGCACTTTAGGAAAGGGTTATTTTTATCCTTAAATAATGGAAATATGTGTAAATGTATGTGAAGTTATTGTATTGTATGTATGTCATGGCTGAAAAAGGGCTGTGCCCAGTCTACCTCCTGGTTAAAAGTAAAAAAAATGAAATGAAGGAGAGGCTGGTAAGACACCAGGAGAAGGAAGGGCTAATCAATGACAACCAACATGGGTTCACAGGTGGTAGGTCTTGTCAGACCAACCTGATAGAATTCTTAAAGGGTGTAACTGAGGTGTATGATCAGGAGGGAGCTGTGAATGTAGTCTACCTGGATTTCAGGAAGCCATTTGACTCCGTTCCCCCATAGCAGGTTGGTAAGCAAGTTGGGCAGTTTGGGTATGAGAGCTAAGCTTACAAAGTGGGTGGAGGACTGGCTGGGCGGTAGGACTCAGAGAGTTGTGAACAATGGGAAGCACTCCAGGGAACTAGAGGTGATGAGCGGGGTACCTCAGGGATCACTGCTGGGCCCCGTATTGTTCAAAATGTATGTGGGAGGATTTAGCAGAGGGTCTAAACGGAAAGGCATGTCTGTTTGTGGACGACACAAAGGCATACATAAGGGTGGACATTCTGGGTGGAGTGGCACAAATGAGGCAGGATCTAGCCAGGATGGAGGAGTGGGCAGAAAGTTGGAAATTGCATTTCAATGCAGAAAAGTGCAAAATAATGCACATAGGATGCAATAACCCAAGAGTTGATTACTGCCTAGGAGGGGAAACACTGCAGATCACATAACTAGAAAAGGACCTGGGAATTTGGATAGCTGACACTTTAAAGGTTAGGAACCAATGCAAACAAGCAGCTGGTAAGGCAACAAGAATGTTGGTGTGCATTGGGAGGGGCTTCACAAGTAGAAGGAGAGAGGTGATCATACCGCTATACAAACCACTGGTCAGACCACAGCTGGAGTATGGAGTTCAATTCTGGAGGCTCCATTTGCAAAATGACAAGGATAGGCTCTAGAGGGTCCAGAGGAGGGCGACCAAGATGATCCAGGGGATGCAAGGGGAGGCCATACGGGGAGAGGCTGGAGGAGCTCGGCTCGGTCTGTATACACTGGAGATGAGAAGGGAGAAGGGGGGACATGATGGAAACCTTCAAATACATGAAGGGACTAAATAAGGTTAAAGGGGACAGCATCTTCAGACTGAGTGAAAACAAAACCACCAGAGGTCATGCACTCAAGCTGGGGGGGCAGATTTTGGGGGATGTAAGGAGGAGATACTTCTCACAAAGCATTGCAGGGCCATGGACTAGGTTACCAGAATGGTTAGTGGGTGTGGACATGGTGGAGAAATTCAAAAGAGCATGGGACAACTACATAGGACTAGGTAAGGGAGGTATGGGGGGGACAGTGAAGTGGAAGGTAAATGGTGGGAGGGGGGGGTGGGCTATCTCTTAACGTGCAGACTTGATGGGCCGAATGGTCCTTTTCTGTGACAGGATTCTATGATTCTACATTCTGCTTTGGAACTCTGGAGCCCAAAGGGGACATAAACTACAACACACAATTCTAAAACAGCACTTACCAGCAGAGTGTACAACAGAAATTCTCACTGTGTTTGCTAAAAGGCCAGAAAAGATGGAACAGTATCAGAAATTGATCAAATATGAAAAAGCATCTACTGGGGAAAAATAACTTACTGTTTCAGTGCAGCTCTCCTTTAAGCGGAAATGGTCATTGGCATGGAGTCCTGTTGTCCAGTGGAACTCTGCTTCTCAGAATGCCCCTTGCCCCCAAGCTAAGCTCTCGTCTTGCAGACAGTGGCAGGCAGGAGCTGTGGATAGCATCTGATGTGGAGCTGTGGTGTATCTCCTTTAAAGTCCGCTTGCTGATTCATAAGGCCCTACAGGGGTTGGGTCTGGGCTACTGAGTAAGCTCCTGCATCCTTATGTGCTGTCACGCCCTCTCTGCTCCATTGTGGATGGCCTCCTTGTGGTACCCAGGGCAAGATTAAAAACTTCGAGGGACCCGGCGTTTGAGGTGGCAAGACCGGTGCTTTGGAACTCAGTCCCAAGGACCCTGAGGAAGGCTTCCTCAGTGGAGGCCTTTAAAAAGGACCTTAGGACCTTTCTTTTTCTCCAAACATTTAGGGAATAAACTTCTTCTTGTTATTTTAGTCATCTCAGCTGTGCTTTTTTTAATTTACTTATATTTATTTTTGTATCTATTTATTTATCAGAAAACTGAGTTACTATAGTGAGAATACTTTTTATTAGTGGGGTTATTGTATTTCTTTAATTGTAATTTGTGTTCATTGTGTTCTCCTACTATTATCTGTTTTAATGGCACCCTGAGCCTCTGGGGAAGGGCGTCAGTTATAAATAAACTCTACTACTACTGCTAACTAGGTCTCTGCAGTATTAGATGATTGTTTAAGAGGCTGTGCTAGGTTATCAGCTATATCCATTCATGAAGAGAAATGCTTAAGACGTTTGTCTAGGAAATATTGACTCAATGAGACCAAAATAAATAATCCACATAGGGATAGAGATACTTACAAGTTTCCAGTTGCCTTGGTGGCGCAGCTGGAAGTGCATCTGAAACGATATTCTGGGCGGCCTGGGTTCAAGTCCCAGCTTAGGTACTTATTTCTTTGTCTCTTCTGTTTGTATGAGTTCCATAAATTTGCACACCGTACTCTTGTGATTGGCAATGTAATTGTCTGTACAGTACCAGTTTGTGCATTAGAGAAAGAGTAAGATGTCTTGGGTCTTGGGACCTTCTAGTTTCCAGTTGCCTTGGTGGTGCAGCTGGTAGTGCAACCGGAGTGGTATTCTGGGCAGTCTGGGTTCAAGTCCCAGCTAAGGCACTTATTTCTTTCTCTCTTCTATTTGTATGAATATTTACAAGGTAATTCAGTGAAAAAACTCTCTGCCCTGCAGGCTATTGAATCTCCTATAGCTGCAGCACTACTCTGACATCAGCTGCAGGGGATTCTGGGATTTCTGGTTATAGCAAAGGTCAGCTTGGGAGCCAGCAGTATCGGCCTGACACAATCTGCCATACTGCAGTAAACAGCAAGTAATTTTTTTTGGTTTGCACACAAAGTGCAAATTGGGACCAGCCCCACAGTTGAGTGTGGGATTCTTAGTGCTGCTGTTTCTTCTTTAACTGGGAAATAAAGAGCTGAAGCAGATTAACTCAAAGGGGCAAAGATCCTGTTTGCATACAAATGTCCTCCATACTAAAGAACAGAGGTGGATAGAAATGCAGGGAAAAAGGTAAAATATACACTGAACTATGCAGAAATATTCAATTTTTCAAAGTTCTTTCCTAGGAAAGTTCTTCCCAAGGCATCAGCTATTAGGAGAGGCTGCACACAGAAGATGTGCAGTGGCACATGCTGAACAGTTTGTGGAAAAGCAATATGAAGAAGATCCTGCTAGGCTCTGTCTGACACGCACACACCTAAATGAGTCATGCAGGATTCACTCAGCAGCATGGAGTGGCTATGGCTGTACAGCATGACTCAGAGAGTATAATGAACCCTTAGCAAAACCTGGGACAACGTGGTTCCATAATGTCACCTGCAGCGTTAAACATCATCTCCAAGGGCATGACAGCAGGGGTAGCTGATGTACAGGATGTGCATGCTAGTCATAGCAATACCAGGGGTGGAATATATATTCTGTGCCCAGTAGCACAACCTATGTTGAATTACACAATAGACTAAACCAGGTTACTTTTCAGATACTGCTGTGCAAATCTTAAGATTTCTGCTCGATCTTTTTTCTTTGCTCTGCAAGTAAAGAGCTACTTAGCTTTCTCTATGCACTTGCTTCCTCATAGACTCTTTAGAAGTTCAAGATTTGGTGTGGTAGGGGTTAGCCCAGTGGAGAAGCGTGTGTGCTACCACTCCCCACGCTGGTGACCCAGGGTTGGGAATGGGCCAAGGTCACTCCGTGGGTCTGACAGGTAAGGGAGAATACAGTGCCCAATGGCAGCTCTTCTTCTTCGGGGAAGGAGGACACCAGGTCCCGCCGCAGGGACTGCCACCTGGCAGAGGGAATGCACAAAAGGCAGGACTGTATGGACTAAGGTCACTCAGTGGATTGGCTGAGTAAGAGAGAATCAAGTGCTTAATGGCAGCTCTTCTTCTTCAGAGAGGGGGACACCAGGTCCCACTGCAGGGACTGCCTCCTGGTGGAGGGAATGCATGAGGGGCAGGGCTGTAGTTTGACATGCTTGGCATACACATCCTAAAGCTACAGCTTAGAGGGAGAAAAATGGAGGAAAAAGATGCCAGGCTGCCCGAGGCCGGCACCCCCACAGGCTTTCGCACGACTGACATGGTGGGCCATCTATCCATCGTGGTTCTGAGTGAGTGGTGGATAACTGGTAGGTCTGTGAGAAGGTTGGTGATAGGTTGGGGGTGGGCTGCCCTCAGGCAGACTGGAGAGGAGGAAAAACTCCAGAAAAAGACTCTTCATGGTACTAGCATAAGGCCTTTGGCACCCCAGAGGATGCAACTGCTGTACAATCGACTGGTCAATGACAGTACCAAGGGTGTCACAGAAGCCAAGTCTAACTGTTTTTTTGCCACTAACTTCTAAAATAACCTAAAATTCCTAATTATGGAGTGTGATTCATGCTATTTGTGGCCCCAACCCCTCTCGACATACCGTTTCGGCCCTTAAATCTCATTGCTAATCTGTCTTTACCTCCCTCCCTGTTGTCTGTACCTTTAATCCATATTTCACATTAAACACACCTCAATGAGTCAAGCCTAACCCATTAAATGAGTATCACCAGTTATCCATAGAACTGACTGTATACATGCAGAGCCACACATATGTCACAATCAGCATGCTTAGCATGCATGCACAGGTAAGTAAATAACTATTCCTACTGGACTATTTTAACCTGTTGACAGCTGCTGTCCTCCCTAGGACCCCCATGCATCTCATGGGGTTGGAGAAATTTCAAATAACTAAATAAGTAATTACTGGTGGTACAAATGCCAAGTGTTGCAGGAGGAGGGAGTCAGATCACTGTGCATCTCAAACACAGCCAGACATGAACCCAAGATCCAGACAGGAATCAGATCTCAGGGTAGGCTTTATACATCGAGGGAGCATTCCTGACCAATTGGAGGGCTCCTTTCCTCTGTGCATGAAACATTTTTATTCTGTGAAGAGTGTCTCGTGTGCCGCTGCCCTGGAAATGGGCACATTCGGGTCAGATTTTTAAAAAATGTTAATCTATTATTGATGAAGCTTGATCAATAATGTATTAATACTACTGCTGAGTCCACTCTTACGGTTGTAACAGTTATCTGACTTATACCCTTAGGATATCAGAACTGCTCACTTCTGGTTCATCATTCTCATACCCTAAAAACACATGTGAGACCACTCTTACATCCATAAGGGTCGTCACGGCAGTGGTATTAACATATACAGTAAAACTTAGTGGTGGAGGTTTGCTCTGGCACACTGGAAACCTGGATTTGTGCTTGGAGCCTGGGATGCCCCAGAGCCTTCTCCCTGAAGAAGAACCTCTGAGAGGCTTGAAGCGCTGACGTTCAGAACCGTGCCTGTTTACAATGTGCCAACAAACTGTTCTGCAACATGTGCCATTTTTTGGTCCTGGAATTTTTATGCACTCAGTTCTTTTTGCTTGTTTTGGTTGAATATTTGTTCTCTGAGTGCTTTAGTTCACTCTTGTGTGCCTGCTTTTCATTTGGATGTCAGTTTTATCTGGGATGACAGGTGCAGAGGGCAGCAGGGAGGCTGGTGAGCATTCATCTGCATGCTGTCCTGGGGTGAGGAGCTTAATTGTGCTGCGGGGAGGTCTTGCAGTGGTGTAACAACTGCAATGCACCCGCAGACTGAAAATCCATCTCTCATTCGTTTCATGAATAAGATATGATAGAATTTGGTTACAGATAATAAAGCAGTCTTTCGACACAACAAACTAAGGTACAAATCCTTTGGTGAGGATTTACAATATACAAAATGTTTCATTCTAACTCCCCCCCCATAGGCCTGTTCTCAAAGATTTTCATTAGTTAGTTAGAAAACATCAGTTCTGTGATAGTCAGGGGACAATTCTGCTGCCATTCATGATGAATTCTGATGGTAAGGTAGAAAAGCATCTGCATCAGAAGTTTTCTTTCCAATCCACAAAGTTCAGGTAGAGTTTGATTAGTCCCACACCCTAAAGGTAGGTGCACTGAAGCAGTTAATTGGGAAAACAGACATCCATATCAAGGTTAAAGTTGCAATCCACAATTTATCATGCAAACAAAAAACTTTAAAGGTATGTCTGGCACATTGCCAAAATTTGATGAAATAAATGTTGGTTTAACCAACTGACCAGGTGCCCTTGTAACTGGCTCATTAGGGAGCAGGCTCCTGATATCCAATTCTCTCCTAAATAAGCCCCACCATTGGTACAACAGGATCATGTGGCAACTGAAACTGTAATAGCATTTATAAATAGCAGGTTGTGTCCTCTTATGAGTAAAAGGGCTAATGAAGATAGAAGCCCCACGAGGGAGACAAACCTGTAACAATATCTCAGCACCAATGCGAATGAAATAAAAAAAAAGAGATATATACCAGACCCTACATTGAACAGTTAGGAAAGGTAGAGAAACAATGCAGAAAGAGAGAGATGATAGTGGAGCTGCTTAGTTAGACACTGCCCGTTTTCAGGGTCATATTTAGAATAAGAAGGCCTTGTGAAGTTCCATCTTAAAAAACATCAAGTGCATAGAAACATAGAAACATAGAAGATTGTCGGCAGATAAGGACCACTAGACCCATCTAGTCTGCCCATTTTCCCTACTTGTATCAGTAGCATGTCAAAAGGGCGAATCAATTATGGCAACTACAGCTATGGCAATGGCAATTTGACAAGAGTAAAAACGGCAACTGGAAATATTGGCTACCACAGTTACAGCAACGATTGCTTCCCCCCTCTCCTAGGTGCTATGACCTTGGCATTAGATATATATGTAAGGGGTGTGGGGAGCAAAGCCCCCTGCAATGGTGGGGGTGGGGGTGCCCCCCGCAGAAAGCAAATATCACTGTAACTACGATCGCTGAAATTTCTGGTAGCCATTTTCACTCTCTCCAAATTGCCATCGCTGTAATTGTAGTCACCGTAATTTGAGTCACCCTTTTGACATGGAGCCCTTGTATCAACTAATGTTGACCCTAGTGGTCATCAGTCTAGCACCCCCTTCCCATAGCTAGTGTTCCTTTATGCCTATCCCATGCATGTTTGAATCCCCTCACTGTGCTTGCCTCCACCACCCCTTGGGGCAGGCTATTCCAGGTATCCACCACCCTTTTAGTGAAGAAAACTTCCTCACATTCCCCTGTAATCTACCCCTCCAATCTCATGTTGTGTCCTTTTGTTCTTGCCCCTCTGCTATACTAAAACATGTCCCCCACCTGCACCTTATGCATATATTGAAGATACTTGAAGGTCTCAATCATGTCACCACATTTTCTACTGTCTTCCAGTGTATACATGTTAAGGTCCTCTAATCTCTCCTCATATGTTTTCTGGCGCAAGCCATGTACCATCTTAGTTGCCCTTCTTTGGACTGCCTCCACCCTGTCAATGTTTTTATGAAGATGTGGCCTCCAGAACTGTACATCATACTCCAGATGAGTTCTCACCAGCATTTTGTACACTGGCATCACCACCTCCCTTCTCCTGCTTGTGATGCCCCTTCCTATTATCAGTGTCAGTGGCTCAGTAGGTAGCACACTTGCCTCTGAGGCCGGGAGATTAGAGGGCTGTGGGTTCAGTTCCCACATCTGGCACTTGGGTTAATATCCTAGTACTAACACTGTAGTGAAGCATGAGAGGGGTGCTGCATTTCTGAGGTGCCGTCTTTCGGATGAGACTTTAAACCGCAGTCCCATCTGCCTGGATTGGTGGTAGTCGAGGTGAATGTTAAAGATTCCATGTCACGTATCGAAAAAGAGTAGGGGGAAAGTTTTATTGAAACAAAAGAAATTATACAATACCAAAACAAAAGCAATTTGCAAAAACTCATGTGGACTCAAAACAGAAGTAAACAAAAAAAAAACACTGTGAGAAGAGAAGAAAAAAAAAACAGAACAGAACTATGCATATCAAGAGACAATCCATCAGGTCACTGCAAAATCAGAGTCCGTGATCCAAGGAAGAGCTTTCCAAAGTTCAAGTAATGTTTTCTTGGAAAATAATGTACGTTCATGTACATAAATGTTTGTTAGGTCTGTTACGATTTTCTTCTCAAGCTCTGAATAAGAACAGGTGTTTTGCTGTAGAGTAAACAGACATCGAGCCATCCAAATATTCTATTTAATTACTACAAAAACTAGATTTAACGTGTCCAGAGTCCAAAGGGACCACTGGGGAGAAAAAACACCATACATAATATTCTGGTAAGAAACCATTTGAAATAATGGAGTGGCCCAGACTCTTGCCAAAAAAACCCACCAGTGCCGAATAAAAGAACACTCAAAAAATAAGTGCGATATAGTTTCCAATTTAGAAGTACACAATAGTCTAGAACATTGTTGGTCTTGAGACTGCTTGTGTTTATGATTATCTTTGACGTTAAGTCAATGAAAGTCCCACATGTCAGCAGGCACCCTTTTACACCGTAACAAAAGGAAGATGTTGGCTAGGGCACTTTTCAAAGGGCAACTGTATTGCAGAAATGGTCAGGAGCAGATTATTATATAATACTTTATGAGAATTCATTAACAACATCAGGGTAGATATCCTCCACTGTTTCAAACGTAAAAACATGTGTTTAATATATATCGGTATACCCAAAGTTTGTCGTATCACAGTTAATGAATCACATTCCATAAATGAAACCATAATCTGCAAGAATCATAGAACTAAGGTTCCCACCTCTCTGAGTATTTATCAATAGAGGCCAAGATTTGCAGTCAAAAAATACATGAAAAAATAACAGAGGATTAATCATGTAACACCCCTCAGAAATAGGTAAGTAAGTAACATTCCGCTTTTACCGAATAAGCCAGCTTCCCCACAGAGCTTGAAAGAAGAGACCAAGAACTGCAGTTTCTAATTGTTTAGGGATTGGGAATACATAGCTTAAATAAAGAAAAGTTGGTATCAAATAAATCTTGATTAGGAAAATGCGCTTCTTCTTCCCAATCTGCCCCTTATTCCATGAGGCAATCTTAAGTTTGCCTTGTTGTAATTTAGCAGACCAATTAAAAAGGTCAGAATCTACAGTCCCAAAATAAACTCCCAAAATGCGTTGAGGCCCCTCAACAAGTTGTAAAGGACCAATGTGCGAAAAAGGGGCTATTTTCGATCCTAACCGAATACCAAAACTTTTGGTAAAATTTAAACTCACACCAGAAAAATCACCAAAGGAAGAACATTACTGGAGGGCAGTAACCACAGAGGCTGCATTAGCCACAGTAATGCAGACATCATCTGCATATGCAATTGCCGTATATGGCGAGATTAAACTAGAACTAGAAAGGGCATGAATCTGAGGATGAGTATTCAGACGGCGAAGCAAAACATCTAAAAAAGATACATATAACAGAGGGCTCAAAGGACACCCTTGGCAAACCCCTCTTTTTATGGGGATCATAGGTCCAACCCAACCATTCACAACAGGCACAACAGTGGCAGTCCTATAAAAAGTCTTAATCCAGCGAATCATTTCATCAGGCACATGCATAAAATGTAGTGCCTTCCATAAAAAATCATGGTTAACTGAATCAAAAGCTGCCTTCTGATCTACCGATACAATGAAACCCGAAACGGAGTCTGCGTAGCCATGAGAAAATAATTCTCGAAGGAGAATCAAATGGTCAGAGATTCTCCTGTTCGGTACAAAGCAGGACTGAGCAGGGTGCAAAACTACTTCAGCTATCCTCATAAGGTGTTGTACAATGATTTTCATTAATAACTTAAAGTCAGTGTTTAGCATACATAAGGGGTGCCAATTCTCAAGAGAATGTATATCTCCTTTCTGTTTATAGATATAAATCAAAGTACCCTTAGTGAAATCTAAAGGGATAAACTCACTAGCTAACAGGGAGGTAAACACTGAAGTTAATTCAGGGATCAGGTGGTCACCCAGTACTTTATATAAGGCAGCGGGGAGTCCATCCGGACCAGGAGTCCTCCATAAGGGTAAGGAAGAAATAACCTACTTCAATTCTAACTCAGTAACAGGTGTACAGGATGAGTCAGAACACGGCTGTGAAGGGATAGAGATGTCAAGGTCCCTATACAACACCGCAGGATCAACATCTGTAGCTGGAAAGGGAGAAAAGAGGGCAGTTGTGTAACATGTCACTATCCGACAGATGTCCGACTGAGAGGTACATAAGGTGCCATCAAAATCAACAAGACACATATTCTTTTGCGTAATTTGTTAAGAATTCGACTCAAAGGGGCAAACAACAGCCCTCGTGCCTACCACATTAAATTTGTGTTGATGATAAAGTTGCTGTGATTGTCTAGATTGGAATTTCAACATATCATTCTGAATTAAATGCAATTGTTGAGAAAGATCTTGTCCTGTCATATAAGCTATTGTCAACAAGGACTGAAAATGTACCCTTTTCTGTAAATAGTCCAAATATTCTCTTTGACATTTTTGATGACTATATCTTTTCCAAAAGAGCACCAAATCATGTTTAGTGTCCATCCACCATGCAATAGGGTTCATGTAATAAATAAAAATGGATTTCGGCCTGAATAATGGATAAAAGGGACTGCATGAAAGTTGGAATTTGCAACAGAGATATGTTGAATTTCCAGAGTCCTGGTCCTTTGTGAACAGTGACATCAGAGCCAAGGCCTACGGAAAGCAGTTTATGATCAGAAAATTCCACAGCTTGTACAGTAGCAGAGGTAATTGGGAGTGAGCGGGACAAAAACACAAAATCAATTCTGGTAGCCAGCTTACCCTTTTGAAATGTAGGAGTATGTTGTTTAGTAAAAGAGTAATAGGCATCCGTGAGATGAGCAATACGAACCAACTTCCCTAATTTGTGGGAGTCACAAAACAATTTCTGGGTAGTAGCAAAAGAGCTTTTGTCAAGAAGACTTAAGCCGCAGTTAAAGTCACTAGAAAATATCAACTGAAAGGAGGTATGCAAATAAGGACGGAGTAAAGAAAATAAAGCTATACGTGCAGACTTAATTTGGGGAGCATAAATATTAATAACCTGATAAGGGCAGGGCCCAATTAAAAAATCTAAGACTAACACTCTGCTAGGGGCTACGTCAATCAATTTTAGCAAACGGAAATCTGGGATATTGAATAAGATCCCAAGTCCGGAACAGGAGTCCAGGCTAATGGACCAAACAGAAGGACCTAGAAGCCAGTCCTGTTGTGCCTGTCGAATCTCGTGGGTGGTACGGAGTCGTGTATTCTGCAACAGAAAGATCCCCATAGGTAAAAGCCGTAAACAGGAAAAAAATCAATCTTCTTTTTGCCAGACGCTTAATACTATTCACATTAATAGTATGACAAACAAAGTGAGACATAACACAAGGAGAACAGAGAAACTTTACGATTTCTTTTTCCCTATTACCTTTTTCCCTTTTAGCTTAACCCTGGCCTTCCGCTTCTGAGAAAAACCAGTACCCAGTTGAATCTCAGAATCAGTAATACCATCCGGGAGGGAAGATGCAACAGAAGAAGAGTCAGACTCGCCTCCAGCATCATCAGAAACAGTTTGGAGTAGCTCAAAGGCATTAGACAAAACCACAGGAGGGGGTTCCAAAAGCAAAGGAGGTGATGGTAATGCCCGGGGTAATTTCTCATAGACCTCCGACGCATAACACTAGTGGGTACTGGGGTGGCATAGTACTCAGGCCTGGAACAGAGTCCAGGACAAGCTGGACAGATTGGACAGAGTCAGGGGTAGGAGGAGTCATCTCAGTAAGCGGTGCCACACAAGAGGCCACCGGGGGTACCACAACCTGATCTACAACAGGCTCAGGGACCTGCAATAGAGGTCGAGCGACTACTGAAGTTGGCTCTACTAAGGTGGTCCTAAGACGAGCCTTCTGGGCTTGCGTGATTACAAAACATTGATCAGCACCATCGTCATGTGTGGCCTGATTATGAGCAGCCCACGGACAATTTTGAAACGTATAACCCAGCTCATCACAAAGATTACATTTACACTCATTTAGACAGTGAATCCCCACATGACCCAATTCTCCACTGGTATTACATTTCAGCTTATCACAGACATTACTAAGGTGAGAGGGTCTCCACACCGTAACAAGCTTGCTGTCCAGGTAAACAAGATCCCCTATCACGACCTATAAAAAAAGAATTAGGTAGGTGCACTGGACCAGAATCATTAGAGTGTAACAAAACCTTAACCTTCCAGCCTCCAGTCCAAATATTCTCCGTGTCCAATATTGCCTCAGGCTGACCCTGAACAGTACAATGTTGTTTTAGCCAATAGACAACGTCAGTGATGTCAACACCTTTGTTCCAAAACAGGATGGTAATATTCTTAAAGGCTGGTTTGGAAAGGGGAATGGCCTAAAACAGGGTCCACAGGACAGTATTTCTTAAGGCATGATATCGTGACCAAAAACGCTCCAAGCCACGAGGCGTTTGGAAGCTGACATCAAACGTAGTTTCACCGGAAATATGAATCAGTGCATATATTTTGTGAGAAAAGAATTTCAGAGAGTGCTTGAGTAGTGTCTGAGCTACATACACTCGGTCCGGTGGCTCAGGTAAACCGCCCATATAAGCCAATCGTACCGCATTATGCCACTTTGCAGCCAGAATTGGAAATTTAAACAATGAGGAAAAAGAATGATTTGGCTCTATTTTCTTTGAGGGGGGCTCCACTACTGTAGGAGCTGTATTCTCTGTAATGGTAGTGGGAGAAGCAGCACGAATAAGAGAACCCTGCAAAGGTTCCAAGACTGGGTGCTGGGTAAGTTCCAATTCCTTGGGGAGACACAAGGGGTCAGACATAGGCAGACTTCTGTTAGGTGAATGCTGAAGCTCAGGAAAATCATTGAGACAGGGGGACTGAATAGGGGACGGACCAGAAACCCACTTCCCCACTGTAGGTTCCTGCACCCAGCCAGCTCCTTGCAACGCCGTTTCTACAAACTAGGTAGGTGTTGTAGCAGGATTGGTATCAAGAGATAGCAATTGAGAGGGAGAGCATGTCACAATAGGCAAACTAGGCACTGTATGCAATGATGTCGCTGTAGTCTGCAGGGGCGGCTGAGAAGCGGGCGGGAGTATTCCAGCTGAAAACTTGCCAGGATGGGCTGCACAGGGCGGCATCTCAGCCACTTGAAAAGGCAATGTAGGCTGTTGCAAAGTATTATTGTGGGCTGCAGGAGACATACATCCTGCCAATCTGACTTCATGAATCCGTTGCAATTCTCTGTTCAAATTCTTCTTCGTAATCGCAAATTGACATTCTGCATCACCCAAATGGTCCTGAAGCTCCTTTTCAGCCAAACAGACAGTAGCAGAGTCAAAAATAGAAAAATCCCTCATTGGGACAGCAAGGGGTAAAGACGTTTGAGAATCCATGTAAGGGTGACCCAGCAGAGGTTCTAAAGTTGTAACCTGTAGTGTAGATTCATTTTCTGCAGTAGACACAGAAACCAGCATTGCTTCAGTAGTTGTAGATGTGGTCTCTACACACACAGAGGCAGGAGTTGAGACCAGGTCTCCCACCTCCATCGCCAGCGCCTCAGCAAGCAAGCAAGGGTGCATCCGCCATCTTGGACAGAGGTTCCCCCTCTGAAGAGTAGGGGAATTTCCCCGGTGTCCTGGCCAAATTTCCCTCACTCACTAGAAATACCACCAACAGCTTAATCTGGTTCAAGGTCAGTTGGCATTCATCTGTATCCCCCTCTCCCAGGTCATGCCTGAAAATAGGCAGGATTTGTCTAGTGCACTTACCCGGTCAACAAAAACTAAATAAAATAAAATAAATAAATCAATGCATCCCAACATGCTATTGGCTTTCACTACAGCCTTTGTGCATTGTCTGGCCACCTTTAGGTCAACTGTGATGATAATCCCCAAGCCTCTTTCTTCCTTGGTGTCTGTTAGCAGCCCCCCTCCCCATCCTGTAGCTCTCTGCAGGGTTTTTTTCACCCCAGGTGCATGATTTTGCACTTTTTTGCATTGAACTTCAGTTGCCACACTTTGGACCACTCTTCTGGCTTTTCCAGGTCCCTCCTCATATTATCTACCCCATCTGGCATGTCTACCCTATTGCAGATCTTGGTGTCACTTGCAAATAGGCAAACGTCCCTACCAGCCCTTGTGCAATGTCACTAATGAAGACATTAAAAAGGACTGGCCTCAGGATTGATCCCTGAAGTACCTAACTGTTCACCCACTTTCCTTGGATTGGATTCCATTTACCACTGCACTCTGCTTTCCATCCTCCAGCCAGTTCCTTACCCAGTTCACTACCTTTCATCCCACCCCCAGGCTGACCAGCTTGTTCACCAGCCTTCTGTGTGGCACGATGTCGAAGGCCTTGCTGAAATCAAGGTAGGCAGCATCCACTGATTCCCCCTGATCTAAAACCTTTGTTACTCAGCCATAAAAATCTGTCAGATTTGTTTGACATGACCTTCCTGCTGTGAATCCATGTTGCCTAGGATCTTCGGCTCTGCTGACTTCTCAAGTGGTCCACAGTTCTGTCCTTAAGCAGTCCCTCCATAGAAACATATTCTTTGACAGTAGATGAGGACCGCTTGGCCCACCCAGTTTGCCCATTTCCCTACCTATTGGATAAGTTCCAGATTCTAGTTAAGCAACAGCCTACTTCCTCCTCTCCATAATTTTACCTAGCACTAAAGCATATTTTAAAGAGCAACTGACACGTTTTGGTAGAGATGTGCCAGTAGTGTCCTACCCTGCCTACAGTACCTCCGGTATAGAAAGTACTGCAAACGGAGGTACTGTAAGGCAGTATTTTACTATACAGATGTGGTGGAGCACAATGCATGCCCCTGCCACAGCCTCAGGTCCCCTTCCCGATCCAATCCTGAGGATGACGTCAAGTCAGGATGGGGACCTGGCAAATTCCATTTTTCTGGTGAAAATTGCAATAAAAGTATATAACAAGAAGTATGGAGAACTAAAGTGATCTCCTTCGGGATTTTACTCTTTCTGTATGACATGCTTAAAATAGATTCCTTATCAATATGACTGAAAATCTAATCTTAGAACATTCAAGAACTGGTGAAGTGATGCCACCCATCAGGACTTGGTGCATTTCCAGATGACCAACTGAATGATATTTTTGATGAGAAAAGTATTTGCCTTGCCATTCCATCTTAACTGCATGTATCAGAAAATCATAGTGCTATAAGCAGCACTGTGAGCATTGCTAAGATACCTCAGGTATCTATTATCAAACAAGTTGGGATGATTGTGGGGAGTTATATACTGTAACTCTGAGTAATTGTGTTTTCTTTTTTAAAAAGCTTGATGGTATCAGTCTCAGGCTGTGTTGCATTATTTATGAGATTGCACTGAATATTCGTTTGATTATTCATTGCACCAACTTTTAGACAATAACACGTATAGAACCAGCTCTGAATTATAAGAGCATAATGCAGAATGTAACACAGCGATGGAAGGCAGAACCACCTCCTAATGTTCAGCATTATGATGAGAATATTGGAGTGCAGGATTCATCCTCTCCCACACCACACTCCTATTCCAGTCTGGTGAAGCTTTCACTGCTCAGATTAAACATAGTAACACAGTCATTTATGGCCAAGGGGCTTTAGGTCCACTATTTCTGCCCCCACCTGTATCATAAGCAGAGAAAAAGGATTTCACATCAAGACAGTGATTCTGGAATGGCGAGGAGTGAAAACAGCACAGAAACACAGCATGACCACTTACAGCAAACTCTCTTATTGCGGTGGGGGGGGTAAACACCCCACATCCACCTTACTATATATACTAATTCTGGGTGGGGGGCCCGACTCGGGAAGGGGGCAGACCATTGGTTGCTGATAAGTGGTTGTGCTGTGTTTCAGTGCTCTTTTCACTCCTCACTGTTCTGGAGTAGCTATCTTGATGGGCTACCGAGAAAAAGTATGCTTTACAAACACATATTTTTTATACGTATTCTCCACCCACCCCACTACCTAGGTTATCATGCCTTGGCTGGTCAACTGGTCCATAGGTTCACCACCCTCTGGGAAAAAGTGCCTCCTAATGTTACCCCTACATTTACAACCTCTGACTATCTATCTATCTATCTATCTAGTCTATTCTTGATAGTTCATCAATAATGGACATCATTGTACAGCTCTCACTCCACTCACTCTGCAACCAACTTGAACAAATTGACTAAAAGTGATGTATAGTTGTACCTTGTCCAGCCTTCACAATGTGCAACAACATGCCTCATGGGTATCATTTTTGAAACCATTTGTGGGTGGCCTGTCCTATCCATTCTAATACCAGCTATCTACTTCATTCAGCCATCACAGCCATCATCAATATGCTGCAGTGTGCCTCATGGACATACTTTTGGGAACCATGGGTGGCCTACCACGTGGCCTGCTGGGTCTGCTGTGAGGAGCTGGCATTGGGAGAGCCCACTAACACTGGGCATGGCTTTGCTGCAAAACCTTCCAGCCAGTGCCATGATTTGGCCCAATTTTTGCCGCCCCCCCCACCTGGAGCGCACTGATGTTATAAGGTGCTGGCACACCTGATGCACTGGATAGACAGACTCGCTCCAGTTTCCCCAGCCCACACCACTCCCTTGTACCTGTATCTGTCAACACCCAGGTGACAGTATAAGCAGTGGGATATAGATCCCCCTCCCAGAGAAGGAGAGACTCTGATGGGACGCTCAATACTTCTTCCCCTCTTCTGGCTGACCTTCCAACAGCCCTGACTCATTCCAGAATCCAGGTCATCAGCATCATGAGCTGTAGCACTACCACTGTGCTAGGGGGCCGGCACACCATTAACATTGTTTAAATCATTGCTGCAATGGGGTGGAAATGGCTTTCAGTGTAATAAGCCTTCTTGAGGAAACAAAGAAAATGATTAGCCACCAATATGTTGCTGATTGTCATGGTCATTATTTTTGGAACCAAAGTCAGATGCATCCACTCTGATAGCAGGAGTGCTTCCCTGCTTCATGAACAGCCCTGTCTAGTCGCAGTCCATAGCAATCCAGAGATCTAATGTCAGATGCATTAACCACTCACTACAATAAGGAGCAAATCTTGGTGATTTCTTGATTTTGACAAGTAAAATCAGGGATGCTTTCACAGGACCCCACAGTCATCTTATATACCTAACTGATTACAAGAGCCTTGTTGTTCCTGGATAAGGAAAAATAATTATTTTGGGAACCTTTTGTCATGAAATCAAAGACTGGAAATGGTTATTTGTTTTCCTTCTGGTAATTAAATGAAATAAGAAAAAAACATGACACATACATACAGGCATTCTGTGTTCATATAACATATTTATAGCAATTCTGAATGTGTGCCCTTGTTTGATCGCCTCATCAATTGATGGTTATTGATTTTATTGTATAATCTTTGTAAACGTGTTCTATGTATACCTATACATTTTTCCTTAGATTGTATTGAACTTCAATTGGTTTGTGGCCAAGCCGACTGCAATTTGAAGTGCAATAAACAAACGTAAACATGTGATAACAATACAGCATCAGGCCGATTGAATAATAAGAAAAGCAGCTTCTTCTTTGATCCTGTTGATTTCTGGGGCACTGATTGGTGCTCACTGGTCAGGTCTATGCAGCAATCACTGAGCAATAAGGAATGGGAGTTCAGGAAGAAGGAGGAGAATGCCAAAAAGTAAAAGTTAAGGTCCAGATGGACAAAAAACTAGTGAAAGGAACAAAACAGTGGTGCCATCCAAGAGCAGGTGCCAAGGGGCCTGCTAGTACTGGCTGGGAGGAGGAGGAGGAGGCGGAGGTGGTGCTGCAGTAATCTCATGGAAGTTAGGACCCGGGGCAGCTGGGAAAGCACCTCAGGTAGCAGAGCCAATAGTGGTTCATTATTGCTGCCTAACCTACTGGAAGCCTAAAGCTAAAAGGACAACTGGCAATGAAGACAGTTCTGCTGCCAATCAATATTATACTGTTGGGATTATCAAACTGATTCAGAAAGAAAACTTAAAGCCCATCAAATCTAGCTAGTTCATAAATTTTGAGCTACTTTAATTTTCCCCTTTAGAAAAAAAGCTTGCTGGGTTTAATAAGCAAACAGGTGATGCATATAAATTTGCACACAAATTCTCTTTTTTCATAATGCTTCTTTTTGCCCCTAGGATGGGTGAGCAGGCTTTCAATCCCATCCCCACCTCCCACCTCCCACCTCCCACCTCCACCGACTTGCTGGGTCTGAGCCCTGCACGGAGCACCCCCATTGCAGAACCTGAATGGGGAGGGCCATCCTCCCCTGGTGAATAATCCAGATCTAGCCTGTCAGTCAGCAGCAGCATGGGTTGCAGGGTAGTGGGCAGGGCTTCATTTTCCACATTCTCCCTTCCTCCACTGTGTTGGCACATTAGGACATGTGCGTGGAGGCATGCTCATCCTGCAGAACTGCTGCCCTACCCTTCAAAACGCTCATATACCTGCACTATCAGCAGGCCTCCGCCCAGTAGCAGTCAATGGCTGAGACAGCTATTCCCCAGGAGAGGAGAGCAGTTCCTGGGATACACAGTCCTCTACCACCCCTAATGACCCGCAGTAATCCATGCTTATTCCCAAACAGGGGTTGCTGGCATGGCAGAAGATAAGTCATTTAACACTTCAGCCCTTCTGTGCCACCAGGACTGCCTGCATATAGATTATTTAAGAAATAAAACACATCAAGGTTGGGATTATGCTATTTTACCATACTACCTTGGGCCTTCAAGCATTAGGGAATATATTAACCTATCTAATTCCCAAACTGCAGAGTGTTTTACTCCATGTATAAATGGTTTTCTTAGAAGAAACTAGTAAGCACCATATTTAAGGCATATAAATAATGTAAGCAAACCAACAATGACTAAACTTTTGTTAATTCTTAAAACACCTCAACCTACTGTAAATTTCTTTATTTTATGATAGGGACTTCTGAACCCTGTATGTTCAACTATTCTCAGCAGCATAAATATTTGCAGTCCAAAACATGTTTGCAGGTAGGGTAGATGAATGGAAGCCTTCTCTTGCTACCTGAACTCCTCTTGTACTATTTGCAGTTTTGCACTGACAGGAAGATTTTTGTACAGTAACAGTATCCAGGAGCTTTACATTGAAGCGTTTCCTTCTGAGTGGTGAGTGATGATTTTATTGATGTCCCTCAGTCAAAAATGTGGGCAAAGTGCAAACAAATCCCTCAGTTAAAGATATTCCCACCTCACGACTCTGGCATTCAAATGTAATGTTTTTGCTCTTGAAATCAGGGCAGACCATGGGCTTGTTGGGATTCCATTATACGTATGTTTCTTTTAGGCTTAAAGAGCGCTACAGCCAAAATTTACAAAAGCATATGTTGTGCAGAGTGCTATTTTGTGTTTGTAGTCCTAGTGTGTCCTTCTCTTTGTCTACTATTGGGAATTTTTTCTAAATTTGTCTATTATTCTATAGCCCCTGGGGATCTCCATGTTTGCATTTTTTATTGCTCTCCTTTTTCCTACAATGCCGGTTGTCCCATGTGACTGTAATGCATCCAGAACCACTAATTCACTGAGTGAAAACAGCAGCAGCAATCTGCTGTTAGGTGCCTGATGTTCTGACCTCAACTAAGTAACTCTTCTAATTTAGTCTTTTTTGTTTTCTGGGCACTTGTCTAGGTCTAGTCAGCAGGAGTAAATGGTTTATTTTTGAAACTTTTTATTTCATCAAACTACAACAGCTATAAAAAAACACACAGTTCACCCCATGTCATTAATGCTATAATTGGTGAAACTCTAGCTGCTTCCTTATAGAACAGTCTACTCAATTATCCCTCAGGTGTTTGCAAAACTGTAAATGTAGCCATTGTTTAGTGTGCACTGGATAAGAACAGCTGCTTAAAATCACAACTGTACTGCTGTAAAATTGACTGTAAAATAGTACTTGTTGAATTTATGGTCCTGGATGCATCACTGTCACACGGGACAGGAGACATTGTAGGAAAAAGAGGAGGTGTAAAAAAAAATGCTAAGATGGAGATCCCCAGGGGCCATAAAACTAGGAGGCAAATTTATAAACAAAAAAAAAAAAAACTAATAGCAAACAATGAGAAGAACACACTAAGACTACACACACAAATCAAAACACTCTGCGCACCATATGTTTTTGCAAATTTTGACTGTAGTACTCCTTTAAGATAGCACTGATTCTTGGTCAGCTTTAATGCAACATTTTTTTTCTTTAAAATCCATCTTAGTTGGCCTGCAATTAGATAGAGGCTCCCTTTAAAAAATGGTTGTCTGAGAAGGCAGAGGACCTATCAAACCTCCAGGCTCATTAAGACAAACATGCTTTATTGAAGCCAAAGTTTTCCAGCTTCAAAAAAACACAATTTTTTAAATGAACTCTGAGGTCCATGGATATTGATCTAGATGCTGTATGACTTTATCAGATAATGACTTTAAAGTCTTGTCATATCCCAAGTTGATTGAATGATCTGCTGTGGCTCACTCAGGTCAGGGAAATATTTTAGTAGAGACACACAATATGGAGCTCATTGACTGAGACACCAGGGCCTGCAGATGGGGAAACCTGTACTGAGATTTCCATTAGGGAGTTAGATTCCATCCTACAGATTTAATACTAAGCCTACCTTTACAAATATCACTAAGCACTTTCTTCCCACAAATATACGGTTATTAAAAAGTCTGCCATAGCACTGCAGCAGACATCCCCTTATCTGTGTCTGCTCCCCTGTAACCTGGCCTCAGGAAGACAGGTAGAGTTCTGCCCACGGGGGGGGGGAGTAGCCCTGGCATCACCCCTAGGAAAGAAACCACTGGAGCTGCCCACAGGTGGGATGCATCTTGAGGGGGTAGAAAGTGAAGTGTTAAAAAGATCTAGAGCCAACATCTTCCCTTCACTGTCCTTACTCCCCTTCAAATCTGGTGTATAAAGCATTTAATTAACACATGGCTGCAGCCATTTCACCAAGACCTGTGTGTGCATTCCTTCAGGGGAAGGCTATGGGGTAATAAGGCAAAAGCAAATGATAAGACTGTCAAAACTAGCCATAGGGTACTGGCACTGTACTTTAAAATTTGTGCATGCACTACATCATAATGTTTTATGTTGACATGATGAAAGCTAAGTGATGTAATAAATAACTAGAACCTGTACACTCATACAGTATGCTTCCACTTAACTACCAGTAAAACTTGGCAGAAGAAACCCCTCACTACAGATGCATGATGTTTCATCTCAGTGGGGCTAACCAGGGTAAATCAAACAGTAGAAAACAATCAGGAAATAAGGCTATGAGCAAAGCAGAATTCCACCGGTGGAATTCATGCAGAATGTCAAGTCTGCTTCTGAAATGCAATTCAGACTTTTTTTTCAACTACATGGTCTGAAAAGCATTTCTATATAAACCATGGAATGATATTCCACAGATTACGTAATTCATGAAATATTACCGTGCAGTTTGCAGAAAATGATGAATCAGCAGTTTACACAAACCGGTTAACATTCCGTTTTCAGAATTTTTGAATTTTGCCTCTCTTGGAATTCCATGAAATTTGGCAGAATTAATTAAATTCTGTGGTATTCTGGTAGAAGCAGAATTTGATGCCTTTCTGTAGCTCTATCAGGGATCTCATGCTGGTAGCATGTCTGGAAGAGAGACACAGGTACAGACAAATCGGGGAAACTAAATGGCATTTTTACAGCCCACCTCATTCCATAACATGCTTGAAATCCAGCTGTATCACTTCAATGAGACCATATCAGTGTACATAACTCAGGAGTATCAAAGCTCTCCCTGGGCTGCAGCACATGATTATGCTGCATTCTCACAATTTGCTCTCAAAAGTTAGACATTTCAGCATCATTTCTGCAGTTCGAGATACTTTTGCTCTATCATGTCTAAAATGTGAGGCATGCATATTTTTTTAAGCAAGCTGCTGGAAATCTTGAAAACTGTAGTAAATCCACCAAAATGTCTTCAAATAGCTTTCAAGCATCCCTAGACCCTGATGACATCAATCCAGTTGTGCTGAGGGAGCTGTTCAGTCTGACCTTGATTGTGTGCAAACTCGTGAAAGTCAAACTTTATGAAAGGCTAATATGATAATTTGAAGAAAGTGTCCTTCAGTATGAGCAGCAACACAGATTCATGGCTAGGAGATCATGCCAAACAAACTTGATCAACTTCTTTCACTGAGTTACAAGCAGTGGATAAGGGCCAAGTGGTAGATATCCTGTACTTGGATTTCAGCAAGGCCTTTGACCCTGTGCCCTATGAGAGGTTGCTTAAGAGGCTGGTGGATCTGGGGCAAGAGGAAAATTTATTAGGTGGGCAGACAGCTGGCTGAAGAGCATGACACAGGGTGTTGTGGCAGGGGGAGCTTTCAAGTGCTAGGCATATTACTAGTGTGGTCCCACAGGGCTCAGCGCTTGGTCTGAGGCTTTTTAATGTCTTCATAAATGACATTGGAAAGGGCATAAAGTGCAAAATGTGCTTATTCCTGGAAAACACTAAGCTCTCTAGGGGCTGGACATGGCAAAGGTGATACAGGACCTAAGGGAAGATCTGGTAAGGCTTGAGAGGTGATCCAGAATTTGGCAACTTGACTCCAATGCAAAGAAATGTAATATTATGCACATTAGAGCTAAGAGCTCAAGGATGGAGTACAGTCAGGGAAGGGTTCTGGTAACTAAATCAGAAGAGGAAAAGGACTTGGAGGTGTTGCTCACTAGTGACCTGAAACATTCCACACAATGAAGAAGCACAGCAGCAAAGGCAAATTGAATGCTGGGCTGCATAGCTAGAGGGATCTACAGTAGGGGGAAGAAGATAATACTGCCATTGTACAGGTTGCTGGTGCAGCCACACCTGGAGTACTGTGTACAGTACTGGCATCCCTACCTGAAGAAAGACATACACCTGCTGGAGATGGTCCAAAGTATGACAAAGATGATTATGGGCTAGTAGGATAGGACACAGGAGGCCAGACTAGAGGTCCTGAACATGTATTCCTGGGGGGGGGGAGGAGGGAGAGAGGTACATGATTGAGACCTTCAAGTAATTGAAGGGTATAAATATGGTGGACAGGGACAGTCTCTTCAGGCTCAGTGGTAACAAACACATGATGTGGCACTGTCTTAAGTTAGAGGGAGGAAGTTTTAGGAGGGAGACTAAGAGGCATTTCTTCATGGAAAGGGTGATGGCAGGTTGGAATGGGCTTCCTGAGGAAGTGGTATTGCTTGAAACAGTGGATGGCTTCAAAAAAGGCTGGGGCAGAATGAAGGTGAGCATTAGGGTCAAGAGGGGATAGACAGGAAAGAGGGAATATTGATTAGGGAGGGGACAGAATCCTTAACTGTGCTGGGAACCCTGCAATATGAGTAGACTCAACAGACTTAATGGCGTTATTCTGCTGGCATGGCATCTTCATATGTTTGTATGTTGGCAAATTTCTTTTGGCACAGGTGTAGCCCCAAATCAATAATTGTGTGTACATTAAAAACTTTGAAAATCCTGACCAGAAATTAAGTTGGGAGGAGGTGGTGGGCACATAGATCATGACAGCCCTAAAACAATTGCTAAATCAACCATCAATGCTGGCAAATGAGCACAAACGCGAGTAGAACAAACCAGAATGTTTTTCCTCCAGTCAAATCCTATTAGCTCAATTTGCTAGTTTCTATGGAATTTCCTGGAATTTGAAACATAACAAACATTTTGATTTAAACAGCATAGCACTGTGAGCAAATGGAAAATGGATGACATGCTTAGGGTCACAAAAGGAGTCGGTGGCATTCAGGATGCCCTAGTTGAACCATTTTATATCAAGCCAACAGACCAGAATTTGAAAAAAAAAACATTGATTTACAAGATTTCTGTGCTATTTATTTTTTTAAATTAGTTAAGACTATTAATGTTTACAATCATGTAAGTTCTTTAAGCATTAATTTTTCATATTTTTTTCTAACCATGTGACTATTCAAACTACAATTATGCACTGGATGGAAAGAATCCAGCAACTTAACTGGCTCAGATGTTTTCTTACCTGTGATTAAATTCCAGCACATATTCATGGGTTAGAAACAGTCCCAGCCAATTGTTTTTTTTACCTACTTTGAATCCCTCTACCCCACAAGTACAGCATATGCTTCAGAACAGCACCATCTTCTGGACAAAATAAAACAAAACAGGACTAGCATTTTTAAAATTTAAACATACACATAGAAAATACAATAAAAATATTTATAATATTTTTTACTTTTTAATACATAAAAATTAGTGATGTGCAGAATGCAGAATTCTGCCAATGAAATTAGCACAGAATGATCATTCTGGAATTTCCACCAGAATTTCACCAGTTCTTTTGCTGAATTCCACCGGCTATGATACATGGAATAATATTCTGTGGAACAGCATTTTTTCCCAGAAAATCATTCCACAACCACTTCCATAGAAAATATCGAGATCCGCAGAATGTTATTCTGTGGAACAGTATTTTTTCAGCTGAAAATCATTCCGCAACCATTATATCCCGCAGAATTCCACCATTCTGTTTCCATCAAAATTCGGTGGAATTTCAGCAATGCAGTGAAATTTTGTTCCATTGGAATTTGAAAATTCCACACAGCACTAATGAAAATGGATCTATTGCATAATAGTGAAAATACAGTCTAGGGTTTGTATGGCATGGGATATCTTTATTTCTGGAGTACATTAGACACTCAACCTCTAGCCTCTTGCCTTACAGTACATTGGAAATATGTCAATGTCCTGACATATTGCACCTTTAAACCATCCAGACCAGCACTGCTACCATCAAGGATCCTTTTTTATCAAGAGCTCTGATCCCAGTGTTCTGATAACCCCTTTATCTAACACTTTTTACCCTTGAGAATCCCCTTAGTGAGGGCCTTTGTGAAGGGTAGGCATACTACCTTCTCTTGGAGATGTTTTACCCTCCACACCTTATTCAGGTACAGTATCATTCCCTTCCAAAAAGTCCCAGTTGCACCAAAAGGGAATGGTGGGGGGTGTTCCCGAAGGATTGGCTACCCCAAATAAAGATCAGTTCCAAGGCTAGTGAGCACTCCAGTTGAAATGGAGTAGCTGCTTTGGGTGACAAATATGTTTATGTGGACTCAGAAGTTCTGGAACTGTTTTTTAAAGCCTTGATTTTCTGCATCTGATTGAGTCCTGAGGTGTTCATTTCAATTTGAGTGCTTCCTAGCCTTAGAATAGGACAGAATAATTCCCTCGGGGGTGCACTCAAACACAAACCAGTTAATCCAGTCTTTGTAAAATATATCTAATTAATTAGTTCCCCCTCTGGTAGTCCCCGTGTATCTACTCTCATGGGGAGCAAGGCTTTCTCTGTTTCTGCCCCCTACCTCTGTAACAGAATATCATCTGCTATCCGTATGTTACTCTCTTATTAGCCCTTCAAATTGAAGCTAAGAGATTGGCTCATGTCTCAGACCACCTGTGCCTACTCCCTTGGAAACACTCTTGCCAGAAATCTGCCTTCGGGGCCCAGTGTACCATTTGCCTTACTTCCCAAGTACTGGCTACTACACATATACAATTGACATGGTTTTGACTGTATTGTGAAAATGTTGCTTGCTATAGTGTGATCCCTTATGCACTGTATTGTAGACCTTGGACTGGCTGAATAATGTCTTGATCTGCTGTACGTGTATGTCCTAGTTCTCTGCAAGCAGAGAAGCATTGCTTTATTTATCATGAACTTGTTTTTTATGTCCTTAGGCCCTATTTTTAAGAAACAATGTTTATGTAGCACTGTTTCTGATACCACTGTACTCACTGTATTATATGCACTTACTGTATTATAACTTGTCCCTATTGTCTGTGCCACTGTATGGCCTGGGTCACAACTGAAAATGATCATTTGGATCAGTTTGTTTACCTGGTTACCAAAAACATAAATCAATAAATAAATAACGCTACACTGGTGAGCTAGCTATAACAGCAGTAAACAGGTAAATACAAGATTACATGTAATCCATACAGATAGTAAACATAACAGGACTCAGACAAAAAGGCATGCACACTTGTGTAGGTAACCTTTGGCTAGCTTCCTAACAGTTACAGCATTTACAAACCTCACTATGCACACCACACTTCAGTTACCTCAGTCCTGTCTTCGGACCCATGGACTGGCCCCCCTCCTTGAAATGGAGGACAGAAGGAGCTCCCTTTGAGACTGTATTCTCCCTCAAGTACTTGGATGTTATGCTGAACCAGGACATCTTGTTCAAACCTCAAGTTGCCTGGGTGACTAAACAGTTTCACCAAAATCTAGGGCTGCTGTATCAGTTAAACTCCTATCTCACCGTTGGAGCCAAAGTATCCATAACTAATAGTATCTCACTGCCTACTTTCCTGTATAGTGCCCCTGTCCTATCCTATCCTCACTCAATAACACTGACTTTAATAAACTTAAAACCTTGCACCACTGAGCATCTAGATTTGCTGTGGGAGCATGTAATAGGGAACACAACTGTAAGACACTGTGTGCACTAAAATGGCCTCTCTTGGAAATTAGAATTCACTATTCCACACTCTACCTGGCACACAAAACAGTAGACACCCTTCCCCCTAAACTTGCCTCAATCCTGGAACTGGAACCACACAGGGGAGTCCTCAGGTCCTCCTCCTCCCAATTACTCCTCACTGTCCCTAGAATGGCAACAGATGTCGGCAAACGGTCCTTTGCCTCTGTGGCTCCCAAGTTATGGAACAACCTCCTGGCTGATGTCCAGACTAGCACCAATCACAGTTCCTTCACAGCTTCTCTCAGGAACATACTGCTTGCGAGATGCCACTATATTTATCCCAGATGAATTCCCCTGTTACCCCGTTGTAGTCATATTGCTCAGTATTGCTCCGACTACCCCTGCTCAAGTTATTGTTTTATGTCTGTATATTTTAGTTTGTTTTGTGAGCCATGACTTCTGCACTATTGTAATTCATTTCCTTATCAGTGTTTGTAAATCTTTGCCTCGACTTTGACATTGCAACAATTGTGATGTGTTCCTAAATCACTGTTTGTATACTAATTTACTGTTAATTGTTCAACCATAGCACCATGTGTTGTTATCTGGATTTGTATTTGACTACTGCATGTAGTTAATTCTGGGTTGCCTCAGAAAAAGGGGCTTCTAGTCTCAGTGGGCATACCCAGTTAACAAAATGCAAATAAATAAATAAATAAGACACCTGGGGGATGCAACAGACAGTTCTAATGTATGGCCAGGGGCTGACAGTGTCACAAACCCACTCAGCAGGTCAGGCCCTCTACTCCCAAAGTGCCAACCTCTGAGCGCAGTCTTATGAACAGTTTAACAGAACAAGGCAACTCTCCTTGTCTGTTTTGTGAGTTCAGATCAACCTTTGGTCTCAAGTCTTGGAGAGATTCAAACTACAAACCGCTTGCTAATGTACCCAATGCACAGGCTCAGATATTTCTGTCTTCAGGAGGTCAGATATCTTTGCCTACAGGCACCTAACCAGGTATACATAGACGAACCCTTAAAAACTTTAATAAAGACCTCAGATTTAAAATGCTTCTCTTTCCAGTTTGGTATCACCATTCAAGCTTATGCCTAGTGTCTGCTATAACCATATATGCTTTTCTTACAAATGGAAGAAAATTCAAAGACAGACCAAGTATGCTCTACAAAGAATTTTACTGAAATAGATAAAAATATGTAAATCACAAAATACAGAACTTCTATATCACAAGACATACAAATCTTTTAAAAGAACAAGGTTTAAACAGTGCAAATTCCTACCACAATATTTAGATTGTTATCTATCTTTCTAAATACCTGTTTAAAAGTGCTCACAGATGTTTCCTTGTCAGAGTCTAGATGAAAGTGCCTCTGAAGTAAAACAGAATATTCCTTAAAGCAACCTGTATTTGCCAACCCCTTTTTGGGTGAGGTCACCTAGCTCCTCCTCTGTCAGAATATATAAAAAAATATATATTTAATAAAATAACAGGATGTCTTTTTCAAGAATTAAATTCTGCAACCTCAGCATACTCATAAGTTCTTCAAATGACATCTCTTTGATCCTAATCAGTATTCTCTCTCACACAGGCATCAGAGGAACATTTACAACTTTGCACCAGTTTGCTAAACTTGGTTTCTCCTTCTAATATCATAAACCTTTTTTTTATGATTTATCTCTTAACAACAACATCTATAATTAACTTAGAAAAGTCTGTAAATAGCTTCTGGCCTGCCATGTAACACCTGGTATCTAAAACTGGTGTGTGTGTGTGTGTGTGTGTGTGTGTGTGTGTGTGTGTGTGTGTGTGATCTCACATGCTGTTTCAGCATTTTCTCATGGCTTTCATCTTTCAGCTGAAACCTGGGTGGTGAGGTCACTCCCAGAGCACCAGATTTCAGTATCTCTCATGACAGATAGTCCATAACCCATTGTTATATTACAAAACAATGATACTACAGCACTCAGAACTGGCTGTCCACGTCACAATTCCTCCCCACCTAGACTGAATTTGGGGGCTTTATCCCCTGCATGGGATGAGCTTCCCAAATCAGTTCACTCTTCATAGACCCTAGACAGCCCATGTGAGTTCTGGTTTTTGGCTTCAGCCCTATGTGCAATTGTCAGATCATACCCTTGTAAAGCAAGACTCCATCTTAGCAATTGGCCATTGTTTTTCCCCATCTGCATCAGCCAAACCAGGGGGCTGTGGTCAGTCTGCACCACAAAATGCTGCCCTTACAAGTATGGCTCTAGTTTCTTTAGGGCCCACACTATGGAAAGACATTCCTTTTCCACCATGGAGTACGCTTGCTCCCTAAGAAGTAAATTCCTACTCAAGTACACTACTGGGTGATCTGTCCCTTGCCTAGATGTCTGACTCAGTACTGCCCCAATACCCACATCTGAGGTGTCAGTCTGAACTATAAAGGTCTTGCAATAGTCAGGACTTATCAAAACAGGAGCACTGCACAGTGCCTCCTTTAGTTTGGTAAAGGCTTCCTCACAAGCTGGACCCCAGGTAATTTTCTTTGGCATCCTTTTCTTTGTCAGGTTAGGTTGGGGAACAGCCAGGGCATTGTAATTGGATACAAATTTCTTGTAGTACCCTGCTGTCCCTAGAAAGCTCCTGACCTGCTTCTGGGTTTCTGGTCTGGGCCATGCCTGGATCACCTCTATCTTTATTTGGTTAGAACAGAGCTGTACCCAGCCTACCACATGCCCGAGGTATGCCACTTCCCCCATGGCCACCTGACACTTCTCGGCTTTGATAGTGAGCCCGGCTTTCTGTATCCTGTCCAGCACTTCCCTAAGGTGGGATAGTATTCCTCCCAGCTGGTACTAAAGATGGCAATGTCATCCAGGTATGCCACAGTGTACTCCTCAGCACCATTTAACGCCTGGTTCACCAACCTTTGGAAAGTGGCTGGGGCATTCTTCATTCCAAAAAGCATTACTTTAAACTCAAATAAGCCTATCGGAGTGATGAAGGCCAACCTCTCCCTAGCTCTGTCTGTCAACTCTTCATGCCAATGCCCCTTTTTCAGGTCAATGGTTGTAAGGTAGGTCGCCCCTCCCAACTTGTCCAGAAGTTCATCTGTTCAGGGCATTGGGTGGGCATCAGAATTCATGACTGCATTCAGTTCACAACAGTCCACACAGAAATGAGTTGAGCCATCTGGCTTAGGTACAAGGACTATGGGTGAGGCCCAGGGAGCTGTGGGATCTCTAGATTACCCCTAAATCCAGCATCTCCTCCACTTCCCTCCTAATGTCCTTTTGGACAACCTCTGACACCCAATATGCTGTCCGCCATATGGGCGTCTGTGTCCCTGTCTCCACATCGTGTGTTGCTAAGTGGGTTAGTCCAGGCTTGGCACTAAACAATGGGGCAAAGTCTGCTAAAACCTCCCTTACTTTCTGGATCTGATCTGGAGCCAGCTGGGGAGACAATTTTACTGCCTCCAAAGAGGACTCCCACTTACTTTCTTCCAGCAGGTCCAGAAGGGGGTCTCCTTTGTCCGTCTCCTCCCCATGATGACTACACACTGCAAACACCATGTCAGCCCTGTTTGCATATGGCTTCATCATGTTGACGTAGTACATCCTTTCTGTCTTCAGTCAGGCAATTCCACAATGTAGTTCACGTCATTTACCTTCCTAACCACTTTGTACGGTCCTACCCACTCAACCTGCAGCTTGTCTTTCCGAACTGGAATAAGGAACATGACTTCCTGACCCACCATGTACGAACGAGCTCTGGCTCTGTGGTCGTACCACACTTTTTGTGTCTGTTGGGCAGCTGCCAGGTTGCTCTGGGCTGTACCCATAGGCTCCTTCAGCCTTTCCCTAAACCTAAGGATGTAATCCACAATGGAAGTTCCCTGGGTGGTGTGCTTGCTTTCCCAGTCCTCCTGGATCAAGTCTAGGGACTCAGGCACCCCGCGTCCATATAAGATTTTGAAGGGGGAAAATCCTGTTGACTTATGGGGCACCTCCCTTTATGCAAACAACAGGTGGGGAAGGTATTTCTCCCAGTCCCTCCTATGCTGTTCAGCAAACACCTGGAACATTGACTTTAGTTTACCATTGAATCATTCCACAAGTCCATTGGCTTGTGGGTGATACGGTGTCGTGCATCTCTGCACCACCCCACACTTCTCTCATAAACATTTCATCAGGTCTGACATAAAGGAACCCTTTCAATTGGTGATTACCTCCTTTGGAAACCCAACATGGGAGAAAATCCAAAGTAAGGCATCTGCCACTTTGTCTGTCCTCAGTGAGGATAGGGTGACTGCCTCTGGGTACCGGGTGGCATAATCCACCACAGTCAGGATGAATCTCTTCTCTGAGGAGCTGGAGGCATTTAAAGGCCTCACAATATCCATTCCCACCCTCTGGAATGGCTCCTCCACTATGGGCAAGGGAATCAGGGCGGCTTGGGTTTTCTTGCCCACCTTCCCTATTTCTTGGCACCGGTGACAAGACCTGCAATATTCCTTCACCTGCTGGGTGAAGTTAGGCCAGTAGAAATTCTAGGCTAATCGCTGCATAATGCGTGTGATTCCTAGATGGCCAGAGAAGGGAATATCATGTGCAATTTTGATCAACTGCTCACGATACCCCTGGGGGATGACAAGCTGCCTGCCTAGCATCCCTCCCTCTGTCTGCACTGCCTGAATATACATAAGTCCATTTTCCCAATAAACCTTGTGTCGGCCGTCACCTCCCTGTGTGTCATCTGAGTCTGCCCAAGCCCTCAGCTTCTCTAAACAAGGTTCACTTCTCTGAGCAGCTGCAAACCCCTCACAGATTCCCAAGACATGGGACATGTCCCCTTCAGTCACTAAACTAGGGTCCCTAGCACTAGCGTCAGGGCCCTCAGAATCACTGTCAATCCCAACCCTCTGACAATGGGTCACCCCTCCCTCTTTGGAGTAACATTTCGTAGCTCTGTGGTCACTTGCTACCAAAGAAGGTTCTAACCCCTTTTTATCAGTCTCCATATCAGGATACACAGGCTGGGGAACCAGCCTCCCAGTGGTTTCCACAATGGCCTCAGTGGGGTTCAGGGAACTACAATTTTTCCTTGCTGCTTGGCTATGGGTAACTGCACATACCATCCTCTGTTGGAGATTGTTACCCAGGATCACATCCACTGCTAATGTTTTGACTACAGCCACCTGTTGCGCAGTTCCCCCTGTTTCGCCCCAGTCTAAGAGAACACTAGTGAGGGTTAATGTTTTCTCTTCACCAGTGAATCCTTGGATAGTGACGTATTTATTGGGTATAAGCTGACCAGGCTGTACCAGATCTCCCTTTACTAACATCAGGGGATGCCCCTGTGTCCCTTAACCCTTGCGTCTGCACACCATTTACCATGACTGAGTGCATGTGTTCTCTCATGTTCACTGGCATGCTTCCAGGGACACACAAACAACCTACTTATTTTCTAGCACCGTTGTGTATTACTCACCTTTTTGGGGCACTGTCTGGCAATATGCCCAGTTCTTTACACAACCAACATTCATTTCTTCTCTCAGAGAAATCTTTTCTCTGAAACCTGGGGCTAACTGGTTTCGGTGGAGGCAGTGAGGGTTTTAGCTGCCCTGAAGGTGCACTTTTTCCTTTCTGCACTGCCACGCCCACCCCATTTGCTCTCAGAACAGGTCTGCTCTTGGCATAGTGGTCCGAGAGTTCAGCAGCCTCTTGCACTGTTTTAGGATCTCAGTCCTCTAGCCAGGTTTTTAGCTCTGCTGGGTAAACCCAATAAAACTGTTCTAATAAAATCACATTTTCAATTCTATCAACATAGTTTGCCTCAATTCCTTCCCACCAACGTTTTAAAAACTGACTTTGTTTTGTGGCTAGCTCCTCATAGCTCATATCAGGGCTTCTCCTGAGCTTACAGAATTTAGTTCTGTATGATTCAGCAGTTAATTCAAACTTTTTTAACAGTGCAGTTTTAGCTTGCTGTAATCATTGCTGTCCTCATTGTCCATTTGACCCAATGCATCCCGAGCTTTCCCGGTAAGTAGCGGGGATAGCTGGAAGCTCCAGGACTCTCTAGGAATTTTAGTCTGAATACAAACTTTTTCAAAAGAATTTAAAAAGGCATCCATATCTTCACCCTATTTAAACTCGGCTATTAATTTGGAATTCAATTTGTAACCCAGTCCTGCAGTCCCAGTTAAACCCAAGCCACTTACCTGCTCTGGTGCCACTGATCTGAAACATATCTTCTCCAGTTTGTATTGCCACTGGTGCTCCTCTCTTTTCTCCTCTGCAGCTCATTGGCACTCACACTCCTTACCGTCTGCCTCCCTCTGTTGTCGCTCTGCTTCTCACTGTTCCCTCTCTGCCTCTCGGCGTTCTCACTCTGCTTCTCGGTTCTCTCGCTCCCTCTTCTCCTTTGCCTCTCTTTGTTCATGGTTCCCCTTTCTCTCTCTGGAACTCCTGCTCCATCCTGCACAACTCAATTTGCAGCTTGAGTACCTCTGGATTCAGGATACTGGTGACCTTCCCCTGCTGCTGTGACCCTTCACTGACAGTAGCCCTGCTGTCATCCTCACTGGATCTGGACACAGCACTGGCCACTAGTCCTGCCACACTCTAGGTCTGGTCCCTTTCAGTCACGGTCTGTGACTTGCTGCTCTGGGTATCTGCTACCATCAGGCCCTCTATGAGGGTCTGCTTTTTGGCTGTCACCTCAAACAGGACTCCTCTGTCCCCGCACAACTGCTTCAAGTAATCTACAGTGTGCCTGCTGTTGTTGGAAGCCATCTTCTTCCCTGACTATGGCTACTCTGACTTGCACTTTAGGGAAAAAATAGAATGGGTAGGAACTTGACTGTACGCCAAGTGATATATAGTTTTTTTTCCCTTTTTAAAATAAAACTCTGCCTTTTTTCTTTCTTTGCAAGAGAGCTTACTGTCTCAGCTGACAAAGAGCAATACAAGATTTTAATGCCAAAATTATGCCACCGCTGCCAACCAATCTGTCACAAACCCACTCAGCTCAGGCCCTCTACTCCCAAAGTGCCAACCTCTGAGTGCAGTCTTGTGAACAGAACAAGGTAACCCTCTTGTCTGTTTTGTGAGTTCGGATCAACCTTTGGTCACAAGTTTTGGAGGGATTCAAACTGTGAAACTCTTGCTAGCATAGCCAATGCACAGGGTCAGATATTTCTGTCTTCGGGGGGCCAGATATCTTTGCCTATGGGCACCTAACTGGGTATACATAGATGAACCTTTAAAAACTTTAATAAGGACCTCAGATTTAAAGCGCTTCTCTTTCCAGTTTGGTACCACCATTCAAGCTTATGCCTAGCGTCTGCTATAACCATATATACTTTTCTTACAAATGGAAGAACATTCAAAGACAGACCAAGTATGCTCTGCAAAGAATTTTACTAAAATAGATAAAAATATGTAAAACACAAAATACAGAACTGTTATATCACAAGACATACAAATCTTTTAAAAGAACAAGGTTTAAACAGTACAAATTCCTTCCACAATATTTAGATTTTTATCTAGCTTTCTAAATACCTGTTTAAAAGTGATCACATATGTTTCCTTGTCAGAGTCTAGATAAAAGTGTCTCTGAAGTAAAACAGAATATTCCTTAAAGCAACCTGTGTTTGCCAACCCCTTTTTGAGTGAGGTCACCTAGCTCCTCCTCTGTCAGAATATGTATAAAAATACATATTTAATAAAAAAAAACAGGATGACTTTTTCAAGAATTAAATTCTGCAAACTCAGCATACTCATATGTTCTTCAAATGACATCCCTTTGATCTTAATCGGTATTCAGTCTCACAAAGGCATCAGAGGAACATTTACAATTTTGCGCCAGTTTGCTAAACCTGGTTTTCCCTTCTAACATCATAAACCTTTTTTTATGATTTCCCTCTTAACAACAACATCTATAATTAACTTAGAAAAGTCTGTAAATAGCTTCTGGCCTGCCATGTAACACTTCGCATCTAAAACCGGTGTGCGTGTGATCTCACATGCTGTTTCAGCATTTTCTCATGGCTTTCATCTTTCACCTGAAACCTCGGGGGGGGGTGAGGTCACTCCTAGAGCACCAGATTTCAGCATCTCTCATGACAGACAGTCCATAACCCATTTTTGATATTACAAAAAAATGATACAGCACTCAGAACTGGCTGGCCATGTCACAGACGGCACTTGTCCTGTGGCCTTGTACCTTACTACACCCCTTGCCATGCAATAGAAATGTGTAGTGCACACCCCATTGTGTCTTAATACTTATGAAAACTGCAGAATAATTTTCTGTGAATTTTAGAAAAGGAATATGTGGTATATGTAAACAACAGTCTACTAATCTGAAAAAAAAATCTGCATTTTTAACATTTTGGAATTCACTACTGACAAAATGTCCTGGAATCGGGCAGAATTTCTCACAATTCTGTGGAATCCCATTCTGTCAAAATTTGGAAACTCCATACAGCACTAATCTTCCCATTATTCTGTCTTGCTAAAGATAGTTGCATGCAAACAAGATGCTTGCCCTTTGGTCTTCATCTGCTTCTGCTGTTTGTCTACGTGTCATATAGTTTTCAGCTTGTGACATCATAATAACTGCAATAGCAATCATTTGTTTTTCATAAAGGGAGCACTATGACATCACGTGTAAACAGCCAGAAGAACAGCTGAAGTCTAAAGGGCAAGGATCCTATTAGCAAGCAGCTCCCTTTAGTAATAAAATGCATGTAGATGACTAATACAGAAATTATGTGAACTAAAAGCAGAATTAAGGAAAAATATTATGTTTTTGAATGTTTTTCCAGAGATGTCACAAGGTCTTTTATGTTGGAATACCATGTGTGGATGTTGAATCTATATAACAACTATATACTGTTTAAAGACAAAGAACCTATGTGCACAAGCACTGAGGTAATGGTTACTCCAAAAGGCATTGGCCAGGAAGCCAAGTTTCAAAGAAATACAAAATCACACATGCCCCCATAATGTCAAGCATCATGGGCTGCATATGCAAATCACCACAGAATATTATGCTGGTTCAACTTTAAGCAGAAATGCATGGTGCCGAAAGGCCTCTCACACAGTTTGCAAAGGGTGCCAACAGAAGACATCGACACGTGTTACATCCTACCAGGACTCATCATTATGCCGCATCTGTTTGACACCCCAGTGGAATGCACCAGCTACCCCTAAGATGGTTTATCTGGGTTATGTTATGATGAACCCAATTAAAACAAAAAACAAGTTAAAAGACAAAGAACCTCTGTGCTCAAGCAGTGAGGCAACAGTTACTCCAAAGGGCATTGGCTGGGAAGCTAAGTTTAAAAAAAATATACATTCACACGTGCCCTCATAATGCAAAGCATCATGGACTGCATATGCAAACCACCACAGAATATTAAGCTGGTTCAACTTTAAGCAAAAATGCATGGTGCCGAAAGGCCTCTCGCACAGTTTGCAGAGGGTGCCAACAGAAGACATAGACACGAGTTTCATCCTGCCAGAACTCATCAGTATGCCTCATCTGTTTGACAACCCAGTGGAATGAACCAGCTACCCTAAGATGATCTATCTGGGTTATGTTGTGGTGAACCCAATTAAAACAAAAAACAATTTAAAAGACAAAGAACCTCTGTGCGCAAGCACTGAGGCAAAGGTTACCCCAAAGGGCATTTGTCTGGGAAGCCAAGTTTCAAAGAAATACAAAATCACACAGGCCCCCACAATGCAAAGCATCATGAGCTGCATATGCAAATCACCACAGAATAGTATGCTGGTTCAACTTTAAGCAGAAATGCATGGTGCCGAAAGGCCTCTCACACAGTTTGCAAAGGGTGCCAACAGAAGACATAGACACGTGTTTCATCCTGCCAGGACTCATCAGTATGCCTCATCTGCTTGACACCCCAGTGGAATGAGCCTTTCAGCACCATGCATTTCTGCTTAAAGTTGAACCAGCATAATACTCTGCGGTGATTTGCATATGCAGCCCATGATGCTTTACATTATGGGGCCATGTATGATTTTGTATTTATTTATTTTTTATTTATTTATTTCAATCTAGGATTACAATACCTTTGAGCTGAGGCTCTTTTACAAAGGTTCCATGTCAGCATGTGCAACAGTCATCATTTTTAGTTACAAACATATAGTCATTGACTTACAGACATGTAATAACCAGTACAAAGACTTGAGCTATAAGCAAGACAAGGGAAAGGGGGTGGGGAAGTGATGGTAGAAGATCGAGGGGGAAGGAGGTGCAGGGGGTAAGGGGGAGTACAGAAGGTGGTTGGGGTGGGGGCAGGAGTGGAGATACGGGGGAAGTGGACGAGGGTGGGAGACAGTGCAGCCAGGGGACTATGTCGAGGGAATATGATGGGTAAGGTGCTAGGGGTGCAAAGACTGATTGCAAGTGCTGGGTGCTGGGGCATTTGCAGATGGAATGGTGGAGACGTTAAGATGGACAATTGCAGGATACAAGCAGTGAGATGCAGGATACAAGCAGTGAGAGGCGCAGCTTGGACTTGAAGAGGCCGAGTGTTGGAGTGGTCGCTATGTCGCTGCCAAGAGAGTTTAGCCAGTTGGATGCCTGATAGGCAAATGAACTTTGTCCTTGGGTTGTGCGACATTGTGGGATATGTTATAGATGGGAATTGGATCTCCTTGTAGTGACGTTCCTATGTCTAGGCTTAAGGAGGGCACAGACACCAGGTGGGGCCAGACCCATTATAATTTTCTTGGCCGTGATGCAGGTTTGGTATTTTATGCATTTGTCCAGTTGAAGCCATCCAGATTGGGAATAAAGGTCACATATGTGGGTACGGTGATGTGAGCCAGTGATGAGATGACAGGCCTTATTCAGGGACGTTGTGATATGTTTGAGAGCAGAGGTAGTTGCAGACCCATATATGATAAGACCATGGTCTATGATGCTGACGATGGAGCTTTGGACGGCCACTGCCAGTGCTATATACAGTGCCCACTGCTTATAGCTGATGTGTCCATGTCTATTGGATTTTGCCCAGTATATGGGATGAATGGTACAAAACATGATTCATTGAAACAATGGGACCAACACCAACCATGCTGATGGTGCACGCCAGCAACACTGCCAGGCACCCCAAACCACCAACAAAACAGTAAAGGTAAGATACCACAGCATAGCATAAATTCAGTTTCTCAAGACTTCATTTATTTATTTAAACTTTTAAAAAAATTAGCCCTTCATAGTACCATTATTGCTGTACCATATTTTATGCACTCAGCAGCAGCATTAATGAAAAAGTGTCAGTCCTATTTTGTTTCAAAGAATTCATTGATTCTAGTCTGGACACTCTTTTTCTTTCTTTAAGGTTGCCATACTCTTCTCCACTTTATTAAGTGTTTCCCTGTCTGGTTCCAGATCAAAGCATTGCACCACCACACGCTGTAGAGTAAGCAATGCCAAGCAAACATCGGTTGGCACGATGAGATTCTCTTCCATGTTTCCATCCATCTTGCTCTTCCTCATCATCATTGTTCTCACTGATGTCAGCTCGCATGGAACTGACAAAGAACCTCTGTGTGCAAACACTAAGGCAAGGGTTACCCCAAAGGGCATTTGGATGGGAAGCCAAGTTTCAAGAAAATACAAAATCACACATGCCCACACAATGCAAAGCATCATGGGCTGCATATGCAAATCACCACAGAATGTTTTGCTAGTTCAACTTTGCAATTCTGCTTAAGTTGAACTAGCATAACTGATAGTGATGTAATATGCAGCCATGATGCTTTGCATTGTGTGGGCATATGTGATTTTGTATTCGCAAGGAACTGTCCACCTCTCCAGTGCCATCGGTTTCATTACTCAGCGACATTGTCACCTAGGCGACAAAGCTGTTCAAACTCTTTGATTGTCATTTCATCTGGTGCTACCAAACTTTCCTCAGCTTTGGCCCCAATTTCATTTGCACTTGTATCTCACACCTGCAAAAAGACTGCTGTTTGGAAATCTCACTAACAGAAACCCAAGCATGTTTTAAGAGAAGAACATCACCCAGCAGTGTTATTTTGTTTGCACATCGAGATGTGGTCAGTTCAGCACTGGAGGCTAGCTCATCTGGGATGTTTGCTCACATTGCTTTAATGTAATGCTGCATCATAGATGCCCTGATTCAAGGGCTGATTAATACAAGTGTTGGTGGGTATGAGGAAGATAAAGGCGATGTTCCTTAAGCCTGTAATGTTAGGATGCCCTGAAAAGTTGTCATGGATCAGGGCAATCTTTCAACCCCTCAGCTTCTTGTCCCTCACAAGGACCCAGTCCACAAAAATGTCTGCAAGCATGCATGTGATCCTGTTGCCTCATTAACAGACAGGCAGAAGATGAACTCCTTTAAAACAACGAGGAACTTGAGATTTGCGAACAACCAGCAGTTCATATTTCTCACTGCCATCCACATTGCAGCAGGCGAGGACCAAAATTCTCTCTTTTGCTTTTTTTTTTTTGCCCAAGCAGTGCCTGTTTCTTGAAGGCTAGTGTGACCTACCCAACATACCAGAAACACACATCAGTCTCATCACGGATAAAGATGTTCCTGGGCTCTTAACTTTCAAGCAGCCCTGGCAGTACGTCTGTAACCCAATGCTCTGCACTTGAGTCTGCATTAAATTTCTCACTGTGAGCTCGGAAAAACCCAGGGAAGCTGCTGGTCTTCCATCTCATACTGAAGTTTATACTATGGTTGACTAGGGAACAGAGGGCATGGTGCCCATAAAAGTTCCCATCAGAATCCTTACTCATGCGAACACATTGTGCTCAGTAACCAACTGTCCAGCCTGTTTTTGAAGAGTGATTAATTCTTACTGATGACTGTGTGTAATGGTAAACTATTTCAGGTATGAAAACGCAAATTGCACATACCCCAATAATGCATAGCATCATGGGAAGCATATGCAAATGTCCATGAATTAATTTGGATGGGCTCATCTTCAAGCAAAATTGTGTGGTGCCAGAAGACCTCACAATATAATCAGCAAGGGCAGAGAATAGCAGACACAGACATGAGTTTCATCCTTATTTGGACTCATCAGTGGGCCATATCTGTATCTCATCCCAGGGAGAGGGAGTCAGCCTATAGGGGATCTTATTTGTTTGGGTCATGGGCAACCCAGAGTAGAAAGAGACGTGAAATACAGGCGTGTACAACTCTTGTGTGATGAAAGATTGTCTTTTACATGTTTTGTATGGAAAACTACTGAAGAAATCCTTTGGAGGGACTGATCAGTTCTGCCAGTGCTTCAGCCAGTTGTTTTGCTTTCTGGGTGAGAAGGGGATGACTGATCCGAGCATCTCTACCCCATGCATTCTGAAACCAGTCCAGGAGCACCTCCTTGACTTCCCCACCTTTACTGTCTCGCTTCGTCTTTCTGTCCAGGTTACTGTTCTGATGCCGCTTTATGAACAGTTGCTCCCACTGTTTCTGAAAATCTGCCCTAGTTGATATTGTCAGACCAAGCTGCTGTGCAAGATCTCCCTCTGCTTATTTGTGGAAGCTTATCCATCTTTTTAAAGACATCAGTTTTGAAGCTGAAGCTCACTGCTTTTCCTTTCCCTGCTATGCCTGCAGCTCAATTTGGGTGGTTTGTGAGACAAACTGTAACTTGACACTACTGACAGCCTTAAATAGCCACTGTAATCTCACCTGACAAGGTGCCAATTGGGGACGATCAGCTGACTTTTGCCCCAAATAGATGGCACTACTAACAGGGTATATACAGAGAAATTTACCATATTTTCATTTCATTTAATTTATTCTTTGGTAACCGGGTAAGAGCACTGGACCAAAGATCCCTTTTCATATCCATGGGCCCTATGCACAGCAGTAACCATTGCCCCCAGCAACCCCACCATCTCCTTGGAATAGGTCGTGCAGTCAAACCTTGTCATACAAAAATTCAATACTTAACACAAATTAAGCAATTAAACATTTTACTGTACTGCAGTTGTGTCATTAATTACAAAATTGGCTGTATTTTTAAAAGCTGTTGTAAAAATATGAGAGAATTAAAAAATACACTGATGATGACTCTAATGATGTCACATGTTTGCTAAACAACCATATGATGGAATTTACTGCCAGCTAACAAATACTACTGCTTGTATCTTTATTCAGGAAAAGTGATGCACACTCTTTACACAACTGGTACCATTTGCCTGAGAAAACCTATATTCACTCTGTTACCAGTTTGCTGCATTGCGCACTGAGCCAGCTCCTGTATTTTTTAAATCAACATTTTATTTGAAGATCATGCATGCACTGCTCATAACAAAATTCACAAACAAAATACACTATCCCCCAGCACAAATTATAAATTCAAATGAAAAGCATTTAGTATTTATAAGTACAGGACTGCTTTGTGAAATAGCACTCCTGTTAAAAAAATATATTTTTCTTTCTCCCTTTCTCTTTCTATCCCCTTGCATTTTGTGTGATTTGGGGTTTGGCTTCACCTTACATTTTTCGACACCATCACAGCAACACTTTTACACACAAAAGGACAGGGTGGTTCATCCCAAACCAGTCTGTGGGCTGTGGCAGCATGGCACTAGTGGCAGCAAACTGCAGTCAGATGCCCAGTCAGACATCCATTTGAAGAAGCCAAATGTTATTTAATTTAGAATGGACTGTTATGGATTGGATTCCTACAGAATGCCTTTCTGATAAGTTTATAGCCACCACCTGGTACAGTAATATAAGTAATCCCTCACACTGATCCTTGATTACTGCAGTTGACTAGGGAACAGGGGGCACGGTGCCCATGAAAGTTCCCATCAGAATCCCTGCTCATGTGAACACATTGTGCTCAGTAACCCTGTACCCTGTTTTTGTGTATTTCATGGTTTCTTGTATTGTATCAACTGCCATTCTTTTTTATAATTCATGGTTCTGTTGTGTTGTACACCAGGACCTCCTTGTAAATGAGCATGCTCAATGGAGCTTTCCTGTCGATAAACTAGAACTTGAACTTGATTAGCACATCAATGATCGAAACAGAACATTAATAATGACAGCCAGTTACCCTTTCTTTCAGATTAAATCCTGTCCTTCTGAATTATTCAAGCTGCTGCTGATGAAGATGATGAATCAGGTTGAGGCTTCAGCTTCAGTGTTCAGTCAGTGTGTCCACTCCCGAGTAGCCACTACTCCCAACTCCTCCACCAGAAGTTTTCCTAAGTCCTGCTGTAGTAAATAATCGTGCTACTGGTGTGGGCTGCTGTCCCCATTAAGATGGGCACTTGACTGCTGTACCTTCGAATCCCCTCCCACTGAAGAAGGAAGCAGTCAGAGGCTTAAGCTCCCTCTCGCACCTCAGGCCGCTCAGGACTCAGCCAAATGGGGGAGCCAGCAGACCTTTTTAGTTCCCTTCCTTCCCGCTGCTTGCCTTGTCAGTCACCTTGCCTGCTCATGGCCTTCTGATATATTTAGACTGTCTATGTGGCCTACATGTAGGAACTGACATCCTTGGTACTCCTCACAGTTGAGTTCCACTCCCTGCCTGCTGCTGCCTCAGCTGCCTCACCACTGGTCCTGTCATCCACATACTGGTCCATTCTCCACAGGCAGAAGTCTCTCTCTCTCTCCTCAGAGGCTTGGATTTGAAAAAAAAATGATGTACCTTGCCACTCCAGTGCTTTCGCTCAACACTCAAGTGAATGCACTAATACAGTGTGCAGACAGTCCATACTCGCAACGGTCATCATCCACCCTCACAAGATAGTGTGGTAGGTAAAAGGTGCCAAAAACAGAGGTGCTGCCTACTGTACATGGATGCACATGATGCCAGCAGTCCAGTCTCTGTCTGCACACATGCAAGGTGCCTACTATGAAAGCCACAAGAGGGGGAAGGGTTACCGTGCAAATGTCAGGATAGCAAGTGAATGATTGGAGAAAACTGGTGTTGGCCACCCCCCTACACTGACCCACCTATCAACTCCCCCCCCCACCACAGGACTGACCTCACAGACCTGGCTCTGACTCTCATTAAAAAAAAATTATGATGCATTGATTGACCCAGGCACTGCTTTCATTTTCATGCACACTACAGTTGACAGGCACCCCCCAGAACTCAGTGCCCTATGCACTAGTGTAGTTTGAGTTATGGTAAATCTGGCCCTGTATGTGTCACATACTGTACCCAGGAAGAAAAGTTACATAATGACATAGGGGGTATAGGGGGCCATAGACACCTCTAAGTAGTTGTTTACTTTGTGAAATATGGGGCAGGATTTTCCAGCCATGGCGCAGGACTTGCATCCCACCCTACACCACGGGACTTAGGTTCCACCGGTGTGCCAAACCACATTGCTGCAACTACACCCAATTTTCCATTTCCGGGCGTAGTTGTGACACTTTCCATGATTTATGGCAGCCTGCGCCACATAACTGGTGCAAGCTCCATGTCAGTGGCCCCGGGGGGTGGCACAGGCTAGACCACAGATTTGTGGTCTAAGGACCGACGGTTAGCGCAAGGAACAGAAAATCCCAATTGCTGACAAGAGAATGCCACAAGGTCCATGCACCATATGGTCGGTGCACCCGGGGTTTACGGCAGGTTTTACCACTTCAAAAATCCAATGTAATGGTCTCTACTAGCAGTTCATGCCTGTACAAGAGGAAGATGAGGATGTGCATGTTACCTTCAAGCACCTGCAGTCCACTCCAACCATTAAATTACTTTAGATTAATCGTCCTGAATCAGGCCTTTAGATCCTTTTTTGTTAGATCCCCTGAGAACTTTTTTGACTTGTTTATTTTCAATAGAAATCTAAATGAAAAATCAGCGGTGTGTGTTTTTAAATGGTGCCTACAAACAGAGATGTAACTGTAGTTTGTGAGGCCCTAGAAAGGACTTACTGGGGCTGTCAGCTGTGGCTGGAAGGGCTGGTCACTTCCCCATAGCCTCTCCCATCATTAGGACTGAAGTATATGGGGGAGGGAGGGCAATGTCTCCATGAAAACAGCCAGTGGGTATTTTCTCTCTCACTATCTCTTCCTGCACAGTAGTATCCCATCTCCATTCTGCCATTGTTTTTCTCTCTTGCAGCAGTACTGCACATTCAGTCACACCACAAAACATCTGCATGCCCCACATACAGGAGGAGTACATAAATGTTGCAATTGAGATATTAGTGGTACTCTCTCTCTCTCTCTCTGTTCTGTCATGATATTCCATGCGGTGTCCTGACAGGAGGAGGCCCCTTTGTTCCCCCTCGGGCCCCAAAAGGCTACGAAATTCTCCTGGCAGAGGATACATCGCTATAATGATTTACCAAAGCTAAGCTGAGGAACCCAGTGAAGACTGTACATGTTTTACTATGAAATGCGTTTTACTTGACATTTCACTAAAGATGTTTGTGAAAGTACTGAAAGGTAAATGAGCTGCGAAAATCATTGGTTACATGGCTTCAAGTTTATAACCACTGCAGGTGACACTAAGGTATGCCACTCCATTGTCTTTACCATCTAAAATGTTCAGTTACCTCGTGGAACTAGACAGTTTATTGCAGCCTGTCGGAGCAGGCCGACAAGTTTTGCTGTAATCTTGTAAACAACAGAAATCATTTCTAGTGGCACATAATTGAACAGCAAGGATTTACAGAGATGAATGCAATAATAAGGTTATAATTTCTAGAAGCAGCACTCCAGCTAATCATTGCTGTTTTTATGCTGCCATTTATTTTTCTTATGAGTGACATATGGACTTTGAATTGTTATAGGTATAACTTTTTGCAGTAATATGTGATAGTAAAACACAGATTTCAGATGACATGGAAATCATGATGTATCAGCTAAAATGCACAAAATATGACAGTTAAGGTAAATTTAATTCCATAAATTGAAAGTTTACTGCTGTTCTTAATTCTTTACCTAAGAATACACTTGCAAACCATGGCATTCTATTCTAACATTCTCTTCTGTTTTATATCATTTTCATATATTCCCACCTAACACTGTCACAAGTTGCAGCCAAAACTCCTTTTTTTTAAAACAAAAAAGTGACTTTTCTATTTTTTCCGAGTTCAAGTCATTTTAAAAGACTTGCACAGGCTAATTTGCCAGTGATTGTAAACTGTACTTTTATCAGCTCGTTAGCTTGTGCTAGTCATAAATAGAGGCACATTTGGTGGTGGGGGGGGAGACTAGTGGTCCATAGAGCTCCTCCCTGCCTCCCACTAGTACACTGTGACTACCCTTTTTAGTGTTTTCTTCAAAGTGCTTCCCTAGCCTGAGATTGAAGTTTATTATCCGCTGATTCCAAGTGCATTGGCAGTCTAGACAAAGTGTTCACCACTCCTTCTGTGAAGTAGTTTGTTCTTATGTTCCTCTGAACCTGCCTCCCTCCAGTGACATTCGCTGCCCCCCATGGTCCTTTCTTCCTTGTGTAGCTTGAAGAGCTGCACTTGTTTTGATGGTGTTATCCCTTTTGCATTTGAATGCTGAATAGGCCAAATCAGTTAGCCACATGGCCAATGGCCATTAAAAAACTGGTTTTACTACTAGATTTTGAAAGTTACTGGCCAATTGGCTACCTGCCCGCAAAGTGATTTTTGAGCTTTTAAAAATGATGGGCACTAAAAATTATTGATTTGGCTACCATATTTTGAAAGCTGATGGCCAAACTGACCACTCGCTCACAAACTGACATGTCCTACCTGCTTGAATGTAAGTTAGTAGGGCCTCTGAGGGAGGTCTCTTATGGTATAAGAGAATCTGAGCCTGAGGTTTGGGTTACAGGACCATGAAGCTGAGCAGTTCTGTCTGCCAAACCTAACACGAGGAGACTCTTATACAATAAGAAAGATCCTCAGTGGTCCTATTATCTTATTATAAATCACACAAGTTTAGCTCAAGTGATTTATAATATGTTTAGAGTATTATTTTTTTATTTTATTGTGCCATTCTCCCTTGACACCAAAGTGAAGTGCTCCCTCCTATCGCTCCCGCATGACATCTCACTGTACTCTGAATAAGAGATACAGGGGCTCTGCATGCTGATTGACTGGAATCATATTAATGATTTATAATACTTTGATCATGTCCTCTCTGGGTCTTAAAAAGTATTAAAAAGTAACATCGCCGGCCCACCGGCACAGCGGTAGAGTTACCGCTCACGGCGCCAGTGACCCGGGTTCAGGAACGGACTCGAGCAGCTGGAGGGCTGGCCCAGGGGGAGGAGGATCAAGTACCGAGAGGCTGCTCTCCTCCTCTGGGTGGGGTGGGATGCGGGTCCCACTGCAATACCACCACCTGGGTGACCATGGGTGGAGGTGCAGCGTAGACAGCATGTAGCAGGGAGGGAGGATGTCTGCCGGGAGCCGGAGTGTCAGCATGTTGCAACATGCGTTGCTCCTTGGCTCTCCTTGCACACGGACATCCTGAGGGTTGGGTGAAACAGCAGAAAAAAATACCCCACGGTGCTTCCTGTAGATGGAGCTTCAGGCCCCGATCCCAGGAACCCTGTCAGCTCAGGCGATGGATCCCAGACGAAACACAGACACTCAGGGCAGAGGAAGGAGGAGCCCCCACCTTGTACCTGCCTGGGGGTCAAACCAAGGCAGCGTGGTGGGATGACTGCACCTGAAGCTGGCAGACGAGCAGGGACGTAGAAGGCCATAGGAGACTCTTGAAGGTGAGGAAGCACTGTGGTGAGAAAGGGGGCATAGAACAAGAGAATATGAAAAAAAGGTAGCATCAACTTGTCTGGTAATAAATTTATTAAGTCACATCTCAGTTGTGGTATATTCTCTATAGGGAAGACTAAATGGGCCTACCAGCCTGTTTCTGCCAACAGTTCAATATTTCAATGAGTGAAACACTCTGGGGTGGCCCATTGACAATGTTGGAACTAACAGAAAGAGAAATTATGGTAAGTCTGATTGAATTTCTTCTTCTGTGTGTGTCCATGTTGTTATTGGACTAGTCATTTACTGCTAGGATTTTTTTTTGTTAGCTGTTTAACCAGGACTAGCACACTAAGCTGAAAGCTTTCTTACAGGTGTGACCTGGGAGCACAGGGAAATTAAGTGACTTGCTCAGGGTCACACAGTCTGCAAGTGGAAACTGTGGGATTCAAACCCAGGTCTGGTCTGCTGGATGTCACCAGATTTGCAGCTCAGAGCCTTAAACCACTGCACTATACTGCCTCCCTTTTTATAATTTATGTGATTTGATAAGCAGTATCCACAAAAAGAATCTGGATGGGAGAGAATGTTCCTTGAATTTTGCTGCCTGTCACTTTACTGCTGCTTGCATCACCTTATGAACAAAGGCTGCATCAGCGGAACTCAGACTATCCAGTATGTAATGTTTTGTAAATGTGTGCAAGGAAGACCAAATTCTGCTGGCCCAGTGGCATGGAGGGCTGAGGCATCACTGCCTCATCTCCTGCCATGCCGGTGACCCGTGTTCGCCTTGCGAGCAGGTCGCTGGGAGTTGGTCGGGGAAGGAGAGGATTGAGCATCTGGAAGACAGCTCTCCTCTCCCAGAGGAGGGTGGGGACACAGACTAGTGTTTGCCTGACTCCTAGCAGCGGCTGGGGGGGCTGGCATGCCAGGTCCCACAATGTGGGGGCCGTGGTAGAGCAGCTGTGCAATGCACAACATGCAGACATGCATGCTGGTGTCATTGGCTGCATTGCACACACTTGACTGCACAAGGAAAATGGAAAAAGGGCACCCACTGCAGCAAAGGATGAAGAATAGCCCCCTCACAGCACCGCCCCAAGAGGACACCTCCCAGCTGGATCTGTGCTGGTGGGTCAAGTAGCTCCCCAACCCCTACCATGAAGGGTAAGTCGTGGGGGCATTAGGGAGGAGATCTGATGCTCAGGGACGGCACAGTGGGACATCAGAATGCTAGCCAGTGGTGAAAATGTAACTAAAAAGCAAAACAAAAGGAAGACCAAATTTCTGTCTTATACGAGTCAGAAATGGAGGTGTTTGCCCTCTCTGCTTAAGAGGCTGACTTAGACATTGTGAAATGTGTTTTGATCAAAGTCGGTGGTGACAGCTTCACCAACAATATATGCATTTGCTAAAAGTGTTCCGACCCATCTAGCCAAGGTTACCTTTGAAGCCTTTTAGCCCTTTTGTGCCACTCCAAATGACACAAAAAGACTATCAGATTTTGGAAGGGATGGTGTCTGCATGAGGTATGTTCTAATTGTTCTGCTAATGCCTAGCTTGTGTAATTGCCTTTCTTTGGTGCGTCCAGGCTTTGTCCAAAAGGGAGACGTACGTCCTGGTTAATATAAAACTCAATGGGGACCTTATGAAGGAAATAAAGAACTGTTTATAACACTACCTTATCCTGCTGGAGTATCACATATGGTTCCTTGCAGGAAAATGCCTACAACTTTTCTATTCATCTAGCGGAGCAAATTGTTTTTTGAAAACATGTCTTGAAGGACAGAATGTCCTCTAAAACTTGGTAGAGAGGCTCAAATAGAGGATCATAGAATATACTGAGAACAGCATTAAGATCCCAAAGTGGAATTGGAGATCTGTATGTTGGCTTTATTCTACTAAGAACTTTAAACAATTGCCTAATATCAGATTGAGAACCTAGGGGATGACCCTCATAAGGACTGAGTACTGCACACAAAACTGAGACCTGCACCCACAGATTACTGAGAGCCAGACCTTTGTCTGCCTTGTCATGAAGAAATTCCAAAATCAGAGGCACAGATGCTTTCCTAGGCTAAAAACCTGACTGAGTGGCCCAGTAGGCAAAGGTTAGTCACACTGTCATAATCCACGGAAGTATAATGTTTCCATGAAGACAGTAAGGTATCAACCACTCTCTCAGAATATCCTCATCTGAGAAACATCATCCTTGCAGGAACCAAGTTGCTAGAGGAAGCTAAGATGGATTAGGATGATACAGAGGACCTTGAAACAGAATTTAATGCTAATGAAGCTAGAAGGGTGTCTGGGCTGCCAGACCTATTAGGTCTGGTCTTCATGGCCACTCAGGAGGCATTAGAATGAACCAACTGTGTGAGTGACACATTTTTTTCTTAGAACCACAGGGAGTAATGGAAACAAAGGGAACAGCTACACCTTGCTGAATATCCACAGCTGAGACAGAGCATCTGTTCTTTTCACTACTGAACACCTGTACCAGATGTAAATGTCACCACCAGTGCGTTGCTCCATGAGGCAAAAAAGGCCTCTCTCTGATTCTTTAAGTCTGCAACAAATACTTTGAATAGCTTTTAGTTCATAGTCCAGTCTCCTTCCTAGATAAACATACTGGTGGCTAAGCCAATCCACTGGACAGTGGAGTTGTCCCACCAGATGGACGAATAAAAGGACCTGAAGATTGGCTTCTGCCCACTAATGAAGTGAATATGCTTCTGTCAGCATCATCTCAGTTATTGTACTGTCTTTCTTTTCTATGTGACAGTCACTGCATTGCTGGACTTGGACTTTGATTTTTGGAAAATGTTGTCACTGAAGGGTGTCAGTGTCAGAAAACCTGCTCTGGTCTCCAGAACATTAATTTGAAGGCTTTGCTCCCCCAGTGACCAAACATCTTAGACTGGAACCTGGTCTGGTACTCCACCCCAGCCCATCAGGAGGCATTACTGGTCACAACAAGCTGTTTAGATGGAGCTAAGGGAGACCACATTCAGAGATTATGAGGGTTCTCCCACCACTGCAAGAACTAATGCATTGTCATTTGCAGACAGATCAGCACTTGATATTGTTCTGAGGCTGGTGTTGAAAGAGATAGGAAGAAGATATGAAGAGGTCTGAAGTGAAATCTGGCTCAAGGGATCAGTTCACTATACAACTATGTTCCTCTAGGATCTGGAAAGTACTGTAGACTGAATGGAGGGCCGACTGTGACTGTTCAAAATCTGCTTACTATAGATCAGAATATCACCTAGGTTAAGATACCCTAAACATGGTAACCCTATCAGAAAAAGAGCCACCATGACAATTAAGAGCCTCACACATAATCAATCAATCAATCAAAATCTTTATTTATCCAGACAGGCACCGTTGAGCAGGGTTCATCTGCAAGATGGACCTGGTCAGACTACTCTCAGGGCAGAGGCAAGCCTTAAGGGGACAGTGGCATTTCTGGCGAGGCCACCAAATTGTAATCTTCAGATAAGCATCTGATAGGTCTATTGAGGCTAGAAAATCACCAGCTGAATTGCAGCAATGATTGACCTCTGATGTTCTATCCTGAACCTGTGGATTCTCACAAACTGATTTTGAATGGATCAATCCAGAATTAGACAGTATCTTGTCCATATGCTGAGCAGAGTTGAGAAGCTGGTCACTGCATCCTACCAACTCCTTCAGTACTGTATGTGCTGTACACCAGCCAGCTTACCCCAACCTTACTATCACTGAGGTCCTTATCGCTATGTTTTGGAGTGGAGGAAGATGACTGATGCAGCCCACACTGACCATCAGTCAGATAGGTCTTCATTTGGCTAGTAACAGGCCTGTTTCTGCCCTATCTCCCAACTCATCACTTGACATCAAGTGGACAAACTCTCCATGATGTACAACTGCCATTGGTTGCTTGTGATACACCCATCTGCTTCTAATCTAACTCTGTAGGAGTGCTAAATATAGGAAGAGAATAGTGTTGATGTATACCCTACTTTTGAGAGAATGAGAGAATCATATTGGGATCCTGATCCTCCCTTCATCAGCCTTTTGTGACCTCCTGGGTCTGACATGGCATGCCATATCCCATAAAATCAGCCTGTGCTAAAACGTACAACTCGTACAATATCAAGAAGGTACGCCTTCCAATGGCAGCTCCATAGGGATGGGTACACTGTGTGATATAACAATTTGTTCATATCATGTACATATATGGAACCCTGTCTGGTTACAAAGAGAACATTTTGAGGTTCATAACATTAAGTAATCTCATTTGTGTTGCTGACAGAATTACTGTAGCACATGTATGGCTATCCAGAGTTTTTATTATCAAGCTGTTACTCACAAAAATGTAATGTGGCAGTCAGGTAGGAGATGTATTGCTCATCCTGTTTGTGGCAATGCAGTTGTATCTGCATCTCCAAGGGCATATCCTGATAGATGATGTTTCAAGTGTAAATGTAGAATTCTGTTATTCTCAGCAGCTTTTTGCATAGCAATAAGACTGGGCAGAGAGAAGGTTATGGGGGAGTGATAAGAGTACACTATTATATGCCTCCAAGCTGTTCTGTAGGAAACATAAGCCCATAACAATTATGCCCTTTGTTTGAGAAATAATATAGAGTATAATTACAGTGATGCACTTAAAATTACCTGCTCTTTATAATGTGTTTTGTAAATTACTTTGGCAAGTGACTTGTAACAATTTAGGTAAATGTTAAAGACAGAGCAATTAAGCAGCCAAATAACCATAAGACAGCTTTTCATTAGCTGATTTAATTTTTAACTCTAGAATGATAGGACCGTGCTATGAATAACATGGCATGCAGTGCTTGTATCATTTCACTGTTTTCAGTAATATTTGTATTACGTTATTGCCTGATATGACCAATTTGTTGCAGCTGGTGATTTTCATTGCAATTTAAATCTCCTATCTGTTTAAAACATAACAATAAGTTGGAAGATCAATAATGCATATTTTAAGAGCAACTGATGCCTCTAAGAAAACCTTGAGAAATATAATATTTGGACAAAACATAGCTTACAATTTAACTATATTCAGTAATAATCTTCAAAAAGTTCTTTTGCATTAAGGATATTTGAATGAAAACTGGGTCCTGGAGCTGTAGAGTTCATTTGCTCCTGCTGGTCAGTCCCCAGTTCAAGTTATAATCCTCAGTGTGACATCACAATCTCCTACCAAAGAAATTATCATAATGTCATAAGCAAAGAATGTGACTTCAGTGGGGAAAAAGCAGCCATGACTAAGGATGTTGTCTGGGGACATGAGTTCTGTTTACATGCAAATATGTTTAGTAAGGAAGAAAAAGAGACAAAAATGACATGAAATATTAACTGAGCTGAGTCGAAATTTCATGTTTTGAGAAGTTTTCCCAACAGCGTCAGCAGCTCTTTAATTTAACAAGTAAGAAGAACGTGTAAGGGAGGGTGTGCAGAGATTTCCATTTTTTTGTAACACTAAATGAAGCAGCTGCTTGAATGGCAGAAGATGAACACAAAGGGCCTTCAGTCTTTTTTGTCTAGCATGTCTACCATATGTTTAAATAATTATGGCAGGCTTGTTTAAATAATTACAGTATGCTTTTGCTCTGGAATAAGAAAGGAAGAATATAATTACAGTTTTATTTTACACATGTAAGAACTTTAAACCTAATAAACAAAATAATCCTGTTTATTAAGCTGTTACATATTATTTTGCTTCATGTTCTTACATGAACCACTGCCTTTACACACATTTGCATCGCACACATACACACATGCATGTGTTGATGTGAATACACACGCACATATACTCCTCAATGGTGTAGCATATGATACACTTCTGGTCAAAGTACACTATTGTGTTATTACATGAGGCATACAGAAAGTGACTTGCTAACTGACCCAAGGGTAGGAAACAAAGGGTGATGGCAGATGAGTAATACTCCAGGTGGAGAGGGGTATTCAGTGGTGTCATTTTTGGATTGGTTTTGAGGCTACTACTAATGGATAACAACTTTTATTAACCTTTGCAGGTGTTTACTGTCAACAAGTAGTACTTTTCCTATGGTGAAGTTCCTTAATAATCCTTTTATGCAGACTGCCCTCCAAACATTGACGGGGTTAAGTCAGCCTTGGGGGTGCTTGAGCATCCCAGCACCCATGGAGTCAGCTTCTCTGCTACTGTTGTTTGACATTTTTGTCAATGATCTTGAAGCTGGGGTCTCTAAACAGACTATGTAGGCTTGCGGATGACATTTACTTAGGTAGGATTGCAAACTCCCTTGAGGATGTGGACAAGCATTAGGAAAACCTGAATAAGCTGAGTGATTGCACAAACCTCCATACCCTCATATTTGGTGTAGACAAATGCAAGGTGTTTGCTTGGGAAGAAAACACAGAGACAGGACTTACATACCATGGCAGTCTCCTCTTGCTGCTGTGGAGGAAGAAAAAGGACCTGGGAGGTCATAAAAGACGAGGGATAAAATATGACAAGCAGTGTGCAGCAGCTGTCAAAAGGTCTGGCAGAATGCTGGGGTACTTCAGTGGGGTGGTGACCAGCAGGGCTGATGAACTTTTCATGCCTGTTAGCAAAGCCCTGGTAAGACCCCACCTGGAGTACTGTGTGCCGTTCTGGGCTCTTCAAACTAAAACATTGAAGCTGTTGGGAGGGTGTAAAGCTGAGCCACCAAAATGGTCAGGGGTATGGAGGAAAAAAGCAATGAGGAGAGGCTTCCAGCCCTTAAAGGGACACTACCAGCTCTCTTTGCATCATATTGTTTCTAGCTGAAAGCCCACATTTTGCCAGCCCAGTAGTGTAGAGGGCTTTGCCTTGGCATGGGGGGCTAAGGCATCAAACATTTTACATTCTGCCATACTAGCAACCCATGTTTGGGACTGAGCATGGGTTGCCAGGGTTCGGGGGGTGGGAGAGGATTGAGTGTCCTTAGGACAACCCTTACTGTCCCAGGGAAGGGTGGCAGCTGTATTATTCCTTGGTTGTCATTTGGTGGCGGCCCAGTGGCAGTGCAGGCAATGAGAGGATCGAAGGGTGGTGTTACAAATCTGCAGGATGTGTGCACCTCCACTCACATATTTCTGATATGAAGCAATGTCAGGAGATTGGAAAAAAAATGGAAAAGGGATCCCAGGCTAGGATGAAGCCCTGCACTCCTCCCCTGACTTGCACCACCTGGATAACTGGAGCTGAACTGGACTTTAGTACTGGGGGAAGACAGCCCTCCCCTCTCCACCCTGCCACAGGGGCAAGCAATTGGGAAACAAGCTCCAAAGTGAGTCCAAGGGAGGTTAGTGCTAGTCGGGGGGGGGGGGACAGGAGCTGAAGAGATAGCCAAAGGCATAAAAAGCTGTACAGAAAAAAAACATACATTTTATGATTGCTTACCTTCTCCAAAATTCATTAATGTTGCTGGTTGTGTTATCTTCTTCCTTTCTTAGTAAAACTGAAAGACATGGTATTTTACCCAACTTTGTCATTATGGACACCCCCCAAATCATGCAGCCTCTCATGATGCAATAGTCTCCTCTCTTTCCACTACATCGTGAGTGGCTAGACTGTGTGGGGGTGGTCTCAAGTCCAGGGAAGGTGCTGATCAAGGAATGCAAGCAAACATGTTTTTGTTTGGTGACACCATTGTGGTGGTTATTCAACTTTTAACTTTTAAAGAGAAAAAAAGGGAATCAGAATCAAATCAGCAATCTTTACATAATGTGAGCAATTATAGAATAAATTTTTACAGCTGCAGTGGGTGTAGCTCTGCAGATAGCTTGCTACGACAGTAGATAAAGGGAGCTCTCCAGATAATCAATGGACTAGATAAAATTAGAGGTTTGTAGAATCACTGCACTAATCAAAGCAAGTAATTTGCTGTGTTCATTTGAGTTGAGCAGTCTTAAAAGCACTATTTTGTTCAGTGTGGATAGAATTCTCTTTCAAAAACGTTTCTTAGCTCATAAAGATGTCAGCCTAAAAAGCAGCTGACACCTTTGGGAAAACTTTGGAAAACACAACAGCTGGACACAGTTCAGCTTGTATTTCACATATCTTCTACGGATTTTTGCTCTTCATTAATTATTACTGATGACTTTCCCACAAAACAAGATCATTATCCCTTACAGTTCATCTGCCTCTATAACTTACTCCCTATGTGAAATTGGAATGCTCTGTTGTGAAATCACAGTCTGTTGCTATGAGAATTACTCTGATGTCATAAGCAGAGCACTATGACTTCAGTTCAGGCTCAAAATATTTAATTCCATCAACTTTTACGTCATTACAGAAGTTTACATAAAATTAAAAATAGAATCACAATTTAAAAATATTTGACATACATCCAGATTATAACAGATAAATGGTAGTATTCATTACCAAGGCCACTGTTTTTCATTTTTTAACGGAAAATCCGGTAAAATTCAGGAATTAGGGCTGCCTGAAAACTGGTAAAAATGAAGATTTCATGGAATCTGGCATTTTCTATCCGATCAGTAAATCTATAAAAAAGTGTGTTTTTCTTTTAATTCCTTCCTGTACTATTTTCAGTTTGCTTTATTTAATGCTCTGTATATTAGGCCTTCTTTAATTCTGATTATTTATGCACATACTAAAAAAATGATAACAGAATCCCGGTAAAATCCGGAAATTGGAGTAAGAATCACCGGTGAAATTCCGGAATCTTAAGTCTTGAAAACAGAATTTAATTGTTTTAATCACCGTAAATCAGTGGCCTTGTTCATTACATATTGCATCATGCTCTAATTCTTTGTTACTTATAACTTTTATCAAGTCTACATCCTTCTGTTATTACATCTATTAAAAACTTCAATGATTTTAAAATTTATGTTGTTCAATATGTTACAGTCTTCGTTCATCTTAATCTGAAAATTTAGCTGACATTTCTCCTGGGATTCATCAAATTGAAAATCCATTTCATATACTGCATCATATCCTGAGTAATTAAATCCATTTGTGGGTTTATCAACATATGTAATGTATCTTCTTTTGATAATGTTTATATTTGAACATACTGTGCAATATACTTATTCCTCAAATTTTGGTATTTGGGACAATAAATTAAAATGTGTGGCAAGGTTTCAAGTTCATTTGAACCGCATTCACAGTATATGATTACATGACATCAGTTTGGGAAGAAACAATAGGAGCTGATGAACTTTCAGGGAACAGCTATCCTGTTTTCATGCATATGACCTCTGTAATAAACAATGGGGACAACAAATACAGAGTTAATAATAAATATAAGCTGCTTTGTGTCCAAATATTATGTTTTTTTAAAGTTCTTCTTCAGGTGTCAGTGGCTCTTTAATCAGCCTTTCAACTGTAATTGAGATTGATATCTCCCTCTCTTTCTAACTTTTTCCTCTTGCATGTGTTGCACTGAGATGCACGAAATAGGTGATTTCATAGCAAGGAGGCCTTCCAACCCCCCCCCCAAAAAAAAAACCAGTTTAATTCTATACATGAATGCCACAGTTTTAGAGAAATAGTTAGCTGGGTAGCACAGCACTACAGATAAGATGTAGCAGTGATAAGGTCAAAAGCCACAAAAGGAATGCTATGCAGATATACAAGGTCATAAAACATCCAATGTTGAAGTCTTACTTTAAAGACTAGATAAATTGAAAGACATGCTGCAATTGCATTTTCAATGCTGCCACTGTGTAGACATGCTTTGTCTGTAACTATGTATTCATTTGTCAATATTAATTGTGACTATTCAAGCTTGCACTATTTAAACGTGTTCTGTCTATAACATTGTGTTGCACTGAAAACGTAATATCTGATCTATACGGTTTTCTCTCTTATCATCTAATTGCAACTCTGCTATGCATTTCTTTCATCTTATCATCAAGATACAGTCTACACAAAACTTTTTTTATTACACCTGCACTAATCCTGTACTTCTTTGCATTGAATCCCAGCTGCCATTCTTCAGACCATTTCACCATTTTTTAAGGTCTTACCACCTTCTTTCAACCCCCCTGGCATGTTCACCCTATTGCATACCTTTGTATTGTCTGTGAAGAGGCATACCTTCACCTCCAGTCCCTCTGTAATGTCCCCAATAAAGTCCAGACAGGCCACATCCTCCGCACCTCTCAGGTCATCTACCTTAGTTACCCAGTTATGCCATAGATTAGTGCAATGAGTTAGTGCAAAGCACAGTGCTTATCATAAATACAGCAAAAGTTAGGGTTAGATGCATAATTAAATAAATGCCATATAAGGCAGTGTATGTGTGTTAGTGTGTGTGTGTGTGTGAGAGAGAGAGAGAGAGAGAGAGAGAATGCTCTGTGTGTGTAGACATTGCACTGCTATGCTATACTGGTATGTATATATATATATATATATATATATATGTATATATATATATATATATATATATATATATATATATACACACACACACACACATGCTTATTTGTCAGTGTCGTGTCACAGCAACAGTTAGAAAGTGCAGTTAGGTGACTCAGTGGTTAGTACAAAAATTGTTAGTCTACATTCCCCCACTAGCTAGATCAGTTTCAGCGTTATGCATGTCATTGCTGATTTAAATGAGGTGTCTAGTGGCAACCCTTCCACTGTATGATGTCCCTTGGAGCCTGAAAAAAAGAAAATGGTCCCTTGATGTCTTTTTTTTTTAATCTGTAAACATGTGTATAGACAGTGCACTAATATGTTACACTGGAATATATATGTATGTATGTGTATATCTATTAGTCACAACAATTAGAAAAGTACAGTGAGGTGGCTCAGTGGTTAATGCAAAAATTGCTAGTTTACACATTTCTTACTCCCCACATTACCATTATTTTGCAGCCATATTGGCTCTTGTTAGAGTTTGATGCCTGCGGGGGTTGACAGTATGCCATTAACATATTCACACTGGAAACAAATTCTGGCCAGAGCTGATAGGGTTACAGCTGAGGAATTTGGGGTAAAAATATTGTAAATTACCAAAGTTACAAGTGTGCATTTGCAAAATGTAACATAGGCTCATAAATGTGTTGGTTTGCAATATTTTGACACCTAAATTTCAACATAGCCTTGTTATGACCCTGCCTCATGAAGACAGGCAGACAAAATGTTCAACTCTTGGATTTAAAGGTGTTTTTGCACAGGGACCGCAAAATCAGTTTTTGGGAGGCAAAACACATTTTGGGCAGGAGTTGAAAAATGACAGCTATCACATTTATGAGGTGCTGTAAAGAAATGGCTATGTGGAAAATTAGGGATAAAAATATTGAATATTATCGAAATTACGAGCCTGCATTCACAAAAATCAACATAGGCTCATAACCTTTTTGTTTTGTAATGTTTTTACATCAAATTTGCAAAATAGCCTTCTTGTGACCCCACCTCATTAACAAGGGCAGAGAAAAGTTTCAACCCCTGGCCAAAAGGTGATTTTGTGCAGGGACTGCAAAATCATCTTTTGGGATGTAAAAAAACATATTGGCCAGGATTTGAAAAATGACAGTTATCACATTCATGAGGTGCTGTAAAGATATGCGCTCCGAGCTCCAGGAGGTCGCGAGGGCCTGTCTAAGCCAGGGACTCTCCCCCAAACACGCCGCAAGGAGCGTCACGCTCCACCAGCAGAGAGGGCTTGAATCCAACTCCTCAGAGGCTCTCCCAGCCCCACCGATGCCGGATCCCTGCCTGCAAACGCATCAAGGTAGCTGAACTCTCTGCACACAGGGAACAGATCTGTGTTGCCTTTTCACGCCTTTAATTTGAAAGTCAGACATCATCAATTTGTGACTCCACAACAGTGATGATAGGTTTTAACGCTATATTTTAACTGGTTTTGCTGAAATATCACTGCATTCTGTTGTTGCCTTAATTAACTTAGCTGCAGGATCTTTTTACTATGTTAAATTAGTTAGTAAAGCAAATCAGTTCTGACTTATTCCTTTGTCTGTTCCCAGCCAGCCTGCACACAGCTTACCTTGCCCACTGTAATGATTAGAGAAAAAAAAAAACTTAAACAAAGGAAACGCTTAACCCCTCCACGATCTGCTTGCAAGTGTAATTAAACTGCCTACCTTTCACTCCTCAGGCAGTACCTGCAGGCAGAAGCGGAGCACCAGGGCTCTCCCCCAACCCCTGAAAGGAGATCTGAGCTCCAGGAGGTCGTGAAGGCCTGTCTAAGCCAGGGACTCTCCCCCAAACATGCCACAAGGAGCGTCGCACTCCACCAGCAGAGAGGGCTTGAATCCAACTCCTCTGAGGCTCTCCCAGCCCCACCAATGCCGGATCCCTGCCTGAAAATGCATCAAGGTAGCTGAACTCTCTGCACACAGGGAACAGATCTGTGTTCGGCCCCGCAGTCGCTGCACGACTGCTCCCGCCCGCCCCCCAATACCCTCCCACCCTTGGCTGGTGTTACTTTTATAGCATTAAACCTCGCAATATTTTGCTCTATCGCATTTTTTTCTATCAGCCTACTTCTCCATTAGCTCCTTATACTCATCGGGCACTAGAGGGAGCCTGATTATTAACTGAGTACTTCTACTCTCTCCCCAAAGATTGAAGTCTTTTGACCTGCCAGCCAGGTTGCATTCATTGCTGGAGCTTAAAACTTGGGCTGCACGTCATTGATTGGCAACTGACCTGTTCTCTCTACCCTTTCCTCCTACAGAATGCCCCTCTCACCCCTGTTGGTTCTCCTAATGGGGTCACTTTGTCTCCTGATTCTCTCTGTGCTCACATGTCCTAACACTCCTACCTCAACTATCACTGCTCACTCACAAGATGCCTTTTACTTCTCCAACATTCTAGCTGCAGCCGCTCCCCGTCTCTTCCCCCAACTACTCTTATCAGTAAGCGGATGTGGCCACTTGCCAGGTACCTCAATCGGAAATTGAAGCTCTCCATTAGAATTAAAGGCAGGCTCTGCTGTACCATTTTGATCTGGATCTTTCTGCAGTCACTCATGCTAGCCGAGGACATAGAGGTCAATCCGGGTCTGCCTCATGTTCCCTTCCAATCTCTGCCACCCCCGGGTACCTCTCTTCCTAAATCCTGCAGTCTGACTCTTGCTCACATTAACACCAGGAGCCTACTAGCCAACCTCCCTGACCTTCAGGTCTGGGTGAGTACAAATGGCCCTGACATCTTTGCCTGCACCGAAACCTGGCTAAAGCCTGCTGTCATCGACTCTCAGTGTTCCTTCCCGGGATACAACATGCTACGTACTGACTGACCTGGGGCAAAAAGGGGTGGTGGCCTTGCCCTCTACTATAAGAAGCACCTTAACATCACCCTCCTTAGGGACCCCACCCCATCTAATTGTGAAATCCTTCATTCCCTCCTTCTTCTGGGGAGTCAAAAACTACATATTTTTGTATATATGTCCCTCCTAAAATGCCAGACTAGGTCTGTCTGAATCTTGGAAAACCTAACAACAGGCAAAATGACATTATCTGCCTTGGGGACTTTAACCTTGACTGGTCCGAGAACAGTTCAGCCAACCTATCCTCCATGATTAGTAAGGCAAATCTATCCCAGATCATACAGGTACCCACCAGAGTCTCACAGGGTGGCGCCTGTGCCACCCTAATTGAGTGGATACTCACAAACAGAAAGGAATACGTTACTTCGACGGGAGTGCTCCCTGACACCATTAGTGATCACTATCCTGTTTACTGCATCTGGAACACCGTCATCCCCTCCTTCCCTCCTAAAATAGTCACATTTCCTAACCTTTCCCATCTAAATGCTGATGCTTCATAAATGACCTCAGTCTGACTGACTGGTCTCCTCTCTACCAATCTGAGGACATTAACTTCACTACTGACCATTTCAACTCTGTCCTCATAGCATTACAAAACTTACATATCCCAGTCACCACATGCCGGGTGGCAGGGATAGTAACCAAGTGGCTAACGCGTCCCTTGCTTCAACTCCTAAAAAGTAGAGACAAGCTCTGGGCAGTGTGGAAGGTATCCCATCTTCGCACTGACTATGAAGCCTATCGAGCCTCGAGGAATAAATGCAAAAGGGAAATTCGCCTTGCCAAAAGTACCTACTACAAGAACCTCCTTAAATCCTCTTCCAAGCACCCGCATAAGTACTGGGCCCAAATAAAGGAAATTCTTGGCAATGAAAAGCATCAGTCCCCAACAGACATGAACATTCAAGGCATACACTGCAATAACCCAAGTACTATTGCCAACGCCTTCAATTCCCTCTTCTCAACACTTCCAGGTGCATCCCAGACTAATCTGCCTCAAGATTACCTTCATCATGACCCTTCCTCATCTCACACTCCACCTACCCTTGTGCTGGCTCCAACATCTTACCGAGAAGTACGCAAGCTGCTTAACTCACTCCCGGCAACTGGGGGCAAGGGGCCGGATGGTGTCCTTCCTGGTATCCTCAAGCAGTTTGCACCATGGCTGACCCTGCCTGTCATGTGGCTTTTCAACCTCTCGATCCGTACGTCCACTGTTCCATCTATCTGGAAAACAGCCAGAACCATCCCGATTTACAAAAAGGGTGATGTCAAACTTATGACAAACTACCGACCAATTTCCCTTCTACCTACTCTCAGTAAGCTCCTCGAGAAAATAGTCCATCGCCAACTTGCTGAACACATTGCCAAGTTTAATCTCCAAACCCCCTCCCAACACGGGTTTAGACCAGGCCGCAGCACCACTTCGGCTCTGATTCAACTTACCAGTGACATAAAATGCAATATGGACCATGGACTTCTCACCGGAGCCGTCTTCATTGACCTGTCCAAAGCGTTTGACATGGTTCATCACCCACTCATGCTAAAGAAGCTCCAAACTATTGGTACATCAGACCCGACTCTTTCCTGGTTCCTCAGCTACCTGGGCAATTGCACTCAGGCGGTAGCTTTCCACAAGACTCTCTCCTCCCACATAACCATCTCACGTGGAGTCCCACAGGGGCCCACACTTGGTCCTCTCCTCTTTTCCCTCTTCCTAAATGACATCCTGTTCTCTCCCAACACAGCTGCACCCTTATGTACGCTGATGACCTAGTACTCTACTCCGGATCCAAATCAATAGATATCATCAACTCCACGCTCTCGAATGACTTTCAGGTTCTTCAACGCTGGCTCTCGAACAACCATCAAAACCTTAACCAGGATAAAACTTGTGCTATGTTGTTTGGATCTACAAAAAAACTACCTTCAACCACCCCAGACTCTCAGTTCTCTGTCTTGATGGCTCCCCCATCACCAACACGGCGTCCTTCAAATACCTGGGGGTCACACTTGATCCCTCCCTCGACCTGTCTTTACACATCAGCACGGTCTGCCGAGCTGTCAGTGCAAAAATTGGTGGCACCTATCGTGTACGCCACTCCCTCACTCCCTTGGCCAGACTCGCAGTGGCTAGGGGAATTCTCTTACCCCAGCTTCAATATGCCCTTCCCATTATCTATTCTGCCAACTCCTCTGTACTTAGTAAATGGGATACAGTATATAACAACATCTGCAGATTCACCTTAACTGCCCCTCGCCTCACTCATCACTGCCTCCTCTACTCTAGATTAAACTGGCTATCACCCAAGGATCTAAGGGCCTACTCACTGGGATGCTTTATTGACTCGCTGACTAGACCTCCTAGCCCTGACAAACTGGCTAACCTGCTGACTCGCCTCCACACCCGGATCCCTCAGATCCCTCCACTGTCCCTATGCCTCTACCAGACTTTGCACTACAAAATGGGCGAACAGGCATTCTCTCACTTTGCTCCTAAGTTCTGGAACTCTCTCCCTACACATTAAAACTCTGCCTCCCACCGGAATTTAAAAGCTCTCTGTTCTCTCACCTGCATGACAGGGGTCACTGCAAGTACTTGTAACCTATTTCACCCTATTGCTGGCCTGTGGCATGGACTCAAGCCTAGTCTTGTTCTGCATGTAACCCATTATGTTTGTATTTGAAGGAGATTATTGCTTACTGCTCTAATAACCTACGTTGCTGTTACTTCTCCTGCTGTCCTATGTGTACCTTATTGTCATGTTGTGCTACTGTAAAATGTATACATTGTCCTGTACTCTCCTGGGTCATGCCTGAAAATAGGCAGGTTTGTTGCCTAGCACACTTACCCGGTTACCAAAAGCTAATAAATAAATATTGTATATTTGGAGAAAAAATATTGGAAATGACCAAAATTATGAGCCTGTGTTCCCAAAATTCTACGTGGGCTCATAACTTGGTTGTTTTTTAAATATTTTGCACCAAATTTTTAACATGGTCTTCTTATGACCTCACCTCATGAACAAGGGCAGAGAAAATTTTCAACTGGTGTCTGAAAGGTGATTTCATGCAGGGACTATGAAATCATCTCTCAGGGCAGATCTGCCTAATAACAGTGACATTGTTCATGAGGTGGGGTCCCAAAGAAGGCATGTTGACAATTTGGGCTAAAAATATGTAAAAGTTCCCAAGTTATGGCACTAAGTTCAAAACTCCATTGAAATACATTGAACTGCATACCTGTGTCTTCAGTTCACAGTCCGGCTTTGAAGAGTGAAGACATGTCTGCAGTCCAGAGAGGATTACAGCATTGAACCCCCAATGGGTAAGTAACAGCTAGGGGGTGCAGGGTGGTGGATACTCAGTGGGAGGGTCAGGTGGGGGTAAGAAATGACTGCACCAAAAATGCCACTAAAAAAACCACCAACAGTTTAATCTGGTTCAATTTCAGTTGGTTACCATCTTTATGCCTCCCAGTCACCCTTGAAAAAGGGACTTCTAGTCTCAGTGGACCTACCAGGTCAACAAAATTCAATAAATAAATTCAATAAATAAAAAAACACTGATTGACATTTTTTTTTTTACAGGTGTAAAAAAATTAAAGAGACCAACAATCCCTGATCACGACACCAGGGGATTGGGCACCCCCCAGTGCCATAGTTATGTGGGGGAAGACATCAATGGACCGTTTTTTTACAGGTGAAAAAAAAATAACAAAAAACAAAAAAAAAGACAGACGATCCCCTGATTGTGACATTGAGGGAGTGGACACCCCCAGTTTCATTTCTATGTTTCTGGGGGAGTGGCACATTCTGGGGGCCAATCGTGACACTGGGGGATTCAGCAACCCAGTGTAATTTCTATGTTTCTGGGGGTGCGTGGGGTAGTAAATTCTGGGGGCTGATCACAACACTGGAGGATTGGGCACCCCACTGTCATTTCAATGTTTCTGGGGGTGCTGTGAGGGAGGGTCAGGTCAGCAGAATTTCTGTAATATAACAAAAAAATATATAAATAAATGTCAACGGCCATAGCAGAACATGGCCCACTCCACCATGACCAAGATGCCCGCTGCATGCTACTGCACATGTGTGACTGCTAACGCATGCACAGTACAGTGCGGTGGCCATCTTAGACATGACAGAGTGTGCTGTGTTCCACTATGACTGCCGAGACTTTGAAATAGTGCAGCGCTGTGGTCAGTAAAGACAACATGGGCGGACTGCTTCACACATGAGGAGGCGACTGTGACACAATCCAACATGTTGTTCATTCAGAAGGAATGCAGAGTCCTTTTACTCAGTGATTGCAAAAGGATTACAGGGCTTCACCCACTGCAGCCCTAAAAAGGAAGCTGAGAGAGAGAACTTGATCCCAGTTTTCCGCATACTCTGGGGTATTGACAGGAGTGAGTAAACAGAGATGTTTGATCTGATGTCCTTCAGCAGGACACAGGGACTCAGCCCTGAACCTCAGAGGTGATAAATTCCTGAGTAATGTTAGGACACACTTTTGCAGTGCAGGGCAGGCGTTCCCCTAATATCAGCACTCTCTATGCAACCACTGCTGTGTCCTTTACTTTGTGTGACAAGACAGAGCTGATATTATGGTACTGCCAACCCTGTGTTACATGATCATTCAAAACCAGAAGGCAACATCATCACTGATTCATCAAGGTTTTGGAGATTTTGAACCCTAATTTTACATTTCTGAACTTTGTATGCTTTGCATTTTTAACCCTAATTGATGGCAATGTAGTTTCCTGCAATTATTTTCCTTCTGTTTTGGAAAAGGTATCTAAAAGCAGCTTCACATTAGTGTTTGGTGTGCTAGATTTCAGGACTGCTTCCTGAGTGGACCTTGGGCTAGTTGGAAAGCAGCAGAAGAGTGACATGCACTGCATGAGCCCTGTAGCTTCTTTTGTAAGTGGCCCTGACACCCATGAAGCAGCTGCAAACAATGCTTACTACACCAGACCTGTAGCTTGCTTTATGAATGGCCCTGCAGACCACCCATGAAACAGCTGTATAATGATTATTACTGCACATGACATGTAGCTTGCTTCATGAGTGACAGCAGCAGCACTGTGATCCTCACTGCACCAGACCTTTTGCTTCGGAACTAGTCCTACCACTCAGGAAGAAGCTACATACCAATGATCATTGCACTAGACCTGCAGCTTGCTTTGCGAGTGACCCCTGATAAAAAACAAACTAACTGAAAAAAAAGTTCTTGTATATGCCCCGTGTGCATTATGTGGGACATATTGTTTCTGGGGGTCATTTTTTCTGACACCTATAAATTATTTAGCTTTTTAATACTTTTTTTTTACTAAATTTGAGAGTTGTGGTTCTTACCACTCCCACACCCCTTTATGAACACCCACTTGGATTTTTCCAAATTGTCCCTAAGTATAGTTTTGGACAGTTTTGTTTTCTCTTAAAGAGCAACTGACACGTCTTGGTAGAGATGTGCCAGTAGTGCCCTACCCTGCCTACATTACCTCCCACTACAGAGAGTACCACAAACAGAGGTACTGTAAGGCAGTATTTTACTGTACAGATGCAGCAGAACACAATATGCGCACTCACCACAGCCTCAGGTGCCTTTCCTGATCCAGTCCTGAGGATGACGTCAAGTCAGGATGGGGACATGATGAAATTTCCTTTCGCTGGTGAAAGTGCCGTGGAATTTGCATTTCACTAGTGAAAGTGGCAATTCACCAGTGAAATTGCAGTGAAATGCCAATTCCATGGCACTTTCGCCAGCTAAATGCAATTTCGCCAGGTTCGCATCCCGACCTGACGTCATCCTCAGGATTGGATCGGGAAGAGGACCTGAGGCTGTGGCAGGGGCATGCATTGTGCTCCACCGTGATTCGTACAGTAAAAATACTGCCTTGCTGGTGCACCTGCTTGTGGTACCTTTCTGTATCAAGTATTGTAGGTAGGTAGGGGCATTTACTGCCTGTCTCTTACCGAGACATGTCAGTTGCTCTTTAAAGAGCAACTAACACATCTGAAAAGATGTGCCAGTAGTGCCCTACCCTGCCTACAGTACCTTCCAGACACTGTTAGGCCATCTAATAAATGGTCTAACAGTTCCAACAGATTTGCCATTTGAAAACAGCAGCAGGAGGTTCTTGGGCGAATCCTATTCAAAATCACAGCCCTGGTGTCTATCAAAATAAAAGGCATAAAATAGACATATTTACATGGTATGGGATATTGAGAAACTGCAATGAGGGACATTGAGGCACCACAACGAGGGACCACATTGAGGGTACTAAAGGATAATTGAGGATGCTTTTTTCAGTATACAGAATGGGTGGGGGGAAGACAGTGGGTATAGGGCCTTGGTCAATGGTTGGGGGAAGGATTTATAACTTCTTGGGGTCTGGGGATACCAGTGTTGGAGCTGTACACCTGCCACCAGAATTTATGAATTTGTGGTGGGAGGGAGGGGGTTTTGTGGCAGGATTAGGAACACACTGCCACGTTTAATAAAGTTGAGGTGGCTGGGCGGGCAGTACCAGAGGTGGAGTTGGGTACCTGTCACTCAGTTTCTTGAATTTGCCTTGTGCAGCTCAGAGATGGGGTACCAGTGGCAGGGTTCTGCATCTGCCACCGGCTTTCTTGAATTTGTGGCATGTGAGTGGGAGGGAGATACTGACAGGGTTGAGCACCTACCACTGACTTTTTTAATGTTCTGGTAGGTGGGTGGGAGGGGGATATTAGTGGTTGGGTTGGCACCCACCATTGGAAATTTTGAATTTGTGGTGGTTGGGATGGGATAATGGCAATGTGATTGGGCATCCACCACTGGCTATCTTAAAGTTATAGTGGGACGGAGGTGAGTACTGATGGTGAGACTGAAAATCCTACATCTGAAAATCGGATCGGAATCTGACAAATCTGATTCAGTGTGGTGGATTCTGAGCAACCTTTTTTTAACAAAGAGGAGAGTGACCCCTGCACATCTACCAGCATCACTTCCTATGGCATCTGGTGTTTACTAGTGGTTTCCCAGCTATAACTGTATTACTGACCATGCATGGCCTTGATTAGTTTCTGAGATTGGACAAGATCAGCCTCCGGGGGGGGGGGAGGGTAAAACTGCAAGCTCCAATGTTCTGAGGGGCTATCAGTGAGCACAAAAAATGTCTTAATTTCGAGATTTTCTTGTGTTTGTAACCTTCCACAATTGTTAAACCACTGAATCAACCATTATTAAATTTAGAGTCCCAAGATCCTGGCACTGACACAGCTCATGCCAAATTACAAGATATTCCATTCCGGGGTGACTGCATTATTAATGTGCAGCAATGGAGGGTTTAACATTAATTGTCTACTAAGCCCCACTATATGGCCACTACCATGCTCCTATGATATGTTATAGTGAGTAAGGGGTGGAACAATGCATCTTGCATTTAAGTATTTTTGCACTTGGCTGTTAATTTACTGTGATGTGTGTGCAAATTACCTGAGCACAGTAGAAGCAGTAATTTTTTTACACAAGTTTCTAGCGCAATGCATACTCTTGGTTGCAAGTATTGTATTGAAGGCTATTAATTAGCAATGCATTGGAAATGCACTTATCATGGAACTGAGCATTCACTGAACTCAGTTTGAAGAATGTTGTGCTTTCAGTGTATTCATCATTTTTTAATCAGTCAATCAATAAACCAGTTTATTGGTGAGCAAACTGAGAGAAAACTCTCTCTTACCATTGTAATCATACAGTACAAACAGTCTAAAAGTCACAATATATGCAGAATAAGTTACATACAATAAAATGCATCATATACAGACAACGCATATTTGGGTTAAAGTGTGTTATGCATTTGAAAGTTACTTTAATGTAGATTGTACTGTAACATATGAGATGCAAAGCCACAAGTGAGTTACAAAAGTCCTGACCCCTCACGAGTGAGAATGGATTGTGTATTTTCACTCATGTCAATATGTAAAGGAATTATACAACATCATTCAATTAAAAAAAATAAAATTATCTAATTTTATGAAACATTAACTTTCATTTTGCTTTCACTACTGTTTTGAATAAAACCAAGAATTGTTTTCACATTTTAGGCTGACTAACATATTGGTGCAAGTGTTGGTGATGCAGCAAAATCATTTGAAAATCCAGGGTATTATGTTGCGTTGCATTGTACTGTACAACTGTTAGTTACCAATTTACAAAGTATACCTTATATATGGTAACCACTGAGATTTACGATCCTCATTGCTTGCTGTCTTGGATTATGCAGTAAAAAGAGATTGCAGCCATATTGGTTCTTGGAAAACAGGAGTCACTGGATAGTTTGATATTTTTTATTGGGCCAATGTATGTCTTGTACAGAGATGATACAGTACACAAGCTTTCAAAGTCACACCTTCATCAGGTGCAATAGCATTCTGAGCAGAAGAAGTCAAATTTGTTCTAGTAATTATAGTATAAATTCGCTTCCTAAGCGTGCATAAGACATACTCCCATTCCAATTGGTAATATTTTGGAGTGCAACCAATTTCTATATTCAGTGCCAACTCTTTGATTAATATTAAGTACATTTTAAAGTTGCATTTTATTTAAGCAATAATGACTGAGATGCCAGTCATTTCCAAAGGATTAACAATCAGTTGGGGGGATGGGTGGCCCGAGGCGCAGCTGAGGGTCACCTCCCTCCAGCCGGTCATTAATCCAAGAAAATTACCAGCTTCAAGGTTGTTATTGTGATTATAAGTCTAATCGCAATAACAGCTTTCTTTTTTTCCCATTTATTTATACCTTATTTACGTTCTGAAGCAGAGTGGAACGAGCCGTGCATGCCACACAGCGTCAGTTGGTAGCTGGATCGGTCATTTCTAAAACATTAGTGATCGACAGTAGCCAAACAGTAGCCACGTTTGGCTCATGAATAATTAATTAGATTTATAATTCTAATTACATCTGTTACTTTTCGTTACCAGGGTAGGATAAGGTATAACAGGGAAGACTGGATGGACCAATGTTTTTTTTTCTGCTGACAGTTTCTGTTTCTGTGTTTCTTTTTTTTTTTTTCATTATTTCTTTTTGCCACCCCTACATTCCCAGGATCCACCACTCCTTTGGGCTGCTATGGTCTCTGACACCCTCCTACTAGTCCCCCTCCCAGACCCCACTTCACCTCACATTGCAGCCAGGTCCCTGGGGTAGTCCAGCATAACCTTTCACCGGGTGGGTCCCCCTCCTCCAAGGGAGAAGGCACCGGTGGGGGAAACCCAGCACACTCTTCACTTGGTCAGCCCCAGGGCGTTGCTGAGATGGGTGGAACGTCCAGGGGAGATTCTTCAGAGGTGCCGATAGGCCAGCTGCCGTCATCCGGCCAGTCCTGGGCTTTTTCCATTTTCTTGGTTCCTCCCTTGTGCAATGACACTCCTGCAGTGCTCCCGGTCTCCACTGGGGGCTGCTGCAGAGCGAAGTGAACCCGCTACCCATCCCAGGAGAGGAGAGCAGTCCTACGGATGCTAAATCCTCTCCTCCCCTGCCAACCCCTGGCGTCCCGGGTCCGTTCCCAAACCCGGGTCGCCGGTGTGGTTCAAGGTAAGGCGCCAGCGCCTCAGCCCTCTGTGTCACCGGGCCGGCCTTCCGTGTTTCTTAATGGGATCTTGTCTGTAAATATTCGTGGTGTATTATGTTTATTAGTGTTTGCAGTGGACTGTTTTTTATTTGAATGCTGTTTCAGCGTCTAGGTCATTCTCTTAAAACAGGTATTGTTGCCCAATGAATCTACCCAGTTATCAAACAAACAAACAAATAATCTGTGAATAAATACAATAATTTGTATCAATTGCAGCTGTGACTTCCTCCAAAACAGAGACTGTCGAGTATAGGAATGCCACACTGGCAACTCCACTGTAACAACTGCTGGTTACAGAACATTAATAAGGACAAGTACTCAAAGCAGTACACAGATGAATATATTTAATAGCCTTAGCAACAAAATGTCATACTTACCCAATCACCTATAAAATCTAAATACAACGATCACATACAGCTATTTATTCATTCATTACCTTGATATATTAGGGGCATCTTAAGACCCCTCTTTCAAGGGCTGTCTTGTGTAGGAAAAATTTACTCATTTTTTAACCATATGGAGCAGCAGCTTCTGCAAATGAACTGGATTTATTGCATTATTACATCGACTCTTGGTATTTATCATTAACTATAGTACAGTTGTTAAAACTGAAACATTTCAGCCACAGCTTATTACATTTCTGTTCACTGTGTTCAGGCTGCATGTGTTTAACAGTTTGCCTTGCATGTGAATGATATTTATAGCACTTATGATTAATTTTGCTCATTTAAGATTTTTATCAGTTTGCAGTTATACATTTTGGTCCTATTTTTCAGCACATTACTACATATATTTTCCAAACTTTTCTCTACCACCTAGCGAGGTGGTATTATGTTAAGAGGATGGAGCATTAGAACCTTGAAACACATTAAACTATTTAATTTGAGATATTAGAGATACTGGGCTGGATTTTCAGACCCCCTGAAATTCCCGCAGCTGTGGGAAAGAAACTGGCTCAAGTGGGTCACCACTTGTGGAACTGCAGTATTCCTTGTAGCCACAGTACTCTCAAAGTAGGAGCTGGTTTACGACTGGCTCCCTGATTTATGGCAGCTTGTGCCCAGTTTTTCACTGCAGCCATGCCAAAATGGTATGTCTTGTGGAAGAAGGAACACCATGTCCCACAGTGGAATGGGCTGAAAATATGGAAGTCCACAGGAGTGGAGATTTCAGTCTGCACTGGCCACTGCAGAATGGGACTTAGTCCCGGGAGGGCTGAAAATCCAGCCCACTGCATATAACCGTGCAAGTTCCCAGGGCCACATCTATTTCTTTAGCCTGTTGTTATAACAAGCTAAAGAAATAGAGACAAATATTTATGGTATGACCCTGAGCAAGTAACTTAACCTCTCAGTGCTGTACTTCAACTAGTCATGGATACAGGTAGAAATTCTGACTACTGTACAATAACAAATATGTTGCAAGGAAAACCAGCACCTAACATCGAGGTTTACAAAAAATAGCGCTAACTTTATTAAAGTGCTGTCTGTGCTCATAGAGCAATATGCAGGGCAAAATAAGCAAGGCAGTATAAAGTGCTTACCAGGCAGTGGCAGTGATAGTATTGTGAGAAACTGGTTGAGTCGTTGGTACAGGTGGTTCTGACTTTTTGTATACTATGGGTACCACCACCTGGAAAGCACTTTTTACTACTTTGCTTATTTGCACTGTCATATTGCACTATAAGAACAGACAGCACTTTAATAAAGTTAGTGCTTTTCTGTAAGCCTCGGTGTCTGGTGCCATTTTCTCTTGCAACTTGTTTACATTTTCAACCAGGCACATTCAGCCTTCGTGGAGTGGCTCTGCTGTTCACAATTACACATACATTTTTTGGTAACACTCTAAGTTTCGTTAAGTACACTTTAGTTACAGTGTAAATACACTGTCTCTGCAATGCAATTGCAATATAGTTACATGCAACAAACATGTAACTACAGTGTAATTACCCCTGTTGCATGTAATTAATAATTTCCTCCCCCACAGTAACATTGAAACTGACACTCAAAATAAAGTGTGATGAATTTTTCATTCATGTAGTTATTAACTAACATTATTATGTAACTGATGCAATCTATCAAGAAAATATTGCAATTGTTGTTTTGTTTGTCCAGCATGAAAGTGAAATCCAGTTAGTCAGCATGTGAATCTTTTGAACCTGTGACTACTCTTAGAAGGGCATGCACTTGTGCATTTCAGGCTTTTATGGGTTCCTCTGCCAAAGTGTAATGACCACTAAGTGGAAAAAAGAACAAGCAGTAAGCCTCCATGTCTACATTATAAGAGGTACAGTATGTTTCTTCCAAACTATGAATGTGTTCCTTGTTTGAGATGGAATGCTGCTGTATATCAAAGGAGCTAAGCAAAGACTGCTATGTTTATGTATTATTTGTGAAACCAATCATACAGTATTCAAACAATTCCTGATACATAATAGATGACCTCAGATAAACAGGCTGCTGCACCAGTCTCCTGATAAGTAAGTTACAAATTATGCCGGGAGAACGTCTAACAGAATTATGATTATATATAAAAAAATAGGCTGAAGGAATCATTGAATGAGAACTTGTCAGGCATACATCATGCATCCATCAGCAAAGAATCAATTAGTTTGCTGGACACGGTCCCAAACCACATTGAATGTGAATTAGTCAGGATGTATTGAAACATTGACAGCGATGATAAGCAGCGCAGAGCTGTAGTGTGGTTACTGTCACATGCTATTTTTACTGTCATTTTTCCAAAATCTGTAGTAACGTATTAAAGACTGAGAAACAAAGTGGAATCTGCAGAGAAGACAACTGGGTTATAAGGCACTAACATAGTTATAACAGCAGCAGAATTACGCTGTAGTGAAAAGTTTTTATTGTACCCATGCTTTTGTATTCTATATTATAAAATGGGCTTCAGAATCCTTTAGAACCCTAGCAACTTCAATGGTCTAACTAGATCACCTGACTAGTAATTAATCTCTGATATACTAATAGTTCGTAACTAACCTGCCCTACTCTACCCTGGCAACAACCTAACTAAATGACACTAAAACCTTTTTTCCATTCAAACAAAAATGTTTCCACTTTTTACATACAGAACCCCACAATGGGGCATAGATTTCTTCAAAATAAATGAACTTCCTGGCAGTGTTGGAATTACAGGGAGGGCTCACCTGGGCTCGGCTCCCATAGCTCTGAAGTGAGTCCTGGTAGGTCATGCATTTCTACCACTGACATATAAGTGGAAGGGGGCTCAGTTTAGGATAACACCCTCATGAGCCCCCATAGCTCCCAATGCTTATAAAGTGTAATTCCTACACTGCAACCTGGGTTCATTCAAAGGCACCCGGACTACCTCCCTACTCAGACCTATTGATTACGTCTTAACAAATAGTGATGTGGGTTCTCAAACAGGATTCATTTTTCTTTGACCTGGACAAAGCATTTGACACCATTAACCATTCTTTCTCATTAAGCAAACTTACTGCCTCTGGCCTCCTTAGCTTAGCTCCCCTCTCTCCCCTGGTACACTTCCTAGCTCGCAAATCATTCGCAATCTGTCCTTACTGGCTTTGCATTATCTGAACCCAGACATTTCTCTATGGGAGGACCTCAAGGCTTTGTTCTAGAGCCATTCCTATTCTCCATTTTGATAAATGATCTCCTACATAATGTAAAACACTGCCACATCCACATGTACACAGATAATACCATCCAATTCGCTTCAGGATGCTGCCCAGCTGACATCACTACTGCCATTCAAACTGACTTTAACTCAATTTCCAGCTGGTTGAATACTAATCTCTTGGCCCTTAATCAATCTAAAACTGTATCCATGCTCTTTGGTACCAAAAAACTCTGTCTTGGCACTGCTCCTGACCTACATATTTGTACCCCGATGGTTCTTTCCTAACCCTTGCATCCCAGTACCAGTACCTGGGGGTCACCCTGGACAAACCTCTAGACTTTTCACAGCACATCCAGGCACTGATCTCAGAAGCATACAGGAAGCTTAGTGCTCTTTACTGAGTGGGTGATTGCCTATTATTGGGTTTATGTAAATGCTTGGTTGAAAGGTTAATACTGTCTGTTATTGACTTTGGAGATGTAGTCTATGATGCTGCCCCAAAAGTGTCACCTATCAGGACTTAACACACTTTACAATGCTCTGTGCCATTTTATCCTACATGCTTCTGCCCACACCCATCACTGCACACTTTACTGCCAAATGTGTTGGCTCTTGCTGCAGGATAAACATGTGTAATACTTAGCTCTGATTGGATTCAAGTTTTGGCTAAACAAGCCCCTTAACTATTTGAGCTCCATCTATCTCCCACTCCCCATTTTGGGTGCCATCTCTGCTCCCATGCTGGCAATAGATTTTATTATTCCACATAGGAAACTGTCTTCTGGTTAACTAGCTTCCCAGTTTCCATCTCCCTCAGGTGTGGAACAACCTCAGCTTAGGCAATAGTTCCCCTAATAGTTACCAAGAAATTAATCAGAACTGCAAACTAAAATAGGGAAATGCATTTAGCAAAGTTAACTAAGGACAACAAGAAACAGCTCTATAATTATACTGGATCCATGAAAAAGGGACAGATGGGAACTGGACCTCTTGAAACAGCAAAATGAGTAATAGATAATCAGAATGAGATGGCCATAGAACTTAATAACTATATTATAAGTATATATAAATACAAGGAACCAGTTGTACTGAGCACCATTGAAAGTACACCTGTTATAACACCCTTTACTATGGAAGATATAGAACAAGCCATAAAACAAATGAAATATAACAGCTCACCAGGCCCTGATGGGATACATCCCAGACTACTCAAAGAGTTAGTAAATGAATTAAAGGGTCACATAACTGTACTGTTCAATGCCTCATCGAGGGAAGGAAAAGCCATCCAAGAATGGAAGGTGACCACAGTCACGCCAATACACAAAGGTGGAAACAAAAAAGAAGTAGGAAATTACAGGCCAATAAGTTTCACTTCTGTCCTTGGAAAATTAATTGAAAGATTACTACAACAACATATTATAGCTCATATGTCTGCTTCAGAAAGAGAGGCTATAACACAACACAGGTTTAAATCAGGAAGATCTTGCTTGACCAACCTGCTGCCTTTTTTTGAACCAGCAAGTGCAGCATTGATAAGGGTTTGCCAGTTGACATAGTGTTTCTGGATTTTTCTAAAGTATTTGACTCTGTATCCCATAAAATATTAATTCAACATCTCACGGACATACAACTTCATCCCAATATCATTACTTGGATAGTGTCATGGCTTGATGAAAGACAGCAGAGAGTGCGGATTAGAGGAAATCTATCCCAGTGAGGGAATGTTACAAACGGAGTCCCATAGGGTTCAGTCTTGGGGCCAACCTTGTTCAATATACCTGTATCAACAATGCAGACTAACAGCAGTACATGAATGTATAAATACACAGATGACTGCAACATAGGCAACATAGTTAACAACAACCAGGCTAGATAATATTTTCAAGACAACATAACTAAATTAGAAAATTGGGCACAACTAAATGGAATGACCTTTAATGAGAAAAAATGTAAGTTATGCACCTTGGGCATAACAATCTTAAGCATCAATACATCCTTAATAATACAGTTTTAGAAGTAACATCTAGTGAAAGGGACCTGGGAATAACAATATCAGATCATTTAACTTTTGACTTACATACTAAAAAAACAGTACGAAATTGTCACAAAATCTTGGGATGCATATTTAGAAATATAAAAAGCAGAGACCCTAGGGTTATTATCCTACTGTATATCAGCCTAATTAGACCCCACTTGGATTATTACTCCCCTATATGTGCCCCTCATTCAATTGGGGGTATGCATCTGGTTGACAGGGTACAGAGGAAAGCTAAGAGAAGAAATAAAAGGACTCCAGCATCTCGAATATAGTGAAAGAATTAGCAGACTTAGTCTATTCTCACTAGACTATAGAAGAATTAGGGGTGACCTGTGCTTTATTTTTAGAGGTTTTCAAGAACCAGCAACACTAAATATGATTGGCCTACTCAGAGATAATAATATTAGAAATATAAGGTCACATACTTATAAGCTGAAAGGGGAAACTAACATGACAAGTGAAAGTTGTAATTGGTATACGCAGAGTTGTAAACATCTGGAATTCATTATCAGTTGACGGAGTCTCTAGTGAGTCCATTCACATCTTTAAAACTTGATTGGATCATTACATGGGCTTTGTGAAACAAATGTTTCACCAGTGATGGTGGCGAGTTTGGCCAAGGGTTAACAAACCCAAACATAACTCAGAAAAAAAACTATGAACCTATGAACCTTCCTGTCTTACTACAGCTAAACTGTTACTCAAAAAGTTTATTGTGCCCTACTGTTATTGTAGCTGATTTACTGATTATTTGGGATGCTTTGTATGTCCTTTGTTCATTATGGTGCATATCTAAACATATACTGTGTTACTGTTGACATATTATTTTTTATATACTCAATATATTGTATATTTTATGCATGTATTTGACTTGCCTGTATAGCTGATTCCCCTTCCCTCCAGGCCACATCTGTAAACGAGTTTGCTTTATATCTCTATATGTTTACCTGGTGAAACATTTTAAATAAATGAATACATTTGTTGCAAAACTCAAATACAGAAAATAGAAACATAGGCCTGGATATTCAGACTGCGCCGGGAATGGGCGCAAGCCTGGGTGCAGCGCAACTGGGCTGCGCCAGGGCATGGAACAGGTGATATTCAATGGTGCTGCACCATGGCTCAGCACCATTGAATATGACACTGAGGGTGCATGCACTGTGCATGGTGTAGTGGCACTGCACCAGCGCATGTGGCAGAATGGGAGCAGGGGGATGCGCTAGCACAAATGCAGTTGCACTAGGTGCATCAGCCACAATATTCAGCACTGGATATGCAAATGAGGCCATTATGCATGCAAGGCTCAAATGTGGCCATTTACATGTCATTATGGCCCCATTTGCATGCGGTGTGCCGATCCCCGGTGACTTGCGCCTGGCACCCTGCCAGGCTGCAGCCATGGAGGACCGATGCCCTGCAGTCCTGTGGCAGTCCCTGCTCCTATGAGCATACATAGAAAGAAACTCCCTTGTGGTTCAGTGGACTGCCCTCCAGCACCCGATAACGGGCATCAGTAAATATAAGTTCCCTGGTGGTCCAGTGGACTGCCCGCCAGTGACTGATCGCGGGCATATGTATATATAAATTCCCTGGAGGACCAGTGGAATGCCCTCCATCGTCTGATCGTGGGCATATGTATATATAAATTCCCTGGTGGTCCAGTGGAAACCCCCCCAATCGCCCGATCACAGGCGGTAGTAGATTTGAACTCCCTGGTGGTCCGGGTGAAAACCCCCCATCGCCCAATTGTGGCATATGTATATTATTCTGGTGGTCCAGTGGAACCACCCCATCACCCCCAGTGGGCGGGTGGGAGGGGGTACCACTGGACCACCAGGGTTTCTCTTGCTTTTTCCCCATGCAATCGGGCGATGGGGGAGGGGTTTCCACTGGACCACCAGGGATGTTAAATATACATATGACCGCAAACAGGTGGTGGTGGGGTTTCCATTGGACCACCAGGGAGTTCAAATCTACTACCGCCCACGATTGGGTGATGGGGGGGTTCCCCTTGACCAGGGAATTTATATATACATATGCCTGCGATCAGGCAATGGAGGGCATTCCACTGGACTACCAGGGAATTTATATATGCCTGTGATCAGGCGATGGAGGGCATTCCACTGGACCACCAGGGAATTTATATATACATATGCCCACGATCGGGCACTGGAGGCCATTCCACTGGACCATCAGGGAACACCTTTACACTTGTGCCCGCGATCGGGTGACGGGCCGGGGGCACAATGTTCCCAGGGCAGAGAGCTTGTGGATAGTGTTCTGGGTGGGCGGGTGGCCAACCATGGCTGGCAGCTGCTGTGTTGCGCCCTGCAATATGGCAGCTCACCTGTGCATGGCCAGGATTTGTTCCTGGTTTTACCTGGCACATCTTTGTGCCTCCCTGAGTGGCGCAAGGTGGGTTTGTGCCAGCACATGTGCCGCACATCCTGGGCTGAATATCAAGATGTGAAGCATATGCATGGGCACGCCCCCTGCACTGGCGCTGCATACATTACTGATGCTCCCTGGCACATCGAGGTTGTGCAACACAACACTTTGAATATCACACCTGGGCGCGTTGGTGGGTTGCGCATGGCACATCCCAGTTGCGCCATGTGCAACCCTTTTGAATATCCAGGCCATAGAATCTATTAGCAGGCAAGGACCACTTGGCCCACCCAGACTGCCCATTTTTCCCAGCTTATACTGTCACCACAGACCCTATTCTACCTATGCTTGATATTATATCTAGCAACAACCTAACTAAAGGAAAATAATTTATTTAGTTAAAAAAAAGTTTTCCGTTTTATAAGCGCAATAACCTGCTCCAGGGCATGGGTTTCTTGAGAATTAGTGCACTTCCTGGGTGCACTGAAAGTCACTCACCCATTGACCTCATGCTTTCCAATTTGCCCAGGCATGCATTAACTCCCTGGAAGTGCATGTTGTGTTGTGGGTTACTGCTTACGTAGATCACCCTTTTCCCTAATATTGCAAGATGCCACCTCCCCCACCTATTTTGTAACCCATTTCCATTTTTTTCCACTTGAAATAATGATGTGCATCATAAAATATGTCTGCCCCATGTTTTTATAAATATTCAGAGCTGTAGTTTCACACCCTGGGTTGGATTTTCAAAACTCATGATGTAAGCGCAATTCCCAATGTGTGGCACAGCTTGCATTACGGCAAATACACCAAAACATTTGCAAGCTATTTTTCAGAGGTTTGATGTATTTTGCAACAAGTTCTCTACTTTATGGAAGAAAAATGGCACATGCATAATTTTGTTGTTGTTGATGTATTACCATTTTTGTACCATGCCTTGAAGTTAGATCCATCTTTTTGTGGTCCAAGAGCTGTGTTGCAAGTAGCTCAGTTGTGCTACAAATGTGCCGCAAATGTCTAACAATCCAGCTCCCATAGTTTAATATCCCTTTTCATGTGACTAAGATGAACTAGCATGCAGCAGGAACTGCACCCTGACCTTATGGTATACTGAGGACATCAGGCATAAATTCAGGTCACAAAACTTAAACTTTAATGATGAGGTTATTTGCATAAATGCTCACACAATGAACAGCGCTTGTAAACTGACTTACAGCATTCTTGTAGTGCTGCCAATCATTGTGCTAGCATTTCCCTGATGATGGAGCACTCAAAACTGCAGGCATAGAAACACAGAACATAGACTTTGATGGCAGATAAGGACCACTTGGCCCACCTAGTCTGCCCATTTCCCTACTTACAGGATAAGCTGCAGATCCTAGTTAACCAAAAGCCGATGTCTTCCTACCCCCCACAAGAATTGCCTTATATCTGTCCCATGCATTCTTGAATTCTTTCATAGTTTTAGACCCCACAATCTCCTCAGGAAGGCTGTTCCATGTGTCCACCACCCTCTCTGTGAAAAAATACTTCCTCACATTGCCCCTGAGCCGTTCCCTCCCCCTCCCCCATCTTCAAATTGTGTCCCCTTGTTCTTGCACATCTCTTTTTTTGAAAGATGCTACCCTCTTGGACTTTATTGATTCCACTGAGGTACTTGAAAGTTTCTATCATGTCCCCCCTCTCCCTCTTTTCCTCAAGGGTATACATATTAAGCTCCTTTAGTCTCTTCTTGTATGGCTTCTCTTGCAGACCCTGCACCATTTTAGTTGCCCTCCTCTGGACTGCCTTCATCCTGTCTATGTCCTTGCGGAGATGGGGTCTCCAGAAAAAGACACAGTACTCCAGATGGGATCTAACCAACTGTCTGTACAGAGGGATGACAACTTCCTGTTTTCTGCTGGTGATGCCTCTCCCTATGCACCCCAGTATCACCCCAGCCCTCCCTACTGCCTTCTCACATTGCTTGCCAACCTTAAGGTCATCTGATATGATTACCCCCAGGTCCCTTTCCATTTCTATTGTTGTTACTACCTCCTCCTCATTGTGTAATATTCCCCTGGGTTTTTGTTTCCCAGGTGCATTATTTTGTACTTCTTTGCATTGAATCCAAGCTGCCATACTTCTGACCATTCCTCCAACCTTGCCAAGTCCCTTCTCATCATTTCCACGCCTCCTTATGTATGAACCCTGTTGCAGATCTTTGTGTCATCTGCAAAGAGGCATACTTTTCCTTCCAGTCCCTCTGTAGTGTCACTTATAAAGACATTAAAAAGGACTGGACCTACTACTGAACCCTGTGGTTCCCCACTAGTAACCCCCCTTTCTTCAGAGTGGACTCCGTTTAAAATTACTTTCTGTGTCTTGTTGTCCAGCCAATGTTTTACCCAGGCTACCACCCTGTGATCCACTCTCAGGCTGGCTAATTTGTTTATTAACCTTTTGTGTGGGACTGTGTCAAATGCCTTGCTAAAGTCTAGGTAGGCCATGTACACAGCCCCTCCTGTTATGCTTTATTTAGCTAGGGTGGCCCTACTGAGAAGGCATGTCTGATTTTGATTCAGGCCCTACTGCTACCCAATTATAACACTTGAAGGACACAAGTACAGAGAGCGCAGATGAGTTGTTTACAGTATGGTCACACATTTCTACATGTAACCTTTGGAGTATGTTGATTTTTTATGTGTATGACATCAGTGGTGTGATCTTTTATAGCTTATGATCAATTGTTTTGATGCTGAAGTGGAATGTATCAATCCTTGAAAGAACTGTTTTATTAAAGCAGCTGGATAAAATGGAATTATGGTTGGGTTGATATTGATACGTAGACTGTCAAACCAAGTCTGGCTGCTAATGCAAATACAACTCAAGTATTTATAAATGTAAAAATAAAACTGTTATAATGGTGTTTGTTATAAGAGAAAACGGATACGCTGTGACTTGAATACTATGCTGGAATCTCCACTTGGACTTCTTGTGTAGTAGCAGGCATGTGAAAAGACATCATGAATCACCAGTGCCAAGCTGATAACATCTGCCATTTTGTAGCCAATTGTTTAAAGGGCTGAATTGTGTTATGAAAAATGTAACTTGTCTTGTTGTCAGAAAGCTTCCATGATGTAATTCTTTATTGTTTTTCCAGTCAGCAATCCAAACAAAAATGGTATTGGATGCTTACATTATTTCTAATATCACAGTTCAACTGCACCTACCATTTTCCAACCACAGAGCCTTTTTTCAAGTGTACTTATTTTTTAATCATGACAATGTGAATACATACATTATTTCTGGTGCAATTATAACTTTGACCCTGCTAGGGAGTTAGAGCCTTGTATCTGAGCCCTCAAATGGGATTTGCTGCTGTTGTAGCACTGAATTACAAAATATCCCTATCAAAGGAATGGATTGTCTATATAAATCAAAAAGCACTGTGTGCTAAAGGGTACTGTACATTACCTTCCCAGTTTTCTAAACACCTTTAACCTCAGAAGATGTCGTTTATGTAAACAATAAGCCGTGACAGGGTGTACATTAAAGTTTTACTGTTGGCAAATACATCACCATTCATTCATGCCATTATGGATTCTTATACTGAACAATGTGGAAGCTGTACGCTGGGAGATGGTTATATTATTTTACAAGTCATCCAAAATTTATATTTTAGGGGTGTCCACGGGTGGCATAGAGGGAGGTGGGGGCCAGAGCAGGGCTGCATGGCAGGGGTTTCATTAAACATCAAGGTTTGGTTGGATGGGGGGAGGTGAGGGGAGTGTTTTTTTGGCACACAGAAGAAGGGAAGGGAATAATTGCATAATCAGTGAGGAACGTCACCGGGAGAGAGGAAGAGGGGGAATTTCAGAGTCTGGAGGGTGGCAGGGTGGCTTACATAACAGAGAAATGCAGGGGTGATTTGTGTGTGACAGCACAGGGGATGGGGATAATAAAGACTGTAAAAAATGCTTTTTTCAATATAAAGAAGTTTTGTGACGTTGGTTCATTGGGAACGTTGCGAAGCCTTCACAAAATGTGGCTTCCCCAACTTCACAACTTTACAACATCTCAGACTGTTGATCATGGGGTTTTAATGGGTTGCTTGGTGGCATATAGGGGCTACTGAAACAACTTTGAAATAGTTTGAATCATTCCTGTCTGGCAGGTCACAGTATGTTGTCATGAGATATTTTTCGTCTTGTCCTACTGCGATCGGTTGTGGGGTTCCCCATGGGTTCGATACTGTCCCACATGATATTTACAGTGTATATGCAAACCCCATGAAGTCATTCTTGCATTCAGACATCTGTACCTATAGTCCTGCAGCCACTCCCTTGCTGCTAGGAAATCTCACCCACTGATACATAGCACCACAATCAGCCACCAGTGAGATCCTGCTTCTAAATCCACATGGGAAAGGTCTGCTTCCTTAGAAAAAGAGTGGAGACTGTTTCTAGGAACCACACAAGGGGGAGATGTGAGACTGGGATCCTTGAGTTTGGGGAACAGGCCCCAGAGCACCTTGTGTTAGTATGTCCATCTCTTTGCTACATTAGATTCTCTATGAATAGGGCTCGAGTTGAAGGAAGGGTGGGAGGCAACTCCTCCCCAGAGAATTTTAGGGTGAAGCTGGTGTGGCAGGTGTCAGTATTGGAAACCTTCCACTGTTCCAGGGCTGATTTCCTTTTAAGTGTGATGTATGTGGTAGAGTGAGCCCCTCCCACTAGTGTTACACTCTGGATGAGAGGAGAAAGAGAGGGACATGATAGAGACCTTTAAATACCTTACAAGAGTAAGTAAGGTACAGGAAGGAAGTATTTTTCAGGAAAAAAGTTGCTCAAAGACAAGGGGGCATGATAAGAAGCTGGAGGGGTAGATTCAGGAGAGATGTGAGGAAGTACTTCTTCACAGAAAGAGTGGTGAATTCCTGGAGCAGTCTTCCAGCAGAGGTGGTGAGGGTGAAAACAGTGGTGGGGTTCATGAATTCATGGGAGAGGCATAAGGGAATCTTAGGGAAAGGGAAGGGGGGGTGGACGAATGGGCCAGAGATCAGGTAGGATCTGCGTTGATATATAGCCAGGGAAAACTGGGCAGTCTAGGTGGGCCCCCAGGTACCTGATAGTGAAAAAGTTTAAAATCTATGGACATAAGTTTAAAGTGAGTAATAAGAAGTGAAAAAAAAAAGAAAAGTTCCTCACTCTTAACCTTTTTTTATTCTTCTCTTTCACTGTAGCTGTTTCTCTTTTTAGTCTTCTTTTTCAGCTATTCTGTCATTCTGTCCTGGTCTCTACCAGATCAACAAGGAGAACCTTCTTTGCATTCCATTAAAGGAGTACTACAGGCAACATTTGCAAAACCATATGTTGTGCAGAGTGCTTTGATTTGTGTGTTTACTCCTGGAGTGTCTTTCCCTTTGTTTGCTGTTAGAAGTGCTTTCTAAATTTGCCTACTAGTTTTATGGCCTCTGGGGATCTCCATGTTAGCATGGTTTATCGCTCTTCTTTGTCCTACAGGGTTCACCCACACTAATGTGACAGGGAAAAAGGTGAGGGACATTAGGGTGCCAGTACAATGCTGGTGGTGAACATTGTGCTTGGCCATTGTGCCGCTCAACCCCAATTGCGCCCAATGCACCAGGGCAAGTGTGGGCTATTTGCAGGGATCTGTGCCCCCACATCCCCAGAAACTGTAATATAATCTCCCGCAGGTGTATGGGGCAAGTGGGGCAACACCCCTACAGTGTTGTCCATGCTAAGCACTGTGAAATCCAGTTCACCAGTATGACAGGCCAACTGGTTACAGTTCCCACATTACGGCACCCTAAAGATGGCACCCCTCTAATGCTATACAGTCTTACAGTGCCTCATGTCTCATGGGACACTGATGTGTCTGGGACCACTGATTTAGTGAGGGGACAGTACTACAGTGGTAATCTGAAGATAGGAGCCTGATGTACTGACCTCAACTAACTCTAATTCAATATTTTTGTTTTGTATATGTTTGTCTAGGTCTAGCCAGCAGGAGTAAAGGTTTTGGTTTTAAAGCTTTTCATTTCATCAAACTACATTGAGCCATAAAAAGCACACCGATCACCCTAGGCTATCAATGTTATAATTAGTAAAGGCTCTAGGGGTCAGATATTGAAAAAGGTGCAAATGTGGAGTGCAAAGGTTTGCACAGCACTTGCACCTGTGCCCAACCCGGGGGTTGCTTTATTTAATCAGATAGCGCACCTGTACTAGCCAACTGAATATCAAGCCATGTTAGCATAGCAGAAAGGCACCTTGCCTGCCTTGACAGGGACCTAGGCTACATCCATCCCTAAGTGAATTGCACCCCCAGACCAGATAGCATCGGGAGCTGTGGTGCAATATTCAGCCTCAGAATGCAAATGAATGAGCCCATTGGGCATACAAGGTGCTATGGGGCCAAATGCATGCCTATTATGGGTCTATTTGCCTGGGAAGTGCCGGCAGATTTGCATCTGTCCTGTGGTTGCCCTCTATGTCAGTTCTGATGACACTACCTTGCTCGCCATGTCAGTCCTGGTGGCAGCCAGCCCCCCCAACACCCTCAATGTCCATCCTCTCTATGCTAATGTAGTCTGTGGTATCTAGTGGTACTCCCCACCCCTGATCCCTTGTCCCAGTACTGTTCACATCCTTTCTGGTGTCCAGTGGCACCCCACCCCCAAACACCAGTCCCGTTACATTATGGTAATATCTGGCATCAAGTGGTACCCCACACCTGCTGATCATACATCCAGCTACATGTAGTGTCATCCATGGTGTCTAATGGCACCTACCACCCACCAATCACCCATCCCAGTGATGCTGACCAGTCCCTGGTGTCTAGTGGCACCCCCCACCCCCCAAACACCCATCCTAGTGGCACCCCACTCCTCAAACACACATCCCATTGAGTGCCAGTTAGTCACTGGTGTCAAGGTGTACCACCCGAACACTCATCCCAGTAAGTGCAATATGGTCCCCCGTGTTCAGTGGCACCCCAGCACCTGATCACCCATCTGGGTGAGTAGCAATATATCTCTGTTGTCTAGTGACACCACCACCCCCTGATCGCCTGGCCTTATTCTCCATACCTGATGTCCAATGGTACCTCCCACCCACCAATCACCCATCCCAGTGCTTGGACATAGATCATGATGTCTAGAGGCACTCCCCAACCCCTGAACACCCATCTGCAACATGCTGATCGATGCCCTGATGTATAATGGTACACCCACCCACTGAGCACTCATCCCAGTGCTTCAGCCGTGTCCCCTGTGGCTAGTAGACTCCTCTGCTCTGGCCTCCCAGCCCATACAGTCCCCTGCCTCACAGGTGTCAAGTGGCATCCTACTCCTGACTCCCAGCCCAGGTATCTGACCGATCCTTGGCATCCAGTGGAACCCCCAGACTGCTGGTTGCCAACCAGACCAGCGAACACTGGCATGTCTGCAGACCCCCACCCACCATACCCAGACCAAACATTCCACCCATCCAATTCCCCATATACCTGTGATGGCAGGACCATCCTGGGAGCCTGATATGATGACTGGGCCCTGATTACCTGAAAGAACTCCTGATTCCTTACCACCCTGTGAGACCACTCTGCTCTGCTGACGAGTGGTTGCTAGAGATTCCAAGGGTGACTTTAAATCTGTTGGGGCCCGTGCTTTCATGTTTGCAGCCCCCTTCCTTTGGAATTCTCTACCCCATTAGATTGGGGAGTGCACGACCATGAGGAGTTTCAAACAAGCTCTGAAATCTTTCCTCTGGGAAAAAGCCTATGGATGTATTATTTATTGAATTTTATTGTTTTATGATGCTGAATTTGCTGGATTTTATTTCCTTATTGTACTGCGCATTGATGCCTGAAAGGCGCATAACAAATAAAGTATTATCATTATTATTATCATTACCAGTACACCATCCTCTCACCTCTCAGATGACTGCTGTATGGGATGACAGGCAGTGCACGTACAGTATACACAGTACACTGTATGTGCACCCCCTGTCATCCCATATGGCAGATGGCTGAGGAGGTGAGAAGAGGGCTGTGCCAGTCATCATATCAGGCTCTCTGAATGGCCCCACCAGCACAGGTACAGGAAGGATGGCTGAGTGGAGTGCTGTGTGTGGGCAGAGTGGCTGGGAATCCACAGACACACCAACGTTCGCCTGTCTGGTTGGTGGCTGGTAGTCCGGGGGGGCACTGGACCCCAGGGATCACTTAGATAATTGGGCTGAGAGTTGGGAGAGGGATGCCACCTAACACCTGGGAGGCAGGGGACTATATGGGCCAGGAGGCTAGAATGAGGGGGGTTGCTAGACACATGGGACTCAGTAAAAAGGTACTAGGTTGGATGGGGGTACCACTAGACACAAGGGCATAGATCAGCATGTCAGGGAAGGGTGTTTGGGGGGGATGCTGCTAGACACCAGGATCTGTGTGTAGGCACCAGATTGGGTGATCAGTGGGTGAGGGTTACCTCTGGACACCAGGGCATGCCACAGCATTTTGAGGATGAGCACTTGGGGGGATGGGGGTGCCAATATACACCAAGGTCTATCTGCAGGCACCTGGCTGGGTGTGGGGTGGTGGAGGGTGCCACTAGACACCAGGGCACTATTGGACCAGTGCAGGATGGAGGATCAGATGGTGGGGGTGCCACTAGACATCAGAGCATTCATTGGTGCACCTCGACAGGGTCTCGTAGGGTAGGGGGTAGGCAGCTTTGTGCCCTATTAAGACTAGGTTCTCAAAGGCAGTAAATAGCATCCCTTTAGATGCCATTTACTGCTCATGCAAACTGCTGAATTTGCCACTGCACCCATCTGCAGGGGGTCCCCCTCAAATGCTTGGGCACAATGTTTTGTTAGTACTCAGGCACTAATGAGCTTTGCCTGCACTGTGGAGGGCTCTGACTATAGATCCCATTCACAAATTGGGTGCAAAACCCAGTTAGTGCAGGCAAACACCCCTTAGCGCCTATGCTAATGTTTGAATATCTGGACCCAGCTTTTTTCTTACAGAATACCTGCTCAGTTAGACCTCAACTGATTGCTAAGCTGTAAGTGTAGCCTTCAGTGCCCACTTGATAAGGAAAGTGACTTAAAATCACAGCTGTACTGCTATAAAATTGACTGTAAACCAATACTTGCTGAATCTATGGTCCCAAACTCATCACTGTCACATGGGGCAGAAGGCACTGTAGGAAAAAGAAGAGCAATAAACCATGGTAATATGATGATCCCCAGAGGCCATAGCGCTAGTAGAAGTGACCATAAAATGAGTAGGCAAATTGAGAAAAAACTCCTAACAGCAAGCAATGGGAAGGACACACCAGGACTAAATACACAAATCAAAACACACTGTGCAACATGTTTTTGAAAAATTTGACTGTAGTACTCCTTTAACTCTCTTTCCTTCCCACTCCCCAATCAAGTGGTGAGGCAGTGGAGAAACAATTGAACTCTTGAATAACCAAAGTCAGTAATCCCAGTTGCTGTCTATCCTTTTATTTATTTATTTTTTTACATAATCCTCTGGAAATAAAACTACTTAAACTCCTTAAATGTAACATTTGGGCATGTAACCTTCAGTTTGGGAGTCCAAACCCATCATAGCTCTATCTTATTAAACAAAACACATTATAGTCTGTTGCCTAGCACTTACAACCATAGAGTCTATGAGTTCTTAATCCTTACTGTACTCCGTGCTACTAGATCTACTGTACAGGGGGCAGAAGCCATTTGCCTACTTTACCTCATCACGGGGAGTAAGCTACCATCACCTGTATGAATTTTGATTTGTTTTTATGACTTATTTACCCAGGATTGCCCCACTGAGCTGCAACATCTCTTTTTTAGCAAATATTTCTACACATTTGAACATCTGGGATAGCCAAAGTACTGGGAGGTTAAATGACTTTCATAGGGTACCATAGTGAGTACATGGCTATTGTAGGATTTTAAACCCAGACCTCCTGGTTCCCGCGTTTGTGTGTTAGCCACTAGATCATGACATCACTAACACTAATTATCAAGGGAGACCTGCTTATGCATCTCAAACAAGACAAGACATGCTACTGCTGCAAGGGCACTGATTACCTCAGTTCTATACTTTTACCATTTTGGTACATCTAATGGGAGATACACAGTTAAGATAACAGCCTTAACAAGTGGCAGAATCTGATAAATGTATTCTACTGCTGTATCCAGAATGATGAGTCTGTGTATGCAGTGTGATATGCAAAGAAAATATTTGCTTGTACTGTACCTCTCCTTGGGACCCATTTGGAAACCAAATCCTGCATCTCTAGTTGTTTATAATGGTGAGGACAATCTAAATCAGTAAATAGATAAATTACTGTAAGACTCTGTTATCTGTAGGGAAAAGATATGTCTTTGAAAAGGATCATCAGTCACGAAAAAATTATTTTAAACATTCTTGTTTAGCCTCAAAGGTTTCATACCATCCTGGTCTATCTTTGTCAAACCTGTCAAGATGCTAGCGAAACTCAACTTTTCAAATCAGGGGTCACAATAACATCATGAGAGCAGCATTGATCCCATATTAAAGTGCATGACATTTAGAAATTACACCGCTATAAAACCAATGTTTTATTTCTGCCATCTCCTTGAAAGTTTGAATCCTGATGCTGGCTTGGATTTCTTTTTGCCTCTAAGAGGTACTTCCTCATTACCATGTAGGTTCGATCAAAAGTATGTTTGTAGTCAATGTTTTTAAAATACATTATAATAGGATATGATGTGCACAGTGCTATTTGGAAACATTGAAACAAAAACAAATTTAAAATTGTCAGGCAGAAAAAGACCAGGATCATCACAACTTGATTTCTTAAAGCAGCAGTATTTGTCAGTCTGCAGAAAATTTCATCATATAGTTTTTAAGCAAAAATATATGTGTGACATCCTCAGAGTCATCTTTGGTGTATTTTTAATTTTCACAGATATTTTTATAACAGGTGCTATAACTCATTTTATAATGACTGGGTTTGCCTTTTTCCCATAAGGAAACTGTGGTGTAATTTGCCATTATAAAGGAGTGTTTATAACAGCAAATATGCACATGGTTTCCCTCACTCCCAGCACGCACCAGCCGTAGCTCTTCCAGTTGGACCGCTCGCTGCTCAGAGACTGAACCGCCACTTGGAATCAGTTAAAAGTGGCCTTAAAAAACAAAATCTGCCACCATAAAAAATAAACTTTCGACTGCTGAATTAAAAAAAAGTTTAAATAAGTAAAGGCAGTCATGAGCTGAAACATAGCCGAGCCGCTGCTGCACATGAACGTCTTTGTATTTTATATAATTGCTGTGGTGAAAAAGTCAAACCCAGCAATTATATAAAATTAAATATGGGGTGGTGTGTTTAAAAACTAAAAGTTTACATACACCCTTGGGGTTAGATGCTTGCACAAACCCCTCAAGCTTCGCTTTTGGGTTTAATGCAGCATCTAACCCCTCGGGTGTGTGTAAACGTCTTGTTACACACACCACCCCGTGCTGAAGCTACTTTTTGCATGTACATACTAAATTAATACAGTTAATTTGTTAGGATGGTGACACCCCATGTTAATGATGGTAAAAAGTATAGAACCACCCCAAGATACAGAGGAGAGACAATATAATGCAGTGGTTTAAGGCTCTGAGCTGCAAATCTGGAGACTTAGGTTTGAATCCCACAGCCCCTACTTGAATATACTGCATGACCCTGAGCAAGTCACTTAACTTCCCTGTGCTTCCAGGTTGCACCTGTAAAAAAGTTTTCAGCTTAGTGTGTCTCACCTGGTTAAACAATTGGAAAAAAAAAACATTTAATTTTGTCATGGTGGGCATGGCATGGGAACCAGAACACTTTAAAACTTCAAAATCACGTATCTCTCAGTTCAGAACCAAAAGAAAACAGAAAGGAAAATGGATAAATTAACTTTATTACTACAAAGAACTACTGTACCTGGTGACTAACAAATACTGCTGCTAGTTACTGTATATCGTCTTGTTTTACAGTATTTCGCTTCTTATGCTGTTAATTTTGTATTTTTATTTCTCTCAGTAATCTTAATTAATAATTAATCTAAATTATAGCCTGAATGCTAAAAATATTTCTTTCTTGAAGAAAATTAACATTTGATTGATTTATAAATGCTCAATGTAAAACAAATAAATAAATAACACATTGTAACTGGCATAAGAATTGACAAGAAGCCACATTTAATATTGTAGCATCATTTTCGACTACTGTGGTGTCGCTCCCAAATCCTCCCTAACCAGATTGGATACTCTCTTTAACTCCTTCTGTCAATTTGCTCTTGATGCTCAATCATGCACTCATCACTGTGACCTCTAACATGCCCTGTCCCTTCCCCCACTTGGCAACAAGCACCGCACTCACTGTGCCAAATTCGCTTCTAAATTTTGGTTAGAAGAACTTCCCTCCTACCTCTCATGCTCACTCTCACTTTGTTGGTCCTCCGTTGAACCACTCTCGTTGATCAGTCAGACTTTACCCATCATTTCTCGTAAATCTGGAATTCCCTCCCCCCCCAAATACGGCACTCCTCCTCTTCTTACTCCTTTGCCTCTGCCTTACATAACTTTCTGTCATCTAACTGCTCCTGCTTTAACCCTCCTTAACTGTCCTCCTATGCCCTGCTCCTCTCCATGACTCACACCCCCCATTAAACCTTCCTCCCCCCGAGCCTGCTTCTCAGCATGCTCTCCTCTCCCTTCACTGCTTAACCCCTCACTCCTACCCCTAACTTTTTTTCCATTACCAACTTGCCCATGCTTAGTTTTGACCTCTGTCAGGGTTCTTAGAATCCTGGAAGAGTCTAGCACTGAACAAGCCTCCTCTTTCCCCTCCTCCCCCCTTCCCCCTCTCTCCTTTCTACCCAACTTGTTCTCACCTAAATCTGCCCTCTGTCGGGATTCTTAGCACCTTGACGATGTCTACTCTCAGGTAAGTTTTCTTCCTTCCCTCCTTTTTTCCTTTCCTCGTCTATCCCCCCTATTCCCTCTGCCCAGCTTGTCCTTGCCTCATTCTATACCCTGGCAGGGTTCTCTGCATCCTGAAGGGGCCAGCACTGGGCAATTACTCTTCTTTCACTCCCCCTCCCCTATATCCTTTCTACCCAATTAGTCCTCACCTAATTCTGTGCTCTGGCAGGGCTCTCTGCATCCTGGAGTGGCCTAGTCTTAGGAAAGCTTCTTCTTTCCCTCCTCTTCCCTCCTTTCCCTTCATCCTTTCTTTTCTGTCTTCCCAACTTGTCCTCACCTAGTTCTGCCACCTGGCAGGGTTTTCAGCATCCTGGAGGGGTACAGCACTGGGAAATGACTCTTCCTTCCATTCAGTTCCCCTTCCCCTCCATCCACTCTACCTAACTCGTCCTCACTTGACTCTGCTCTCTGGCAGGGTTCTCAGCATCCTAAAGAGGCCTAGTCTTAGGCAAGTTCCTCTCACCCCTCCTCTTCCTTCCCTTTACCATCCCCTCTACTATCTCTACCCAACTTGTCCTTGCCTACTCCTGACCCTTACTCTAAGTCCTTGCCTCATTCCGCCACTGGCAGCTATCTCCACACTCTGAAGGGTTCAGTTCCAGGTATGACTCATCCTTTCCTTCCCTATTCCTTACTCCCACCTCTCTCCTGCCCCCCTCTACCTCCCTGCACTTAATCAAAGGAATTAGTTCACTTGAGCTAATAATTTGCACTTTTTGTTCTGCCTGAGGTGCTCATAGATTGCACTAGCACTGTGTTTACTTACCTTTCACAACTGATTTTTTTTCTCACTTTTCTCCGGTAATGTCCCACCCCCCATCTTTATCCTCTCCTTCCCCAGCTTGTTTCCCCCGTCTACCCCTCTACCCTTCTTGATGTCCCCCGCTGGACCTCATTTATTCAATAATTGCTAAATAATCTGCCTCTTAACGGTGATCTATTCCTCAAAGGAGTTGGCTCCAAGGCTACATTAAATTTCTGTACTATGTTACTCAGATATGCCACTTGTAATTAATTGAATATTTCACAGGTATGATATACTGTATTTAATTGTATGTTATGTTACAAATGTGAGTGTATGATTATTTATGATATTTTTTAAAGGTATGTCTTGTTACAAATGTATTTGAATGTTTAATTTCTCGGATATGATAAATGTTAAACTGTATGTCTAATTCTTCGTCTAATTTTACCCCGCTCCCAAGCTGCACGGAGATGAGCAACTTGTTGTTCAGTGTGCCTTCTGGTGAAACATTTCAATAAATAAATAAAATCAGATAGGTCAGTGAGCGGCTGTGGCAGCACACTGAACTGTGAATAACAATGCAGTGAGGTTGCCAAGAAGTGGTCAAAATTCACATTCATAGAGTTTCACAAAGTTTCCTTTGGTCTCAGCAATTTCAACTTTGCCCCAAAATTGCTACGTTTTAGCCATAAAGTGCAAAATGCACCCCAAATTGCAGAATTTGTGAGTGAATTCCACTTTTCAGGGGACAAATTCCACAGTTCGCAGGCGAATTCTGCCCTTTACTGGTGAAATTCCACACTTCTGCACTTTGTGAATTGCAGGAACTTTGCAGATTAACTTGTGGTGTGCATTTCATCAACTGTGCATGTATCTAACTGTGAACTGTAGTCAGGGTCCAATAACTGTTTCTATTAACATCGTTTATCGTGGAGGATGCACATGGGCTTGGAGTATTGATAGGGCTGTGTAATGTATGTTATTCTGCCTGTGGGGAAAGGGTACCTCTGCAGTCACAGCAAGATCATCACTTCACAGAAGGGAGGGGGTACCTCCACAGTTGGTGTGAGCTGATCACTGAACAGAAGGGAGGAGGTACCTATGCAGTCACTGTGAGCTGGTTGCTACATTGAAGGGAGGGGTACCTCTGCAGTCACTATGAGCTGGTCACTGCATTGAAGGGAGGGGTACCTCTGCAGTCAGTGTGAGCTGGACACCGTACAAAAGGGAGGGGGTTCCTCTATAGTCACTTCGAGCTTGTCACTGCCCAGAAGGGAGGGGTCACAAGACTGGAGGACAGCCCATGTGGTGCCCATTCACAAAAGTGGACCCAGGGATGAGCCAGGCATCTACATGCCAGTGAGCCTCACGTCAATTGTGGGGAAGCTCATGGAGACAATCCTAAAGGAAAGGCTGGTGACCTTCTTGGAGGACAATGGTCTCCAGGATGGTCATCAACATGGGTTTGCCTCGGGCAGTTCCTGTCAGACAAATTTAATTGAGTATTACGACTGGGTGGCCAGGCAGCTGGACAGGGGCCACGTGGTGGATGTACTGTATTTGGAATTCAGCAAGGCCTTTGATTCCGTGTCACATGAGAGGCTGTGGGAGAAGCTGGAATACATAGGGGTGGGAAAAAAGATGGTCAAATGGATCATCAACTGGCTGAATGGAAGGCTGCAGAGGGTGGTGGGGGAATCTCATTACCAAGGGATGTGACGAGCAGGATGCCATAGGGATCAGTACTGGGACCAGTGTTGTTTGGGATATTCATAGCTGATATCTCACACAGCATCCGGAGTAGGATCAGTCTGTTCACTGATGATACGAAGATGGGAGCTGTGATAGATGACATCAAAGGGTGGAAGGGAGCTGCAGGAAGACATGAACAAACTACAGGAGTGGTCAGTAACATGGCAGCTGGGGTTCAATGCCAAGAAGTGCAAGGTACTGCACATTGGAGCTAGAAACCAGGGGAGGAGCTATCAAATGGGAGGGGTGCAGTTGGAAAGTAATGAGGAGGAAAAGGATCTGGAGGTGCTTATAACGGGCAGCATTAACAACTTGACTCAGTGCAGGAAGGTGGGGCAAAGGCCAAAAGGATGCAAGGGTGTATAGCAAGAGGAATCTCCTCTAGGAATAGGGAGGTGATCCTTCTCCTGTACAGGCCTCTGGTCAGGCCTCATCTGGAGTATTGCATGCAGTACTGGCTCCCATTCCTGAAGAAAGACATCAAGTTGTTGGAGGGAGTGCAGCATAGGGCAACAAAGATGATCCATGGATTTAAGAAAAAGTCCTATGAGGATAGATTTGCCGAGCTGAACATGTACTCCCTGGAGGAGAGGAGGGAATAGGGGGATATGATTGAAATCTTAAATACCTCAAGGGGATAAATAAGGTTAGTACTGAAGGGATTTTCCAGCTTAGAAGAGGGAGGGATACGAGAGGGCATCAGTTGAGGTTGGAGGGTGGAAGATTCAGGAGGGAAATCAGGAGGCATTATTTCACAGAAAGGATGGTGGACAGGTGGAATGCTCTGCCCGAGGGGGTGGTGTCTTGTAGAATGGTGGGTGGCTTTAAGAGGGGTTGGGACGTGGAGGTGTGATGGAGAGGGTGGGCAGGGTGGGGCAGCTACAAGTTGAGGGGCTAGCTGCACATTTGAGCAGAATCAATAGACTGTAAGATCTGCTTCTGCTGGCTTTTTCATATATTCATATGTTCGTATGTCACCTCTGCAGTTACTGTGAACTGGTTACTTCCGAGAAGGGAGGGGGTACCTCTGCAGTCACTGTGAGCTGGTCACTGCACAGAAGGGCGTGAGTACCTCTGCAGTTTCTGTGAGCTGGTCAATGGACAGAAGGGAGGGGATAAATCTGCAGTTGCTGCAAGCTTATCATTACATAGAAGGGATGTGGTACCTCTATAGTTGCTGCGAGCCGGACACCACACAGAAGGGAGAGAGGGGGTACCTCTGCAGTTGCTTTGAGCTTATCACTGTACAGAAAGGAGGGGGCACCTCTGCAGTCACTGTGAGCTGGTCACTGCACAGAAGGGAGGGGATACCTCTACAGTTGCTGCGAGCTGGTCACTGCACAGAAGGGAGGGGTACCTCTGCAGTCACTGTGAGTTGGTCACTGCACAGAAGGTAGGGGGTACTTCTGCAGTCTGTCTGAGTTGATCACTGCACAGAAGGGAGGGGATAGCTCTGGAGCTGCTACAAGCTCATCAATGCACAGAATGGAGGTGGCACCTCTACAGTTGCTGTGAGCTGGTCACTGCACAGAAGTGAGGGGGGTACCTCTGCAGTTGCTGTGAGCTGATCACTGCACAGAATAGCTATGTTGCCAGTCTGTAATGGCAAGACTACACTGTGCATTGCAGAGTAGGTGGGATATCCCTATAAATGAGTTCTTGTTTGCACAGCACACTTATCTAATGTAAACCTAGGGTGGTAGACCTGATGGACCTGGAATCCCTTCTGACCTTAACCTCAGGATAGTTGTGTGAATGTGCAGCAGTTTGTGGCATGGGGTCATACTGCCGAAAACAAAAACAGCACAACAATAAATGCCACAGGAAAAATGCCATCCAGCAAAATAAGGTTGGTTAAAACATAGACCGTACAGAAAACAGTGCACCCCATTGAAAACAATGGGACTTTTTTGTGTTTTACAGGGGACTCCACCTCCTGGACTTAGAATAACTAACTCCTAGGGGTGTGGACTTTGGGGAAGGAGAGAAATTCAGGCAGATGGAAAAACTTTTTTTTTAACAACCCCCCCCCCAAAAAAAAGCTGCAACACCAGGAGACCTGGGGGGAACCAAATCGTGGTTCCAGGTCTCCAAAGCTGCTGTGTGCTGGTACCCTAGCCACTCCACCATGGGAGCAGCTCAACCAGGCACCACATACATGGCAACTTGATCCCTCCCTCTTTCCAATGGACAGCGACCGGGGTTGCGGTAATTCCCTAATGCTATTCTACTCCAGTCACTGTCAATGTAGTCACTGCTTCTGATAGCGCAGATAATACCTTATATATTGTTATTACAGTGACATATTGACCTGGTACTTGTATGCATCCACTTGTTTTTACATTGCATTCTGCAGTTGGGGTGCCCTAAGAAAATAACTAACCTATTGCAATGGATTACATAGACAGTAATGCATGGGCAACCATGCACAGCAAGCCTGCATTTCCATCAAGGTGGTCTGATGACATCATGGGGACTTTGAAAGCGATGCTTGAAAGATTTCTGATGCCATCAGATCCATGAGATGGAATCACTGCCGAGCTGTGCGTGGTTACCCATGTGTTTTTGTATAGTACTGTATATTGTTTGAAACATAAAATGAAAAAAAAAAAAGACTGCTCCTTTTTTCTTCCTAAAAAATCTTTGGTTTAATTTTTAAAAAGGCCTTTGCCAGCTGCTGAAAATCCACCCAGCTGAATTTTTTTTTAAGTTGAAACAACTGAAGATTTTATGTTAGAGGAGTGCATGCGTGTGTGTTTGTGTGTGTGTGTGTGTAAAATTAAACCAAAATGGCAGATGGCACAAGTTTCCAGTCTTATTAGAAAAAGCTGCTGTACCATGGAAGGGTACAACAACATTCTTTGACCTTTGAACTGTGATACAATAACTTTTTAGTTAGGAAGGAAATCCATGCACAACAAGGGTTGGCCACATTTTGTAAGTCCTGTAGGTGCCATACTAACGTTGTCCCATTCTGATTACTGTAGTGTGATGTGGTTACAAAAAGGAATGTGTGATACCTTAAACCTAGGGGCCTTAGACAAGTAGCACACACGGTAACTTTCTCAGAAGTACTACCTGTCTCTGGCATGGATGAAGCTAGGGTACTCTGCACCATGGGATTCAATGACTGGTTGAAAAACTGGTGCAGAGCTCAGGGATTTGGCTTCATTGGGGACTGGGGCTCCACCTGGAGGGATGCAGGCCTATACAGGCATGATGGTCTGCATCTATCCTGGAAGAAAACCAGGATCCTAGGTGATAGGTTTAAATGCTTCATTGGCAAGCACTTAAACTAGCCAAGGGGGGAGGCACTGAAAAGGGGATGGGAAATCCTAGCCCCCCCAAAAATAGTCAGGATAGTTAGTGAGGTAAACATCAAGATAGATCAGTCAATAGGGATAAGGGCAGGGGTAAATGGAGAAAAAGACAAAGGCAGTAAGGACAGGGATGGGGCAAAAAGGAAATAAAGCCAGAATAAAATGGAGGGTAATGAGTACCAATGCCTGTAGTCTAGGTAAAAAGCTCCCTGAAGTGGTGGCCTTGATGGAAGAGGGATGCCTGGATATCGTGGCAGTCACATAAACATGGTACACAGAGAACCATGACTGGGATGTCAACATACCAGGGTACACAATCTACAGGAGAGACAGGGAGGGAAGAAAAGGAGTAGGAGTAGCTCTCTATGTAAGGGAAGGGATCAAAGCAACAGAGCTAAAGAGTAAACAGGGAGGAGAGGAGGCACTGTGGGTCACCCTGGAGACTGGGAATGGCTCCACAATCTGCACAGGGGTTGTATACAGACACCCATCTCAGGGGGAGGAAATGAACAAGGAAATGATAGAAGGCATCCTTGGGATGGCAGAGAAAGGGGAGATATTGCTGATGGGAACCTGAGTATGCCAGATGTTAACTGGAGCACCTTTGTTGCAGTCACATCCAAGAGCCATTCTCGATGCCCTACAGGGGGCATGCCTCAGACAGCTAGTTTTGGAACCCACTCAGGAGGGAGCAGTCTTAGACCTGGTACTCTCAAATGAGGAAGGAGAGAGGATCTCTGATCTTGAAGTGGGTAGCCATCTGGGAACAAGTGACCACCAAACAGTGTTGTTCACGATAAACTTAGCTGTTGAGTCAAGCCACAGAAAAGTGAAAGTACTGGACTTCAGGAGGGCTGATTTTGTCAAAATGGGAGAGTGCTTCAGAAAAGCACTAGCAAACAGGAAAGAAGGTGGGGTGGAGCAACAATGGGGAAACATCAAAACTGCCATCACAGAGGCAACAAGCCTTTGTGTGAAGCAAATAAACAAATCAAAATGAAAGAAAAAAACACTATGGTTCTCAAAAGAAGCGGCAGGGAAGGTAAGAGAGAAAAAGACAGCATTCAGACAGTATAAGGAAACACAGAAGGAGCAGGACAGAGAACTGTACCAGTTAAAGCAGAAGGAAGCGGGGAAGACAGTCAGAATAGCAAAGGCTCAAACTGTGGAAAAGATAGCCAACTCGGTTAAGAAGGGGGATAAAACCTTTTACAGGTTTATTAGGGAGCAAAGAAAGGTGAAGGCAGGGATACTGAGGCTGAACAAAGAGGAAGGTGGTTGGGCAGAGAGCGACGGTGAAAAAGCAGAGATACTGAACAAATATTTCTGCTCAGTATTCACAACAGAAAAGCAGGGGAGAGACCTAATCCAGTCAATAGAAGCACTCTGGATAGGGGGGTTGATATTAGTCCTTTCACAGAAGAATGGGTTCTGAAAGAACTCTTAAAACTGAAGGTGGATAAAGCAATGGGGCTTGATGGGATTCACCCCAGAATTCTAAAAGAACTAAGAGAAGAACTAGTAACACCACTGACTACCCTTTTTAATAAATCATGGGAGGATGGGGTGGTACCTGAGGACTGGAGAAGGGCGGATGTGATTCTCCTTCACAAAAGTGGGAGCAGGACAGAGGCAGGAAACTACAGACCTGTCAGTTTGACCTCAGTGGTAGGGAAAATGATGGAATCACTTCTGAAGGAAAGAATTGTTGAGTACCTAGAGGCCAGTGGGGCACAGGACCCAAGGCAGCATGGATTCACAGCAGAAAGGTCATGTCAAACAAATCTAATTGATTTCTTTAACTGGGTGACCAAAGTAGTAGACCAAGGAGGGGCTGTGGACATGGTCTGCCTAGACTTTAGCAAGGCATTTGACACAGTCCCGCACAAAAGATTAATAAACAAATTAGCCAGCCTGGGAGTGGGTCACAGGGTGGTAGCCTGGGTAAAACACTGGCTGGACAACAGGACACTGTGGGTAATAGTAAATGGAGTCCACAGTGAAGAAAGGAGGGTTACTAGTGGGGTACCGCAGGGTTCAGTACTGCGGCCGGTCCTTTTTAATGTCTTTATAAGTGACATTGCAGAGGGACTGGAAGGGAAGGTATGTCTCTTTGCAGATGACACAAAGATCTGCAACAGGGTTGATATGCAAGGTGGGGTGGAAAGGATGAAAAGGACTTGGCAAGGTTGGAGGAATGGTCAAATGTATGGCAGCTTAGATTCAATGTAAAGAAGTGCAAAGTAATGCACCTGGGAAACAAAAACCCAGGGCAAGAGTACACAATGGGTGGTGAGATACTGACAACAAAAATGGAAAGGGACCTGGGGGTAGTCATATCAGATGACTTAAAGGTGGGCCAGCAATGTGAGATGGCAGTAAGGGGGGGATACTGGAATGCATAGAGAGGCATCACCAGTAGAAAACAGGAAGTTGTTGGCCCTCTGTACAGACAGTTGGTAAGAACACATCTGGAGTACTTTGTACAGTTCTGGAAACCCCATCTCCACAAAGACATACACAGGGTGGAGGCTGTCCAGAGGAGGCCAACCAAAATGGTGCAGGGTCTGCACCAGATGACATATGCAGAAAGACTAAAGGAGCTTAAGATGTATAGCCTCGAGGAAAGGAGGAAAGAGGGGGGACATGATAGAAACTTTAAAATACCTCAAGGGAATTAACAAAGTCCAAGAGGGTAGCATCTTTCAAAAAAGAGATGTGCAAGAACAAGGGGGCACAATTTGAAGATGGGGGGGCGGCTATACAATATTTTTTTACATGTGTATGTTTGGTGGTGAGCAGTATTGGTCTATTGCAGAGTATTAAAGAGCAATTGACAAGACATGCCAGCAGTGCCCCCTACCCTGCCTATAGTACCTCCCGGTACAAAGAGTACCGCAAACTGAGGTACTGTAATGCAGTATTTTATTGTACAGATGCAGCGGAGTGCAATGCGTGCCCTTGCCGCAGCTCCAGGTCCCCTTCCTGATCCAATCCTGGGGATGATATCAGGTCAGATTTGCCTGACCATTGTATATATACATGTATAGAACTGTAATATTTCCTTATGTCTTCACTGTAACCACTTTGTACCTGTGACTGTATGTTTAACTGGCTTTGTTCCATGATGAGGAAGGAGCCTTTGTAAATGAGTCTCTGACTCAAAGGTCTGCAATTCCAATTACATTAAATAAATAAATAAAAAATAAATAATTCCATTTTGCCAGCAATAGTACTGCAGAATTGGCATTTTGCCAGCAAAACTGGCATTTCGCCAGCAAAATTGCAGCAAAATGCCAATTCCCCAGCACTTTCACCAGTGAAATGAATTTCACCAGGTCCCCATCCCAACCTGATGTCATCCTCAGGCTTCAAATGGGAAGAGGACCTGAGGCTGTGGTGGGGGCATGCATTGCACTCCGCCGCATCTATATTGTAGACTACTGCCTTACAGTACCTCCTTTTGCAGTACTCTCCACACTGGGAGGTACTGCAGGCAGAGTAGGGAACTACTGGCATGTCTCTACTGAGACGTGCCAGCTGCTGTTAAAGAGTATGCCATTTTACAGTGGGTGATGCACTAAACTAAGTAGTATTTGGTATCACATATTACTAGGATAGCTGAAAAGCCTGGATAGCTACAGCAATAACAGAATATGAACCAGTATTTAAAAATAGCTTCTACTGGGGAAAAATTACTTCTAGATTCAGCACAGTTCTCCTTTAAAAATGTACTGCCTGGAAAAAAGGAGGGAAAGGAATGACATGAATGAGACATATAGTACCTGCATGGAATAAATGCAGTAGATGCCAGGGAACTATTCTCCTTGAGTCCAGACAAAGAGATGAGAGATAATCCACTACAGCTGGCAGGGAGAGATTCAAGAAGGACTTCTGGATGCACTTCTTCATGGTAAGGGTGGTGGATAAGTGTAATATGCCACCAGTAGAGGAGGTACATGCCAAAATCAATCAGCAGCTCCAAGTAGGCAGGTGGGTTTATTAATAAAAAGGTGGAACATGCCAGCCTGGTTGAACGGAGGGCTGAGGTACTAAGCCTCACCTGCCACCATGTTGGTGACTCGGGGTTGGGAGCGAATCCATGAAGTGACATCAACAAAACTCTAGCTTCATGGTTACATGAAAGGGACTGTACGGAATGCTGTCCAAACAAGGAAAGCAATACAAAGCACTGTTTACACTTTTAACTTTTGTTCTGGTGCAGTTCAATATGGATTCTTTGGGGGTATGAATATCATTTATGAAAATAGGAACATTACGAACTGCAGCTCGGGGTCATATTACCAAAAACAAAAACAGTGTAGCAATAAATGCCACAGGTCAAAATGCCATCCAGCGAAATAAGGTTGGTTAAAACACCAACTGGACAAAAAACAGCGCACCCAATTGAAAACAATGGGATGGTTTGTGTTTTGAGGGGCACTCTGCCCCTGCACACCTCAATGTGGGAAGCTTCACCCCCTATACAACCCAGACTTAAAATAACTAACTCTGGGGGGTGTGGACTTTGGGGATGGGGAGAAACAAAGGAGGGGGAAAATTGTTTTTTTTTTTAAAAAAAAAAGCTGCAACACCAGGAAGGAACCGAACCATTGTCCCAGGTCTCCAAAGCTGCCGTGTGCTGGTGCACTAGCCATTCCACCATGGGAACGGCTCAACCAGGCACCACACACATGGCAACTTTATCCCTTCCTCTTTCCAGCAGATAGTGACTGGGGTAGTGTTAATTCTCTTACGCTATTCTACCCTGGTCGCTGTCAATGTGGTCGCTGTTCTGACAACGCAGTTAATTCCACACTGTTATTGCAGCAACATATTGACCTGATACCGTGGAATTTCACACCATTTCTTGAAATTCCACTTTCCATGATTTTTTTTTTTTTTTTGCAGCAGCAGCACAGAAGGCTTATTTTGCATGGGGCAAAATTCTGGAAGACATAAAATTTTGCAGTTCCACACAACATTTGTTTGCAGCTGCAGAATTTTGTTATTTCTGTGGACTTTCGTATCAGTTAGTAAAATTCTGGATTTTCCATGATTTTCACAGTACAAAATGCCTATTCTGGTTCAAGAGGAATTCTATGGAGTGCAAACTCTAGTAGAGTAGAATTTTGGAATTTCACATAACATTAGTCTTTATGTTATGGTACTTATTCCAATATCAAGTCTGGACTGAACCTTTGGGTCTTTTCCTGCTCATCCAATTTATCACACAGATCTTTAGATCATTCTTCTGCTAATATTTTATGCAGCACTATACAGTTTTTCGTTTTTATTCTAAATACCTGTGGAAGTATTCCAAGACCATGACACAACTTACAGTGATGTCTCTTGTGTGAAGTGGTTCAAGCAAACCAACACGTACTATTGCAAAATGTAATTATGTTGAGAAATTGGCTAAGGAGATATTAGTTTGTACCTGAGATCCATACACCACACTTGGTATTAGTTGATATTTGTTAGTGATGAAGGGAAGTCTAGGTTTTTGTTTAATTATGGGTCCTGTAGCTTTAAATCTCAGATCCTGTCAGCTAAGTTCTACCATGACAATGACATACATGGAACTAACTAGAACAGCATGCATTAACCCCTCCCTTATCTTTTTGGAGATAGAGTTTGATTTCCCTTTTTTAAAACATACTGCAATAACAAACAATGTAAGGTAACCAATGGAAGATAAACCTGGCTGGAGGATTTCCTTCATGGAAATACAACACTAAAGAGGCATGCAAAAGTACTGCATTTATATAAACATCAAAGGAAGAAAAACCTTAACATTACTCCACTCATGAAATACATTTACCTTTTGTATTGACTATGTCAGTTAGGTGTGTTTTATTTAAGCAGTATATACAGTATAATTAATCTTGACATTACCATATATTGTTGAGATTACTGCAATAAATGCAAGTCACAGACCAGTCTGGATTAGCAATGCTAATGTTCACAAGGGCTCAGCATATCTGTAGTACAGAGATGAATGAAAAATACTAAAATGTACATTATGAAAGGTACACTGTGATATTACCTACATGTAAATATAATCAACCCTTATTAAAACCTATGGGTGCATGATTTCACAAATGTTGCCACGACACTAAGAGTGAACAAGGTACTTCAAGTGCACTGAACATTGAAGCAGCTAAAAGATCAATATTACATAGCTAGGAAGAAAAAAATCCATTCTTTGATGCCTGGAGAAACTCAATATAAAACAAAATGCTTTTGGAAAAGGTATATTAATCTAATTGTAACCAAAGAATCAGTTTCAAATCATCTGGAAGGATCTTAGAGAGCTTTGGTTAGAACAGTAATAATAATAACCTGACCAAGCAAATAACAGATATGCAATATAGAAGGGAAATCTCTGTCAATAGGTGATTTAATGCCTGTAAGTCCAAACACATCCTGAGATTTTTACAGTATTATTTGAAACTTAGATTGCTCCTTATAGAAGGGATTAAAGTGAAAATTCTGTAGGAAGCTGTCAGTACACTGACAAAATGTGATGATACACTCCCACTGACCTTCAGTATCTTCTGATGGCATATACTCATCAACATTGGGTATTCAAGAAGCCTCAGGGTTTTTATGTTTATTTCACCTCACTATTCATGAAGCAGTTTTACAGTTTTACCTGCTGTGACTTGAATACCCACCACTGTGTCCTGTATAAAAATCTGGCCTGGAACTCACTTCAACACAAAAGAGACAGAGCGTGGGTCATCCTACTCCATAAAATATTAAAAACAGAAAAGAAAAACGAGACTTATAAAATCTTTAGAGTGGACAAATCATAAATTTTGTCTAAGAAATAACAAAACTATTCAGGTCCCCAAGGTTAAAAATAAATTTGGAGAAATGGCTTTTAAGTATCGATCAGCGATTATGTGGAATAATCTTCCAAGTCATTTGAGGGACCAGGGCATGACTGCGGATACACATAAGCATAAATTAACTCTGGATTTAAGCCATGTATGTGATTGTTATTAGTCATCCATGTCCATGAATAAATGTATAATGTATAACATAAAGATAATGTATGGCGTTTTGTTAATAACCACGCTGTAAACACTTCGAGAGGGTGCCATGATATCATTATAAACCTCGAGAGCACAGCTCGAGAGGTTTTGAGATGTCATGGCAATCTCAAGAAGTGTTTGCAGTGTGGTTGTTAACCAAAGGCCATAAATTATATTTTATAGTACATGTGCTACCAAGATTGTGTAATCCCAGATTGAATTACTTTACTGAACTACTTCATGGAACATTGATTGTTGTGAGCATTCCGTTTTGTTATACCATTGATATGACACACTCAAGAAGGGTTAACAACAGAGTGATGGCATAACAAGGTTGTAATCTGCTTGATTTCAGTTAATAATAAGGGCTCCCCATACATTATATGTAACTTTATTATTGATTATATCATTAACTTGTTGTTTGTCATGTGATAAACTCCTTTTTACTTATATTAGTAATTTATGTATGGTAACAACTACAGAACCACCTTGAAAACTGGGCTTTTTAGGCCCTATGGTGTATTTGCTTGTTAAATAATTTGTCTGCATAAATAAAGATGTTTTTACTACTGCTACTACTGCTATCGTTGGATTTGGCTTATTATGATTGTATTGGTTTTACTCCACAACTTTCATTGCTAAATCATGGGTGGAGTGACACCACAGGACAAGTGCCTAAAAAAAGAAATATAATGCTGCATGGCGAGCAGGATGAAATAAAATTCTTAAAGTCCTCGAACAACTGGACCACGAATACACTGAAGGGATGCAGCTCATAGCCACTGCTGACTGTGTACTTAAAAATTGGTGGCAGCCAGCCCGTTGGCACACAGGGTTGAGACACTGGATGACACACCTCTACTATGCCGATGACTTGGTTTGAGGAAAGGACTCGGGTCAGAAGGGGTCATCTGGGGGGGGAGAAGAGTGTGTATCCTTTTGACTGCTATCCTCTCCTTGGGAAAGGGGGATCAGCCACACTGCTCCAACAGTACCATCACTTGAAGTGTGGTAGCAGGGCAGTGTGAGCAACTTGCTAGGGGCTGGCTGGCAGTGGATGCTGTAGAATGTATGCACCTCCATTCGCATGCATGTTCAGCATCATTGCATGCTGCCAGTTGGGGGAAGGAACCAGAACACAGAAAAGTGGAAACAGGCCTATGATCCTGTCTTGACTGCCCCACCACTCAGGACTCTTGACCAACCATCTGGATGTGTGCTACCTGGGTGGGGAGGACAGCCCTTCTTTCTCAGCTCTGCCCTGGGGTGTACTCCATGGGGGATTTCACTGGCAGCTGAGTTTCAAGCAAGGTGGTAGATAGCAGGGGAGGTGGCAGGGGCCGAGGAATCCACTTGCAACCTGATGGGGGAAAAACGTTATGGGAAAAAAGTGGTGGTAGGTACTCAACACCAGTCAGTGGCACATTTTGAGCACTTCTTTATTTGTGGCTGTGTGCCAATTTATAAATTTTGCCAGTGGGATTTTCATTGATTTGTCAATCCACTTTTGACATTTTCCACAGAATTTTCAAAGAAAATTCAATAAGTAAAATATAAGATTTTAATGTACAGATTTATAAGCTGTGGTATTGCTACTACGCATTTTTTAGTACTTTCTCACTTACTTTATTAGATACCTTATACTGGTGACATTTCATTGCTATCAATTTAATAAATTATGTTGCACCTGTATTTAGGTGGAAGGGATTATACTTTTGCTCCAACAAGGTGGCCTGCCGATCCCTTCTACTTCCTGATTTCTCTGGCATGCCCCTGCACTCTGCACACAATGCCATGAAGCAAGGGAGAGTGCAGGGGCAAGCCTCATTGAAGTCAATGGGGACCAGTTTTCATTACTATTTAATTCATAATGATGGCCACTTGAAGATTAAAAAAGGCTACCACTCAGGAGCCTTGCTAGAGCCAAATTACAATCCCTTCCACCGAAATACAGGTGCAGTATCATTTTATAAAAATGGCAGGAACAAACTATCGCCAGGCTAAGGTACCTTATAAAGTAACTGGTACCAAAAACTGACAGAATCACTTTAATTTCACCTGACTTCAACTGAAAAAGTGCCATTTGACCAGGAAAACTCAATGCAAAGTGGGCAATTTGCAAAGTTATCCATGAAAGTGAACTTTGTAGGAACTTCGCTGCAGAAGAAAATGTTGCAACACCTCTACCTCTAAGCACCAACCTAGAAGGAAGGCAGGATTTAACAGATCAGGCTGAGTGAAAGAGACAATGTCACAGCAATCATGCCCATTAAAGTAGCACTATAGCAAAAATGGTTCCATGTCATAACAGCGATCGCAAAACAGGGATCAGTATTATGGTGAGTGTATATCGCTTAAAAGCAAACCTGCAACATATACTTTAAGGCTAATTCTACTATAAGGATACCAAAAATAGTGCTTTTGCTTGTGGGGGGCACCCCTGAATTAGATTCTCAACTCCAGGAGGTGCATGTCAGGGAGTGGGCAAAAATTAAAGAGCAACTGACATGTCTCAGCAGAGACGTGCCAGTACTGCCCTATCCTGCCTACAGTACCTCCTGGTACAGAGAGTACTGCAAATGGAGGTACTGTAAGGCAATATTTTACTGTAAAGATGTGGTGGAGTGCAATGCGTGCCCCCACTGCAGCATCAGGTTCCCTTCCCAATCCAAACCTGAGGATGACGTCAGGTCAGGATGGGGACCTGGTGAAATTACATTTTGCCAGCGAAAGTGCTGCAGAATTAGCATTTCATCGGTGAAGTTGCTCTTTAAGTGCCACAGCTCACAGCTGTGGCAAAATGTAACCCAGTCCCAAACCCAGTAACTGCTCTGCTAGCGCTAGCCTCCCACACCACCATGCCACATGGTTAGAGTGGCAGAAGCAGGTATTCCAGTCCCTGAAAACCCCTTCCCTGTCCCTCCCCTTCCCCTCGCTATTCTCCCCTTCTGTTCACCCTTCCCTATAGTCACTGTCCCATACCCTCGCTATTTTGCAGGGTAGCCCACAACAATAGCACCCCAAATGAGTCACTATATTTCTAGTCACCCATTTTGGGTCGCTATTATGATGTGATTCTGCAAAAACAGTATTTTGGATTTTATAAATCACTTACATGATATCAGCCAATCAGCACACACTACAGTGTATTCTCTGCCTTATTTCAGTGATTCTTGAACTGTGAGGCCAGCATTTTGCAGAATTTTGCCTGTTCAAGTCTCAGGTAAACCAGCTAATGTATAAAATTCTGAAGACAATTTGAGATTTTGCTTTTTGTCTAACTAGATGGGGAATATTTTATACAGTTGTTCTGGCAGATAAGTCCATTGACTGTTCAGAGGAAAAGTACTGACCTGCTTCTTGGAACTACATGAAGAAAATTTTGCAACTTTCTTTCAGAGCTCTAATATGATAAATGTAAAAAAATGTTTTTTCAGTAACTCAGTCATTTATTCAAAAGCTGTTCTGTTTATCACGAGAATATTTTTCATAACTATGGTTCATAACTATGGTTTATTGGACAGTAGAAGACCATGGAGCCCATATGAACATACGGCAAAATCAGCAAAATAAGGCCATTAAGTCTGTCTTGTCTGTTTGCATTGCAAGGTCCTCAACATAAGCTACTGACCCTGTCCCTACTCCTCAATCTGCCCTTCCCCTTTGTCCGCCCCTCCCTTGAACCTTATTTTCCCCTTAACTCTATCCAAGCCTCTCTTGAATCTGCCTACCATTTTCAACAAAAATATCTCCTCCAGAATCACATTTCAACCCACCACAACCCTCCCCATGAAGAAGTGCCTCCTAGCCGGCATTGGGTCATAATATCACAGACAATACAGTGCACATCAAAACTGCACACCAAACACAGTGTGTGGCAACACAGCGGTGGCACATAATGCTGACCGCAACAGAAACACTGCACACACAAATGGTCTTATTGATTTTGTGGGGGCTTTGCCCCCCCCCACACCCTCCAACATATGGGGCTTCACCACCCCCACACCCTCTGAACTATTTATAATCAACTCTGAGGGGGTGTGGACACAGGGGCAAAACAAAAATTCTGTGTGGCATTTTGCCATCGGCACACTGATGGGAATCAAAAAAAAAACACCAGGGATTCAAACCCTGGTCCTGTCCTGCTACACGGTCGGGTGCTCAAGCCACACCACCATGGGAGTGGCTCAACCAAGCAACTGACCAGCAGTCACTACATGCACTTCTCCTTTCTGTGCAGAGTGATAGGGGTAGCAATAGTTGCATATCAAAATATACCCCTGTCGCTCTGAAGCACTATGCGCTACAGACCATGTGGTTCTTCATGTGCAGTTTAGTCCACACTATAAGCACCCAGTACCCCTCCTAGCCTCTCTCCTAAACATCCCCCCAACTTGAAACTATGTCCCCTCAAGTTTCATTTCGCACTAAGCATGAAGAGACCCCCCTTGTCCATTCAATTTATTCCTTTCAAATACTTAAATGTCTCAATCATGTCTCATCTCTCTCTCTCTCTCTCTCTCTCCTCTCCTGCAGGGAGTACATATTCAGGGCCTCCAATCTCTCCTCATATGTCCTACCCTTCAGGCCCATGATCATCTTCGTTGCCTTCCTTTGGACCCTCTCCAGCAGATTAATGTCTCTTTTAAGGTATGGGCACCAGTACTGTACCCTGTACTATGGATGCATCCTCACTGATGACCTGCAAATGGGCAGTACAGTATTACCTCCTCTTACCTGCGGCTAATCCTCCTGGCAGTGCAGACCAGCATCTTATTTGCCCTTGCTGCCACTTTTCTGCATTGCATGGAGTGTCTCAGATCACTGGTGATCATCATTCCCAGGTCCTTCTCCTCCTCTGGTGCAGATACCGGGACTCCTCCCAGGCTGTACTCAATCTCTGGTTTCTTGGCTCACATAGAGCTGTCCCTGACCACTTCTGTGGTACAAACTTAGATTATCTCCATTGAGAACGAGTTTTTAATGACTCCACGTTTAAATTCCATTTTGTATTAATAAATTATATTTCAGTAACATAACATTTTTCAAGTGGAAGGCCAACTCCTTTCTGTTGCATAGGGGAGGTTCTCTGTGATTAACATGAGAACAAACATCTTTTTTGATTTCATACAGAATTCAGTTTCCTCTAATGTCTGCATATTATACCTAAGTCACAATATCTACTAGGGCTGAGTGAAATTATAAATTCTGCTGGTTGAATTCCCATATAATTGTCATTCTGCTTTCAAACATTTTCCACACAATTATTTGAAACCTTCCATGAAACTCCACCAATATATAAACTATGGAATTTGTATTGTACACCAGTATAAACCGTGGAATGTTTCCTGCAGTTAATGTAAACTGTGGATATTGCTCCCTACAATTTTGTCTTTCATACAGACTACAATATATATCAGTGGGTTGTAGAATTTTTATGAAAACAAATTTTTTAAGCTGTGAATTTATTTTACAGAATTTTTCCTTGCATATAGAATCAACATTAGTGTAAACTGTGGAATGTTTTCATTGTCCATGAAAAATGCTGGAATTCTATGGATTCCATAAAAAACACATGAAAATCTGTGAAAATTATGTGCAGCGGAATTCACAAATATTGGGAAGACTGAAGGGCCCTATGCAGGAAGTGGCTTGGTACACTCCAGGAAAAGCATGTAGCAAGTTGCAATTGCATGCAGCACACCCAGCCTCTTATTGACACAAAGGACCAGGATGCACTATTCCCAGCTAGTCCAATACACAAGTGCATAGTACCACACAAGGAGAGGAATTGGCCATGGGACTGTACCTGTCCCAGACTGCGGGCTGTCAAATGAAAGTTGCAGCTGGTCTTATAGCTGATCCCATGTTCTGTGGGAGCAAAGGATCATGGGGTACAGCATTTAAGTCCACACAAGGACTGTCATATCCTGGAGGCACTACTATAGGTAAGTTAATTAACTGCAACTGTGCTCCGCAGCCATGATCCTCACCTCAGCCTTTAGTGGCATGAAGGAAGACTGGGGTCCTTAGCAGTGGGGCACTATTGAGTTCACCAGATGTCTGTTGGGGGTGGCCCACCTCCAATAGCAGCCCTCTTACTGGCATAACAAACTCCCTCAACACTGGGCTGGCAAAGTGCTAAAGGCATCCTGAATGCTGTGCTCTACCAGCATATCTCTCAGATACATCCACTCTTCATTCCAGCCCTGTCCAGCCACACAGTTGCATGGTCCACATGCAGTAGGGTCATTGAGGAGCAGTGTGGCAGTGGAGGAGTGTTAACAACTCTGCAGGTGTCCATTTGACTCTTGGAATACATGAGAATTGACACTCTGCACCATGTATTGTGGCATGTAGAGCTGAGACACATTTCTGCATAGAGCCATAATTGAGTAACTACAGATGGACAAAGAGTTTGTTAAACCTTGCTAAATAAAGCAAATCATGTACCCTTTAGCTTGGGCACATATTTCTATGCAATTGGTACAAGCGCTTAAGCCAACATATGCCATTTCTATTTGATAGACGGTAATATGCCACAACCATGTGTCATGGAAGCTGATTCTGTTTCTCTTAAAAAACATACAGATCTGCTTTTTTTATTCCATCAGCAATCTTGCTTTGTCATATTTCCCATCTGTTGTTGCCAGAAAAGCTTAAAATAGTGCCTTTACAGTAATGTCTATATCTTTTAACAAAAATAAATTTCCTTTCTAAAACAGTTTTGGGAATCATCACGCTTTTCCGAAGCTGTTCCCCATTTAATTATTTTAATATTTTCACTGCTGAATATTTGAGCATGCATCTTTTGTAGTACAGACAAATGCCATCACACTGGCAAGCCTAAGCTTTTATAGTCAAGTTTTACTCAGTGATGCTTAATAAGAAGAGGCAAGATGACAACTGCATACATCCGTCACCCCAACAAACCCAATATTCTGTTTTAAGGGTGTTCATGAGTAGATAAAGATTTTGAAAGTACCTGTACCAAAGTGGCAAACAACTCAAAATGACAACCTGCACAGGCAGGAACCATGGCTCATGAATATTGCATGAATTGCTACGAGGTATGACAGTGAGAACCAATTATCGGTTGTTTCACAAAATCTTATATATTATTAAACAAATGGCAAGAAGATTGATATGATGATTTAAACACTCCTGAAGAAGCAGCAGCAGTTGATGTTTTCCATACTGAGGGTAACTGTATTGTCTTTACAGATGTGTGTACTTCAGTGTATGTCCTGCAATGGTGTTAATGTTGATCAGTTGAACCAATATATCACAGACAATAATTTAAGTGGAATATTTCTGCAACAACAATATATGAGAAGATATGGCATGTTATGGGATACTGTCATGTGGTGGGTGCAGTGTGAGGAATGAGACAAAGCCATGTGCTCTCAATCACTCACAGCCTGACAGTATACCATAATAACCCCCACACTGGAGTGTGTTATTGTAATTATAAAATGGCACTCAACTAGTTCTGAAACATGATAACATATTGGGATACCACAGGTCAGGTGCTGCTTCAGCCAATCAATGTACTGAATTGGTCATTCGTTTCAAAAATGCAAATTATTTAGAGGAAATAAAATGGGTTATAGGAGAAGGTTACAAACCATGGTGATATCTGAAAACACTCACTATGGATCAGAGCTTATTGTTGATCCCATCACTTGGTTGTATACTAGCATATGTTTAGCAACATGGAAATTACTGTTGCTATCAAAATTGGAAAGGTGGTCCAAATTATGGCAGTTAAGGTTCAATGGCAGAAAGTACAAAGTGATCCACATTGGTAAGAAGAACCCATGCACAGAGTACTGGATGGGTGGGGTACAGTTATCAGCAACAGTAGAAGGCAGTGGCCTCAGAATCATCATCAGTGATAGTCTCAGAGCTTCAGACCAATGTGGTAAGGCATACAGCAAGGTGACTAGTATGTTGGAGTACAGTACATAGGAAGGGGTTTTGATTTCAGGAGGAGGGAAGTGGTATTGCCAATATACAGGTCCCAGGTGAGGTCCCACCTGGAGTACTTCACTTAATTCTGGAGCACTCACCTAAAGAAGGACTGGGACAGGCTTGAGACAGAGCAGTGGAGGGTCACCGGAATTATCCAGCTGCAGCAGTGCAGGGCGTAGGAGTAAAAGTTGGCAGATCTGAACATGTACACACTGGAGATCATGAGGGAGAGGGAGCTGTTTACTGTCTACACAACTCAAAAGAATGGAGAAGGAATTTACCTCCAGATCAAGTTGGCAGGCAAACCAGTTAGCATGCAGCTTGATACTGAAGCATCAGTATCTCTTCTGCCAGAGCAGATCTACAAGGAGAATCTTAGGAAATGAACATTGCACCCATCGCATATTCAGCTCACATCTTACACAGGAGACTGAATCCTTGTTCTGGGGGAGATTCAGGTACCAGTAACTTATGAGGGAGAAGCATGGTCCCTACCTCTAGTGGTAGTACAAGGAGAGTGACCCACATTACTGGGAAGAAACTGGATTGAGAAGATCAAGTTGAACTGGGAAAAGATCCTCACCTTATTAACAGTACTTCAAGATGCAGTGAGGAAAGTGCTGGACAAAAATGGTCCTATTTTCTAGGACAGCTATGGCAGAATACAGGATTTCAAAGCAAAGATCTGAATATGAACAGGAGCCACTCCCATCTTTGATAAGCCTCGGCCAGTATCTTATGCCTTGAAAGAAGCAGCAGAGAAAGGACTGGATCATCTGGAGAAGCATAGTATCATGTCATAAGCTGAGAGGAGCAACTGGGCTGCCCCTGTCTTCATGGTACCAAAGTGAGACAAAGCAGTGAGGCTGCATGGGGACTACATGGTTACAGTGAACTGTTGTATAAAACCACAAACATATCCACTACCCAATGCCACCCTGGTATGACGAAGGTTCTTTAGCAAGTTGGACTTATCCTTTGCATATCAGCATTTGGAATTGGAGCAAGAGTCAGAGATGTATCTCACCATAAACTTCCACAAGGGGCTTTACAGATATCATTGCTTGTCCTATGGAGTTTCTAATGGCACCAGCAATTTTCCAGCACACAATGGACCAGTTGCTGTCTGGGTTGGACCGTGTAGTCTGCTTTATGGATGACATCTTGGTGTCAGCACTCACACAGAAGAGCATCCAACAATCCTGAACAAGGTCATGTCCTGACTGCTGTGGAATAGAGTGAGAGTGAAGCTAGCCAAATGTCACTTTGTACAAGATTCTGTCAAGTACCTGGGCTATTGAATCAATGCCCAGGGCCTGCACTCAACTGAAAGCAAAGTGGAAGCAACTGTCAGCTCACCGGTGCCAACAAATGTGACAGAGCTAAGATCATTCTTGATCCTATTGAACAACTATGGACATTTACTAGCAAACTTGTCCACATTTTGCAACCACTACACAATTTGCTGCAAACAGATGTGAAATAGAATTGGTCACCACAGTTTGAAGAAGCATTCCAATCATACAAGCAATGACTTCTGAACAGCAAGTGGCTAGCACACTATTAGCCAGCATTGGCATGTGATGTGTCCCCATATGGGGTGGGCGCAGTAATCTCTCATGTGTTACCTTCAGGGGAGGAAACCCAATCGCTTTTGTTTCAGGAACCCTGTCTCCAACTGAAAGAAAGTATGCTCAGCTTGAGAAGGAAGCCTTGAGCATAATCTTCAGGGTCAAGAAGGTTCATAAATACTTGTACAGATGGAAATTCAGTTGGCTAACAGATCACAAGCCTCTTCTAAACATTCTGGGACCAAAGTCAGCAATACCTGAAAATAGGCAGCTTTGCTGTCTAGTGCACCTACTTGGTCAACAAAAACTAAATAAATAAATAAATAAATATCAATGCTTTCAGCACTAAGGATGCAGTGATGGATCTTGATTTTGTTGGTCTATGACTGACATTGAAAACAGACATTCTCAGGATCATGCAAATACAGATGTACTGTCAAGACTGCCATGCAAGGATGCAACAGAAAAGGAAGGTGATGGGGCAGTGTTCCAACTTTTCACACATCAAAGAGCTATACATTGCTTTATGGGATGTAGCAGAGGAAACAAGATGAGATCCAGTCTTCTCAAGGATCTTGGATTTCACACTCAAAGGCTGGCCCAACATCAAGAAGGACCAGGTGTCCACAGATGAAGGCTGTATTCTATGAGGCATCCGAGTTATGATACCTCCAAAGTTCTGAAGGAGGTTACTTTCCAACTTACATTTGAGTCATCCTGGCATCTCTTGGATGAAGGCATTGGTCAGGAGATACTTCTGGTGGCCAGGACTTGATCAAGATATCTAGTATCTTGTCAACCAATGTGCACCTAGTGTGGCTGTCCACAACCAACTGCAACTGCTCGTCTGCATCCTTGGTCCTGCGCTACCACACCTTGGCAGCACATCCATGTGGACTATGCTGAAGTGGAGAAACAACATTTCTTGGTAATGATTGATGTCCACTCTGAATAGATCAAAGTGCTTCCCATGCAAATAACAACTACAGAAAGGACTATGAGTCTTCAAAGACATCTCTTTTCATCTTATGGACTACCCCTTCACATCTGGGAGGCAGGATCATAACTCACAAAAGTCCTGCTCTTTCATAAGTGAGGATAAATTGCATATTGTGAGTCAGTCCATTGGGTATTCGTGTTATATAACATCAGTTTACTAGTTATAAAAATCTGCCATTTGTATGAAGATTTAACTGTTTCTCTTTGATTTCAACTGCTGGCTTTAGTGCTGCATACCATTATTGTAATATCATCAACACTGCAGATGTTGCTGTCTGATTGCTTCAGTAGGCATTGTGACATACCATACTTTGCAAGATATTATCTTGCTATGTTGGGTCATGGTAACACTTTTTATCTTGCTATTTATCAGTGCACATGTGTTGTGTATGTGTATGTATAAGGGATGTGGAGGGTTGGTCTGTGTGATATTGATTTATCTATACAAGTGATGTTTGACCTCACAAGTGTTGTAAACCATGAGTGAGATGTACGAGGTCAAAAACCATGAGTATAGATAAATTAGGTATCACACAAGGTCCTCTCTCTATATTTCATTAATGCAGATAGGAGAACTTTGTGTGATGGGTTGTTTTCTTTTTAATTCTGTTTCATTTTTTAAAATATAGGTTCATTTGTGGGTTCATTTTGTGAAACAATGAGATTGTGCTTAGGTTGCTAAGGGCATAGCTAGGGATGTGGCATGAGGACATCATGTCAATGTACTGACATCCTCATTGATTGGTGCAGTTTCCCCATTTTTCCAAAAATGCATGTAAAAATGGTGGTGGCTCTAAGCGAGGGCATGCAGCTGAAAAGATGTGCTTGTACTGTGCTAGGTTGCCGATCTTTTTTTTTTAAGGTTTTGATTTGTAGTTTGAAAATGTGTTTGGGGGGTTGTGATTCCCTTTTACATACTGTGAAGTTGAAGCTGGAGAGAGTGAGCACGACTGGAGTGAGCGAGATTGCAGTCAGTGATTCGGGAGTAATGAAAAGGAAAAAAAAACAGGTATTTTTGTCCAGTTTTCTTTACCTGCAGAATGGAATATTGAGAAGTCACATAGTTTTTCTGGGATGAGGAGACATTACGAGTTGAGAGGGTATGATGCAGAAAAAAATGTTCAGTTGGAAGTAGGTGGACGGAGGGGTGACAGAAAGAAATGTTGCAGTGCGATGGTTCTTGAGCATGGTGTTTTTATGAAGAAACATAATTAATCTGTGTATGGTCAGGTTAGAAAGTGCTTATCCTGACAGTTTTGTATTGTGTCTTGAATTTTTGGTGATTGTGATAGAGTTGCATTTAGGACAGTTGTTTAGTTTAAAGTGCTTGTAGAAATGAAACTAGCGTAAGTAGTGTTGGCCAACCATCGGTGGGGCAGATCTTACTGATAGCTAGTTTACTATATGTATAAATCTGTTATAACGAGTTTACTATAGGTATAAATCAAAGATTTAAGATTTGTACACATAGCAGCTCAGATAAACAGACTGATACAATAGCTATTATGTATATGCCAGTTGTATACATATATAATATATGTAATAGATAATCGACTACAGAGTGTGTGGCCATGCTGTGAGATGTGAATGCCTTAGGAGTGTTGTGAGGCACGAGGCAACAGGCCGAGTGCATTTAACCACCCAGATATGCATAGATCAGAGCACAACCTCATGCTCTGTAGTGGATTATCTATCTTATAAAATGTCCAGAGGCTTCTGAGGGATGAAAAGAAGTGCAGCTATGTGGTCGTTGTGCAATAAGGCATGGTCATGTAGTGTGTTTAATCTAATCAGGAAACTGGATTTTCACAGATTTGTCTTACCCATTATATAAAATGCGTGTGTTTGTGTGTATGGATTTCTATACAAAAAAACAGTGACCATATACTATATTCTAATTTAAAATACAACAGACTGCGATCTCAAAATTTCATGATTACACCACTTTGTTAAATAATCCTTACCATCTGTTAGAGACATTAACACATAATGATGGATGTTAATATACTAAGATGGCATTGCCAAAGATAAATGTGAAAAAGGGCAGAAATGGATTGATTGCCAAAGACAGTTTATCTTAATGTTGCACAGATGAACTGAAGCTCTTTTATGTTACTGTCCTTAAGAAATATCCTTTCATGTGTTATCATTTGTTATTCAATAGTATAAGCCAGTCAGATTATCATCCATGCTTGGAAACTAGTTAACTAAACCACTGACAAAATTAAACGGATTTATTTAAGAACTCTTTAGAATTCTGCTGTGAGCATGCACACACATTTCTGTGTGCGCTGCCATTTATTTCTGCACAAACACCATCATGACTATACTGTACTATAAACTAAGTCTAATTATGTTTGTGTGAGCAATAACACATGATGAGGGTGTGGGTTATTCTGCATGAAGGCATGCCTAGGGGCATAGTGAGGTACGAGGCTGCACGCTGAGTGCCCTTACTGCACTTAGAAGTGCATTTATCCAGACAAACCCATACCCTGGAGTGTGTTATTGTGCTTACAAAGTGGGTAAATGTTCAAAAACATGATACAGTTGATTAAATGTATACTTTATTACAAAAATGCTTAAACTGTATAATGTATTGCAAAAAGATATCTAATTTTATAGTAAATACAACCTCCACTTGCTACTATGCTAGTATGTTGCTCAGTTGTCACTAGGGGCACTATGCTGTGCCAAACTGCATGAAACTGAGTCACTAAGTTGCTGTGCTAGACCACCAGAGAGACCACAACTTTGTTTAAGTCTTGCTAGCAGCACACCTACCATCTGCGGTAGTGAGTTCCGAGAGTTCCACCGGTCTCACTATCTGCAGGTCAGGAGAGGAGCCGACGCAGCAGAGGTGAGTCAAGAGGCGGCGGGCGGGTCAGGGAGGAGCCAGACAGCTGTTGTTATGCAAAATAAACATGCCTCTTGTATTTTTGTGCAAGAAGCTGTTTATTTATTTTTTTATTTCAACTGAATGGACAAAAGCAACTGGTTGCTGGGGAAAGAAATGGCAGCCAAATCGTTTCTGAAAACTGGATCGCTGCTTAAGGATTTTAAACTGATATGAGAGGCATTCCCTTCACTGGCACATGTGCACTGTGTGGATGGCCCCAGACGTGGGGCAGCACCTACTATGTGGTGCAGCCTGGCCACCTGTGTGCTCTCCCCTCAGTACCCTCCATTCCCCCAGTGCTGCATGTGTGTGCTGGATTGTGGTGGTGTACCCTTATGAGGGGGACTGGGCATGTATGCTGCATGGGCGTACTGACAAGGCATCCACTGAGCACTGGGGCATGCACAAATGCCTGGCAGGATTGGGACTGGTGCCAGATGATGGCAAAATGGGCGGTGCCATCTGTGTGCAGCATGTCTCTTCCACGGCATACGGAGTGGCCCAGGGTGGCCATCTGCCCTCTCTGCCTCCTCACTGGTTGTAGTCGTCAGGTACACCATGATGTTGTTGTTGCTCATGGCCATGTTACCTGTTGCTGCTGTGTTCATGCCCCCTGTCCTTGTTTTCCCAGTGTTAAGACTGCCTTTTTCTGAGCATGCAAAGTGTTGCACAAAGTTGCGCAAACACACTTTGCACAGCACTAACACGCTAAACATAGCATAGTGCCTGTATTCATGTACATGCCACTTCTCTTTGCACAGAGCATACATTATAACTTTGCTTGGTGCTAATGCAGTTTACCAGCACTATTTGGTCTTTTGAATATAGGGGACCTGTGCAAACGCAGCACAAACAATTTGCACCCAGTGCAAAGTTTTGAATATCTGGCCCCTGAACCCTATCTGCAGTTGTCTGGTAACAACATGGCTCAGTTGGTAGCATATCTGCCTCTATATCAAAAAGTCATGTGTTCTAGTCCAACACCAGGATTGGGCTCATACTAGTGTTGTGCAGAATGCAGAATTCCACTGGTGAAATCAGCACGGAATAACCATTCTGCCAGTGGAATATTCATCGGTAGTTCGTGGTTTCTTCTGCAAAATTCCAGCTGCTATGATCTGCAGAATAATATTTCGCAGAACAGCATTTTTTCTGTGGAAAAACATTCTGCAATCATGTTCTGCCATGGAATTCCACCATTCCATTTCTAGCAAAATTCAGCGGAAATTCAGTGGAATTTTGAAAATTCTACGAAATTTCATTCTGCTGGAATTTGAAAATTCCGCACAGCACTAGCTCATACCATAAATGCTGGCACCTGAGTTCTGTACAAAGGGGATGCTGTATTATCAGGGCGTGCTGTCCTTTGGGAGAAATGTTAAAGTAAAGTCCAGTCTGCCTGTCTCCCTCTCGGTTCTGTTGTTCAGTTGAACCCTAAAGATCCCATGGCAGTCTGCTTGTCTGTTCTTGTCCATGTTTTGTAAAACCTTTTGAATACTCAATCACATCTCCCATCAGTTTCCTTTTCTCTAAGGAGAACAAACCCAGGATGTTCCACTTACTGATGACCCTAAATTCTAAAACACTGTATCTAGCCATTTAGCCAACCCCCCCCCCTTTTTTAGCAATTACCCCTTTTAACTCATTTGTTCAAACTGATCCCTGCTAACATCACATAAAAAGCACTAGCCAACAGTGGTTAATGAAAAAAGAAAAAGTGTTTTAAGAACATGATTACAAAAGGTAGTCAAATCCCGGGTCGTGCTTGAAAATAGGCTGGTATTTTGCCTAATGCGCTTACCTAATTACCAAAAGCTAATAAATAAATAAAATAAATAAATAGCTCAGTGGGTAATACATAGGGCCATAACTGGCTCCAGTCTTTCCTCATCGGGCATGCTTTGAATTTCCCAAGTCATCTTTGTATCAGCATGTTGTATTTCTTCCAGTGCCATGCTGTCCTTTCTGTAGTGCAGTGCCATGCACACAATACTCATATGGGATCCAATCAGTGTCCTTTATGTCTTTCTGTCATGGGCTAGGTTTTCAAAAGGGACATACTCTGGTCAACTATGAACAGTGCTTGCTCCTGTATCTGAATTTATATCCAAATATGCAGCTCCAGTTATGTCTAAATGTCACAAGCCACATCCATTTGTGCAATGAGTTACAAGCTGCCACAATCTGAAGCAATGAATGATGCAAATTGAAATTGTGCCTAAAGTGTTATGCAATATTATACAATGGCAAGAAAATTTCCTGGGCTTTGATTGGTCAGTGTGCCCCTTGCACAATGAGGTTATCCCAGCACAACCTCACTGTATTGATTTCTTGGAGCTTTTCTCCATCTCCCCTTCAGAAACAAAGATATATTGCCACACTAAAAATCTACTAAAAACATTTTTTAAATGTATTTTTTTAATTTGTAAAACAACAAGCCATTGAATAATAGCAATAATACCCTCCAGGGTGGGGGTTGTGCTGGGATAATCTCACTTCTGGGACGTTGGACGCACTCAGCCTGCGTCCTTGTGCCCAACCACCCAGGCGTGAGGTTATCCCAGCACAACCCACACCTTGTCGTGCATTATTGCTTCAATAGCCTCTTGGACATGGAGGCAGTATAGCCTAGAGAAAGGGTTCTCAAATGAGGCCAGTCTGGCCCACTCTGGCCACATGCGTCCACCAGCAGTATTTTCTGCAGTCACTGAGCACCTTAGAATGCCAAGTACAAAGGTAATGGAATGGACGATTTATTACCTTTCAAAAAAAAAAAAATATGGGAGATGCAGTTTAAGTAAAAAAATATACCAAGGACTTGATTTATTGTACACTGTCTTGAGAACCACTGGCTTGGAGGTCAGATCACTGGGCTCTGAAAACTGAAAACCTAGAAGACCTGGGTTTGAAATCCACAACCACCTGTTGCATAATGTGTGACCCTGAGCAAGCCCCTTAAACTCTCTATGCTTCTGGGACATGCCTGGAAATGAGAAAAAATATTAATAAAAATACTGTTGAACTATAAATATTCACAGCAGATTAAATTTGGGGCTGGCAGTATAGCCTAGCAGAGTCATGAGCTGTGAATGAGCTTGGTACATCCAGCATAGAAACACTGAATTTGATGGCAGACAAGTACCACTTGGTCCACCTAGTCTGCTCATGTTCTGTACCTACAGTCACCCCGAGGACCCTACAAGATCTCCAGCTCCCCCCCGGCTTGCTTCTAAAGTTTCCTTATATTTATCCCATGCCTTCTTTAATCCCATTACAGTTTTTGCTCCCACCACCTCCTCGGGGAGGCTGTTCAAGGCATCCACCACTCTTTCTGTGAAGAAGTGTTTTCGTACACTTCCCCTGATTCTACCTCCCTCCAGCTTCATTGCATGACCCCTTGATTTTGAGCTGGGTTTGATACCACAGCCTCCACTGGCATATTGTGTGACTCTGAGCAAGTCACTTAACCTCCCCAGTGCTCCCGGGTCACCCCTGAAAAATGACACTTGTACATAGTGATTACAAAAGAATAACAAGCATTTGTCAATGCCGAATGTTGATTGCGCTGGTGTGTTGAGCTCGCTCACTGCCCATCTGTCACTCGCTCAGTCTGTTTCTCCCGGTGCTGCAGGCTGCTGTTTTGTACTGGGCTCCTGCCTGCATTGGCACCTTGTTCTGCCCACTAAGAAATCTGCAGCTGTCCCGACAGAGCTGCATAGAGGTGGCTCACTCCCCCTCTCTCACGTAATCATTCTGTTTCACCTGGCGCTGCAGGCTGCCCTTTTGTACTGGGCTCCTGCCTTGGTTGGTGGCTTTTTCTGCCCACAAAGAAATCTGCAGCAGTCCCAACACAGGTCTGTTGAGCCTGCTGAGTCCCCCTCTCTCACTCACTCATTCCGTTTCTGTCGACGCTGCAGGCTGCTCTTTTGTACTGGGCTCCTGCCTGTGTTGGCATCTTTTTCTGCCCACAAAGAAATCCACAGCTGTCCCGATAGATCTCCGTTGAGGGTGCTCACTCCCCCTGTGCCACTCACTCATTCTGTTTCTCCTCGCGCTGCAGCCTGCCCTTTTGTACTGGGCTCTTGACTCTGTTGGTGCCTTTTTCTGCCCACAAAGAAATCTGCAGCAGTCATGACAATGCTCCATTGAGTTCACTCAGTCCCCTTCTCTGACTCGCTCATTCCGTTTCTGGTGGCGTTGCAGGCTGCCCTTTTCTATTGGGCTCCTGCCTGCATTGCCGCCATTTTCAGCAGTTACAATACAGCTACACTGAGCTCGCTCACTCCCCCTCTCTCACTCACTCACTCATTCTGGTTTTCCTGCCACTGCAGGCTGTCATTTTGTACTGGGCCCCTGCATGCATTGCTGCCTTTTTCTGCCCACAAACAAATCTGCAGCAGTCCCAACAGATCTCCATTGAGCTCACTCACTCCCCCTCCCTCACTCGCTCATTCTGTGTCTCCTGCCACTGCAGGCTGCCGTTTTGTACTGGATTCCTGCCTGCATTGGTGGCTTGTTCTGGCCAGAAAGAAATCTGAAGCAGTCCCAAAACAGCTCCATTGAGCTCGCTCACTCTCCCTCTCTCACTCACTCATTCCGTTTCTGCCTGTGCTGCAAGTTGGCCTTTTGTACTGGGCTCCTGCCTGCGTTGTCGCATTTTCTGCCCACAAAGAAATCTGCAGCAGTCATAATAGAGCTCCATTGAGTTCGCTCACTATTGCTCTGTCACTCACTCATTCTGTTTCTCTTGGCTCTGCAGGCTGCTCTAGTGTACAGGGCTGCAGGCTGCGGTGGCACCTTTGTCTGTCCACAAATAAATCTGCAGCTGTAGCGAAAAAGCTCCATTGAGGTCGCTCAGTCTCCTTCTGTCACGCTCCATTCTGTTTGTCCCGGCGCTGCAAGCGGCCCTTTGTATGGGCTCCTGCCTGCATTGGCATCTTTTTCTGCCAACAAAGAAATCCGCAGCAGTCCTGATAGAGCTCCGTTGAGCTCACTCAGTCCCCCTGTCTCACTCGCTCGTACTGTTTCTCCCACCGCTGCAGGCTGGCCTTTTCTACTGGGACCCTGCCTGCACTGACACCTTTTTCTGTCCACAAAGAAATCAGCAGCAGTCCTGATAGTGCTCCGGTGAGTTCGCTCACTCCCTCTCCCTCCCTTACTCACTCTCTCGTTCTGTTTCTCCCACTGCTGCAGGCTGCCCTTTTGTACTGGCCTCTTGCATTGGGCCTTTTTCTGCCCACAAACAAATCCGGAGCAGTCCCGACAGAGCTCAATTGAGCTTGGTCACTCCTCCCTCTCACTCGTTCCATCTTAATCTATCCCAAACACTGATGTCCCACAGCGACCGTGCTATTCTCCGTCAGGAGTGCAAAAACATATTTTAGCCAGGATGTGAAAAATGACAGCTGTACTGTTCATAAGGAGGTGTGAAAGAATGCCACTTTTGAAAATGTGGCATGAAAATATTATAAATTTGCAAAGTTACAAGGGTGCGTGGAAACAGTCGAACGCAGACTTGTAACACAGTCATGTTATGGAGTTTTGTCACCAAATTTCCAACATAAGGATTTTATGACCTCTGCTCATGAACAGTGCCACTGCCATTTTCCTTATCTGTCCCGAACACTGATTTCCCACGGCAACCGCGTTATTCTGTGCCGCAACTGTGAAACCACATTTCACTCAGGATGTGAAAAATGACAGCTGTACTGCTCATAAGGATGTGTGAAAAATTGCCACTGTTGAAAATGTGGAATGACAATATTACGAATCTGCAAAGTTACAAGGGTGTATGGAAAGTGTGCAATGCAACTCATTTGATGGGCTATCATCACCAAATTTTCAACAGAGGCATTTTAGGACCTCTGCTCATGAACAGTATCACTGTCATTTTATTACTCTGTCCCAGACAGTGATTTCCCACAGCGACCGCTCTATCCTGCGCTGGAACTGCAAAAACACATTTCGGCCAGGATGGGAAAAATGACAGCTGCTCTGTTCATAAGTAGGTGTGGGAAAATGGCAATGTTGAAAATCTGGAGTGAAAATATTATACATTCACGAAGTTACGAGCGTGCGTGCAAACTGCGCAATGCAGGCTTGTAACACAGTCATTTTGTGGAGTATCATTATCAAATTTTCAAGGTAGCCATTTCAGGACCTCTACTCATGAACAGTGTCACTGTAATTTTCTTAATCTGTACCAAACACTGATTTCTGACAGCGACCATGCTATTCTGAGCCAGAAGTGCGAAAACACATTTCCGCCAGGATGCGAACAATGACAGCTGTACTATTCACAAGGAGGTGTGACAAAATGGCAATGTTGAAAATCTGGCATCAAAATATTGCAAATCCGCGTAGTTACGCGCGTGCGTAGCAACTGCACAGCATATGCTTGTAAAACAGTCATTTTGGGGATTTTTTCTACCAAATTTGCAACATAGGTTTTTTGAGAGCCCACCTCATGAACACTGGCACTGTCATTTTGTTAATCGGGCCCTAAAGGTGATTCCACGCAGTGACTGCGAAATCACCTTTCCGGGCCGATTAACGTCATGACAGTTCAAGCATTCATGAGGAGGGGTGCCAAAAACCCCATGTTGAAAATTTGGTGAAAAAATTCCCAAAAATGCCCAAGATATGCACTAAAGTTGAAAAAACCCTGTTCATTACATTATATAGCTTCCCGCATTTCCTCTGTTCATGGTCGGCTTTGAAGAGTGCAGACGTGTTCCCAGTCCACCGAAGATCATCGCATCAGACTCTGGAGGTAAATATGAGGTGTGGGGAGGCAGGGTGTGCAGTGAATGGGTGCGGGTAGTTGTTGGGCAGCACGGAGACTGTGAGGGACCATTTTCTGCCTTTCAGAGAAAAAAAAAAGCAAAAGACTTTGAGGGACAGTTTTTCTTTTTACAGGGAATGTACCTTTGGGTGGCTCCCAGCCGCCACCAACGGCTTTCTTTGGGGCCGCAATAGCCGATGGGGGATTGGACACCGTCGGCAGGAATAACAGCATGTGGGGGCACCAACGACATTCTGTTGACAGGGGCAGCAATAGCCATGGGGATTGGGCACCTCCCCATGGCACACAAGGGGGGGCTTTATTATGCTGACGGAGACTGGGCACCCTGTCGGCAGAAAATGAAAGCACGGGGGGTGACAGAATGGTGACAAGGACTGAGCTCTCCTGTTGGCAAAATGAACAGGGGGGCACTGAAGCTGATGGGGATTGGGGCCCCCGTCAGCACATAAACATGGTGGGGGGGTTATATTGTTTGTGAACAGGGCGGCAACCTGCCGCCATGTTCACAAAGAATATCAGGCTTGCTAGATCCGCCCTGCAATGATGGGTCGCTCCCTCATTGCAGCGGATGGCTGATGTTGCAATGACGAGGTGGCCCCTGATTGCAGCAGCTGATTTGTCACAAGTTGGTGCGAACGTTCCAAACTTGTGTCACCAGCAGCTTGCAATGGCATTGGGGGAAGTGGGACAAGCCTTTGCAGGCTGCGGGTGCATTGGCCACAACAGTGCCGGGCCTCCACAGCCTGCTTCTCAGCAAGCTGTGCCAATATGTTTCTTGCGCTGCACGCAATCATCAAAAAAAATGTCACTAGGTTCACACTTCAAACTTCCACTGTGAAAAATAAAAGGACTCTGAACATAGGCTTACAAGTGATTAGTGTCACTTCACTGATTTTAAAACATAACAGAGTGGGATGAGTGGGGGTTAATCCCAGATGAGGATAGACTCAGACAGACACAGATGCAGGAGCTTTTGTCACTTTGCATCAGGCTTTGGGGGTTGTGAATTATTCTCAGCTTTTCAAGATAGTCCACTTTAAATTTTCTGACTGATGATTTTTTAATTTAGTTGCCATGCTTGCTTGCAAACAGTCGAGCAGTGGGTGGGTGAGCAGAGATCTGTGTATGCATGGTGTGGAACCTCTGTGCACCACAGTCCTCATTATGCACACACCCATACAAGGGTGCATGAATGTGTAGCAGTGGACCTCTGTGTACCATAGTCCTCATTATGCATGCACCCCTTATATGGCCGCATGCATGTGTGGCGTGGGATCTCTGTGCACCACAGTCCTCATTAAACACGTATCCCCTATGTGGGTGCATGAATGTGTGGAGTGGGGCCTCTGTGAACCACAGTCCTCATTACACATGCACCTCTACATGGGTGTACGAATGTGTGCCATAAGAGTATCCAGTTAGGGGAGCACTACTTTTATAGTGCCGGTCAAGACAGCGTTAATCCGTATAGCGCTACCAGGGACAGCGATCAGGGATTTACAGCGCTAGCCATATGCGCTCCACTGGTCACTGTCCATGGTACTGCTATATGGACAAAGGCAGCAGAATCCAGGAGCCTGGCCAAGTTGCTCCTGTGGTGTGGAGGGCTGGGACATAGAGCAGCTCAGTCAGGCAATGGTGGAGACCAGCATTCTAATCCTGGTCTCCAAAACGTTTTGCCGAGTGGGACTTTAACACTGGTGTGAGGGGCTGTGGAAACAGTATCCCACAGCCCCACATATTTTTCTTGCCCCGTGATCAGTTCTCCCCAGAGTGAGAATCCTTATTGGGGGGGCAGAACCCTCACAAAAGAAATATCAGCGCTATTTTGTTCCGCACCCTTCTTGCCGGTGGTATTGTTGTCGGCGCTATTCTGACCCAGTGCCTAGCATAAGACCTCTGTGTACCACAGTTCTCATTACAGACCCCCCCCTTACATGGGTGCATGAATGTGTGGTGTGTGACCTCTGTGCACCACAGTCCTCATTATGCATGCATCTCCTATATGGGTGCATGAATGTGGGGCAAGGGACCTTAGTGCAGCACAGTTTTCATGCATGCACCCCCATGTGGGCACATCAATGTGTGGCATGGGACCTCTGTGCACAGTTTTCATGCACGCACCCCATGTGGATGCATGAATGTGTGGCATGGAATCTCTGTGCACCACAGTCTTCATTATGCATACATCCCATGTGCTGGCACATTAATGTGTGCTGTGGGACCTTTGTGCACCACAGACCTCGCAACGCATGCACCATTACCACGGTGGCTAGAGGAACTTGGGGAGAAAAAGGAAAAGTGGTTGGTTCAGGCTCCATGACTTCTTGCCTGCTAGCCATCTGCTCCACACTGCTGGTCAACCAGGACCATAGTAATGGATATGTGTCTCTGAGTGAGGGGAGGACAGCCCTCCTCACCTGGCCCTGCCATGGGGGGGGGCAATCCATGGGGTTCTGAGGGTCCTGGTGATGGTTGAGGTAGCATGTTGGGTGGGGGGCAGGGAAAGGACCGACAAGCCTGACCAAGCTGACCAGAGGGACAAAAGCTATATGTACAAAAAAATGAATTGCAGTAGATGATTATGGTGGTGAAGCAAATGATTTGGGACTGTACAACCAAAGGTTTGTGCTCAAGCACTGTTGCAAAATATACCTGTTTGGTATTCAGCCAGATTGGTTGAAAATGGAGCTCTAGTTTTGTTGTGCTCTTACCATGATTAATCACAGTACATATAATTTAAAAGATGCCGCAAGCCATGCAAACATGCAATTGATATTCTACTGATGAACCAAGAAAGAATTGCATTTTAGAAAACCTGGGTATCTTTTTATGTTCATTTCAAAAAGTAATTTAATTTAAATCAAACAATAACATAATCACCAAGGGAAGATGTATTTCACGTATAATTTATTTTCACAATGCATCTTAAAACACTTCATTATGACTGGACTGTAAGAATTATGGCTGTAGTCTGCATTGTGAAATTTATCAATAATATTGTACTTATTTCCTATAATGGCAGCACTATATTAAACCAAGGAATTATCATGCCGCCTTTCCTGAGAAACAGTCTCAAAATAGTACATATTGGGTCCACCATCTAGAAATGAAATGATGCACTTGTTGGTAATATACTATGAATATTTGATTTAGTTAAAAAAAAGATTCAAAACAGCAATATCTGTTAATTGACAAAATATTTCATCATATTGATTTTTTTTTAGCAAAAAATGAATTTCTGACACATGTAAATTTATCATGAGTATATTTTCATGTTCTTTATATATGTTTATAATAGCTTTTATTGTGAATGCGGTAATAAATGATTCAGGTCAATAAAGACAGCTACCCTTGTCAATTTTTTCAAAACATCTCTGTTGCTCAGGTTACATATTGACTTTACAAACTAGATTCATAATGTGGATATATTAGGATGGTACTGGGCTTTGTGTAGCTTCCTCCCACATGCCAATTGCCTCCCTTGCCAACTCACCTTCCTTGGTGAACCCAGCCAGACTGCCACTCCTCCTGCAGAACAGGGACCCAAATGGGTGCCATTTTTCCCCACAAGCCGCACATCCCATGACTACTGGAGCCAACTAAAACTTGACTCTTGAAACCAGAGCTGAGAGGTTGCTCCAAGACCTAAGGGCTTTTGTTTCTGAGCCCTGCGGGTCGACTAGAGGAAGCACGGACTTTGTGCAGCTTCCTTCCCATGCCAATCATCTCCCTCACCAACCCACCTTCCTCAGTGAGCCCAACAGGACTGCTGCTCTCCCTGCAGCATAGGGACCCAGTCGGGTGCCTTTTTTATTCCTGCAAGCCACATCTCCAGTGACTGTTGGAGCCAAATAAAACTTGTCTCTTGAAATCAGAGTTGAGAAGCTGTTCCAAAACCTGAGGGCTTTGTTTTTGAGCCTTGCACACCTGCCACCATCTCAGAAGATGCCAAGAGGGTTCAACTAGAGGAACCACAGACTTTGTGCAGCTTTCTCCCCATTGCCAATTGCCTCCCTCACTAGCCCACCTTCCTTGGTGAGCCAGCTGAACTGATGCTCTCCCTGCAGCATAGGGAGCCAATCAGGTGCCATTTTTTCCTGCAAGCCATATCTCCAGTAACTGCTGAAGCCAATTAAAACTCAACTTTTGAAATCAGAGATGAGGAGCTGCTTGGAGACCTGAGGACGTTTGTTTCTGAGCCTTGCATGGCTGCTGCTATCTCAGAGGTCACCAAGGGGGTCATCTAGAGGAAACACGACTTCGTGCAGCTTCCTCCCTCATGCCAATCACCTTCCTTGCCAGCTCGCCTTTCTTGGTGAGCCTAGCCAGACTGCCACTCCCTCTACAGCACAGGGAGCCAATCAGGTACTGTTTTTCCTGCAAGCTACACCTCCCATGATTGTTGGAGCAAATCAAAGCTCGGCTCTTGTAACCAGAGCTGAAGAACTGCTCTGAGACCTGAGGACTTTTGTTTCTGACACATACAGTAATGATTTACCACTGTATGGTTCTGAATTGGTAGACTTACTCTGCTCAGCACTGTTGATAATTAAATTGTATGGTTCAACACTGTTAGACTTTATCTGCTTAGCACTGTTGTTAGTTAAACTGTATGGTTCAGTATTGTTAAACTTAATCCACTCAACTCTGTTGATAGTTTCCTCATGATAGTTTAATTGCTGTACCCCATTGGATATACAGCTGACTAACCTGATTACTTGATTAAAGGGAAACATCCATATCCGATTGGGCCCCACCAGCAGTCTCATAAATAATATACATTTTTTAACTTACTGTGCGATATTTAATTTAAAAGTGTATCTGGCTGATTCTGCACCCATCCTGCCAGCATTTTACAATTCAGAGCCCTCCCCAGTGCACCCACAACCACCCACAGCTGTCCGAGGCATGACGTGTGGTGTGGGGAGCAGCCGAAGTGCGTCAGTAGACTTACTATGGTGAAGAATCTTCAAATTGCTCCAGTTTGGAGTTACTTATCTCTGTGTTATACCAAGCCCATGTACTGGCTAACAGGCACCTTGACAGTCTGTACCTGGTCTCGGTATAGCATAGACACACGAAGGCTCCAAACCGGAGCAATTTGAAGCTACAGCAGTATAGGTAATCTAGACAAAAGTGTAAAAGCACCCCCAAAAGTGCTCAGTATTGATGGTGCAGTCACCTTAGATCCATCTGAGATAGCCAATAAATTCAACACAACCTTCACTGATCTCACCTCTGTCCTCCCTTCTAATAATGGGCTAGGGGTTTATATAGGAGACTGGACAGGACTACCCAGTAGTTCTGAACATGACCCTGGTTACCCCAAAATCTATTTCAAGGCCTATCACAATAACCGATACTCTCAAATATGTTAAAAGGTTTCTAGGGAAAACTAGGGTGGGGGTGACATGACAGACATTAAATTGTTGTCCCTGGAGCTTACAGAACTTGCTCAGCCCATTACTAAGATATTCAACTTTTCACTATGGTTTTCCCTGTTCCCTGGGATCTGGAAAACTGCATTAGGCACACTTATGTTCAAAGGTGGAGAATGCTTAAACCTGGCCAACTACAGGCCTATATCTTTTTTCTCCCCCTGTCCAAGGCCCTAGAACAAAAAGTATTGGAACAACTAGTCAACTACCTGTGCAAGTACAATATTCAGTGCCCAAACAACATGGATTTAAAAAGCATCACACCACTAGCACTGCCCTGTTAGAACATTCCCACCTCTTGCATGAGGCCCTTGATGGTGGTCACCTGGTGGGAGCTATATACAATGACTTGACCAAAGCGTTCGACCTATTAACCACAGGTTGCTGCTTGACAAGCTCCTCTTACTTGGTGTCTCACAGGACACGGTAACCTGGTTCCACAGCTACCTCACCAACTGTTCACAGAGGGAAAAGGTTGACTTCTCGCTCTCTAATATTAAAAACGTTTCAGTGGGCATGCCACAAGGCTCTGTTCTCAGCCCCCTCCTCTTTAGTATGTTCATATATGAACAGACTTCCAGAGGCCTGTCTGACATCTAATGCACTCTTTTATGCTGATGATGCTGTTATCTACACCAGTAGTCCATGACAGGTGAAACTATGTTCTAACCTCCAAAATGAATTTAAGTCCTTAGAGAAATGGTTCTCACCAAATAACTGGTCTTAAACTACAAAAAAACAACACCATGCAGTACTCCAGATGGGGTCTCACAAACTGTCTGTACAGAGGGATAACAACTTCCTGTTTTCTACTGTTGATGCCTCTTCCTATGCATCCCAGTATCCTCTCAACCCTCCTTACTGCCTTCTCACATTGCTGGCCCACCTTTAGGTCATCTGATATAATTGCTCCTAGACCTCTTTCGATTTTTGCTGTTGTCAGTATCTCACTCCCCATTGTGTACTCTTCCCCTGGGTCTTTGTTTCCCAGGTGCATTACCTTGCACTTCTTTGCATTGAATCTGAGCTGCCATATATTTGACCATTCCTCCAACCTTGCCAAGCCTCTTTTCATCCTTTCCACCCCACCTTGTGTATCAATCCTGTTGCAGATCATTTTGTCATCTGCAAAGAGTCATACTTTTCCTTCCAGGTACTTGCCAATGTCACTTATAAAGACATTAAAGAGGACTGGTCCCAGTACTGAATCCTGCGGTACCCTGCTAGTTACCCTTCTTCACTGTGGACTCCGTTTACTATTACCGTTTGCGTCCTGTTGTCCAGCCATTTTTTTATCCAGCCTACCACCTTGGGACCCACTCCAAGGCTGGCTAACTTGTATATTAATCTTTTGTGTGAGACTGTGACAAATGCCTTGCTAAAATCTAGGTAGGCCATATCCATAGCCCCTCCCTGGTCTACTACTTTGGTCACCCAGTCAAAGAAATCTATTAGGTTCATCTGACATGACCTTCCTGCTGTGAAACCATGCTGTCTTGGGTCCTGTACCCTACTGGCCTCTAGGTACTCAACAATTCTTTCCTTTAGAAGTGATTCCATCATTTTCCCTACCACTGAAGTCAAATTAACTGGTCTGTAGTTTCCTGCCTCTGCCCTGCTCCCACTTTTGTGAAGTGGAATCACATCTGCCCTCCTCCAGTCCTCAGGTACCACCCCATCCTCCCATGACTTGTTCAAGAGAGTAGTCAGAGATGTTGCTAGTTCTACCCTTAGTTCTTTTAGAATTCTGGGGTGAATCCCATCAGGCCCCATTGCTTTGTCCACCCTCAGTTTCAAGAGTTATTTCAAAACTCTTTCATCTGTGAATGGACTGGTATCGACCCCCCTCTCCAGAGTGTTTCTCTTGTTTGGTTTAGGTACATCTCTCCAAACTACACTTCTGCACTTTAAAGCCCCACCTCTAGGGCAAGGCATGGCGGGTGTGTAAATCTTGTTTAGTGCAGGGTTACAAGGTTTCGCCAGAACAGATACTTCCTTTTAAACAGACTTGTGTACCTTATCCAGTATAGGGTGAAAATGCCAAACTACAATGCAGACACATTTTTTTACAAGTACAGTAAGAATGACTGTGACTCTACTGAAATGCAGGATTCACATGTACAAACTGATGCAAATATGAAGCCCAGTCACTTGGCCAATATTGAAACTGAGTAACTGTAGGTTTTGACCATTAGTATGCAAGATGCTGGCATAAAATAATTTGTGATGTTTAGCAAGAAAATACAAAGCATGGTGAGACATCATTGTCCTTGCTGGCCACTTCAGAAGAACGAGTGAGAGACTGCACTTCATGCTGACACTTAAGTAACTGTGGTTAACATGTGAGTGTTGGCATCCCACACTGTGCCATCAGGGGATCGACTGCATCTGAGGTGAGACAATCCACTCCTGGGAGAATTCCGCTCCTGGAAGATGGGGGAAATAGGGAAAATGGAAGGGATAAACACTGAAAGAATACCTAGAACAGGAATTTCAAAATGGCAGACATGGACATGTGCATGCTACACCCTTGTCAACCCAAATGCGTCCACACAGACTTCTGTTATTTTCAAAAGATGCATCCATTTGCACCAAAATGTCTCAATTTGTGGTAAAATGTGATGTAAATGTAGGTTGCTTCTTATTCTGCAGCAAATGTATCTTTTATTGTCGTAAAGTTCGAATACTGTTTGACTATCAAAGAAATGATCTGACAGTCTGGGTGAATTTCCATAAAACAAAAAAAGAGCAGCAGATGGATCCTTTTGAAAATCTTGCAACAACTCTTTAAACCTGATTTGGGGGGAGGCTTTCAAAAGGGTTGGACGCGGACATGTACACCCATGCATGCAGCATCTGCATCCATTTTCATGTGTCCAGGCAGCCCTGCTACTATTTTCAGAAGTTGCATCCATTTATGACAAAAAGTCACAATTTGTGGCAAAAAATAGATACAACTGCATCTGTTTTTGGATGCAAACTCTGAATTTTTTTAAGCCACATAACAGATAGTCTAACAGGTTTGGACACATTTCTGTTTTGAAAATAGCAGCAGACACAGCTTGGGCAGATCTTTTTGACCCCCCACCCCCCCATGACTTCTCCAATCCTTGTGGTAAAAGAATTGCACTGTCACCCACTACCATACCTCTCAACTTCTCAGCATTCAAAATCATAGCACAGGCCTTCACAAATCATAGCAAATGGTCAGAATGTGTAACCCTTTCTTATTTTAAACAATACTATGTCTACAGATAGTGGGCCCCATATAGCTAGTGATATATAAAGGATCTATCTACTTAGTTCAATGATTTAGTAGTTTGTGTGTTCAGAAATAGTTTTAACATTTTAAGAACATCAATAAACCTATGCGGAGCAAGGGTAAAATTGAAAATGAAAATCATAGCGCTATTCAGAATTCATAGCAGTTGAGAGGTATGCCCACTACATTTGATGTCCTGTAAAACAAAGTCCAGAGTAGGAACTTTCCTAAACACATGATTCAAGCCATGACCATTTTAAGCAGTGCCGAAAAGGCAATACAGACTTCAATCACTACAAACTTTGACGAGGATAAGAAGACTCAAAAGAAAAGAAAAGTAGGAGACTGCACCAAAGGGAAGACATAATCAAATTCTTTTATTTTTAAAATAATCACATATTAAACAATAGGAAAGGACAACAAAAACATACTGACCAGAAGTCAAAGAAAGATGCAGCGTTGACAGGAACAAGTAAAGAGGTACCTGAATGCATTTTGCAAGGAAGGTAATTTACATCATCAGTGGAGAAAGAAAATTACTTTTTTCATGAAATGTGCTTAGGCTTTTCTGTGCCTGATTCTGCCGGTACCTTGCCTTTTGTTGACTTCTGGCTGGCATCTCTTTATTGTCCTTTGATGGCATTTGATTTGAGATGTTTTTTTCCTGTAATTTTTTAATAAATTGTTTTTATTTAACAGTTTGCTTTTGTGGTGTCTACTTTATTTTCTCTTTGAGCTTTTGTGATTTCTCCACAGTGTGGAAAATAATCTTGTACATTGGTATCACTTATTATCCTTCTTTTGAGTTTATGTTTTGATAAGTGCTAATTAGGGACATACTTAAAAAGGCTTGTTGCCTAAATCTACAAACTGATAGTCATTCAGGACATTAGTGATGTGTATATTTAAAGTTTGAGCAATGAATTCTCAGGAAGAGATCTTCAGACATGAACTTTTTATTTAACATGAAATGTCAAGAACATAAATCATTGGCAGTTACCATGCCTCCCGCTTGTTTATCTACATTGCTAGCACAATTGTTTCTATGCACTAATGTGTGAACAGTGCATGGAAAAAGAGACAAAATAAACCCGCATTGCTGCACAGATTAACAAGCAATTGTCAATGCCAAATGTTTGCTTGCTGGTATTAGCATTGGAAACCCAGGGGTTAGACAGATGCAAAGTAGGAATGGCAGCGAAGTACTGATCTTCACACAAACCCCACCTCCACCCTGCAGAGACGGACAGGCATTGAGGCACGTGTTTGGGTTGTCGCCCATAACGTTCATGCCATTTCACCTCACCCTATCTTGCAGACACTGACAAGTGTTGAGGTGTGCCTTGGGGTGTTCGGCTTTACAGTCACCCCACTCTATAAGGACATACGCTGAAATGGGTGCAATATAGAATGGGGTGAACTGTGGGGCTGAAGAGTCCAAGGCACACCTCGATGCCTGTCAGTGGCTGTAGGATGGGGTGGAGTTGGAATGGCATGAGCATTACAGTCGGCAATCCAAAGGCACACCCCTGATGCCTGTCACTCTGTACAGGGTGGGATGCTATGGTTAGAAACTGTAACGCCCCAGGCATGTGTTGGTATTTGCAGTACAAATCTTCAACATGGCCATTTTGTGGCCCCCACTTCATGAAAGCATTTGGGACCTCTTCCCATGAACAGTGGCAATGTGATTTTGTCAATGTGTCCCGAAATTTCAGTTTCCACAACGACTGTGCCATTGTGTGCCAGATGTACGAAAACACAGATCAGGCAGGATGTGAAGAATGAGAGTTGTACCATTCATAGGGAGGTTTGAAGAGGTGGCAATGTTGAAAATCTGTAGTGAAAGTATTAAAAATGCTCAAATTTCCAAGCGTATGTGGAAACTGTGCAACGCATGCGCATAACACAGTCATTTAGTGAAATTATTTCACCAAATTTTCAACATAGGTATTTTGTGACTTCTGCTCATGAACACTGTCACTATGATTTTCTTAATCTGTCCCAAGCATTGATTTCCCACAGCAACCGCGGTATTCTGTGCCGGATTTGTAAATGCATATTTCGGGCAGGATGTGAAAAATGACAGCTATACTGTTCATAAGGAGGTCTGAAAAAATGCCAGTGTTGAAAATCTGGAGTGAAAATACAACAAATTTACGAAGTTACGAGGGTGCGTGGAAACTGCATCATGCATGCTTTTAACACAGTTTTTATGGACATTTGTCAACAAATTTTCAACATAGGCATTTTAGGACCTCTGCTCATGAACAGTCACTGTGATTTTACATACGAACATACATATGAACATATGAATCTGCCAGCAGAACACACCAATCGGTCTATGTAAGTCTGCCCAAGTGTGCAGCTAGCACCCTAGATTGCAGCTGCCCCAGCCTCCTCCCCCTCAGTTCCTCCCCACTTGTTCCAGCCCCTGCCCCCCTCTCGCTTTATCCCACTCCTCCTTAAAGCTATTGACTGTCCTACATGTTACCACCCCCTCTGGCTGCACATTCCAACTAGACACCACCCTCTCAGAGAAGTAGTGCTGCCTCATTTCCCTTCTTGAAATGTCCCCCTTTCAACCTTAGTCCATGCCCCCTCGTCTCTCTTCCACTCCTCACTTTAAACACCCATTCAGTGCTAGGTTTATTTACTCCCTCAGTTATTTAAATGCTTCAATCATATCCCCCATCCCTCCTCTCCTCTAGTGTGTACATGTTCAGCTCCTTCAGCTTAACTTCACATTCTGTTCCTTCCATCCCCTTTAACATTTTTGTTGCCCTCCTTTGCACCCCCTCCAGTAACTTTATATCTCTCCTCAGGTATGGCCTCCAGTATTGCACATAGTACTCTAGCTGCAGTCTGACCAATGATCTGTAGAGAGATAGGATCACATCCCTGTGTCTGGATGAGAACCCCCTTGTGATGCACCCCAGCATCCTGTTTGCCTTCGCTGCTGCTCTCATGCAGTGGGCTGAGTTCATGCTCCCAGTTACCAACACCCCTAGGTCCTTCTTCTCCTCTGTGATCCCCAGCCAATAGTCCCTCTTCTGGTTCATAGCCCTGAAGTGCATCACCTTAGACTTCTTTGCATTGAATCCTAGCTGCCACTCCACTGACCATGTCTCTAGTTTGGTTAAGTCCCCCTGCAGTTTTTCCCATCTGTCCTTTTTGTCCACCACCGCCCCCAATTTGGTATAATGTGAGAACAGACTAACCCTGCTCCCCACTCCATGTGCTGTATCAGAGATAAAGAGCCCAAATAGCACCGGGCCCAGCACTGACCCCTACAGCATCCCGCTTGTCACTGCTCTGGGTGCCGAGAGCTCCCTCACCACCACCACCCTCTGCACCCTCCCCTGTAACCAGTTCTCTATCCATTTAGTCAGCTTTTTTCCCACCCCCACCGCCGTCAGCTCCCCCCCAGTCTCCCACGAGGCACTGTATCAAAGGTCTTACTGACGTCCAAGTACAGGACATGTACCGCATGGCCCCTGTCCAACTCCCTTGTCACCCAGTCACAATACTCTATTAGGTTGGTTTGACAAGACCTCCCTGAGATGAGCCCATGTTGCCACCCATCTTAGAGGCCATTACTGTCTAGGAATGCCACCAGCCTCTCCTTCAGTATCACCTCCATAAGCTTACCCACTATGGACGTGAGACTTACCGGCCGATAATTTCCTGGCTCCTCCCTAGGCCCACTTTTGTGAATTGGCACCATATGGGCCACCCTCCAGTCCTGGGGCACACACCCCATTTCCAGGAAGGTGTTGAACAGATCTGCCAGTGGCTCAGCCAACAGCTCAACCATCTCCCTCAGCACCCTGGGGTGGATGGCATCGGGACTTGGTGCCTTGTCAACCCTTACTGCCCTCAGCCCCTCTAGCACATTACATCCTGTGATCACCTTGTCCGTCACCTCCTCCCCCCTTTCCCCACCCCCCTAGCCCATTCTGGTAGCGGCCAATTCTCTTCTTAGTGAAAACAGAGCAGAACTACTCATTTAGAATTTCTACTTGCTCCTCCCCCTTTTCCACCCAATCCCCTTCCCACTTTATCCTCAAAATATGTTCCTTGCACTTCCTCTTTTCCCTGACATATCTAAAAAAGTCCTTTTCCCCTCCCTTTATACCCTGTGTGGAACTTAATTGCCTGGAGGCCTCAGCTTTTTTCACTCTCTGGGCAATCTCCCTTGACCAACTCCCGAAAGCCTCCTTATCCTCTCCCTTCCCTATTCTCCTGTACTTCCGGTATGCAGCTGTCTTTGCCTTCACCCCATGCAGCACTTCCTTGTTTAGCCAGCATGGTTTCTTGCCTCTGCTCTTCTCACTTCTGGCCCTGGTGCAGGCTACTGTGGCCTGTGTTAGCCCAGTCTTTATGACTCCCCACTTTTGTTCTGCATCCGTCCCCAGCCTTATATCCTGGAGTCTCCCTTGCAGTACTGCTCCCATCCCCCCAAAGTTCACCCTAATAAGGTCCACCACCTTAGTGCCTGTGCCTCCTGTCTCCCTGCCCAGCGCGACAACGAGCCACACTGTTTGGTGGTCACTACCTGCTAGTGGGTCCTAAACCCTTACCTCCCTCACCACCTCCCCATTTGCCAGTACTAGGTCCAGAGTGCTACCAAGCCTTGTAGGCCCACTTACCAATTGCGTCAGAAGGCAGTCCTGGAATGCATCAGGGAGCAACTGCTCCCTGGTACTGCTGGTGGCCGTGGTGCTCCAGTCAACCTGTGGTAGGTTAAAAATTCCCCACTATCACCACAGTCCCCCTTCTACAGACCCTCCTTATCTGCTCTGCCAACTCCCTGTCCAGTTCCCCGGATTGGGCTAGTGGTCTGTACACCACTCCCAGCCTCAGCTTTCTGCCCTTGGAGTCCAGGCACTGCACCCAAAGTGCCTCTTTCCTCTCCTCTCCTCTTCTCCCTCATCCCTTATGCATTTAATCCCTTCCCTCACATAGAGTGCAACACCCCCTCTTCCAACCCCCCGGTCCCTGCTGTATATCCTGTATTCCGGGATTGCCAAGCCCCAATAATGGTACTCTGTGGCCCAAGTCTCTGTCACTGCAGCAATGTCCACCTTCCCCTCTGAAACGAGCACCTAAAGCTCTGCAATTTTGTTCCCTAGGCTTCTTGCGTTGAGAGAGAGAGACCACCTTCCACCCGTACTCCTCCTTCTCCTCACTCTTCTCCTCCTTGGCTTGTTACCTCCTCCCGGTAGTCCACACCCTTTCTCCTCCTTATTCTTACTGGGTGGTGGAGCCTTCTGTATTACACTCAGACCACTCTGCCCGCCCCCTCTCAGGGTTACTACGCCTCCGCCTTTACCTATATCTAGGGGAGTGAGCTCATTAGGCTCCCCTGTTCAGACCTTTCTAATAACCTGAATCTTTTGGCCACCCCCCCCAACTAGTTTAAATCCACCATAGAAGAGATATACCCTTCTAATCCTGCCTTTAATACTCCCCTTCCCTTCCTGCTCAAGTGTACCCTGCCCCCTGCGTACAAGTCACTATTTCCCCAGACCCAGCCCCAGTTAGTCACTAACCCATAATTTTTGGTGTGGCACCAATCCCTCAGACATTCGTTGAACTCCTCAGTCCTACCCTATCTCCCCATGCTTGCACATGGTAGCGGGAGTACCTCCGAGAATGCCACCGACTCACCCACCCCCACACGCTGCCTGCCCAACTACTCTAACCTCCCCCTCACTATTTCCACAGTGTCCTCCGCCAAGTTGTTTGTACCCACATGCAACAGTAAATGAGGTTTCTTCCTCCCCCTCGCTGCGCACTTGAGCAGTGCCTGCCCTGCCCCTCTAGCAGGCAACCTGGGAAGAGCTTCAACCCAAATACGGCTGTGCCTTTCCCCCCTTCCTCCCCATCTCAGCCCTTTCAGTATAGAATCCCCTAGGATGAGTATCCCCCGTCCCTTAGCCCCTTTCTCTTTCCCTTCTAATGCCCCTTCCACCACTTCAGTATTCGTTCTTCCCTGCCCCTTACCCCCACCAGCTGCACCCTCTGTGACTTCTGTATCTGTACCCCCTACTTCTGCCTCACCCCTTTTCTCTGCCTGATTCCTCCCATCCCCCTTAAACCCCTTCCCAGCCTGACTACTTCCTACTGGGCTTCCCATGTTAACCTTCCCTCCTCCCATGGTGATTTCCAACCCCTCTCCTTTCCCCGCTGTTGTCAGTTTAGAGCCCCCATTCCCTTCTACCCCGATAGTGATGCCCCTCCCATCCTTTCCCCTTCCCATAGCCTTCTCTCCTCCAGTCACCACTCCCTGCTTCCTTGCTAGTCCCCCTTCTACCCTTTCATCCTCGCTATCACTTCCCTTACCTGTTGCCATCCCTCTCATGCCCTGCTTTTCCTCCCTCCTTCAGTATGTTCCTGCTCCCCCTTTCTCTCCCATAGCAGAGGCTTGAATCTATTCTAGTCGTCCCTCCTACATCTCTCTTCCTCTGTAGTCCCTTCCTACTTGTTCCCCTCTGTGCCAACCCTGGTCCCTCCCTACCTGCAGCCATCTACTCTCTCCCCTGATAATAAAAAATAAGAGATCGCATGAATTAGAATATTATTTGAGAGTGGTGACCAATCCTGAGCTTAGGAAATTATTAACCAGAGCAAGATTCGAGCGTATAACAACTAATTAGAAATTAAATACACATAGTAAAGAGAAATAGTGGGGGATATATTATGTAAATGTGGAATAGATAAAGATACTCTTAGACATTTAATAATAATATGCTGTCTATATGAGAAAGATAGAAGAAATATTTGGGGGGAGATTTTGAGTAAACTTGAGCTAGATCCAGAAATCATGTTACATTTTTTGTTAAAATCTCATAACCTGAAAATATTACATGCTGTGGCTTCCTTTCTAAAAATAATTGAGCAGAAAAAATTGCATGTGAGGAACACCTCATTCTAAGGGGTGGGTAAAGTTGCTTATATTTAGTCCAATATGCTGGTATTTAAATATATTTAAAAATGTGGACACTATACAGATGAATGTAAAATTGAAGTTTAATGTTTAGATGATGTATGATGGATGTTTTAATATGGAAATTATAAAGATGTGTATTTAACTGAATTTTAAAAATATGTATTTTAATTGTGATGACTTGAATAAGTTGATCAATAAATATTACTACTACTCTCTCCCCTGGTACTCCTCGTGGTCTCTTCTTCCCCCTTCAGGAGGCCCCCCATTGCCTTGGGCACCTCCTCCCTTCTCCTCTCTTTTCTGCTAGTGCCTCTGATACTGGGATCGGTTTCAGTCCCTAGTTGTTCTTCCTCCATTCCCCCTTGCCATCCCCTATTCCCCCCCAAGCCAGGATGCCTACCATATTCATCTTCCCCACCACTTAGACTCCCCCCTAACCTCCACAGTTCCTCCCTCAAACTAGCCAGTCATCTACAGACCATACACCCCCCCCATCTTCCAAGCCCAGACCAAGAGCATGGCGGACCCACACCTTGTACACCCAACCACCCTTCCAAAGATGCTCGCCCTATTGACATGTGGCACCTGCTCCATTTTGGCCACCATCTTATGTTTCGGGCTCTTACTCCCAAGTTCTGTACCCTATTACAACTGTTAGGCCCCTATTTATTCAAATTTCTGTCCCCCCAACACTAGTCCCCCTACTGGCCCCTTGCCGACGGGGGTAATTCAGTCTCAAATCTCATCTGTTAGATACTGTATTACTGTAGCAATCCTAAAGCCTTCTTGTCCATTTTTCACCCCTCAGCTACCATACTTTTGGTTTTCAGCTCCATATAGTTTCAGTTCGCTCAGTTAGAAATCCTATTGCACTCCAAGTATTACTCAGCTCAGTTAGAGAAATAAACAGAACAACCAAATCTGTATTATTATAGCAATCCTCAAAGTATCCAATCATTGCTTTGTCACCACCCCAGAGACCCTGCTGTAATATAGGAACACAGAGAAACCTGGGCGTGTGGGTGGGCAACTGTAAAGTCCCAGCAGAGCTCCGTTGAGCTTGCTCACATCCCCTCTCACTCGCTCTTTCTGTTTCCCCCAGTGCTGCAGGCTGCCCTTTTATACTGGGTTCCTGCCTGCATTGACGCCTTTTTCTGCCCACAAAGAAATCTACAGCAGTCCTGACAGAGCTACTTTGAGCTTGATCACTCCAACTCTCTCACTCGCTCATTCTGTTTCTTCCAGCACTGCATGCTGCCCTTTTATACTGGGCTTCTGCCTGCATTGGTGCCTTTTTCTGCCCACAAAGAAATCTGCAGCAGTCCCAACAGAGCTTGGCTGAGCTCGCTCACTCCTCCTCTCTCGCTCACTCGTTCTGTTTCTCCTGGCACTGCAGGCTGCCCTTTTGTACTGGACTCCTGCCTGGGTTGGTGCCTTTTTCTGCCTATGAAGAAATCCACAGCAGTCCTGACAGAGCTCCGTTGAGCTCGCTCACTCCCCCTCTCTCACTCACTCATTCTGTTTCTCCTGGTGCTGCAGGCTGCCCTTTTGTACTGGGCTCCTGCCTGCATTGGCTCCTTTTTCTGCCCACAAAGAAATCTGCAGCAGTCCCAACAGAGCTCAGTTGAGCTCGTTCACTCCCCCTCTCTCACTCGCTCAATCTTAATCTGTCCCGTACACTGATTTCCTACAGTGACCGTGCTATTCTGTGCCAGAAGTGCAAAAACACATTTTGGCCAGGATTTGAAAAATGAGAGCTGTGCTGTTCATAAGGAGGTGTGAAAAAATGCCAGTGTTTAAAATCTGGCATAAAAATATTACTAATTTATGAAGTTACAGGGGTGTGTGGAAACTGCGTAACGCACGCTTGTAACACAGTCATTTTATGGACTTTCATCACCAAATTTTCAACATAGGCATTTTAGGACCTCTGCTCATAAACAGTGTCACTGTCATTTTCTTAATCTATCCCGGAAACTGATTTCCCACAGCAACCACACTATTCTTTGCCAGAAGTGCGAAAACACATTTTGTCCAGGATGTGTAAAATGACAGCTGTACTGTTCATAAGGAGGTGTGGAAAAATGCAAATTTTGAAAATCTAGAGTGAAAATATTACAAATTCGCGAAGTTACGAGCGTGAGTGAAAACTGCGCAGCACCCGCTCGAAAAACAGTCATTTTTTTGATTTTTTTCACCAAATTTGCAACATAGTCTTTTTGAGAGCCTGTCTCATGAACAGTGGCACTGTCATTTTGTTAATCAGTCCCAAAAGATGATTCCAAGCAGTGACTGCAAAATCACCTTTCAGGACCGCATAACGCCATGACAATGACTGAATTCATGAGGAGGGGTCCCAATAACTCCATGTTGAAAATTTGGTGCCAAAATTCCCCAAAATGCCCAGGATATGTGCCAAAGTTGAAAAAAAAACCTATTTTCACCATTATACAGCTTACCGGCATTTCTTTTATTCGTGGTGGGCTTTGAAGAGTGCAGACATTTTTCTGGTACACCAAAGATCATCCCCTTGGGCCCCAGAGGTAAGTATGGGGTGAGGGGGGTGTGGGGAGGCGGGGTGTGTAGAGGGTGGGAGCGGGTTGGGGGAAGGGCCACCGAACTCAACAAGGGACTGTTGTCTGTTTTACAGGTTTTAAATAAATAAAAAGAAAAATGAAAAACATTGTGTAATTTTTTTTTTTTTCCCCAGGGACATTTGGCACACTGGGGTGGCTCAGCATGCCACCCGAGTGGGTTTTTGGGGGCTGTAGCTGATGGGAATTGGGCACCCCATTGGCACATGCCGGGGAGTTGAGGGGGATTGGGCACCCCCCTCGGCACAGAACACATTGGGGGGACATTATGCTGACAGGGAGTAGGCTTCAGTCCACCAACCCCTTCCCAGTTCAATTTGCCAATGGGGATTGGGCCCTCATCGGCAAAGAAAGACTGTTGGGAAGGCGCATGATGCCGAGGAGGATTGGGCACCCCCTCGGCACACAACAAATGGGGGAGGGAGTTACAGTATGGAGACAGGGAATGGATTCCCCCATCACCAAATGTACAGGGTCAGGGGTATGCAGATGGCAAGGTTCCGCCCTGCAATGTCCTGTCGCTACCTCATTGCAGCGAAATGGCTGATGCTGCAATGTTGAGGCGGCCCCTGATTGCAGCGGCGAAAATGTTTCAACTTGGTGGCACTTCTGCAGAACCAGTGTCATCAGGACCCTCAGTCTGCATTGGTCCACCAGTGCCAAGTCCCCAAATGCAGTACCACCATTGGCAGCCACAGTGCCACACCTCCACAACCCGCTTCTCTCCTAAGCTGGCACATAATGTTTCTTGTGCAAGTGCGCAAGCAAGCATAAAAATGAATAAGAAACATGGTAAGAAGAAATGGTTGGTGCCTTTGTGTGTGGTGCATAAGGTGTGCAAAGGCGGTTATGTGCACCATGGAGTACACTATAAAGTACACAGAGATACAGTAATGCATGCCATAATGTACCTGTTGCAAATCACAGATAAACATGTATGGGAATCATGACATTTTCTGGCACTTGGGTGTACTGAGAACACAGGTGAGGCATTATGCTGCAGTGTCATTGCTGCGTCTCATGAAATTGGCAGTGGGCATGCAGATACAGCTATGGTAGGTGTATAGCACGCAATGAGAGGACAATGGTGAATGTTCCTGGAAGGTTCCATGGTGGACAAGCTGGGACAAGCGTGACTGAAAAGGCATACAGCCACATGCAGACCTAGGGGAAGGTGCATAGCTGTCTGCACTGAGAACTGCATGACACTGAGACCAGAATATCTCAGTCGAGCAGGTGTGTGTTGCTGTGACCGAGATCTGTGCCAGTTATGCCACCCTGTATGGGCTGGCAGTACTACAACCCCCACAGGACAGGGAAGCCCAGATAATGCTTGACATACAGCATGTTGTGAATGCCAGTGGATCCATGCCATGGTCTTTTGAAGCCACTAAACATAAATAGAGGGACCTGTGTACAGTGGTAAAGTGGAAGCTGGCACACACTTGAAGTTCACAGAATTCCATAAGTGTTGGACTACCCACATCACCAGAACTTACACAAGTGGAAGACATGATGGCAGTCACCTTCACACAAGCCATGTTGGATGGAGAGGATTATGGGGTTGACACTGTACCAGGTAAGACCAGAGTAGCCGGCCTCACACAAAGCAGCACAGTAGCACTGAAACATCGCAGAAGCCCAACACTAAATGCTGGTTCCATTGCAGATATCCCACCTGTTGGGTCGGATATGATGAGGTGGGTGATGAGCCTTGTAGGTGGCCAGGACAGAAATCCACAGTTTGCTGTACAGAACCAGCAGGTGGTAACACAGACTGCAACACTTCAGCAAACAACTCTCTCTGTCATGTGGGGTTCCTCGGTGCTCAGTGCTGTCCCCCATGTTGTTCGCGGTGTATATGCTGCCCCACGGAGACATTGTAAAATGGCATAGACTGAGGTTTCACTGATATGCTGATGATACCCAGCTCTACCTGTCTTTTGCACCCAACCAGGATAGTGCACGCTCAGCTTTTAATAAATGCCTCACTGAAATCCAGGATTGGATGAATTCCAGCTGGTTGAAGTTGAACTTGGGGAAGACTGAGGTGATGGTAGTGGATCTGGGTCGCTGGACAGGGCAGTTGGGGGCTGGTCAGCCCACAGGGCTTTTCCTGGGGGGCTCCCAGCTCCTTACCTCTGAACTGGTGCGGGACCTAGGGGTGAAGCTTGAAGATGGGTTGACACTGCGATCGTAGGTGTCAGCAGTCGTCATGTCATCCTTTTACCATCTGAGGAACATCGCTAGGATCAAGCACCTTGTTCCATCTGGTGACCTGCCTACACTGATCCATGCCTTTGTGACCTCACACCATGATTACTGCAACTCCCTTTACTTTGGACTACCGGGGTTTGATATCCGCCGCCTGCAGCTGGTGCAGAATGTTGCATCCCGGCTGTTGACAGGGACTCCCCGTACATGTCACATCACACCGGTGCTGTGCAAACTGCACTGGCTGCCGATTCAGTGACAGATCACCTTTTACTGACTTATAAAGCCTTACATGGACTTGGCCCGGACTACTCGAAAGAGCTTCTGTCCCCTTACTGCCCCGAGTGACTGCTCCATTTGGCTGACGAGGGGTTGCTAGATATTCCAAGGGTATTTTTAAAATTTTCAGGGGCCCGTGCATTTATGTACATGGCCCCAGCCCTTTCGAATTCTCTACCACATCAACTTCAGGACTGCGCGACCGTGGGGGGTTTTAAACAGGCACTAAAGACGTATTTATGGACCCAAGCTTATTCTGTTTATTAATGCTGATTTTGGGATTTTATTGAATATTTTATATAAAGCTGTTTTATCTTCTTGTTTACTGTAATGCACCTTGACAATTTTGAAAGGCACACAACAAATAAAGAATATTATTATTATTATTATTATTATTATTATTATTATTACAAAGAAATGGAACACAAGTGCCACTCACAGTGCTACAACGTAACATAACCATTCTTTCCATTCCTGGCCCACAGACAATCTACCAGAAGAGACCAGCAGATTGGAACATCCATCCTAGGGCTCCACCATCAGGATGAGCAGGCTCACATGTCCAGTAACAGTGCAGTGACACACATTCAACCAGGAGATACCAACACAACCACAGCAGCTTCATGGTATGTGCACTTAGAGAATTCAGTGCACACACACACACACACACAGGCAAATCTTTCACATACAGTATTCTTCCTGCCTGAATTTGTTACCAACTTATAATATGTCCAGTGGGGGTGTATCTTGGTGTTCATATCAGAGCTCTGCTGTTAGGTTGCCCAGCTACTAAACATGACAGAGGAGCACCCATCAGCTGGGTTGCTAAACTACAACTGCCTGAAGTGTTTTTTTTCATACAAGGTGCACTACAAAAACTGGTTTTCTTTAATTAAGGCACAGTTCCCATCCAAAGTGTAGGTAACTGGTGAGGATGCCAAGCACACAATACAGCTCCACCGCAAAAGAGTGTGTATAGAACAAAAAAGTGCCAATGAAGACAACAAATACCAGCAGCACCCAAACCGCATGAAAAAAGAAACCTTATTAAAGTGTTACATACCACCATGAAAATGCCATACAATGGGCTGTTAAACAACTAACCCACTTTCCCCTTTATGATACATTAGGTGCGAAACTAGTTTGGGGTTCCTTGACGGCCCATTGTATGGTGTTTTTGTGGCGGTATGTAACATTTTATTTACTTATTTATTTATTTATTTTTTTGGGCTGCCAGCCACCCCACTATCTGCAGCAGCCCTGGACCTACCTGCCTTGTACTCTAATGGCCATACCCCTGCAGATACCCCCTGGTGTACCCCCCTGGGTGGGGCTATGGCACTGAACCAGCCTGTCTACAACAGGAGAAGGTGTTGGCAGGAACCACAACTGACATTGCCGCTCTAGCTTCCCCCTCCCCCAGGCGGGGTTCAGGGCTGGTGATGCCAAAGAGCCGGAATTGCTTGGCAGGGAGGCAAGAAAACATAAAGGCTAGATACTGGGTGGGCTTTATCTTTGGCAGCCAGCAATTTGTTTTGAGTGTGCTGCCCCAGGGGCAGAGACATGCAATGACATCCAGAGTCCACCCCACCCCCAATGTACTGGCGCCGGTCATTCAATGGATCCCCCAGCCTCCATTAGGGGTCTGCCAAGCACCAGACACTCTACCCCTTCCTCCCCACAGAGAAGGACAGCAGTCTGTAGGACACTCAATCCTTCTCCCCCAGTGGCCCTCTGACTCCCTGGGTCCATTCCTGAACCTGGGTCATTGGCGTCGCAAGTGGAAATCCAACCACTGCACTGGCGGGCTGGCTGTAACACTTTAATAAAGTTGCTTTTTTAATGCAGTTTGAGTGGTATTTGCTTTCTTAACTGGTGAGGATAGAGCCTGCCAGTAGAGATAGCTGTGCATCTGCCAAGCATTAAACAAACACAAAATAGCAACTTAGCCCCTGCTCATTCACAAGCTTTAAATGGCTTTTTTTCATTAGGGATGCTATTGCTTTATCGCATACATCAATTAAAACAGAGAATTCAGTGCACACCCTCCCCCATGCAAATCTTTCAAACATAATAATCCTCCTGCCTGAATTGGCCACTTATTTTTTTTATCTACAGTGGGAGTGGGGTCTCCTGATTTCATTAACAGAATTTTGCCGTGACATTCCCCAGCTACCAAACTCATAGTGGACCACCCATCAGCTGGGCCCGCTGTTCTACACTGTAACTGCCTGTGTTGGCTTCTTTTATACATGGTGCACTGCCTAAACTAGATGCCTTTAATTAAGGTGCAATCCTCAACCAATGAGTAGGTAACTGGTAAGGACAGAGCCTGTCAACAGAGTGACCATTTCAAATTAATTTGCCTTAAAGGAACACTGTCAACCCCCTTAGGCCTCAAAGTGTCCCTAGTTTAAAAAACACATTTTATGATTGTTCACATTCTATAGAGACTGTTTATGCAGCTGGCAGTTTGATTTAGATCACTTTTTTCTTTTAAAAAGTGAAAAACTGAATGCCCACCATACTTGTGTTACCACACCAAAACATGTTTGTTTACATTTCTTGATCAACTCACTGCATCTTTCTTGAACTCAGAAACTCCCCCAACACAAGATAGCCACTGATTATGCAGTGGGAGTAGAGGAGACTATTATATCATGAGTGGCTGCACTGTTTGAGAGTGTTTCTAATGTTCAGGAAGTGTGCAGTAAGTGTAGTTTGATGATCTGAAGCAAACCAAGACTGTGTATAGCTATACATTACCATGCATTTCAGCTCAAATAAACAAGGAAGCAGACAAAACAACCAGCAACATCAATTAATTTTAGCGAAGGTAAGCAATCACAAAATATGAGTTTAGACCTAAAATAATATGATGAAAAAAAGATTGTGTCCCTTTAAATGCTAATGACATTTCTAATAAAGTAAATTTCTCAACAACCCTGCACCATTCCTTCTCTTAATTCTATCTGAATCAACTGAGTGTTGAAATATGCTTATATTTATATACAGTAACTGCTGTGGTGTAAAAATGTTCCACAGAAATTATATAAAACAAGGCATGGTGTAGTGTGTAGAACTTGAATTTTACACACACTCTCGGTGTAGGATGCTTGAATAAACCCCTCGAGCTTTGCTCTCTGGGTTTATGTAGCATTCAGGTGTGAGTAAAATTCTCATTACACACTACCCCACTCTCTATATATAATATATTATGGCAAGTACAGTAGGTTTTAAGAATGCTAAATCAATTCTGTTAATACTAGAATTATGTATCATTCTAAACTGCCAGTGATGAATAGTAATACTCATGTCTACTTTTTATTACTAAATTAAATATATTGTGTATTATAATGCCTTTTTTACAGAACACAATTTATTATGACCAGTTAGAGGGGAATGGGGAAGAAGCTTCTAGCTGGATGCTAGGAGAGTAAGGAGACTTGAAAGATTTTCTTAGCTGGTTTTCTTCGTGTTTCCAGCATACAATTTGGTGTTTGTGTGTGTTTAAAAGCTGGGGGCAGAGAGAGTAAGTAGACTTGAAAGATTTTCTTGGCTGGTTTCTGTGTGTTTTTAGCAGACTATTTGGTGTTTGTGGGTGTATAAAAGTTGTTATCTGGCCTGTAAGTGCAGGCATCATATTACAGGGGATTAGTGCTGTTTGATAGTAAGGTGGGACTCCCAACTCAGTCAATCTTCAGTTACAGGGGAATGGGGAAGAAGCTTCTAGCTGGATGCTGGGAAAGTAAGGTGACTTGAAAGATTTTCTTAGTTGGTAGTGCTTTGAAGTGCAGTGAGGGGCAGACACAGGGCTGATACACTCTTGTGAGAGTCGGGTGTCGGTCCTGATCCCACCCTCCACCCCTCCTCCCTCCCATAGCTCATCACTTTTATAGGGGAAACACCTGCCCTGTAATTGGAGTAAAAGGCTTGGTAGCTCATGTAGTTCTAGCCACTGGGAGTTGGGTTTAAGGGCTGGGAGAGAGGAGCTTAGGGAGTTGTACACTTCCCCTATAAGTTTACTGTGTAGTACTGCACCTAGTAACAGGAGTACCTGTTTACTGTGGGACTGTATCTAGGATTAGTGGGTGACCTAATTAGTGGGTAGGGGTGTATCTTGGACTAGTGAGGAACCTGGTGGTTCACCCAAGGAATCCTACTTGGAGGGGGATGGGACCACACCTCATTAGGGCCGGCATCTTTGGGAGGGTGGTGGGGTGCACAGGGTGTGGGGTGGCCATGATACTCGACTGGGCTTGGAAGTTCGGTGGTTGCCCAGTGTGCTACTAGCTGGCACAGCTTAGGGAGGATGTTGATGGGATTAGGAGACAGCTGGAGGGAAGGGGGAGATATGGTTGGGGAATAGGGCAGGGGTTGTCCCGCTGGGTTGCACCAAGCACTAGGGGCATGGGTATAGGGAAAGGAGTGCAGAAGAATACTCTGGGGTCACATAAGGACCCTGAGAGAGGAGGCCCAAAAGGAGGACACTACCAAGGAAGCAGGCAGGTATCTGGGGACCATCACAGAGGGGGGCCAAAGGGAGGACATTCTCAGAGAAGTAGGCAGATGTCTGGGGCTGGACAGAAGGAAGCAAGGGGGAGAGGTGGATTGGACCTTAAGCTCAATAACCGCTTCAATTCTCTTCTTCTGCTTGAGGATGAGGGGGGTGATGGAGCCATGACAGTGGCAGTTAGAGATGGAAAGGGAGTGGAGGGCAGGAGGCAGGGGCTGGATAGCAGAAAAAACAGGGTGGAACTTGGAACATGGGAAAATGGAGGGGTGCGGTGGATCACAGCAGGAGGAGGAGGAGGAGGAGGGGTAGAGGGAGGAAAGCGCAAGGAGAAGGACCAGTTGGGAGGAAAGGTCAAGGAGAGGGACCAGAAGTACAAGAAGGATACAGTAAAGGCAGCTGAGGGTTTATGCCAGGGGATCACGACAGACAAGAAGGGGCTGAATGGAGACAGGAAGAAAGGGAGGATGAGCCAGGCAAGTTTAGCAGATGGGGGTGAAGGACCAGTTGCGAGTAGTGACGGGCGGGATAGCGGGGTACAAAAGGATATTCAGGAGGAGGAGGAGAGGCACAGGATCGGAGGGGAGGGGGTGGCCAGGGTAAATAAGGAGGAGGTGGCAGGGGGCACCCAGATAGGGGGAGGAGCAAGGAGTAGGTTGGGGGAGGGGCCAGTAGAAAGGACGAGGAACATGGAAGGGGGAGAAATGGAGGAAAAGGGATGGTCAGAGTGCTCCTGTTGGGTGATCCCATGATCAGGGGTATCAAATGGGATAGGGAGGGGGAAGCCTGCCTGGTTAGAACAAAATGCTTCCCTGGACTAATGGTGCACAGGGCCAAGTATGAGGTATATCAGCTGGCAAAAGATTGTGGAGGTTCCCCGGACATGCTGGTCCACCTGGGTACCAATCACATTGAGGGAAATAGTGAGCTAGAGATACAGGCAAGGTTCAGGGAGCTTGCCAGGGTCTGTCATGACATAGGATATGTGATTTCCTTCTTGGAAATCCTGCCGGTGCCAAGGGCTAGTGGGGAACACAAGAGGAAGATTAGGGAGCTAAATCAGTGGCTCAGGGAGTGGTGTGGGGCCAGAGGGTATGGGTTGATGGGGGATTGGGGGGAGACCTGGGAGAATAAGGGGCTGTATGCTAGAGACAGGCTCCATCTCAATTTGGGGGAGAGGGAAATCCTTAAGTTGAAAATAGAGGGGTTTGTTGGTGAAGGTGGGGTTTAAACTTGAGAAGAGGGGGACAGGAAAAAAGACTGTGAGAGGGGTCCAATAAAGGGAACTCTGTCTCCACCCTGAAAGCTGGAGAATGCAGGAAAATGCTGACTGATAAGGTGCTGAACGGGAAAGACAGAATCCCCATGGGAACGAGCAGGGGAAATGAAGTATAATGGAAAGGGTGGAAGGTAGTCCTGATAAATGCCAGGAGCTTGGGCAATAAAATGCCTGAGCTCAGCGATACTAACTGATGGAGGTGGATGGCAGTGAGCACTGAGACCTGGGCCACATGAGCACAACTGGGACCCGGGAGGTTACACCATGTTCAGATAGGACATGGGGAGGGAAGGGCAGGAGGAGTAGCAATAACAGTCAAAAACTGCATTGGCATAGGAGGAGTTAAGGAGGTGGAGGGAACTGTGGAGGCAATTTGGGTCACCTTGATGACAAGGGGGGGCAAGAGAGTAAAAATAGGAGTGATGTATAGACCCCCTACGCTGGCAGAGGAGCTGGAGGAGAGTCTGGTGGCAGATGTTGGTAGGCACTGCAGATTGGACAAGGGAAGGGTGGTGGTGTTGGGGGACTTAAACATGCCAGGAATGGACTGGGAGACTATGACATCCTCAGTGGCCAGGGAACAGAGGTTGCTGGATGTCTTTCAGGATGTGTTCCTAACTCAGCAGGTGGGGGAACCGACCAGGGAGGCGTGGATACTGGATGTGGTCCTGGCACACGGTGACCAGATTGGGGGTCTGGAGGTAAGGGACAGATTGGCGGGGAGCGGCCATGCCATGGTCTGGTTCAGCCTGGACCTAGGAGAGGTAGAAAGCTGCACAAAGACGGAGGTAACTGACTTCAGGGGGGCAGATTTCAAGGAAATGGAAAGGATCCTTAAGAAGCATTCGGATGGGATTGGGCCAGACATGGACGCTGACAGTAGGTGGGAAATCATCAGGAGAGGGGGTGCAGGATGCTACCAGCACTTGTGCATGAGTAAGACAAAAATGCGGTAGGGCCCATAAACCCTGCTGGTATACCAGGGAGGTTCAGGAGGTGGTGAGGGGAAAGAAGGCAGCTTATAAGTATTTCAAGTGCTCAAGGAGTAAAAGGGATTGAGGGGAGTATGAGCTGATGGCCAGAAAGACAGCTAGGGTAGTGAGGGCGGCTAAGGCAAGGAAGGAGCAGAACCTGGCCAGAGAAATTAGGAGAAGGAACAAGGGTTTCTTTAGATACATTGGGGAAAAACGAAGGGTGAAGGGGCAGATTAGCAGGATTAAAACAGGGGAGGGGTGGGCACTAATGAGTACTTCACCTCAGTTTTCACTGAGGAAAATGGGAAGGACTGCACATCATACATGGGAGATGGTGAAACTGGGGGAACCACTTGCCAGTAAGGTCTGGGAGAGGGGGCCATCACTGGCAGGAGAAGGAGGCAAAGTAGGGGATGAGGTAGCAGAGGTGGAAATCACGGCAGAGAGAGTGAGGAAGCCGTCAAGTCCCATAAGATGGAGAAAGCACTGGGGCCAGATAAATTACATCCCAGAGTGCTGAAGGAACTGTGAGGATGTCTTGGTGAAACCCCTGGCAGAGCTTTTGCATCTCTCTGAGGACAGGGTGGGTGCCCCAGGACTGGAAAAGTGGCACACATAGTGCCTATCACAAGGGGATCAAGGGAGGTGGCAGGAACTATAGGCCCATCAGCATGACATCTGATGTGGTGGGCAAGGTGATGGAGGCATTGTCAAGGAGAGGCTGGGGGGACCTGGAAAAGTCGAGGTGCCTGGACAATAGACAGCATGGATTCGTCCAGGAAATCATGTCAGACAAACCTTGTGGAGTTCTATGACTGGGTGATGAGTGCCTTGGACCTGGGTAGACTGGTGGGCGTCCTCTATCTTGATCAGCAAGACATTTGACTCTGTTCCTCACAGGGGCCTGTTGAATAAGCTGGGAGAAATGGGGGTGGAAAACCAGATGATCAGATGGATAGGCAATTGACTCCAGGACCGGACCCAGAGGGTCGTGGTTGGTGGGATAGTCTCACCCCCAAGGAGGGTCATTAGTGTGATCCCTCAGAGATCAGTCCTTGGGCTCCTCCTGTTCAATGCCTATGTCTCTGACATAAGGAAGGGTATCAGGAGTGAGATGAGTCTCTTTGTGGATGACTCAAAACTGGGGGTGGTGGTGAATGGGGAGGAGGGAAGGGTGGCCCTACAGGGGGACCTGGAGGCTCTGGAAAGGCAGTCTAGAAAGCGGAAGCTGAGGTTCAATGCAGGGAAATGCAAGCTACTGTATCTGGAAGCCAGAAACCCGGGCCAAGTGTACACCCTGTGGGGGGGGGGGAATGCTACAAGTCTCAATGGCTGAGAGGGACCTGGGGGCGGTGGTGGATGTCAAGATGAACAACTCTGAGACTTGTAGGAGGGCAGTGGCCAAGGCCAACAGGATGCTGGGATGCATTGCTAGGGGGATCACCTCCAGAAGGAGGGAAGTGATACTCCCTCTGTATAACTGCTTGGTGAGGCTACACCTCGAGTACTGCGTGACATTGAACTCCTGGAGAGGGTCCAGAGAAGGGCAACCAAAGTGATCTGGGGCTTGGGGGACAGGACCTTTGGGGAGAGGCTCGAAGAGCTAAATATGTACACATTGGAAGAGAGAAGGGACCGGGGGGACATGATAGAGGTCTTCAGGTACATAAAGGGGTTAAATAAAGGAGGAGCAGTCAGGGTGCTCCGAAGGGGGGGGCAACTAGAGGGCATGGGTGGAAGCTGGAAGGGGAGAGATTCAGGGGAGAAAGGAGGAGGTGTTGCTTCACTGAGAGGGTGGTGGAACCATGGAATGCACTGCCCAGAGGGCTGGTGGAGGCAGAGACGGTGGAGAGGTTCAAGAGGGGGTGGGACAGGTACAGAGGAAGGGTTCTTGAAGCAAAGTCTTGTGCAGCGGGAATATCCGGGACTGGGAAGGGAGAAGCCAGAGAGGGTGAGGGGGCCAGTAAGGTCAGCTCCCAGGGTGGGGGCTGACCAAACGAGCAGACACGAAAGACCATTAGGCCTATTCTGCTGGCATTTTAGTGTGTTAGTATAACTGAGGTTGGTAGGGGCAAATTTAGGAGAAATCTGAAGAAGTCTTACTTCACTGAGAGGGTGGTGGATCTAACAGGTTGCCCACAAAAGTGGTGGGGGCAGCTACCATTAATGAGTGTAAGTATGGTTGGACTAAGGCAGAGAAACTCATAATCCCAAAGAGGGGCAGTAGAGGTTTGAGGTGGGAGGGTAGTGGGGGGCAGGGAAGCAGCCCACCAGGACATTAGGTCAGTGGGGTGAAGTGTTAGAGAAAGGGCAGACTAGCTAGACCTTCTCAGTCTCCTGCCATCAAATTCTTAAGTTTTACTACTGAGGTGTGAAATAGAAAAATGTTCTGGTTATTGGATTTTTAATTTCAAAAGAGCAGAAAAGGATGCTTGGCAGGTGCCCATCTCCCCGAAACCTGAGTGTCTCATCTTAGTAAAATGCCCAACCCTCAACCAACCTCAGCATGAAATTCTGAGACTTGAATGCAAATCTTGTATGCTCCCAAAGGAGTGGCATAATGACAAGAAACTCAAAATATAACAGGCTCAATCAGGACACTGAACAATGGACAACTCTAACACCTGTAATACTGAATAGTGTTTCATACAGATATGCTTATACAGATATGTATTTTCTTTGACCATCTCCTGCACTTGTGTATTTCAGATAATTAGCATGTCCTGTGTTATTGTCAGGAAATCTTCTACTGTACATTAACCCTTCAATGCACCCATTTATCCTCTCTTATGAATATATGAGCACTTCCTTCAAAACGTCCCCTCACAGCTATAGACCTGTACTCTTTAAGCACCCCTCTCTTCCTTTTAACTCGTCTCACTATCCTGTCATAAATTAATTTGAAACAATGCAATTCATTGCAATATAATTTCAGTTTTGTCTGTTAAGATTGTTCTATTGCACCTGACAAAGGGATCTGTTAAGCCCTGAAAGCTTGTGTACTATACCGTCTTTTTGCGAGACATACGCTGGTCCAAAAAAGGTATCAAACAATCCAGTGACATAGTAACATAGTAACTGGAGGTCAAAAGGGACTCTAGATTCACCATGTCCCATGTTCATAAGCGGGACAACTTAATATGCTGCACATGCATGCACTACTGTAATTCATGGGGATCCCCTACCCCACTGTACTATGCAGGGTACCCAGTGATTCCGTTAGTAAGCAGAAATTTGTCCAGGTTTACCTTGAACACCTACTGGATATGTCGTCATGCCCACAGTCTCTACTGGTAGGCTGTTTCATAGGTTCTACACCAAGGGGATGGACCATTGTGGGAAAGGAGACACCCACACATGTATCAATTATGGTTAATCTTCATGTATTTACAAACACCCCAACGTTTTGCCATTCTCTATATAGCTTTTCCAGGGGTGGGGGGCACTGCTAATTTCTTTATACAAGTCCCAGTTCCTGGGTAGTCTTCCCAAGACCATAAAGGGTTTGGCTCAGAGGCCTAGCTGCAGTTCACAATCACCTACTAGAACACTGTCTTTTCCTCAATCAGTATTCACAAGCACATCACCCTTCAGCAGTTCTTGCAGCGCTCCGAGTTGTACATTGACAGACTGTCTTAAGAAGACTACTCAGGAACTGGGACTTGTATAAATAAATTAGCTGTGCCCCAAGAAGAAGCCATATAGAGCATGGTGAAGCACTGGCGTGTTTGAAAACAAATGAAGATTAATCATAATTGGTACGTGTGTGGGTGTTTCATATGTGGGCATTCCCTTGACCAGCGTGGCCCATCCCTTGGTGCAGTATACGAGCACTTTGTAAGGACCAGCTCTCCATCTTGCAGTTATCTGTCCAGACAGTGATTACCTGTCAGGCACTGTTTCTCTGTTTCATAGGTTCACCAATCTTTGGCCGAAGTAATGCCTCCTAACATTAACCCTGAATTTCCACCCACTGATTATCAGGGCATCCTGCTGCAGGACTCTAAATCAAGCATCACTGTCTGTCTGACTTTACTGAAGCCCCTGAGTATGCAGAAGACGGAGACCACATTCTGTTTCAGCCTCCATTTCTCCGAAGGTGAACATGTTAAAGTGGCACTATTTTTTAGTCAGTAAAAAATGTCACCATATAGTTATTTTAGCATTAATGTTTTTCTAACATAAACAGATTTATCATCAAAGTCTGGAAATAATTCCTAAGTAAAAGTCTAATTAATAACAGAATCATAACAAATAGGATAAAAGGATAGTTAGGGATAGGTAAAGGATAGGGATACAGACAGGGTGGACAGTTCAGTATTGATAAACGTGGGGAAGATGGAACTTGGCTTGACTTTCACACCCACACTTCTGAACCTGGTAAAAAAAGAGATTTATCATGAGTATACTTTTATTTCCCTCCGATATTATTAAAACAACTTTTATCACTAATTTTAGAATTAATGACTCAAATCATCAAAGACGACTATTACTAGATTTATTTTTAAAAAGTCCCTTGAGGTTTTTCTTTGACTTTACTGACTGGATTCAAACTGTGGATATATTCGGAGGATGTCTGCACTCATTTCCAATGGTAAGCAAGTCCTGCAAGTCCAGCTAAACAGCTCACCAGCAAAACGAAGACCAGGGCTTGGTCGTAGGATTATCAAGAACCATTTACTGAAAATACAAAAAGTTCCAAACAGCAGAACATCTGTTCTGCTGTTTGGAACTTTTTATTTTCAATAAATGGTGGTTCTTGATAATCCTACGAGCAAGCCTTGGTCTTACTTTTGCTGACGAGCTGTTTTTTTTGTCTCCCATCCCAGCCAGTCCTCATTCCTGACAACCCTCCCAGCCCTGTCAGCCTGGCTTCTCCCAGGTCTTACCTGTCATCTCAATGTAGTCTCCTACAGTTTTGTCCTCCATGACAGGGAGTGGGGAGTCCTTCAGCCCACCAGTACCAGGATCCAGTCTCATGTTGTATCGCCAGGTGTGGGGCCTGTGGGGGTCGGCAATCATCCAGCTTGGCCAGGAGTTTTTTCCTGGTTTCTCCCTCAGGAGATGTGACATGCACTGGGGTCAAGACACACATGCCAAAATCTGCCACATCTCTCCCTCCTCTGGAGCTCGAGCTGCAGCACCCCTGGCCTCCACCAGGGCATAGCCAAGAGCTGAGCTCTTTCCCATCCTCTCCACCAGAGGAGGAGAGCGGTCCTATGGATGCTTAATTGTCCCCCCCCCCAGCCAGCCCTCCTGTGCCTCAGGCTCATTCCCGAACCCAGGTCACCAGCATTATGAGTGGTACTGCTACCTCTGCACTGGTGGGCCAGCACTGGTGAGCTGTTTAGCCAGACTTGTGGGATTTGGTCACATGTTCAACATTTAGGCTCCAGCACAGAAATATTCCATGAGCCGGCTTGCTGTTTGAAAGAATTTCCAATGGTAACCAATACAGCACCACAACAAAACATTTTACTTATTCATAATAAGCATGGCCAGAGGTCAGGGACTTAAATTCAAAACCCTATGGGTGGACTTTTCAAAGACTCATGTCCAATTTTTTAGACGCAAGTGCTATAGACCATGAAAAGTTGGTCTAACTCCTGGGACTGAATTCTACAGTTGCATCTGCAAAACTGACGTGATTCCAGGAGTGGCAGAAATTGCTGTAAAATGTGTGAAACATCGCAAATGCATGCATACATCTGTGAATGGGGGTACAGACATTTGGATGCATCTGCATGGACACAGCACACAACCGAAACACGGACACAAGTGCTGTGTCTAGGTGGCTGAAAAGTCCACTTTATATCTCTCTTCAGGAGTGAAATACAATAAAAAGAATATACTGGTTATTTTTCATTCTTTTTCTGTGCCCCTGAGATAGAGGAAGCACCCCTTCTCTAAACCTGGACCCCCACATCCGGTGTCCCCTACCAGGCTGTCCTAGTCTAAGGAGGCCAGCAGCTTTCCTCCTGCAGAAGGGCTCCCCCTTGGGGGAAGGGAGAGAGACCAAAATCTACCCAAGGCCCCAATCAAGGGCGTCATTTGGGCAGAGGTCTGGGGGCATCACAGTGCTTGGCCCAGAGGGAATTTTCCCCTCAATTGTCCCTGGAAGGCATGAATATGCAATAACATCAGCATGGGATGGGTGTGGTCCTGCACCTGACACACAGACATCTGCTGTCACCTCCCAACTGCAGAGTGGCCCCGGTCATTGCACACTCAACCTCCACTGGGTATTGATAGTTGCCAGGGAAACCAGAGGAAGAGAGCTGTCCATGGGATGCCCATCCTACCTCCCTCCAGCTGACCCTCTGATGTCCCACACTTTCTCCCGCACGCGGGTCATTAGCACTGTAACTGGCAGCACTATTGCTGCGCTGGCAGGCTGGCATTGCCGGAAGTACATCATTACTACAACACTATATGATGATTTTTTTTCCTGCTAAGAATACTACTGTTTAAGGGCCACCAGCCTCTCCTGATAGCACTTGTCTCCCAAACCCTTGGTCATTTTGGTGGTTCTGCATGGTGTAAAGTACCTACAATATTCATGATTTGATAAAATCAGAATTAAATATATATGATATGATACACTTTCTATACGTACAGACTGCTTATGTTTTAAGTAATGATGTAAATCTGTGCATTTCATGTTTTATTGTTATTTATGCATATTGGTCACTGTGAAAAATGGCAGTTTTGCCAATCTGTTTACCTGTTAAAATGATAAAAATGAAATTAAATAAATGCAGTCTCGTATTTATTTGGCCTTCAATTTTTTCTTTTCTTTTCTTAACTGTTGAATGTCAGAGTTATTTTAGTTCAAAAGGATAAGCTGCTAGATAGCAGTTTTGTTTTGCTGTAATAACACTGTCATAGTAACTAAGTCATGTTTCTAAGCTGTCATTTGTTAGGGGCCCAACTCAGCTGCAACATCTTATGGGAGAAGATGTTTAGATGAGACTAGGTCAATCCATGTGTTTTACTTAGCTTATGTTGTCATGTTCTAGAGTCAGGTCTTTTATTTTAAGCATCAGATTATATTTCCTGAGGTTTGTATGACCGCTGTGTTGTACACTGCTAGTCAAAATGAATAAGTTAAACCTGTCAGTGTACATTGTAGCTATTAATCCAGACATTATGAAGAAGACAGCTGCTCTGAGAGTCATAATTTAAAAACATTTCTCATGCAGCCTTTTCAAAGGGGCAGATGTGGTGTAAATGCACGTTACACCAGCATCCATGCAAATGTGTCGAAGTGGTCCAGCAGCTATTTTCAATAACTGCATCTATTTACAACAAATAGTCAGTTTGTTTTGAAAAATTATGCAAATGCAGTTTGTGTCTTTTTTTGCCACAGTCTAATACATGATCTCCAATTTGGCTGCATTTGTGTTGTGAAAAAAGTGAAAGACACATCTTGTACTGCTCCGTTTGAAAATCGCGCTGTGTGCATTTTACATTGTAGTCAAACATATAGGTACATAACAGCAGGACCCCGCTGATAATGAGATGCTGCATCTCAGCTGGGCTATAGTAGGTAAACAAAATTGTAAAAGTGTAAAACAATGACATTTGTTTGTCACTTCTTTTTTTTCCCCCCCCGACTCTGTTTATGCTCCAGCTTACAGGGCTATCTCTCTGATGGACTTGCTCAGACTTGCTCGGCCTTGCCTCCACCACCCTCTTGAACCCCTCCCCCAACCGAGGAATCAAGTGCTGGGTCCCCCCCCTGCCGCTGTCCCTCACTGGAGGAGGCGGGTACAATGGAGAGTCAAATCAGGGTTGAGGCAGGCACTGAGCATGTGAACTCAGTCACGGAAGTTCCACCATCGTCTCACCCGGCAGCTGGGGTATTTCCTTGTTCTCCCATCCCCCGATGCAGGACATGCAATGCCATCCAGTGCATGATGTTCGTGCTCCTGCCCATCCCCACAGGAAGGCTGCCTGAGGTTGTCCCCCTCTTGATCCCCCGATTGCAGTGCACCCAGTCCCCACTGGGAGTTACTCGCATAGTGGGACTTGGACCCCCTTCCCTACCAGGAGAGGAGGGCAGTCCATCGGATGCTCAATACTCTCCTCCCTGGCCAACCCCCAGCTTCCCAGGCTCACTCCTGAACCCGAGTCGCTGGCATGGCGCGAGGTAAGGCTGATGCCTCAACCCTCAGCGCCATCGGGCCGGCTTGTTTGCCACTTCTGTAGAAATGCCATGATTACACTGGCATCTTTGTCACCTTTGTATCTTACTTTGTAAAAATATTAGGGTGTGCAAATACCCTACAGTCAGGGCCCCAAATATTAAGGTATCCATTATTTGGTTATTCAGCTTGGAGGGTATGGGAGGACAACATCATCAGAATAACCATATCCCCTCACCTGGTGGCCAGGACTAATCTCCTGGTCACCCCCCCCTCCATCCCATTCCAGCCATTTCCCACCCAGCTTCCCCTTTTCCAGTGCCTCAGAGACAGAAAAAACAAATGCTTCCAAACTGCCCACTTCTGGGACTATGCCAAGAATCAGAAGCATATTTTACTTTGCACAGCCACCCTAGCTTGACTCCCCCACAGTCTTCCAAACCATAAAATCATATTCCAGCCCTCCTTCACCCAGATCTTTGATTGGGGGGATAGTGACAATCAATATCAGTAAGTCAGGTGGCCCCACTCCTAGTTCTCAGCCTCAACCAGCACGTCCCATATGCTGCCTATACATATATATATATATATATATATATATATATATATATATAGTATCTATCTGTTTTGAGCAAATGAGTGGGCATGCAGTCACTGGTGAAAGGTGGGGCAGTAGTGTCATTGGTGATGCTATGCAGACTTTCTATATAACATACTTACAGTCATATGATACCTTGCAGGATCAAATGGGCAGACTGGGTGGGCCAAGCAATTCTTATCGGCTGATAAATTTTATGTTTCTATGCCTGACCCATGTCCTGGGGTCCCAGTGCTGCTGACATAGACTATCCCCCCTTGTCCAGTACTTGAGTTCCATCTATAAGGCTTCAGATGTTCTTTTTCTTTGACATTCTGGGCCAGTCTTCTCTGGTGCTCCAATGGCCCCCAAACTGCTCCAGTACATTTTGTTATTTCCCTGGCATCCCATGGCTCCCAAACCCTTAGCCCAGGTCCTATCCAGAGTAATTATCAGCTGTGCACAGCACCGCTTAAGCTGCCCTCGTGTCAGAAGTCAGACTCTGGCTCTCAAGGCAGCAGTCCACTGAAGAACTCTCTCTTCCTCCCTCCCTCCCTCCATTCCTTCCTTCCTTCCTTCCTTTCAGAAGGCTCCATTGAGCAAGCTCATTTTTAAGGCAGTCCTGGGTAGAACAGTGTACCGAAAATAAGAGGCAATATACAATAAGGATACAGTACAATAGATACATGGCAAATCCAGTTCTGGACATAGCATTGACAGTATAAAAATAAAATACAATTAGGACAATATAAAATTTAGGAAAAGCAGTACTGAGGATGATTACAGGAAAAGACTATGACAATAATTATAAGGTTAACATAAGGGGAACATTCGAGGTGAAGAGCACTTAAAACATACGTTTGATAACATCATTGCTTACATTAATCATAGGAGCCTTCATGTAACAGCACTATTACACATACATGCTTTTTTGCTACTGACCAGGCCAGTAAGTTTAATAGATTTTTGTAGTGTATTCCATGTTGTTGGAATAATGCAACTTATTGCCATTTTACCAAACTGGGTAGAAACCTTTGGAATATCACAGAGAATGTAATTGTTTTTTCCATAATGAGTAAATACTATGAGACTTTGTAAATAGGTCTGTAATATAGCCTGGGACAACATTCGTCACTGCTTTAAAAGGCCATCGATATAAATGTTTTAGTCTCCTTGCAGCTAAAGAAGTCCATCCTACTGCTTCATATAGGATACAATGATAAGGAGGCAGTATAGCGCAGTGGTTTAAGGCTCTGAGCCACAAATCTGGAGACCTGGGTTTGAATTCCACAGCCCCAGTTGCATACTGTGTGACCCAAAGCAAGTCACTTAACTTCCTTGTGCTCCCAGATTGCACCTGTAAACAAGCTGCAGCTTAGTGTCTCTCTCCTGGTTAAAAAACAAACAAACAAAAAAAATGGTGCCTTCTTGGTTCTCTATCAGTAACAAATCTCAGGGCCCTGTGATATAGTACATCCACTTTGCATAAATCAGGTGAAGGACAATGACCAGTCTATCCATAAACCAACTTACCTCGAGCTGTCGGGAAGTTTGGTGTGCTGACTCCAGCTGGTCCAGAACGCTGCTTGGCTGGAGGCAGGAACTCCTTGTAGTTCCCACATCACACCTGTGCTTCAGGCTCTTCACTGGCTGCCAGTCCACTGGCACATCATCTTCAAGACTTGCTTGATAACATTCAAGACCCTACGTGGACTGGGCCCAAGCTACCTGAAAGATCTCTTGATGCCCTATACTCCCCCTCTAACCCTCGGGTCCATGGATGTGGGTCTGCTTACAGTACCCTGCTCGCATATGAAGCAATCTGGGGATAGGGCATTTGGAGTTGAGGTCCCATTACTGTGGAATTCCCTCCTGGATATGGTTCGCTCTGCCCCCACTGTGGATACCTTTAAACCCAGACTGAAAACATATTTATTCACACAGGCATACCCTGATTATTAACTAATTCTAGATATGAATATTTTAGTAGTTTTAATAAGTTGATGTATTTATTGAAGGTTTTTCAAATGTGTCATTTGTTTTTATGAATTGTGAGGTGCTCTGAGCTGTTGGAAAGGGTGCGATATAAGTAAAATTTATTTATTTGTTTTTTGTTGACCGGGTAAGTGCACTAGGCAAATCCTGCCTATTTTCAGACACGACCCAGGGAAGGGGGATACAGATGAATGCCAACTGACCTTAAACCAGATAAAGCTGTTGGTGGTATTTTTAGTGAATGAGGGAAATTTGGCCAGGACACCAGGGACATTCCCCTGCTCTTTTCGATAAGTGCCATGGGATCTTTAACATCCACCTGAACTACCACCAATCCAGGCAGATGTGACCTCGGTTTAATGTCTCATCCGAAAGACGGCACCTCAGAAGTGCAGCACCCCTCTCATGCTGCACTACAGTGTCAGTACTGGGATATTAACCCAAGTGCCAGATGTGGGAACTGAACCCACAGCCCTCTGATCTCCCGGCCTCAGAGGCGAGTGTGCTACCTACTGAGCCACTGACACTGCCATAGATTAAATCTGCATAATCCAGTAAAGGAAGTAATGTAGTTTGTACTAATCTCTTTTGAGCATACTGTGGGAGATAATTTTTACTTCTATAGAGGAACCCTAACCTACTTCTTAACTTTATACATAGTGCCTCCACATGTGCTAACGATGTCAATTTACAATCAATCCATAATACAAGATATTTTAAACTGTTTTCTTCCTTATATTAATCACCTAGAAGCATGGCTATGCTTTGGGCAGGGGTAGTGGATGGGGCCTTACTGTTACGTGAAAAGATCATAACTTTAGTTCTTCACTGGTGGCCACGTCGCTTCAGTTGCAGTCAGGGGTGAGTGCACTGGTAAGCCAGTATTCATGACACTGCAGCTCACTGCATAACAACACCTTCATTAAGTGGCTATCACCCCACCCTTTTCCCTATGCCGACACACTGACCAGTGCAGCACCCTAGAGAATGACAGCTTTGTGTATAGGAAAAAGGGGTGCACAGAGCAACTGTACCTCAATGTAGCCCTTGCAGTCACTTTGCAGCACAAAATAGCGACTGTACTGTATTGTGACCTAGAGTATCTAATGTGTTCTTAAAGATCAGATAGCTATGAGACTAAAGACTTACAGCTACTGGGCTGGATTTTGAAAGACTTGGACTGCATTGTGTTGCTTCATTGGTTGGTTGATCCTTTGGGGAGCTAGGGAGGTAGTGCATCCTGGGGGTGGTACAAGATTAATTCCATGCCCACTTAAACCTTTCTCTGGGTGTTGGCACCATCATGCTCCTTCAGTCTTAACTTGGATACAAACCCACAACCAGGAATTTAATGAACCCAGGTCCCTCTGAGCCCACAAGGCAGGGGTAGAATCCCCAACATCCACAGTGACCTGCTTACATATAAACTGGGATTTAATGTGTGGTCCAAATTTCCAAAAATAGTCCTAATTCAGCCTTTTCTGTTACACAAAGGCACCTTGTCAGAATGACTTCTTCAATTATATGACAGTTGCTGCATATTTGAAAAACGTTGTAACTTGCAAACACAGCAAGTATGTCATTTCAAGAATTTTAAAAGATGAGGTACAGTAGGCTAATAACAATTGATTTTAGCTGTCTATGGCTTTTTTATCTGTAAATAAACCTCTCTCTCGCTCTCTCTCTCTTTTTTTAATAATGTAATCTATATTTCCTTTCTGGAATTGCACAGTAACTGATACAATTCCAGTGAACAGAGGAACACAGATGCTGGATACCTTTGTATGTTTAAGGAAAGTCAATGCTTTGATGACATAATTTTGTAAATTGTATACCTTGCGCTGTCTAATACTATGTATTTTACATTGCACATCTCTTTCTTCAGTATGCTTATTGCATTTCTCATGTTTTGTTTATTATGTTTCTTACCACATTGTAATCCATTGTCCCCGGCTCACACCTGGAAAAAAGTGTGACTCTCCTAGTCACCAAACTTTAAATGAATGAAAATATTTGAACTTTTTTTGTGGGCATTTGCGCACGTAACATAGATTAAAATACACCAGTTTCTGTCTCTTTAGGTTTTATTTGCAAATGATTTTTGTTTTCCAACAAAAATTGATCCAGTTATTGAAATAATAGTGTCCACAGTCACATTGTAGATGTAGATTGTAAATGTAGATATTGTACATATATATTATACAGTACTTTTTGAGCATAAATGGGTGCCATTCTAAAGGGCATAAACCTGCTGTTGTCCTAAACTCTTTTGTTTAGTGGCACATATTTAGTAATTGACCAAGTACTTTTGCTCAAATCACTTTTAAGTTGATGTGCCCTCATTGCTCAGGTTAGGTTGGGAAGTCTTTGTTCAAAAGAAACCTTGAACTGAACAAGCGGAACAGGTGTAATGCTACAGTAGCTACAGTATCTCACCTCAAGAAATGGTTGGTCTTCCTTGTCAGGTTGAGGTGCCTTGTTAGGTAAGAAGTGGAGACCCACAAAGAACATGTTATCTACTACCTGGCTTACCACCAGATAGCAAAACAACTGTAGATTAACTATACTGTACATTCACTGCACAAGCCAGATGTTCCAAGATCTCTGAGCCAAAAGCCCCCCCCCAAAAAAAAATCACAAGACCTTACATTCAACTCTTTCAGACTGACATCATATGCTGTAACTAAATCACCATTTTATCATACTTGTAATGCTGCTGGTAGGTGTGAATGTAAAACAGCAATGATACAGAGCCACCTGAGGGACATTTGTGCTAATGGCCATAACTACTCACTGATGGTCTTGATTCTAGACTCTTTCTCTCTACTCATGCCATTGCCCTCCCTATTACGCACTTCCTCAACCTCTCTTTCTCCTTATCCTGTGTCCCTAACTCTTAGAAATTGGCTACTGTCATTCCTCTTCCTAAAGGGGGTGACATCTCTTCCCCTAGTAACTTCCATCTTATCTCTCTCCTTCCCAATTTGGCTAAACTCCAGGAACAACTTGTTCTCTCCAAACTCACTCCGTTTCTTGACTCAGCCTCCTTCGTTACTCCTTTCCAGTCTGGCTTTAGAAAGTCTCATTCCAGTTCTACCTCTCTCCTTTGGCTCACTGATACTGTGCTGGATCAGGGCTTTGTCACCTCCACCATTTTTGCCAGCTTAGCCAAAGCTGTCAGTACTGTAGCCCATGCCATTCTCCTGGACAAGCTTAAGGCAGCTGGACTCTCAGCTTCCTCAGATGAGTGGTTCTGCTCCTACTTTGAGGACAGGTCACAAGCTGTCAATATTGGAGACTCTATTCCCCTCCCCCATCAGCTCAGGCATCCCCCAAGGGTCCTTGGCCCAATTCTTTTCTCCATTTTTCTGAATGACCTCCCCAATGCCTGCTCCTTTGTGTCCATTCATACGTGTACAGATGACATGGTACTCTTTTCCAATGGCTTCTCTGCCCTTGATCTTACAAACCAGCTCCAACTGGATGTTAACAACACCCAGCTCTAGTTTCAAGAAAATCAGTTATCCCTCAATGTTAACAGAACAGTCTCCATGACTTTGGCACCAAGCAAAGGCTTGCTAGAGTCTCCCCCTTCACTCCTTTCATACCATTGATGGTGCAGCTACTGAGGATGTCTCCACCTTCAAGTCCATAGGGGTCTGGCTGGATCGCCAGCTTGATTTGTTTGGTCATGTGGATGCTATCTACATGAAACTCCACCACCGGCTTTGGGTACCATACAGAAATAAGTGAAGCATTCCATTGCCTACATGCAAACAAATCCTCACTAAGATGATTCTCCCCATTTTCAACTACAGAGACATTGTTTATAGTGCTGCTCAAAAGTCCAGTTTAGCTAGACTAGACCCCCTCTTTCACTCCTGTAGTCACTTTGCCCTTGACAAACCCCTGCGTACACATCATCACTGTGCTTTGTATTCTTCCCCCTCTCTCTCCTCTCTTGATGCCAGGCACGTTACCCACTGTGCTTCCTTTATCTCCAAATATTGGTTTGGCTGCCTTCCCTTTTATATTGCTTGTCTCCTTTCTCCCCCCTTCTTCCTCTTACTCTCTTCACAATGCTTTATCTCACTCTCTTGCTCTCCATCAAATGAAATCTACTGCTATCCAAGCTACCTTCTTGTTCCACTCCCCTAAACTATATTGCTCCCTTTACCCTTCCATTTGCTCTGCTCCTTCCTTTCCTCCACTGAAATCTCTCTTCCATGAATTCTCCATTCATAGATACATAGATACATAGATACATAGACAGTGTCGGCAGATAAGGGCCTATGGCCCACCCAGTCTGCCCATTTGAGCTTGTAAGTTCAGTTTGTTTTCCTAGAAGTCTGTTGCCCCTTACCCCTGACCTCCAGAATTCCTTTATGTCTATCCCATGCATTCTTAAATCCCGTGATTGTTTCAGCCCCCATCAGTTCCTCTGGCAGGGTGTTCCACTTATCCACCACCAGTTCTGTGAAGAAATTCTTTCTCATGTTTCCTCTGAATCGTCCTCCCTCCAACTTCATCCCATGCCCTCTAGTCCTGGAACATCTTTTTCGCTTAAAAATAGTGTTTTCCTGCACCCTGTTCCTCCCTGTAAGATACTTGTATGTCTCTATCATATCCCCTCTCTCCCTCCTCTCCTCCAGGGAGTACATGTTCAGTTCCTTCAACCTGTCTTCATAGGACTTGTGATGCAATCCATGCACCATCTTTGTTGCCCTCCTCTGAACCTTCTCTACCCTGTCTATGTCCTTACGTAGGTATGGTCTCCAGAACTGTACACTGTACTCCAGGTGGGGCCTCACTAATGTCTTGTATAGCGGAATTATGACCTCCCTTTTCCTGCTGGTGATGCCCCTGCCTATATCCCAGCATCCTATTTGCTTTACCTGCCGCCTTGTCACACTGTTTCCCTACCTTGAGGTCATCAGAGATGATAACCCCAAGATCCCTTTCCTGCTTGGTGCATGCTTATCCTCACCCCCAACTGATATATTGTGCCATGGTTTTGTGCCCATATGCATTATCTTGCACTTCTTTGCATTGAATTTCAACTGCAAACCCCTGACCATTCTTCAAGTTCTGCAGGTGGCTTCTCATTCTGTCTACACCCTCTGGTGTGTCTACTCTGTTACAGAGCTTTGTGTCATCAGCGAACAGTGAAATTCTGCCTTCTAGGTCTGCGCAATGTCACTGATGAAGATGTTGAATAGAACCCGGTCCCAGCACTGATCCCTGTGGTACCCACTGGTCACTCTTCCCTCTGTGGGTGACAGCCATTTACCACCACCTCTGTGTCCTGCCACCCAGCCAGTTACCTACCCACTACACTACTGTCCTGCCCACACCCATATTCCCCAGTTTGTAATAGTCTTCTATGTGGCACAGTGTCAAGGCCTTGCTGAAGTCCAGATAGGCCATGTCCACTGCCCTCCCCTGATCCACCTCCCTAGTCACCCAGTCAAAAAATTCAACGAGGTTGGTCTGACATGACCTCCCCTGGTGAAACCATGCTGCCTTGGGTCCTGTAGTCCATTGACAACCAGATGTTCCACCAATCTCTCCTTCAGTAGTGCTTCCATGATCTTACCCACTACTGAGGTGAGGCTGACTGGTCTGTAGTTCCCTGCTTCCTCTTTGTTCCCACTTTTGTATAAGGGGACTACATCTGCTGTCCTCCAGTCTTTGGGTACCTCCCTGTTTCCAGTGATCGGCTAAACAGGATAGCCAGAGGGTTCAGCCACCACCTCTCTAGTTCTTTAAGGACCTGGGGTGCACCCCATCTGGCCCCATTGCTTTATCAACTCTTATTACTTCCAGTTCCTTTCAGGGACCCTTTCTCGTGTAAGGGACTTGTGTCCATTTCTGCACCATTCTCACCCCTTGTGACTCCCTTCAGACCCATTACCTCCTCTTCCTCAGTAAAGACTGAGCAGAAATACCTGTTCAATATGTCAGCTTTACTGTTGTCATCCTCCACATGCCCCCATCCTCCCCTTCAGTCTCTCACTATCCTCCCTTTGTCTTTCTTTTTCACTTATGTACCTGTAAAGGTTTTGTCCCTCTACCCACTGATTTTGCAATGTGCTCTTCTGTCTGAGCTTTGGCTTCCCTTACTGACCTCCCTGCCTCCTTTGCTTCTCCTGGTACTTCTCCCTATCCTCTTCTGCCTGTGTCTTTTTGTATTGCCTGAATGCAATCTTTCTGGCTTTCACTTTCTTTACCTCTTTGGAAAACCATAATGGTCTCTCTTCCTTTTCCTCTTGCTAACCTGCTTAATGCATAATTCTGTTGTTCTTGTAATCCCCATTTTAAATACTGCCCACTGTTCCTCAACCCTGATTCCTGTCCCATTCCCTTAATGCCTCTTTCAAGTAACTCCCCATTTTCCCAAAGTCTGCCCTCCTAAAATCCAGGATACGTGTTTTGTGTGGTTTGGTTCTGCTCTTTCTGTGATTTCAAACCACAATGACTGGTGGTCACTGCTTCCCAGGTGCTCCCCCACTGTTACCCCATCACACTGTCCCTGTTTGTGAGCACAAGGTCCAGTATTGCCTTCTGCCGAATTGTTTCCATGACCAGTTGCTTGAGGAAGGCACCCTGAAGGGAGTCCAGGATAAATCTGCTCCTAGTAGATGCTGCTGCTGGGATACTCCAGTCCACGTCTGGAATATTGAAGTTTCCAACAAGTACTACCTCACCCTTGTCTGCCATCCTTGGATGGCTAGCATCAGCTCCCTATCTGTTTCTTCCTCCTGGGCTGGTGGTCTATAGACCACACCTGTGCGGATGGCTGTCCCCATTTTCCTTTCCAGCTTAACCCACAGTATCTCTCCCCATTTTGTTCCTCCTGGATCTCTGTGGCCCTTATGTCATTTTTCACATACAGAGCCACTCCTCCTCCCTTCCTGCCTGCTCTGTCTCTTCTGAATATGTTGTAGCCAGGTATGGCCATCTCCCAGTCGTGGTTATCATTACACCAGGTTTCAGTGATGGCCACAATGTCCAGGTCTGACTGCACCTTCACTCCTGCAGTTGCTTCTGATATTGGGGTGGACTCCTGTTCATTTACAATCACATGCAGCACCGGCATACCGTTAGGTGGGTGCCACAATTAGGGCAATTGAAAAAGGTTGTGAGAGACAGGGGCATGCTGGATTTCACTGTGCCCCCTGCTCACGATGTTTTCACCATCCATACTGGTCTCCTCTCTTCCACTCATGTCCTGACCTGGGAGGTATTATATTCAGTGTCAGGAGTGCAGGGGCAAAGGCCCCCCCAATAAAAACAACTTGTTTCACAGTAGTGTCCGTTGGCGGTGACATGTCTTGCAGCAGAATGTGGAGCCATGGTCATTGAGGGTGACATGTTTATGGCGCTCTAATTGACAGTGATCATATTCAAGTCACACCCCTGTGGGTGAACCCCCAACACTGACACCAACACAGAGACAGCAAAGGAGCACAATATTGTGCACAGTTTTGGGCTCCAGGATATAGGAAGGATATTAAAGCCTTAGAGAAGGTGCAGAGAAGAGCTACCAAAGGCATAAGGGAAGTCCTGGGTCTGTGTTATGAGCAAAGACTACAGCACCTCAGATTGTATTCACTAGAATTTTGTAGATTACGTGATGATATGTGCCAGATATTTAGGACACTTAAAGATGGTCAATTAAGGGACCAACTAGGCCTGGAACTAAGGAAACAAATACATGATACTAGAGCACACTGTTACCAATTACACAAAGATAAATACAATACTAAAAGGAGGGAAAATTGATTTAATGTGAGAATTACAGGAATATGGGATACACTTCCTACTGAAGTAGTGACAAGTCCTAGTATGAATATTTTCAAAACTAGGCTAGATTCCTATTTGATAGATAAGGGCATACAGGGATATTTTTAGAAGATTGGCAAGCTATATGGACATATGTATTCTATGCTCTGATATAACCTATGAACCTATGAACCTATGAACACTGACCTCCTCCCCAGTATCAGTCATTTCTCCCTGTTCCTTATTTATTTGTGTTGCTTACTGTTTAATGTAATTTTGTCCATTACACAATTTTCTGAATGTTAATTTTATTGTTTGGCAATATATTTTTTAAGCATTCTTGAATTTGTAAGTTTTGTTATACTTATTTCCATTTTATTGTACTATTTTATACATTGTACGTTTTACCTGTTCTCTTCTCTTCTCCTCTCTTCCCCCTTCCCCTCAAGGACGTATCTGGAAATAAGCTAATACTAGTTCAGTATGACTTTCCTGGTAAACATTATGAAATAAAATGAATAATGTTGTCTGCCATAATTTGTGGCATTGTTGGAAAATATTGTCTCCCAACTGTGGCTCCAACTAAATTGGTGCTTGTACCAGAATTTAGAGATGAAATGATTGTGGTGAAAAATCCAGTCCAGGTCTGCGTCTCTTAAAAATACCAGTTAGAATTTTACAGTGGAAGCCTACAAACGCATAGATTACGAACGACAGGAGAACCAAAATATCTTAGGGATAAAATAGAGGAGAAAAATGTTAAGCATAAATATAAATTAAGAGATAATGGGGTGACTTCCTACAAATCTAGGGTAAAAATTGTTTTATTAAAATGACATTTAAAGCTGAATATGCCTCAAACAGTCAACTGTTGAATGATATAAAAAGTAAATCAGGCTATAAACCATCTCTGATTGCCAAGTTTCTGACAGAGCAATTGAAAGTTAGATGTATGTGCATTGGAGGAATAAGAAATCTCTTGGGATTTTTAATTGGTATTTCATGTTGTGAAATGAGTTGTACAAGTCTTGTTGGAATATAAGTATTTATTACATGTTTGTAAGGTCTTAGAGATCGAAAGTAATGTTTGTATCGTGTTTGTATTGGAACAATTTTAAAGTCCTATTGTCAGAACCATCTTGAAAAAAGGCTTCGGCCTAAGATGTGTAGAAATAACTTATCCTGAATAAAAATTAATCTTTTACTACTACTACTACTAAAGGTAAGTCCCTCTTAGCATATCTAGATAATTAACTTGACATTCACTTCAATGGGAATTCCTGTGATATATCCGAATATAACCAGAGATTACCGGGCTTATCTCTTCTGCCACTGTATGTGGTGTTTTTTTTTAATTAGGAATCTGGGTTAATTAGTGCAGAGTTCATGTTAATATTTAGGTTTCTGCAACAAATTTTCAACCATGAGACAGCAAAGGAGTACAATTCAACATCTTCAAAAAAGCAGTCAGGCAGGATTAGTATCAGGGGTGGGAAGGGAGGTCACACAGCATGAATTAATAAAGACAGATAATCAGGGGACTGGATACAGCATCATTTTGACAGATATGCCTGAGTTTAGTTTGGTATTATGCTCACCCTTGAAGCAGTCAGTATATCATCCACAGAGAAGAGACGGTGGCAGAATCACATTAGCGGAACTGATTTCATCTATTCAGTCAGACAGCAAAGCCACTCATGTTCAGGATCAGAGTGGTCATAACAACATGAAATGGCATTTATAACATTTAGTTATTTTATAAATGGATGCATTTTAAATGTCACAAAAAAAATGACAATGAAATAAAACAATTATTCGTACACTTAATATTTATGTGAACTATATAAGCACTGGTGGCAGACAGAAAAATAAAACATTGGTCCACACCACTACTCTATCAAGCAGAATCAAGGTTTATTATGGCATGGTAACATTGGTGACATGGTGCAAGGCCAGAGAGCAGGCGACACTGGTTGTAGCAGACTGGCAACATTGTAAACAAACATAACTCACAAACAACAAACAAACAAACAAAACAGTACAGCAGAAATTAGGCAGCATGTTCTACACTTGGCCCACACTGTCATAACTCTCAGCTGTTCTGATCATGAGGATATCCTCATTTTACCTAAATTGCTCTGTCCAGGGCTGGCCGGTGGTGCTGAGGCTGAGGCATTGGGCGCCTTACCTGCGCGGATGCTGGTGACCTAGTTTGGGAGTGAGCATGGGCCACCAAAGTCTGCAGTGGAGGAGAAGGATTGAGCGTCAAAGGGACTGCTCTCCTTCTCTGGGGAGGGGAGTTCCCAGTGGTTGGCACATGACTGGCCCCTAGTGGAGGCTGGAGGGCAGCATGCCAACACTGCAGATGGGGGTGGAGATTGGACAGACACATGGAGGAGTATGTGCAGGTGTGTGTCCACCCTCCACCAATATCATTGCATGCCTCATCTCCGCAGTGTAGAAAATAAGAGGAAAAATTATGTTGCTGCGGTGCATGATGGAGGGTGCCTCGAAGGTCCCACTCCCGGCTAGCCACAGCACTGGCTACACTGGCTCCAGACTCCGGTGGAGGTTGGGCATCCCCATTGGCCCCACCAGGGGGAGTAAGCCCTGGGGGTAAGGGTCAGTGCCAGCTGATGGATGCCAGGGGACAGAGCTGGGGTTCCATCCTGAGGTAGGGGCCACAGCAACAGGAGCATAAAGCAGTAAAAAAAATGGTTCTCTCCAGCCATCTCAGTGGCAATGAGGGCGGGGCGCTGCATGCGCACCTTACCTTTTCCCATGCCAGTGATTCAAGTTTGGGTTATGACTCAAGCTTGTGTGGGATGAGATTGTTGCCATCTCTTTTCTTCTCTTTCAGATGCCTCTACTTTATCTCAAGGGTTCACTGTAAGGGGGAAGTTCCTGTTGAGGGACTCCTGCAAAGAGGAAAACAAGCCATACATGGCAAGGGGCAGGGAAGAGACTTAAAATTGTTCATGCCATACCTATGTATATAATACATAGGGTGTGCATCACGGAGGGGCATAGACTCAACTAATCTCCCACCATCTTCCTCTCCACCATCCCCCACCTGACCAAGTTCACACTTACGCAAGCGTTAGAAAGCAAAATATATCTTTGCTGAAGTGTATTGTGTGTCTGTATATGATTATGTATGTGTGTATATATATAAATATATATATATAGTGTGTATACGTATAATGCATTATGTGTATAGACTATATCTGATGGCAAGTGCTGCCTGCCTATTCTCACAATAATGTTTGGCAAAGCTCTACATGTATTTCGGTTGTATGTACAGGCTTAGCTATATGTATATTTTTTATGTGGATCTCGTATTCAGATTGCATCCCCTGTCTCCCAGGATGCATCTGGAAACAATCTTTTGTAACTCAGTATTCCTTTCCTGGTGAAACTTTTCAAAATAAAAAATAAATAAATAAAGAGAAAGAAGAGAGTCAGCTGCAAGACTCAGCCAACAATCTATCATACTGTCAGGCAACAACCTGTTTTCTGTTTTATATTTAAGACAAGTGTGATTTATAATAAATGGATCATAGCCCTGTACTGCATCTCACATGGTATAAGTACATCCTCTCATACATGTCTGAGCAACTAAAACTGCTCAGCTTTTTTTGTAGTCCTCACACCCAGACAGTCATGAAGTAACACCCTTTAACCATAAGAGACAATCTTAGTGCCTCTATTAACTTACAAAACAATGGAAGATTCCAAAGGCATAATGCCACATGCGTACTGAAACCCTTTAAATAGCATAATGCATATAAATGTCTAGTAGGCTGAATAAAAAAAAAAGGAAAACACCAAAAGAAAAAAGGATGAGGTTTGTGGATCAGAGATAATGCCTGAGGTACAGGAAACCATCTAAGTTTGATTAAGTCTAAATGATATTCTTTTTTCCAGCCTCCAGACCCAAAGAAAAAAAACACCAAAATTAAGTACTACAAAATAATCCGGCATCTCATTATGCCTTCTAAATTCAGGAAAGCAAATTCTACAATTTCTGATTACGTAAACATTTCAACTGAATTAAAAACTACAATTATTTAACTACAGAAACCTCTTCCTCAGACTAAATAGCTAGCAAACCAATGCACCCAATGTATACTAAGTGAAAGAGAAAAGCTAAAGCCAGCCCCAAAATAAACAGAACAGGACATTCTGTGCCTTCATGAATAATGCTTGTAACACGGCACTGCAGAGACCAGGCAAAGCCAGGAACAGCATTGGCTGAAATGGACCAGGTGACACCAACCAAGCGGTGATTAACCCACAGTTAAAGCCCACTTGGTTAGTACCACCTTTTGGCCACCGCAGCAGTAGAGGGGACCCACCCGCTCTGTCACCACCCCCTCACGCCACTCACGGCACTCACGAGCCGCAGACTGGTAGGGCCCACCTGGCAGGTAGCGGGCTCTCAAAGCTTCCACATCCAGAACCTGATGGTGCACAAGCCGGTAATGTTCTTCTGCCTCCCGCAGGACACCTGGCCTCCGTAAGGAACTGTAGATGATGTCATGCTCACCAGAGCAACGCACGGCCGCACGCCCCTGGCCCCCCACCACAAAGAAATCTGCCTAGCAGGCACCCGACAGCTGGAAGTGCTGCGAATCTGTGCACTACACAGCCATCCGCCACCCTGCACCTGTGTGATTGCTCTGATTTCACCAGCCCCCCCCCACAGCACAATCGCCGACACATGATGGACTGAGCCCTGTGACCAGTTTTGGTGACTGCTGTCATTGTAGGTGACATAAACGGTTCTCGGACAGCAAACTGTCCCTATGCCCATAGGGTTGCCGGTAGCAAGGTGCTCACACCGGTAACATAGGCTCGTCGCCGCCGCAACGTGCCTATGTTACAAGCACATTAATCACCTCCCAGCGTTGGGCTCTGCTGGTGATTAATGCCCGCTGGGTGGTTGGACCCCTCGGGCTCCGCCCTTGGGCACCAACCCCCCTCCAGTAGGCATTAATCCACCGGCAGAGACCTCCTCTGTCAGTGATTAATGCTTACATAATTAACATAAAATCTAGATAATCAAAATAACTCTGGTCAGAGAATCACTAGCTACCTACTCCAGCCTTGAAATCCTTCCCAAGAACCCTCAGATTGTCCCACCAACTGATTCTAAACCTCCCTAAAAACTGCCTAGTCATTAGTAGGAAATCCTTCTCCTTCATGGTACCCCAAAAATGGAATAACCTCCCTCACTCACTACTCTCCTTTATTACTCTCCCCCTCTTCAAAAAATATTTTAAAGAAATTTTGTTCCCTTCCCCCATATGCAATGGTAACTGCAACTAAACCCCACCTGACTCTCCTCTCCCCCTCTTCCTCTTCCTCCTTAGTATTTTACCCAGGGAATGTTTGTCCCCCTCCGCCCCTTCACCTCTGTATCCATCAATCCTCCGTCAAAGATTAGCACTTGGGTACAATCTTTGTTCTCCCTGAAGAAAAGTTTGAAAGAATTGAATAGTGGACCACCTCATTTGTACTTAATATATGATGTTCACGCTAGAGGTTTATTGTTTATTAGCATTAAATTTTATGTTCCTCACCTGAATGTTGCATTGTTTACCTAGGTATTATATTTATGTAGTTCCAAATTGATTTCCTATGAATGATATTGTATGTCTTCTATGTTTGGAATATGTTGTTCCCCGGGTCGACCCTGAAAAAGGGACTTGTTTGTCTCAGTGGGCCCACCCGGTCATCAAAATTCAAATAAAAATAAAACAATCAAAATTATATGGAAAGGTTTGAGGTGAACAGTTAATTTTCCTGATTTATCTCCTTTGGCTAAGAAAACCTAATCTTGGTATTGTATTTAGTCACTGGGGAATCTGTAGAGTATCTAAAACTTTGTATCAACTTAGGAGTCCATGCTATTAGGTTGAAGCAAGACTATTTTACAACAGCTGTTTAGATTCATGCTTTTGTGTTTCCAAAATAAGATGTCTGTGGTGTTGGTGTTATATGCACTTTAGAATACTACACTGTACTTCATATGCCAAGATGAGGCCATAAATATGATTATATTACTACACTCCTCTCTTGGACAATGTTGTATTGGATTCTAACGTGGTAGGCTGACGGCTTAGCATACTGACTGGAAGATCTTGGTAGTATTTTGTCATTGTCTGAGTGGCAGACTTATAGTTTATTTGCAGGACATTTTGGCAACTTCTGTGCCTTAATGTGCCCTCCACTTCATCACTAGTTTATGATTTTTTTGAGCCTTGAACTGAGCGGCCAACATTTTGAGACTGAGTTTTTTTTTTCTTATTATTCCTCAAAGCTTCTCTCCTGTTGAATTTAAAGGACTACTTACTCCTCTTGGATTTCATTTGCATTGAAATGTTTACTTATATATATAATACACATACTACATATATAGTGTTTTTTTTCCTAAGAGTTTTTTCATAAAAACAGAATCTTTTTTTCCTTTGGACTTCATCAGTCTTCATGTGAAGCTATAATCTTTATGTAACCCCTTTGGGATTTGCAACTTAATAATAAAGGGAGCAGCATTCAGTACTGACTGTGTTTGCTGTGCAATGTGCCCTTGTGACGCCAAGACTGTGGACTGGGTTACCTGTATAGTCAGGGTACAGAAAGGCCGAGAAAGGGATCACTAACTGAGGAAGTTAACAGTTAATCTGAGTTTATATTTGTCCATACTGGTACTTGTTTAGTCACCACATGTGAATTTGAATTTGTGCATGAAAGCGCAGTGTAACAAACATGTTGTGAGTGAGGGGGACTGAGATCCCACTAATCAACAAGCAGAGATTCAGCCAATTGGGCTGAAGATATAAAGAACATTAAGAGTGCCTGAATATGAATGAATGAATGCCAGAGGTTTATTTTATGGTGGCTGCTGAGGCTGACAAGCATGGGAAACCTAACTTGCATGCAGAGCATGAAAGGTAATCAAACAACCCTCCCCCCATCAAGAATTAGCCTACCAGCTGGCACAAGACTAACTGACTGCAAAAGATAGTGACTGGGTGATGGGGCAAGGTATGTATACAGTTGTTCATACAGTCATCAGAGTAGGAGTTCATGCAGTCTTTCTGTGGAAGTGAGTGAAGAGGTAGGAATTGCAGTACATCCTAGGTGAGTGGGAGATAAGGAACCTCAGAAACAACATCTAAACCCTTGAGTCGTGCATGGCTGTGCTACGGGATGGATGCCCAAGCAAGGCCACCCAGAGCACTGCGTTATAGCTAGAGGCAAGTCAGTGAATCTTGATGGTTAAACTGAACTGATTAAGACCATCAACACCTAACTGTCAGCAGACCAAGACTGAGACAGGCCATTGTCCTCAGTAATCTGCAACAAAATTGCTAATACTTTACAGTTTAAGCATGATGGATTGGCAAGAGTGCCAGTCATCAATAGTGTTTCAGCAGGACCTGAGTGTCACCACAGGTGAGGGCTACTGCCCTACTTCCCTATGAATTCCCATGCAAAGATGATGGCTGTTTGTACAGCAGAAATGTTGGTCAAAAGCGCTTTAGTAAGTATAGCCCCTTAGGAGTGTCAGTTGGGGCCCCATGTTGTAACTTTAGAACCCAAGTGGTTCATGTAGTTTGTTTTTTTTTAACTTTATTTATCCCCTCCTAGCACTGACGACCAGACTGTCTCCAGTAGGGACACTTTATGCACCTGTCTCTCACCTGCCTGAAGGCTCAGTCCTACCTGTTGGGTTGGCCAGCTCCACTCCATCTTCCTGGTGCCCGTTCCTCCGGATTTGAGCCCCATGGGGTGGGAATGCCACTCTCCTCTAGTGACCTTTCTGGGATTTGGATGGGCATCCAGGAAGTGGAGGAGTCCAGATGGCAGCCGATGCACTAGGCCTGGGTATGGGAGGTGGTCCCTGGTCCCCACCATCACCTACTGGTGGATGGCGGTTTTCTGTTGTTCCGCCCAAGGAGCTCAGGCATACAATGGTGGCTGGGCACAACATGCCACCACCTGCCGAGCTCCACCCCTTGCTTGTTTGAATGCCCACTGCCTGTGCTGCACTCGACTGCCGCCAGATGCCACTGCAGAGTGGCGCAATCCCCCAAACCCTCCCCATGGAAGGGAGAGCTGTATTCTGGACGCTCAGTCCCTTCCCTCCGCTGCCGACCCCCTGCGACCCTTTGCTTGCTCCCAAACCTGGGCCACCAGTGCCTCAACCCTCAGCACCACTGGGCCGGCCCATGGTTCATGTAGTTAGTGACATGTGAACACCATTGGCAAAAGTAAACACCCTTGGAAAAAGTAACAGCAATCCAAGACATTATGCTTTGGTAGAGTGACTAAGTTACCATTGGTCTTCACTGTCAGGCCCTGCTGACGTATATTTTTCCCAGTGCGTGGAGTGACCTGATTCAGTGCATTGTTACAAAGTGAAGTTGGATGGAACCTTTGCCATAACACCACCTGAGGCATTTGATTCAGCAGCTGCCCAGTCAGCATCATTGAGGACTGTATTGCAGAGGTCATGAGTACTCAGGCACTGTCTGAAATGGAGATTATGTTGTGATTTGGGGTTTTGCATTTGCCATCTGGTCACTAACTGGAATTACAGTTTTGGGGTAACCAGTTTGGTTTGTTGCTTGAGAGGTGGGTTGTAACATTATATTTAAGTGCACCAACTCAGGATCTCAGGGACCACAGACATTGGGTCTACCATGACTCAACCCTGGGTACTCAGAGCCACAGCAGGGAAAGTACACCACCTATTATCTTGCAGTCTCTGTTAAGGGAAAGGGGGTAAGACAGTCTATCAGTAAAGACCAGCTGAGGTTGCTGAGGGCTGGTGTTGTGGGGGCATTGCATCTGTTATTTACCAACCTGAGATGTGTACACTAATCTAAGAAGTCCCTCCCTCCAGGATTGTTGTTAACATATGCTATCATTGTTAATTGCATTTTCTGTTAGCAACTGCCATTTTTAAGTTGGGAGATACAGGATGTAGAGTAAATTAAGAGCACTAAAAGCTACAAAAACATTATATTGTATAATTGGTCCAGAAGTGAGGAAGTGGGTAGGTAATGCATCCCAGAGGAAGGTACTATACTGTGCACCAGGACCACTTAACATCTCTGGGTGGAGGGACACCAGGGGCAGGTCAGCTAGGGGGCTGACAGGAGCAGGAGGAGGAGTGGAGGAGATTTAGCTGGTGCCTAAGGGAAAGAGGGGAAGGTGAGATATCACAAACAAAAGGCTGTAGTGTCTGTGCAGTCCTGTTTTTTTCAGACAAATTGTCTAAATATAAGCCGAAATGCAGCTAAATACAAAACCTTTCCCTGAGGCATTCCTGCCCCTTTAATTTTTTTAAACTGTGTTTCTCTTAGATCTGTTGTAGCCTTAACAACATTCATTGTTTTGTTTGGTGTTTCAGATGTTTTCATGTGAGGTGAAATACTGTATAAATGATCCCCGTGATGTATGGTTGCTGTAACAAATACACTACCCTGTCTATAAAGGAATTATTTTAGAAACAGAAAAACGACAGCAGATAAAGACCCAAGATTCAAGGTTTTATCAAAGAGTTTTGCTTGCAGCTAAATTTCTTAACATCTTTTCAATGAATATATCTTTTATTCACTCAGACATTTGAATACGTACTTTGATTGTTATATAGTACAGCACTTGCCTTTTTAATACGCAATTGTGGGTGTTCTATCCAATGAAGCTCAATCTTACCATGACTTCATAAATTCTGAAAATAATTACTTTCTCTATACTATCCCAATACTGAACCCTTTTAAGATGTGGTTTATTCATATGGTATTTGCTTGAAGAAAGTTACATGCCATTTATAAACATTGATATATATATGTGTAAATTGTAAGAATGACATACAAGATAGATAGATAGACAGACAGACAGAACCGCACGCATGCACGTACACACACACAATGGGTAGTTTTTTTAATTTCAATAATCTACAAATATATACTAACGGCTGGATATTCAAAAGGGTTGCGCCATGCGCAATAGGGTTGCGCCTGCGCAAGTCCGAAATTGCGCCATTCTGCCATATTCAGCAGGAGGCAGTTGCACCCCCCAAGTCAAGCTGAGCAACAGCGCAATGCTAATGAAGGCATGCTCAACCAGAGGGGGAGGAACCATGCATAAACTGCACAGCCCGATATTCAGTGGACTGTGCAGAGTTGTGCAGCGCAACCCCAACCTGCGCCTGCACAACTTTGAGCAAAAAAAAAGGAGTAAGTCAGGGCCACCCACAGGTGAGCTGCCGCATTGCAGGGCGCAACACAGCAGCTGCCACCTGTGGGTGACCTCAATATTCCTGTGCCCCCTGCAGCCAATCGTGGGGGCATGAAAACCCCTCCCCCGACTGGCCCGGTCGCGGGCGCCAATAGAAAAACCCCCTCCCCCGACTGGCCCGATCACGGGCATAAGTGTAAAACCCCCTCCCTCCATTGGCGATCACGAGCGCAAAGTATCAAACCCCACCCCCACTGGCCAATAGCGGGCAGAACAGATTTCAACCCCAAGAACATATCCTGGTGGTCAGTGGACCCGATAACCCAATCACGGGCATTGGGGTCCACCTCCCAAGGTCCACCTACCCTGGTGATCTGGTGGCCCCCCCACCCATGGAGCCCAACCACCCGCTCTCCCCCATCAGCGGCGGGCGGCAGCATCCCACCCGCCTGCCGCCCCTGCAGATCCATGACTGACTGCTCGGTAGGGCTGCACACCCATTGGTTCAGAGCAAGAGCCAATGAGCATGCAGCCCATACCGCACAAGCAGTCCAGATATGTGAATGAATTCATTCATTCACATATCTGGACTGCTGCTCTGACTATAGGCTGCCGATGGCTCTTGCTCCTGAACAATAGTGTGCCAGCCTGGCACGATCGATCAGCGGGCAGCAGGGCGGCAGGTGGGTGGGATACTACCGCCGCCGGCTGACGGGGAGCGAGGTGGTGGGGCTTCATGGGTGGGTGGGTGGGGGGCCACTAGATCACCAGGGTAGGTGGACCTTGGGGGTGGTGGACTCTAATGCCAGCGATAGGGCTTTGCGGTCCACTGGACCACCAGGGATATGTTCTTTGGGGGTTGAAATCTGTTCTGCCCATGATCGGGCTAGTGGGGTGGGGTTTTAGACACTTATGCCCTTGATCGGGCTAGTGGGGGTGGGGTTTTTGACACTTATGCCCACGTCAGGCCAGTCGGGGTGGGGTTTTTGGACACTTATGCCTGCAATCAGGCTAGTGGGGGGTTTTGACACTTATGCCTGCCGATCGGGCCAGTCGGGGAGGGTTTTTACACTTATGCCCGCGATCAGGCCAGTTGGGGTGAGGTTTTTGACACTTATGCCCATGATCGGGCCAGTTGGGGTGGGGATTTCAACAGTTATGCCTGTGATCGGGCTGCGGGGCGTCGGTCCCCGGCGGCTGCTGCCTGGGAAGCCAGGCGCAAGTCCTCAGGGATTGGCGCACCTGCATGCTAATGGCATGCAAATGGGAGATATAAATATATAAATATGGCACCTAAGCCTTTACATGATTATATGGCCCCATTTGCATGTCACCTTTTGAATATGGAATTTGCATGGCACAATGGAACTTGCGCTACTGCATCTTGAATGCTCCTCGACCACTTAGGTGTGGCGCAAGTTCCACTGTGCTATGCATAGTGGTTGTGGTCGGGGTGATATTCAAAGTGAGTTGCTCAATAGCAACTCCATTGAATATCGCCCCGGCCACAAACCTGCGCAACTATTTTGTGCAGCGCAAGGGCTTGCGCCACAGAATGGTGCAGTTTGAATATCCAGCCCTATGTTCTTTGCAAAAAACTGCATTAATGTACCAGTTAGGGTTCAGCTTAATTCCACAAATGTAGAGAAATATGATGTTAAGGTTTACAACCTTAACTCCCCACCCCCCAGCAGCAAAATGACAAGACCACACAAGCAACCACATATAGCCATCATCCGGTAAAATAAACAACATACAACTGTTTCCAGATGACACAAATACAGTAGCACTGATATGCTAACTTCATAGATTTGTATCTGTTGTAAGTGCACCACAAGGCATACTCATTCACTTCTGGCTGCAGACAGATATTCACAATACTAAAATCATAACAATGCCTCTGTGTGCAGAAGCACAGGCCCCTGCTGCAACACATACAAATCCACAATACCCAAATTAACAAGAGTTCTTATCTGCAGAAGCGAGAGCCCCAATGGGGCCAGTGCTTCTGCAGCCACAGGTACTCATTCACATTGTAAACATACACACAGTTCTGTATGCAGAAGCACAGACCCCTAATGGGTCTGCACTTCTGGAGCTGCAGATGTACAATATACACACACCAACATCTGGTTGCAGAATCACAGGTGCCATGAAATTCATGATACCAAAAGTACAATAGTACTTTTGCTGCAGAGATGCAGGTTTCTGAGGGGCCACTGCCTCTTCAGCCACAGGTGTAGGGCATACACACCAACTTCTTCCTGCAGTTATGCAGTTGCATATAGAAAACCATGCATTAGCAGATCCAGCTACATAGCGAGGTAGAACCTGCCATCCCCTTAGGCCAGCAAAAAGTAACTGTTTTAACCTAATCTGAGTTTTCAAATGTAACATTTTATATTTTCTGTCTGCACATATAGTAGTTACTTATTTATAAAATAGGTGATCAGGTCCTAGTGATCTGACTGGTTGAGAGTGTCACTTCACTGTCCAGTTATTACAGTACACCTGGATATTTCAGAACTACATTTTTTTTTTCAGTTGCAACCCTTACCCCAGCCAAGAGCGGCATCTTGCAACCAGGACCCCCTTACTTGTACACAGGCAAGGCAATAAACCACAAGCTGACATTAACAAAGGTACCACCCCTGGCATTAAGGTAAATACCTGGCTCAGCATCTAAGAGGTCAGGGGGTTACAGCACAAAATAACATTTATATTTACGCCAAGTTCTGGGAGAGAGAGGTGCTAGGGCTATGCCATGTCTCCTATCTGAGGGGGCCCACAACAATTCACTCTTGGAAGCACAGATGGAATGTCCACTATCAGAAATTGGGGTTGTATGGCAATGGCTTTATTTTCTGACAAAGATGGAAAGGCAGAAATTGGTGGACCCCAAGTTTGGAACTGTCACTACAGGCAACAAATGCAGTCAAGAAACTTTGCTTTCTCACAGAACAGGCAGTATTTGCATTTCACACAAGAACTTTTCCACAAAACAAACTGTCCATCCCTCTTGCTTGGGATATCTGGACTTCTTTTACACATAGAAACATAGAATTTGATGGCAGATAAGGACCGCTTGGCCCACCCAGTCTGCCCGTTTCCCTACCTAATGGATAAACTGCAGATCCTAGCTAACCAACAGCCTACTTCTTCCAACCTCCACCCACTAGAATTGCTTTACGTCTGTCCCATGCATTCTTGAATTCCACCACTGTTTTTGACTCCACAACCTCCTCAGGAAGGCTGTTCCGTGCATCCACAACCCTCTCCATGAAAAAATACTTTCTCACATTACCTCTGAGCCGTCCCCACTCTAGCTTCAAATTGTGCCCCCTTGTTCTTGCACACCTCTTTTTCTGAAAGATGCTACCCTTTTGGACTTTGTGGATTCCCTTGAGGTATTTGAAAGTCTCAATCATGTCCCCCTCTCCCTCTCTCTTCTAGGGCTATACATAAGATCCTTAAGTAACTCTTGATATGTCTTCTGGTGCAGACACTGCACCATTTTAGTTGTCCTCCTCTGGACTGCCTCCATCCTGTCTATGTCTTTGTGGAGATTGGGTCTCCAGAACTGGACACAGCACTCCAGATGGGGTCTCACCAGCTGTCTGTACAGAGGGATAACAACTTCCTGTTTTCTACTGGTGATGCCTCTCCCTATACATCCCAGTATCCCACTAGCCCTACTTACTGCCCTCTCACATTGCTTGCTCACCTTTAGGTCATCTGATATGACTACCCCCAGGTCCCTTTCCATTTTTGTTGTTGTTAGTATCTCACCCCCCACTGTGTACTCTTCCCCTGGGTTTTTGTTTCCCAGGTGCAGTACTTTGCACTTCTTAGCATTGAATCTAAGCTGCCATACATTTGACCATTCCTCTAACCTTGCCAAGTCCCTTCTCATCCTTTCCACCCCACCTTGTGTATCAACTCTGTTGCAGATCTTTGTGTCATCTGCAAAGAGACATACTTTTCCTTCCCAGTCCCTCTGCAATGTCGCTTATAAAGACATTAAAGAGGAATGTTCCTAGTACTGAACCCTGCGGTACCCCACTAGTAACCCCCTTTCTTCAGAGTGGATACCATTTACTATTACCCTCTGTGTCCTGTTCTCCAGCCAATTCTTTACCCAGGCTACCATCTTGGGACTGACTCCCAGGCTGGCCAACTTGTATAATAATCTTTTGTGTCTATTACACAGTGTCTATTACGTGGGGGTTGCCATGCACTTTTACAATTAAACATCCTCCTGGTGAGATGGGCTTAGTTTACACCTGCAGGGTAAACTGTGCCCTTCAGGTAACCAGTTAGCCCTGACTAGAGTTTCAGGTGAGGGTCTGCCCACCCTGGCCCCAGCCAGCCTCTGCCATTCCTTCCAGGACACACACTAGATCCTTCAATCCCACCATATTGCTAAAGGCCTTCACACAATTAAATATTTACTTCAGCACATCTTTGTGGTGACACTGGGGTCCTGAGTGGTGAAATCTAGCCTTGTCTTGGGCACATACACCACCATACAACTCCCTTAGAACATGCCTATGTAACTGTACTCATGGTTTGTTTGTACCTCTGTTACAGACATCAGGCTTGAACAAAGAAAACCTTTTCTTCCCTTGAAACTATAGCTTTTCACACAGAAAACTCTCTCAGTGTCTGCTTTGGGCAGCTGAAAAATCTTCTAGTCCCTCAGGGGATTGCCCCTTAGATCTACTGATTTCTTAGACCCATTTTATTTTCACAGAAATTACCCACTGGGGTCCTGTTGGCTCATGTCTCAAACACTTCTTGTAGAAAAGCTGTTGTTCCACTTACTAGGGTGAGAAAAAGATGACCAGAGGTCCCTCACCCAGCCAAAGGGAGGCTAGCAGGCACCTCTACTGTCAGAGCTCTACTCTGGACACTGACTGAATGACAACTGAACCCAAGATTTTAAACTTCTCCCCGTAGCTGGCAAAGGGTTATGCTGCTGCAAGAGTTCTAAATGACATTACTCAGTTCCTGCCTAGTCTAGCTAAGTAAACAATGAGCTGTCTGTAGGGAGTTTCTAATAAACACCCTACCAGCTGCCCACTACCTTCCTAGTCTAACACTGATGGGATTCTAGTAACCCCAGGGGACTGGGTGGTTACATAGTTATCTATTTATTTGTAATTACTTCAACTGTAATTATGCCATGAAAAGCAGCATCTTGTATTCATGAAGGTCCAGCAAGGATAGCAGTAGACAACAGGTTAACACAGTCTAGCAGGAATAGTAACATACTGTATAGGTGAAAATATAGAAAGCAAAATACACACAGTAAAGGTAAGTTTGCCTGTTGAAGTAAATGACTGTTTACACTTCAATAATCAATTAAGGACCTATTTTATAATAATAATAATATCTTTTGAGGTGGCCAGGCATGCTAATAGACAAACTTCTTAGGTGGTTGAAGGCACTTGCTATACACCTCATGACTCACAACCGACCTGAGATGTTCGTATATCAGAGCATGCCCAGATGCTTTGGTGGGTGTTAGTCCTTACTTATATATGTAATGTAGATGAGAGTCAGACTTTGAAATAGATAATTCATTTATTTTAGCCACTAAAGCTTTCTAAATGAAGAATAAATAATTTATCTTCATTCAGCCGTGTAGCTTCACTTTAGACAGGCCATAAGGGAACCATGAACCAATATGGGAACAGCTTAATTGGTGTCTGATGATATTATAGAGAACTATGCTGTGCTCAGAACACAGCAGTGAAATTAAACAGAAACAGTTAAAGGGCAACTGACACGTCTCGGTAGAGATGTGCCAGTAGTGCCCTACACTGCCTACAGTACCTCCCAGTACAGAGAGTACCGCAAATGGAGGTACTGTAAGGTAGAATTATATAGCAAAATTGCAGCGGAGTGCAATGCATGCCCCTGCTGCAGCTTCAGGTCCCCTTCCCATCCAAGCCTGACGATGACGTCTGGTCGGAATGGGGACCTGGCGAAATTCCCTTTCGCGGGCGTAAGTGCTGCAGAATTGGCAATTCACAGCAATTTCACCGGTGAAATGCCACTTTCACTGGTGAAATGCCAATTCCACGGCACTTATGCCTGCGAAAAGGAATTTTGCCAGGTTCTCTCTGACCTGACGTCATCCTCAGGCTTGGATGGTGGAAGGGGACCGAAGTTTAAACAGAGTGGCGCCAGACAGCCTCCATCACAATTTTACTGTATAATTCTGCCTTACAGTACCTTCATTTGTGGTACTCTCTAAACCTGGAGGTACCGTAGGCAGTGCAGGGCACTACTGGCACATCTCTACTGAAACGTGTCAGTTGCACTTTAAATCATTATAAAAAGAACTAGTTTAAAAGCTTTACAATTTAAAATACATACACTGTTTAAGTTAGACACACAATGGCCTGGCTCACAAATGCCACTTATTGTGTATCATAACATGTGAGGGGGCAGGACTTAAATTACTCATTCATGAGTTTTTGTCCTGCTGCCTCACTTATGAAGGTACAAGGCATATTCTGAGTCAGGACATTTTTGTGTAATAGATATATATACATACAAATATATTTTATAAGTGGCAAAGAAAATGCAAAACATAAGTTATTTTAGATGATGACATACACAACCTTTAAGATAGAAATTAATTTTAGCTTCTGCATATGTGCCTCCTCACATGTCAGTGTCAGTGGCTCAGCAGGTTGCACACTCTCTTCTGAGGCCAGAAGATTAAAAGGTTGTGGATCACTAACTGGCTGAAGGGCAGACAGCAGAGGGTGGTGGTGGAGGGGAAATTCTCATCACCAAGAGTGGTAATGAGTGGGGTACCACAGGGGTTGGTGCCGGGATATTCATAGCAGATATCTCGCACGGGTCCCGGAGTAAGATCAGTCTGTTCACAGATGATACCGAGTTGGGAGCTGTGGTGGATGACATCGAGGGGTGGAAGAGACTGCAGGGGGACCTGACTAAGCTACAGGAGTGGTTGGAAACATGGCATCTGGGGTTCAATGCCAAGAAGTATAAGGTAGTGCACTTCAGAGCTTGGAACCAGAGGAGGAGCTCTCAGCTGGGAGAGGTACAGTTACGGAGCACAAAGGAGGAAAAGGACTTGGAGGTGATTATAACAGGGAGTATGAACAACTCAGCACAGTGCAGGAAGGCAGCAGCGAATGCCAACAAGATGCTGGGCTGCATAGCAAGGGGGATCTCCTCTAGAAGGAGTGAGGTGATCCTTCCCTTGTACAGGTTGTTGGTCAGGCCACAGCTGGAATACTGTGTGCAGTACTGGTGCCCAATCCTGAAAAAGGACATCAGACTGTTGGAGGGGGTGCAGCGCAGGGTGACTAGGATGATCCAGGGTTTGGAGGGGAAATCCTATGAGGGGAAGCTGAACATGCTTAACATATTCCCTGGAGGAGAGGAGAGATAGGGAAGATATGATTGAGACCTTTAAGTACTTGAAGGGGATAAACAAGGCTAATACAGGTGAGATATTTTGGATCAGAAGAGGGAAGGATACCAGAGAGCACCAGTTGAGGTTGGAGGGGGGAAAATTCAGGAGAGAAATTAGGAAACATTACTTCACAGAGAGGGTGGTATACAAGTGGAACACTCTACCAGTGGAGGCGGTTTTGTGCAGGATGGTGGGCTGCTTCAAGAGGGCATGAGACAGAGTGAGGGGGGAAGCTGCAAGTTGAGGGGATAGCTGCACAATCAAGCAGACTTGATAGACCATTTCGGTCTGCTTCTGCTGGCATTTCTTATGTTCGTATGTTCTAGCCCCACACCAGGCACTTTGGGTAAAATCCCAATGTTGATACTGTAGTGCATCATGAGGGGGATGCTGCAATCCCGAGGTGTCGTCATTCAGGTGAGATGTTAAACCGAGGTCCCGTCTGCCTGTTCTGGTGGTTGCTCAGGTGGACATTAAAGATCCCATGGCACTTCCCGAAAAAGAATAGGGGAATTTCTCTGGTCTCCTGACCAAATTTCCCTCCTTCAGAAAAAAATACCACCAACAGCTTAATCTTGCTCAATTTCAGTTAGTTACCATCTGTATCCCCTCACCCCAGGTAGGTTGCCCCTGAAAAAAAAAGGACTTCAAGTCTCAGCGGACCTATCCCGTCAACATAATTCAATAAATATGTCACAGTCATTTTATTTTAGAGGATTTGTTTGTCATAAACAAGCATTTTATATGCTGGAGCCTTTTCAGAACCAATTAGAGAGCAAATATTATTTTTATACTATGATAACCAGCTAAGGCCCACTAACCACAAGTGCCTGTTTTCAGGGGCAACCTGGGAGCACTGGGAAGGTTAAGTGACTTGCTCAGGGTCCCACAGTGTGCATGTGGTGGTTGTGTGAATCAAAACCAGGTCTGCTGGATGTACCATGTTCATTCATAGCTTGTAACTCTAACCTCTAGGATATAGGCTATACTAGCTGCTCCAATAGTGTACAGTGCTGACAATATTGTAATAACCTGTTTGTCCTTAAAGCCAGCTGTTGAAAAGAGTAACAATTGATTATACATATAAACAGCTGACTAAAAAGTTGTAACTTTAAACTGTTGTATAAAATGAATACACAAAAACAACTCAAGATATTCAGCTTCTTACCACTTGTGGAGGGGCAGAACTTTCATAACTCACCCTTGACTTTGCCATTTGAAAGTTATGGTCCTGCCCTCTCACTCGGGAAAATAAGTAGCATACTGTGAGTCAGGTCATTGTACTGTATATACCATGTATATACAGCATATACTGTGTGTGTGTGTGTGTGTGTGTATATTTATTTTGCAAAATGTTCAGTAATGCATCAGTTAGGGTTAAAGTGACAAATTTAGGGAAACACCCCACCCCCACCCTGCACGGATGAAGAGGGATCGGGTTGGCATTGGAGTCATCATCCCTACCACTCACCCCATTCCAGCTTCAGAAGCACAGGGCCCTTCCATTTATAGCACAAGAGTGATGGAATTGTCAGTATAGCCATGTTATTACCCCACCTAATATACTCATTACAGAAAATATTCAAATCCCCACTGAAATGCAATTCTGCACAACTGCAACGCCATTTTCGTGCTGCAGCTGCAAAAACACATTTCGGTCAGGATTTGAGAAATGACAGTTTTGACATACATGTAGGGGGGTAGTAGCAAGTCTATGTTTCAAATTTGGGGTCAAAATATTTTAAATTTACAAAGTTACGAGTGTGCGTAGAGAAATTGCAATGAATGGTTATAACTCAGCCATTTTTTGACATTTTGACCCCAAATGTTCAACATGGCCTTTTTGGGACCCCACCTCATGAACAATATGACTGTCATTACACACATCCTGCCCAAAAGGTGAATTCGACAAGTGACTGTGAAATCACCTTTCAGGCAGGAGTTGACAAACGACAGTAAGCTTGTGAAAAAGGATCTAAGCAAGTCACGAAAAAGGAATTAAAATGTTTTAAACAAAAAGCATTGCAAGGTTGTTCTTCCACCAAAAAACTTCACAGTCCACCTAATGGAGCCCCGATGAACAAGATACATGTGTTGGTGTCTCTAGATACCTTAATTTTGGGTGCTTTTCAAATTTTTTTTTAAACAGAAAACAAGATGGCGGCTCGTGAAAAAGGAATTTTTTCTCATGAAAAAGGATTTTGTTCTTGCAAAAATGAAAATGCTCTCACGAGACTAAATCCTTTTTCAGGAGATCAATTCCTCTGTCGAACTTTAGACATCTATCCTGAAAAACACACTTTCCATAGGATATAATGGGAACTTAAAAACTTAACTTTGCAACAGTGTAATATTTTTCGACCAGTCTAACAGTGGCGGTTCTGCTACCCAAGTTCTTTACACCATAAAAAGATCACAACAAAATTCCACACTGTCTGGGCAGAAGACATGGGGGAAAAACTACAAAAAAAGGGGGACTTTTTACTTTTTTTTGCTATCCATATCTCAGAATCCGCACATCCAACCAGAACAAAACTTGCCACATCAAGAGATCTACACCACAGGACAACACATACCAAATTTTGTGCAAATCCATTAAATGGTTGCAAGGTTATTAAAGTGCAAAAATGTGAGGTTTTACATTAAACAGGCTACTCAACTGTAATGGGGCATGACTGTGCCCTATAATATATATATATTTACATACATATCTACAATATATATATTATGTATAAATATATAAAAGCATTGCAAAACACTACATTAATGCAAACATTGGGGTTGAAGAATGCTAATTGGACTAAGTAAGGAAATCGAAAGCATGCCCACCCCACTCCCCTAATGCCCAACCAATCTCCCCAGCCCCTAGCCTTTTACCAGAGTACAAGGCAGAGGTCCTAGCCCATGCCTCATAGGTGTATGGCTCACCACATGGGGCCAACAGAATCAGTCATAACTTTCTTCAGGCCCTGCATGAAGCAAGAGCTTCTGTATAAGTTTGTTTGCTCAAAGGAGGGGGTGGGTATTGGGCTTTCAGACCCAAGGAGTACCTCACCATGGATTCACCAAGACTCCAAAGATTCCAAACTCGAATGTTTTTCATTTGCTTTCTTTCTTCACTTCTTCAACTCTAATTTCTGCATTAATGTAGTTTTTTGCAATACATTTCCTTTTTTTTTGTGATAGTGGAATCTTATTCTCATTGACATAGGTTCTATCAGGACCTGCATGAACAGATGCAAATGCACAGGTACCTCTGGCCCTGTTCCAAAGGAAGAGTCTGAGGGCACTATACATGCAGTACCCCGTGCCAAGAAAATGGCAAAGCACAAAATAGCTACAGATGCAAATGCACTGGGCCTTTTGGGCTTTGCGCTGAAGGAAGAGTCCATCTATTTGTGTGAGGCTATGGATGCAGATGCACAGGGCCCTAAGACAAGAATCTATGGGCTGTCCGTAGGCATTGTACTTCCTTGCAACTAGTGATGCAGGCAAGCAGAGTCCTGCCCTGAGACGGGGGCAGCCCATTCACTGTGGGGTAAACCCCTCAGATGGGGAGGAGGCTTAAGCAATAGGCTAGGGCTGAGAATGTTAGCTGCACACATCACACTAAACATCATGTCATGGAATGACATTAATAAACCTATAGCTGTTGGCAATTAATGCCATAAATTTGTTTAGGGTGGCTTGTTTCAGGAGAGAAGGGGAAAAGTGGGGCCTGTCAATCCAACAAAGAGTGTCATCTCATGAATTCTTAGCATTTTTGAACTACAGGGTGAAGCTGAACAATTCTGGAGCACCGAATGGGTTACAGGATGATACTCTTGATTAAGCTGCTGACATCTCTCAGTCACTGTTAGTTTGTTCACAAAGCGCAATTTCACCGGAATCTTAGGGGTCACCTAGACTCATTTCAGTAGTTATAGGGGTTGCAAAGACTCATTTTAGTGGAATCATAATGATTGTATAGCTCCCCCATTCAACTAATGTTGTATAATACTGTAGTAGGGCAACCTTATTTTAGACGTTTGCAGGTGTTGCGGTGGATATTATAGGGGTTACAATGAAATAATAGGGATCTCAACCCTTGGCAATCTCTATATGATGTTATGTTAATGCCATGTAGTAGCCCCAGAATGTACATGATAGGAGGCTGGTGAGACATGTGACTCTAGAAATGAACTTTATCAGGCTACACATGTACTACGGGATACTGACGTCAGACATTATGCAGATCTTCTTAACAGTAGGGTAATAACAATAAGAAGTAATTATAAATGTTATTTATATGGCATCCATTACCTTAGGCTCTCAGTATCTTACAATGTACAAAAAATAACACCTAACAGATTGAGCAAAGAATATAAAATCATAAATACATAATAAATGCAACACAAACAAGATTCAGACAGTTAACAACAGTAATAGATCAGGGTAGCCATAGCACAAAAATGAAACTTTAGTCACAATTTAAAGAAAATCAGGGGAAGGGCCTCTCTGATGTCCCAAGACAGAGAATCCCAGAGGGTTGGAGCAATGACTGTGAATGCCCAGTCCCTGGATTGTATTTAACCTAGACTTTGGGACACTTAGTTGGTCTTGCTTGGCTGACTAGAGAGGGTCATTTTGTATGTACAGATTCTGGAACTCTGACAGGTAAACCAAGCCCATACCATGTAAGGCCTTACAGGTGAGATGACTCACCTTAATGGTGATGCACCACTGAACCAACAACCAGTGCAGCACACGGAGCACCACTATGATGTGGTCAGAGCAAGATGCTCTGACAGTCAACTGGACCACCATGTTGTGCAGCAGCTGTAAGTGGCGCATCAATCCTGATGATAGCACAAGACATACAGCATTACAGTAATCTAGCCACAATGACAGGAAGGGATGCACTGGGGTCTTTAAATCATCTATTGCCAAATAGGTCTTAGTCTGGGACACTTTAGATAGTAAAAATCAGATTTATTTATTTTATTTATTTATTTGTTTACTGGGTAGGCACACTGATCCAATATACCGTTTTCAGGTGTGACACATTGAGCCACACCTGACTCCTGGTACTCAAGTGTCAGGCTATGACACCCAGTGACCCTCAGTGTTTTTATCTTTTCAGCAACCAGAAGCAAGAAGCCATAATGTGTTACTTTGATATCACCATAACCTGTGCTCAGAGGCCAACAGTGACCTGAATTAACCCCTAGCACCTCTGTCTTATCCGGGTTCAGAGGGCACACACTGCTTGAGCTGAAAGACACGCATGCTCATTTTTAATGGATCACATTATCTAGCATGTCCTACATTAGTGACATGGGGAGGATTTTCAAAAGGCTGGATACAAATCCACATTCATGCTACACTTATGTCTGTGTCCACCTGATTGCATCCAGGCAGCCCTGCTGCTATTTTGAAAAGTTGCACCTCTTTATGACAAAAAGTCATAATTTAAGGTGGAAAATGGACGCAATTTTGAGCTGCGTCCAAGTTGGACACACTGTAATGATAGCTGTCCTGCACATAATGAGGTCTACTCAGCAACAAATTTTATTGAATGCTTTCCACAGCATACATACTACAGCACACTATCTAGTGGCACATTAGAGCAACTGCACCCAGTGTTATTATACAGTTAGGCTATTATCAGTACATTTCCCCCCTTTTTTTTTAGATAAAGGATACTTCTTAAGTAACTAACTGAATTCAGTTATCTATTAGTGCTGTACAACCATATAACTTTTTCCTATTATTACTAATGTAGTTCAGTAAATTTAACTGGGTTAACACGTAATATAACTTTAACTTTAAAGAATATGCTGCTATTATATTCAATACTCTTCAATCAGTCTTTTATTTATTTATTTAGCTTTTGTTTACCCGGGTAAGCACGCTAGACAGTCAAGTGCCTATTTTCAGGTGCGACCCAGGAGAATTACAAGGTACAGGCAATAACAATTAAGGTACAGCAATCAATTGGGCATAGGTTTCAAGGAACTGGTAATAACAGCTCAGAGTCAAGGCACAGCAATCTACAAGGTACAATCAGGTACAGGCAGAACAAGCACAGTGGTAAGTATAGGGTCAAGGTATGGCAGCAACAGGAGGTAGTCAAGAAGGCAAGAAATATATCAACAAGGCAAAATCACTAGACACATGCAGCAAATGCACATAGACATTAGATCTTTTATTAACTCTTCCATTGCTGAAGCAATGGACTCTTCTCCATATCTGGTGCTGACAGGTAGTTGTATGCCCTCGTTGTTTTCCTCTGCCTTTATTTCCTGAGGTATTTGTAATGTGTTATTTCTTGGCACTGTTTGCTCTACATTGGGTTCATTTGCCATTAAAGTCTGCATTGGGTCCCTAATGGAAGGTCCCCGGAACTTCAAGTAAATGTCTACGGTTATGCCTCAGTACTTGTCCATGGTCTGTCAAAACCTTGTATGACCATGGACGTGTCCCTTCAATCACTTTTGCCTTTGGTCCCCATACCCCTTTGCCCTGAATTCTCACCACATCATGCTCAGTCAGTGGGCTTAGAGGTTTAGTTACCCCATTATAGTAGCTTTTCTGTCTGGTATCTTTCTTGCCCATGTCCTGTAGCATGTCTGATGGGAAATGTGCAGCAGGCATTCTTGTCCTCAGTTTGTGGTTCATTACAAATTTCACTGGTGAAGAACCACTTTCCAGTGGTGCTGACCCGTATGCCAATAAAGCTATATAAGGATTTCCCTTCCTGTTCATGGCCTTTTTGTAAAGTCTTTTGACAATTTGAACCCCTTTCTCGACCTGTCCATTGAACTGAGGATAGTGAAGACTGGATGTCTTGGGTGTGAATCAATACTGGTTCACAAACTGTTCAAAGCCACAGTTACTAACCTGTGGACCATTATCTGAAATCAGGGTAGTAGGTATACCATGTGCTGCAAAAATTGACTTGGCGTGCATTATCACTTGTTTTGCAGAAGTCTCTGACAGATGGGCTACCTCCATGTAATTGTTATAATAGTCATAAGCAGGAGGCAAGCTTTCCCTTGCAGTTGAAACAAATCTGCTGTTACCTTCTGCCATGGCCCTGTTGATTTGTTATGAGGAAGCAAGGGTTCTTTTGGCTGGGTGTAGCAGTGCTTTTGACATGTCGCACAACATTTTATCAACTCCTCTATATGCTTGTTCATGTTAGGTCAATACATCACATTCTGTGCATGCCTTTTACTTTTCCCTACTCCAAAATGTCCCTCTTGTGCCAACTGAGTCATCTGTGACAATCGTGAGACAGGCATTACAATTTTCTGTCCATTAAGCAATACTGCCTTAACTACTGTGAGTTCTCCAACAAAATGTGAATAAGGTGCACAAACAGCACTAGGTCTGTCAGCCTGACTTTGGTGGTAGGGAAATTAATGGAAACACTATTAAAGGAAAGGATTGTGGAATACCTGTAAATCTAACGGACTGCAGGACGTGGACACATGGCAGCATGGTTTCACAGAGGCAAGGTCATGCCAAACAAATCTAATCAATTTTTTTGCCTAGGTAACCAAAGTTTTGGATCAGAGAGGAGCAGTGGATATAGTCTACCTGGACTTGAGCAAAGCCTTCAGCACTGTTCCACATGGTTCCATGTCATAATAGCAATCGCAAAACAGTGATCACTGTATGGCCAGTGCATATAGCCGAAAAGCAAATCGATGATATGCACTTCTTGGCAACCACACTTCTGGAAAACTTAGTGCTTTTAATTTACCTATAATTTTGGATTACCGACTCCAGAGGTGCATGTTGAGAAGGGGCAACACTCTGGCATGGGAATAGAAAAAAGCAGCCGCAAGTAGCAGCAAAATTATTTCCCCTGTTCTGTCCTGAACCCAGTGCCTACTGTACCAAAGCCAGCCACCCTCACCACCACACCACAGGACTGGCTCGTCTGCAGCAGGCACACACACCTGCCTAAACCCTCTTCCTTATTCTTCCCCTTCTCCTCCCTGTCCCTCCACTTCTGGTCAACGTCCTCACTATTGCACTGCTACCCTTACAGGGTATTCCAAAATGATAGCACTGAAAATGAGTTGCTATTTTTGTAGTAACTCATTTTCAGCCGCTGTCATCACTGGATACCATTCCATATAGGAGGCTGGTAAAAAGGTTGGGTAGCATGGGGTGAACAATAAAGTGGTAACCTGGCCAAGAGACCAGTTAGGGGATAGGAGGCAGAGGGTGGTGGTAAATGGAGTTCGCTCTAAGGAGGGGAGAGTGACCAGTGGGGTACCTCAGGGGTCAGTACTGGGGCTGGTCCTCTTTAATGTCTTCATTAGTGACATAGTGGAAGAAATGGAAGAGAAGGTCTTCTTCTTTGTGGATAACACCAAGATCTGCAACAGAGTGTACCCACCGGGGTGGGAGGGGTGCAAAGGATGGTAAGAGATTTAAAATGGCTGGAGGAGTAGTCAAAAGTTTGACAGCTAAGGTTTAATACAAAAAAGTGCAAAAAAAATGCACTTGGGTCACAGAAACCCAGGGTGGAGTACAACGTGGAGGGAGAGATACTTTCAACAACCAAGCAGGAAAGGGACCTGGGGGTAATCATATCAGATGACCTGAAGGTGGCCAGACAGTGTGACAAAGCGATCAAGAGAGCTAGTGTGATACTGGGGTATATAGGTTGGGGTATCGCCAGCAGGAAGAGGGAAGTGGTGTTGCTCCTATATAAGTCATTGGTAAAACCCCACCTGGAGTATTGTGTCCAGTCTGGGAGACCACATCTCAGGAAAGACACAGGCAGAGTAGAGGTGGTCCAGGGGAGGGCTACCAAGATGGTGCAGGGTCTGCATCAAACATCCTATGAGGTGAGGGTAAAGGAACCCAATATGTATACCCTGGAGGAGAAGGGGGAGAGGGGGATATGATTGAGACCTTTAAATACCTCACGGGAGCAATAGGGTACAGGTGGGAGGTATTCTTTGGAGGATAGGGTTATCTAGAACAAGGGGTCACGATATAAAGCTGGAGGGGGTAGGTTCGGGAGAGATGTGAGGAAATATTTATTCACAGAAAGGGTGGTAGATGCCTGGATCATTCTTCCAGTGGAGGTGAAAACAGTGGTGGGATTCAAAAAAGCCTGGGATGGGCACAAGGAAATCACAAGGGAAAGGAAGAGGGTGGATGGAACAGTGCCGTAGACCAAGGAGGGTCTGCAACAAAAGCAATCACAATGAAAATGAGCAGACAGGACAGGCCAAGTGTACCTTATCTGCCTTCAGTTTCTATATATTTATGTCCCCTCCCCCCAAATGCTGCTAGTTGTTGCAAGATCTTATCTTTTCCTGTTTCTGTGGCAGTAAGTTTCCATTTTTCTTCAGAAACTGAGCGGTTTGTTACAATAAAGTCTATGTGAATGTCCACATCTCATTCTGTAGTACTGCCAACTCGACTTTTATTTTTTTATTTATTTAAAATTTGGTAACCAGGAAAGGCATACTGAGCTAAGGTTCATTCCAGGTGTGACCCGGGAACAAGGGAGAACTGATACATACAGAGGTGGTAGACATATATACATATTCATATACTAAACTAGATAACAGTTTAGGTAATTAAGAGGCAGGTTATTTACATACTTATACAATATACATAAACTAGATAGTTAGGCAATTAAAATGCAGGGTTAATACATAGAGTTAAGTGTTAGTTGGTTGAGTTTTTTAGATAAGGTACAAATAATAGTGCATTGGAAACTAAGAATTGGTACGGGGAAGGGAGGGTTAAAGAGATTAAGAAAAGAGGGAGGCACTATGTGGAGGTAGTTAAGAGGGGAAGGGGCTGGACCAGAGTATGGCTTGGGAGAGGTGGGGAAAGGGGAGAGGGGACAGCTGCAGGGGGTAGGGGAGCTAGATTTGAGCTGGCGTTTGAAGGCTGGAAGGAAATGGGTGTCACAGAGGGAAGCAGGAAGTTGATTCCAGAAGTGGGGGAGGTGGTAAGAGAAGGTGGAGGAGCCAGCCATTGACCACCAGTGGGAGATGGCAAAGGAGCGGGGATGCCAGGATCTGAGGAAGTAGGAGGAATTAGCAGCAGGGGAGAGGAGGAAGGAGAGGTAGGGAGGGAGATAGTGAAACCAGTATTCTGACGTGATTATAAGTGAATGAGTGTACAACCTGTGGGGGAGGGGACTCCGAGAGGAGAGAAGTGAGCAGTGATGGGTATGCAGCGGGGCATTAGTGGCGAATTTGCAAAAGGAATTGAGCATGGTGTCGAGCTTGGAGAGAGAGTAGGCAAGGGCTGAGGTGTAGATAATGTCCCATAGTCAAAAAGGGGGAGGACTGTCTTATGTATTAAGTCACAGCGAATATGTAGGGGGACAGCATGTTTGTTGTGGAAGAGCATGCCTAGTTTGGGGCACAGTTTTGAACAATGGGAGTTGATATGGACCGAATAGTTGAGGTGTTGATCCAACCAGAGGCCAAGGTATTTGTACGAGGTGATGGTATCCAGAGTGGAGGTATCCAACAAGGTGAATCTAGGGGGGAAGGGAGTTTGGCCAGTTTTTGGGGGGAGCCAAAGATCGAGGAGACCGTTGTTTTAGTGTTCACTTTTAGGTTGTTGTCATGGAACCAAGTTAGCACACGGTCAAACTCTGACTGAAGTGACAACTGGATAGAGTCAAGAGGGACCAGAAATGTATAGGATGGTGTATTCCATCTAGAGGTGAATGTTGCAGTGACAGCAGGCTGAGGGGAGGTCGTTTGTGAAAATAAAAAAGAGGATGGGGCCCAGGATGGAACCCTGAGGGACACTGGATAGGATGGGGGGGTGCGGAGTTGCCTATTAGGACAGACTGCTGATTGTCACTGAGGTAGTATTTAAATCAGAGGACAGTGGAGGATGTGAGGCCCACAGAATACAATTATTGGAGGAGGTGTGGGTGGGAGATGGAATCAAAGGCCTTTGCGAGGTCGATAAATATTGTTGAAGTGAGGTGGCCTTTGTCTATAGTGGTGAGGACTGAGTCAGTGATGTGGAGAAGGGAGGAGATTGTGGATCATTTTTTCCAGAAGCCAGATTGATAATCCTAGATGAAGTTGGATGAAAAGAGAAAATCAGAAAGCCTAGAGAGAACTATGGATTTCTGGAGCTTTGCCAGGGAGAGGAGCAGGGAAATAGGGCGGTAATTGCCAGGGGATGATGGGTCACCTCCGTAGTGCAGCGGGATGATGTTGGCAAATGTCCATAGGTTTGGGGCAGGGTTAATAAGGAAAGAGAGGCTGAGTATGTGAGAGAGGGGGAGGCTATGGCTGGTGCAGAGAGGTGCAGGAGCTTGGGGTGAAAACCATCTGGACTTGACTTGTGCAGGTTTAGGGTGCTGAGGGCGAGAAAAAGTTTGTGAGGGGTGGTGGGGTGGAGAGTAAACCATTTGGAGAGAGAGTAGGACTTCGCAGAAAAAAACTAGAAAGAGCATCTGCAACCATTTAATGCTTTCCAAGTGAATACGCAAAAGTTAAGTCATATTTCTGAATTCACGATGGTGCATCATCCATGGTCTTTTGTAAAATGGCAGTAAATGGTTTGCGATCTGTCTCTAGTTATACTGAGAATCCATAAATGTATTTGTGCAATTTCTCACATCCGAATACTGCTCCCAAGGTTTCTAGCTGAGCATAGCGCTTTTCTGCCGATGTTATGAAGCGTGATGTATCTGGTACAGGCTTCCATTTCCTTTGGTGCTCTTGCAGTAAAACTGTACCTAGCCCACCTTTAGAGGTGTCCTTGGAGACATTACTTTTCTTAGTTGGATCATAAAAACATGCTGTAAGTTTCTTAGTTAGAATGTATTTTAAGTTATTCCACTCTATTGTGTGTTTGTAGTTCCACTACCATTTAGATTTTGCTTCTAAGAGGCTTCTTAAAGCTGCAGTTTTGGCTGTCAAATTTGGTACAAACTTGCCCAGATAGTTTAGTAGACCCATACATCTCTGCAGATCTTTTATTGTTTGTTGTGTTAGGCGTTTCTTTTATTGCACTTACCTTTTCCAGAGCAGCCTGGATGCCGTCTGAAAAGAGTTTATCTCCTAGGTATGTCAGATATGGACCCCCATTTGGCATTTTTTATAGCTTAGTTTCAACCCTGTTTGTTGTGCTTGCTGCAGAACTAGGGTATGTCTCTTGATCATGCTCTAGTTTTGTTCTTCCCAACACTACAGTACCATCCAGGAATACATCTACTCCTTCCATACCTCAAATAACTGTTGCACTGTATGGTGGAATACTTCTGGGGCTGAGCATATGCCAAAGGGCATATGGAGGAAGCAATGCCTGCCGAATGATGTGTTAAATATTCACAACTTTTCACTGTCCTCATCCAGAGGGATTTGATAGTAACTAGTGTTGTGCGAAATTGCAAAATTTCATTATGCAAAATATTTCGCAAAATTCACGCATTTTGTGAAATATTTCACGGGTGCGAAATGCGAAATTTCTCCTGAAAATTACACCGTTTTGCCCCCAAATTGCAAAATGTCACCCAAAAATGGTGACATATTGACCAAAAATTGTGAAATTTTGCCTGAAAATTGCAAAAATCCACCACAAAACAGTGACATTTTGCTGTGAAATGTGAAATTTCACAATTTTCAAGTGAAATTTCAAAATTTTTGGGTGAAATTTCGCATTTCACACCCAAAAATATTTTGTGAAATGATCAAATTTCAAGAAGTATTTCACGCAGCGAAACTGCCGATTTTGCAGAAATTTCGCTGGCAAAATTTTATTTCACAACATCTCTAACCCAATAAGGTATCCAGTTTAGAAAAGAATGCAGCACCAGTCACGGAACTTGTAATATCTGACCTGGTGGGAAAACGGTAATGCACTCTTTTTATCCACTTATTGAAATCTTTTGGATCAATACTTAGTCTCAGAGCACCATTTTTTTCTTTTATACTATGACTAAGAAGTAAACTCAGTCTGTAGGCCCTTCTATCTTTTCCACCGTGTCCATAGTGATTAGTCTGTCTAGTTCCTTTTGCAGTCATCCCGTTAGTGCTACTGGAACTTTCATTGCATCTTGAATTACTGGCTGTGCATTATTTTTAAGCTGCATTTTGTACTGTACTAGTAGGCATGTAATTCCATCAAAAACATCTGCAAACTGTCTTGCTACATTTCCTAGTTTATCAGCATTATGCAATATCTCTGTAATGGCTGGGTTTACAGCTGGCATAATTACATCAGTATTTATTACTTGGATGCATTTCTCCAAACCCATTTTCTCACATGTTCTTAGACCAAAGACAGGCTGTCTCTCCCCTTCCACATTAATAAACAAAATCTGGCCATAGCTGATATGGCTGCAGCTAAGTTCATGGAGGTCTCGTTTCCCTCATTTGCTCAACACCACTTTGGCCCAAGTCCCTGGTGCTCCCTGAGTCTCCGTCTGGCTCCAGGTAACGTTTTCCTTCTAAGGGAAGCAGGAGGAGTAGAGACATGGAACCATTTGCAGCTGCACCGAGAATGTGTGAGCTGGTGGTTTGCATATGTGCGGTGGCATGCATCCATTTTCTCGCCACGATAGTGACACATCAGGAGCTCCCCCAGTGCTTCTGGGTTCTATGTCATAATAGCAAAAATGGAACAGTGACTCATGTAACAGCAAGTACATTTCACAGAATCCAAAATTTGCTACACACCCAAAACAGCAAACCCCACATTAGTGACAGCACTTCACACATTACAAAGGCCACAAATTTAAGTAATATATAATGTGGAGGGCTATGCTCCCCACACACCCCACTGCTGCGGCAAGCCCCCCGCACCCTCTGAACTAATATAATCAACTCTAGGAGGGAGCAGACACTGGGAGAAAGGGCAATTCATGGGAGGGGGGCTACCATTTCTGGGGCACCATGGTCGAAGGAACAGGGGACAGGGAACAAAAAAAAAAATAGCAAACACCCACTCCAAGTTATAACAAGCATTTGTCATTGCTGAATGTTTGCTTGCTGGTATTGGCATTGGTAGTGTAGGAGTTAGCAAAATACACAATAGGAATGGCAGTGAAGTATTTAAGTAATGTCAACCCCACACCTACCCTGGAGAGACTGACAGGCATTGGGGGTGTGCCTCTGGGTCATCAGCCATAACACTCACACCATTCCACCTCACCCTACCCTGTAGACACAGACAAGTGTCGTAGTGTGCCTTGAGGTCTTCAGCCCTTATGCTCACCACATTCCATAAGGAAATAAGCTGAGATGGATGCAGTATAGGAGACTGGGGTGAACGTTAGACCAAAGACCCCTAGGCACACCTCGATGCCTGTCAGTGGCTGCAAGGTGGGAGTGGGGGTAGAATGGGGTGAGCATTATGGCAGACATCCCCGATGCCTGTCAGTTTCTACAGGGTGGGCATTAAGTTTGGAAACCCTAATGCCCTGAGTGTTTGTTGGTATTTTTGCTCCAAATTTTCAACATGGGCTTTTTGGGACCCCACCTCATGAACAGTGGCAGTATCATTTTGTTACTCAATCCCAAAAGGTGATTTCGCACAGTGAGTGTGCCATTCAGCACCACAGGTGCAAAAACACATTTTGTACTGGATGTGAAAAACAACAGCTGTACAGTTCATGAGGAAGTGTGAAGAAATGTCAATGTTGAAACTCTGGAGTGAAAATATGAAAAAGTGGCGAAGTTACGAGTGTGCGTAGAAACTGCAACGCACATGCATAATGCAGTCCCTTTTTGGAATGTTTTTACCAAATTTTCAACATGACCTTTTTGGGACCTCCACTCATGAATAGCAGCACTGGGATTTTGTTAATCTGTCCCAAAAGTTGATTTCACACAGCAACTGCGCCATTCTGCATCACAGGTGCAAAAACACATTTCGGGAAGGATGCAAAAAATGACAGCTGTACTGTTCATAATGTGGTGTGAAAAAATGGCAATGTTGGAAATCTGTAGTGAAAAAATTAAAAAGTGATGAAGCTATGAGTGTGCGTAGGCAAATTTGCAACAAGGGCTTTTCGGGACCCCACCTGATGAATAGTGGCACTGTCATTTCACTAAATCGTCCAAAAAGGTGATTCCGCGCAGCAAGTGCAAAATCACCTTTCAGGACCAAGAAATGAAATGACAGTGCCAGTGTTCACAAGGTGGGGTCCCAAGAGTTGATTGTTTTAGTAGCAGGGGGCAGAACATTTTGTTTTCTTTTTCTGTTTTAGTGGCGGGCACTGTTATTGCGGGCACCCTTGTTGCAGCACTGTTTCGGACAGCGCTGTTATTGGGTTTGCGCTTCTGACTTAGTGTCAATCTGAAGTAGTGAGCCTCTGCAGCATGGACTGCCTTAGTGCAGGAATTCCTGCGTGACCTATTTATTTGGAAAATGTTTCACCATGAAAGACAAAATGAGCTATAAACAGCTCATTTCCAGAAGCATCCGGGGGGAGATTACAAAGTTGGGGGGAACAAACAAACAAACACATAGCAATACAGGAGCAATAGAAGCACCATTATCAAAACATAACAGTGTGATAAAAGTATAGAGCTGGAGACCCAAACCAACTGGCCAGGGAGCAAGCCATGTTTGGATATAACAGATAATGTAGCAGCCGAAATAGAAGGTAACCCAGCAGGGTATAGGTTAAAGAAGGCAGACACAGTTGAAGTGCTATGGAAATTAGGCTGAATATATGATAGGAAGTGCTTAAGTAGGACTTTGGGAGGGCAGGTTTTATGCAAAAATTAGGAAATATGGAGGGCAATAATTAGAGTGTAGGGGAGGAAAGTAGTGGAGATGGGGAGCTGCCTAGAACAAATTCCCCTTCAGGATGCTGAGAATCCTGCAAAGGGATCTGGACCAGGCAGAATGGGGGGGTTGGGAAGCAGGGGCAGGAGGATAGTAGGTGATGAGGAGGTGGGGAGGTGAACAGGCAAGGATTAGAAGGTGGGGGTAAAAGGAAGAGGGGTAGAAGAGAGAGATCCAGTCTAAGCTAATGTAAACCCCTTCAGGATGCTAATGAACCCTGCAAGGGGATCGGGATTAGGGACTGGGAGGAGAGGATGAGGGGAGATGAGAGAGGGGCCAGGACCTACACCCCTTCAGGATGCAGAGAACCATGCAAGGGGGCCAGGACACAGGCAGAAAGAACAGGGAGGAATGGGGAACAAGAAGGGGAGAGATAAAGTGTACAAAGTGGGATCCAGTGAGGAGTGTCGGGGAAAGAGGAATGGAGTGAGAGGAGTAGGGGATAGGACAAAGGGTGGGGGGGGGTATGAGAAGGGGGGACAAAGGAACAGGTGTAGTTAGGGGAATGGAGTTGGGTACATCCAGAAGAAGGAGAGGCTTGGAGAGAGGGTAGTGGAGGGGCTAAGGACAAGTGCAGTTAGGGGAATAGAAATTCTGAAGGGCTAAAGAGAGAGGATGAGGACGAAGAGAGCTGGATAGGAGGTGGCAGGAAAGGACCGTAGGATTGAAGGTCTGAAAGGGAGTGGGAGGATTTGTATTAAATTGTATAGCAATGTGCACAGCCCTGTACTGATACATGGAAACTGTATCAGTAGATGCATTCCATATCAGTATAATTCCTTGATTCATTTATTTTTAAGTGCCTAGATTTAATGGTTCCAAAATTAGCCTTTTCAAAGAAAATGCTTAGAAGGGGTTAACTTTGGAACTGTTTGAAGTAGAAATTTAACCTATTTTTTAGTTAAAGACAAATACTTTCTAGTGATACAGTTTTCATGCTTTGATACACGGCAATATATAAATATTAATATATATCCTGCAGGTACTGACCTGTAACCATAGTCCTTGGCTTAGGCTAATTGCTGGGCATAGCTAAGTCACCAGATGTCTGCAAACTTGCTACTCGCACCACCTGTGGTGTCATTGTACAGCTTAGCCCTTATGTCAGATCATGCATGCTAGAAGCAGAGATCTGTGCACCACTTGCGAGGAGAGGTCAGGTGGGTTGTGTTGATGTGGGTTGAACACCCATTGTGTAACTACAGTTACAGGTCAGTAACCGATATTTCTACCAACTGGAATTCAGTTAGCTATCCACATGTAGGTAGACTTTTAGCAGTCCTCTGGGTGGAGGGATCAAGGCGCACACCCCTATTTGGTGAATAGGGACTGAAGGACTGAGGCTTGAAATGCAGTATCACTATTACAGAGCACACTGATGCTGTAGTGGGATATGAACATGTGCACACTGGACCCAGTAGCAGCCTGTAGATCTCTTCCATTGGGGTGTATGTTCCATCAACCACAGAGGCAGCAGTATGCATGATGGAATGAGCCTTTAACTACCTGACCAACTCACTACCAGCCAGCCAGTAACACAGTTCAGTGCAGGATGTGATCAACCTGCCAATTATCTGCTTAGCTGCCGGTCTACCCAGAGAGACTGCCAACGCTGGTCGCAAGAGCTGGTGAGCCTCACCAGAAATCCTTGTTGTGTTCCCTATAGTAAAGGAGCTCCTGGTGTACATCCAAGGTATAAAGTCCATGCTAGGGCTCCAACTCTGACTTTGGAAAGTAGACTTGGAGATACAGCTGGTTACGTTAGAACTCTGAGATCACCTTGGGCAGGAACTTCACATGGGGCAAAGGACTACATTCTCCTTGTGGAAACCCAAATATGTAAACTCCATGTACAGCTCACTCACCCTTCTAAATGAGGGGATAGTGACCAAAAACTCAGTCTTATACAACAATTTGTGATATCTCGCACGTGTGGATCAGCTTGAATGGTTTGCCCATTAGCTTTCTAAGCACCATCAGTATGTCCCATGGAGGCAGTGGTTCTAATACTGGTGGGGACAAGTGGTCCAGGCCTTTGAAAAAGGACCAAACCATTTTCTCCTGCCCAACTGTTGGCATACTGACCAGCACCCACCACATAGAAACTGCTGCCAGGTTCACCTTAAGGGTCATGGCTCATACAGCCCTGACTGAGACAGGGGCCATAGGCAGTCAAGGATCTGCTCTACTACACAAGTAAGGGAACAATATCCTTGCCAATGCACCAGAGAGAGAATCTCTTCCCCTTCAACGTGTACGCTTTATGAGCTGACTCCTTATGGGATGCCTCCACAATGTGGAAAACGTCTTCCAAAAAGCCCAAAGACTAGAATTCTAGCCACTCAGGTACTAGGCAGAGATGAGCATGAACTGAAGAGCTGGGTGCAGTTCCATTCCTCCTTATTTCATCAGTGGTCTGGATGGAATAGAAGCTGCCACAGGGGCCTGCTGCTGAGGCTGAGGCTGAGGCTGAGGCTCTTCTGGTACCAGAACTGCCCGGGCCAGTCAGCCGCAATCAGAATTTGAGTCCCCTGTCCCTGCATTCCTTGAGCACCACTTTGTGAATCATGGGAGAGGAAGGAAAGGCATACTGAAGGCCCGGGGTTCAGGGCCAGCATAACTCATCTCCTTTTAAGGTTCCCATATGAAGAGGGAGGGTGCAGAAGAGCCTCAGCTTTCTGTTTTTCTGAGAGATTAACATGTCCATCAGAGGTATTCCCCATTGGGCAAACAGCTGTGTTAACACATCCTGGTGTAAGGACTACACAAGCAGCATCTGGCTGCTTGTCCTCCCCTGCTACGTGTAATGCAAAGAGATCTGTCTGCACACTGCATACGATAGACCAGGTATGGAGCACCTCCTGACACAGGGTGCGTACCACCTTGCTTGTTTAGATAGAACACTGTGTAGTGTTGTCATTCAGAATGTTCATGAGCTGACACCATATCAGTTTGTTTTATTTTGGAGAACCAAATAGGAATGTTCACTTCCACTGGCATCCATCACTTAGTAGAAAATTTAATAAACTGTTAAAAAATATCCAACAGATTACAATAATAATATAAAAACTCAGCATCACACATTTAATGACAGTTTTCATTCATACATTTTACACAATCCTTTATGCTATGATTATCCTGGAAACATGCACGGATTTGATTTCCCAAAAGTGGCCTTCCTGAGACCTTATGAAAGCAAGAGGGAAAAGAGTTCTGCACTGTGGGGGCCCTGTAACTAAATCCTGTAGTTCTTTCTTTAGTGTACAGTACTACAAGTTCTATTTGTCCAGCCACCCTTAGATATTTGACGTGTGACCACCTGTTTAACCTAGTGGTCAAATAGTCTGGGACTTTTCCAGCCATGCATTTAGCCACAAATGGCAATTTGTGCAGTATTCTTTTATCCTCAAGCGAAAGCCAGTCTAGTTCCTTATGTAGTAAACAGTGGTGTGTCTTTATTTTTGCATCCAAAATAAACCTAGATAATTTATTGTAAATAATATTTAAACTTCAAGAAACCTTCTTTTAGGAGCCATATCATGTAAAATACCTATATCAATCACAGGTATCAATAAAGATTGCACTATATGCTGCCTGGTGTCTTTAGGTAATAACACCCCCGACTTCCTGAAGTAGCACTCATGGCTTTTTCAGTTCAGCAGGCTATTACATTAAGTGTGGGCATTCTGCAGTCGGACTGTTACCATAGGGAGCTGAATGAAACTAAGGCTCATGTTGTGCAGGTTCTTGTCAGTAAGGAGGTTGCTCATTTACAGCTGCCTGGCTTGTTTACTGTATTGCACCCCTTTTGGTAGACACCCCGATGGCGAAACAGGAAAGAAGATGATTATGGCGACATTTGCGGTAATGATCCTTTTTCTGTGTTTCACCTTCCCTCAGTGTTCCGCTCCCTCCCCAGACCAACTCCGACCTGGAGTTGGAATCCTAAAGTCTGGGGGGTGTGGGGGGGCACAGCCCCCCACCGAAAACACCTTTGAAACAGGTGGCACAATACCTGCGTCGGTATTGTGCCGTCGCTGTGGGGGAGGTCAGCATTTTCACTGTCGACCAAATTTGGTGCTTCCGTTTACTGCCATGGGTGCCCACCTTTAAGTTCTCTCACCTCTTGGGGTACATTGAGTACTGGGTTGGTGACATCACAAATGCCAGCTCACCCAGCTGAGAGGAAGAGAAAAGGGTGGATTGGGCACTGGCATTGGGCCAACACCATTCTGTAAAGGATAGGTCCTCAAACAGTCCTACAAATCACAACAAGGATATGAGCCCAAAGAATACACACAAAGGTAAGTAAATTACCTGAACAAGTTGGGATCAGGATGGAAGCTGCCTAAAAAGACCAGAATCCTCCTCTTTCTGTTCTACAGTCTCACGGCTGCCTCAGGTCCTCCCTGTTTGCTGCAGTCGCAACTGAAACTCCAGGCTCTGAGCTCAAACACCCAAGTTGCTGCTCCCAACAGAGGTACAAGTTCATACTGGTGGATGACGGACTCGCCAAGCTCAATCACCCAAGTCACTGTACCCAGCAGAGGTACAAGTTCGGGACGGTGAACAACGGACCCACTGCTGCGCTATGGACTGACTGCTACCCAGCAAGGCTCCTGTACAGTGCACCAACAGCCGCACTGTCCTGAAACATTGCCTGGGTTTTTCTTCTCAGTTTTCAGCTCCAATCCACTCTCAGCTCAGCTCCTCCACTCTGTCCTCGGCCAGCACTAGTACTCCTACCTCAGCTTGTCACAGTCTCTCTCCAGAACCTAGGCAACTCTTCAGTGAAATACAGTTCATTTTAAGACTCTGCTGCTGGGACATTTAAACAAGGTGCCCCAGACAGGCCACAGCTGCTACCGGACATGGCAACCAGTCAGGAGACAGAAGCAGGAGGTGGACCTTGGTCAGAACTGCAAAGTAACAGCCTTAGACCACCTCCACTTTACTAGTAGCCAACCCCCAGCACCATGAACAAAGGAGCTGAGCAGATCCCGTGAAAATCAAGTGAGAGGATGGCACCACATGGAAGGCAGTTGCTGCAGTGCCGGGGGGGCGGGAGTCTGGTGAGTAATAATATCACTGGGTCTGGGGGGGGTGTTAGCTTGGCACAATAAGATCAGACTCACTCCTTTGATATTAATTACCAGTGCGGTTCTGGCAGCTTTACCCTTGCCGGCTGCAGGCACTGGTTGGGTGATTTATGATGGGGGAGCTACAACCCCCTTCATTGTTAGGAATTATACTTTCAGAGCTACCAGGGCCCTAAAAAGTTTGTATCGGGGACCATCTTTGAGTGTTTCAAATTGGTGCGTAACTCATGCCAATGGGTCATATTGAAGGCGCACTGCAGTAAACAGTACTCCTGTGTGTGCAGCTCATTTTTGTTAGTAAAAATAAGCATTCAATGCAAAGCCTTGTGTTACATGGCATTTAATGCATTTTCTAAAAACTGTGAATCTGAGCACAGCAGAACTGGGAAAGGCAAACAGAGCCATAGCTCATTTCTAGGTGCGATCTGGGAGGGAAGCAGAGGGGTTCCAAGTCACAGAAGAAAGCTACAATGCACACTTAGTATTCATTTATGTATTTACTTATTTATTTGAGGGTAGGGAGGAGGTGGAGCCAACAGTACAATCTAACAAGGTGCAATAAATACAAAACAATAACAACTGTAAGAAGAAACAAATACCAGTCAGTTAAATACACTACAATAAGGTGCATGAAGTTAAATACATTTGCAAACATGCAAAAGCAAAACATGTATGGAGAAGGAACACAAGTACTGTAAATTGGTGAGGGTGGATGGGGGACAAGTGCACAGTGCAAATGTGGGGCAGGGGAGAGCCATGCCTGGAGGATGGCGGTCAGCAGCTTTTCACATGATAGATGTTTCTGTGGATGGTAACCTAATCCTCAGAACTGTATGACACTATTTGTATATAGGCCATCTGAATGTACAATACTTCGCTGTATAACTTATGCAACTGTATATTTATCTTACGTAGCTATTCTATATTTTTTGCTTTCTATCCCCTTCCCCGGGTCACACCTGGAAACGAGCCTATGCTCAGTGTGGCTTTCCAGGTTATTAACTGTTTAAATAAATAAAATAAAGAAATAGGGATGCTTGTGTGACTATCGACTGCCAATGATGGGCTATCGCAGAGACAGATAAATCGCTAGAATAATAGACTGGCAAATAAATACATAGAGAGTGTGTGTGTGTGTGTGTCTTTTCCTAAGGGACATCCGTTCAGCTCTTAAACTCCATTTAATTCCAAACAAACGCAAATGTGTTGCCCTAACTACAGAACAGATAGCACAGCAGTGTACAACACACATTGCTAGCCCAAGATTGAGGGACTGTTCCTTAAACCATCAATAGAATGTCAGAGTTAGAAAATAAAACTGTAAGGAGCCAATTTTGAAAAGAATTCCACCACAATTTTTAGATTAGTCAGCTACTGAAATTAAGTACACCTTATGCAGGTCAATGCCTCTCTGCACTCTCACTGAAAAAAAAAATATTAATATTAAAAATTAAAAAAGAATGCATTTGTTTGGTGGTGGAGGATAGATATTTCTTTGCAAGCAAATTTTCTAAGATAAAGTAAAACATAAAAATGCTATCATGAGACAGGCAGATAACTGGAATGCACCTCAAGTCATGCATGTGGCTTATAAAGACATGCACATGCAAACTAGACACAGAGGCTGGGATATTCAGACTGTGCTGGGCAGTGGCGCAAGCTTGGGCGCAGCGTAACTGTGATGCGCCGGGTCCAGGACCAGGTGATATTCAATGGGAATGTGCCATGGCACAGCACCATTGAATATGTCATAGGCAGCGCACATACTGAGCATGGCGCAGTGGCACTGTGCCAGTGCAAACAACTGATAGGGAGCACGGGGATACGCCAGCGCAAGTGCAGTTGTGCTAGGTGCATCACCCATGATATTCAGCAGGGGGCATGCAAATGAGGCAATAATATATGCAAGGTGCAAATGGGACCATTTGCATGTCATTGTGGCCCCATTTGCATGCCTTGCACAGGGCAGCGCCTGGCGACTTGAGCCTGGCACCCTGCACAGCATGGCATGTGCATTGGGGATCCCGGGGCATCCCCTGCCTGTAGCCATGATTGGGTAAATGTAGGACTAACAATCCCTGGCAGTCTAGTGGCCCCCCAGTCCTCAAATCCCAGAGGAATGTAATAACTGACCATCCCTGGTGGTCTAGTGGTCCCCCAATCCCACCCGATGCCCTGAGATGTGTAATACTGACCGGCCCTGGTGGTCTAGTGGGGGCCCTCCTCGCCCATCACCGTGATTGCAGTATATGTAGAACAGAATATCCCTGGTAGTCCAGTGGGCCCCCCTTCCTCCTGACACCCTGATTCCCTGAAATATGTATAAGAAGACCATCCCTGATGGTCTATTGGTCTCTCCCCCACCCGTCGCTGCGATCGCGGTACATCACCATTAGAAATATCCCTGGTGATTCAGTGGCACCCCACCCCTCCACACCCACAGAACCCCTTGTTCACCCCTCCCCCTCCATCAGCGGCAGGAGGCAGCAACCCACCTGCATACTGCCCGGCCGCCCGCCAACTGACAGGTACAGTATGGCCTGTAAGCCCATTCGTCCCCAGTGTGGACTATGGGCTTGCAGGGCATACTGTACTAAAAGTCCCAAATATGTGAATGACTTCATTCACATATTTGGAACATCTCAGTACAGTATGCCCTGCAAGCCCATTGGTCCCACACTGAGAATATCTTACAGCCCATACTATAGCTGTCAGTCGATGAGCAGCCGAGTGGTATGCAGGTGGAGTTACTGCCATCTGCCACTGATAAGGGGGGGCAGAGTGAGCAAGGGGTTCTGTGTGAGGGGGTGCCACTGGATCACCAGGGATATTTCTTATGGTGCTGTACCATGATTGCAGTGATGGGTGATGGGGAGACCACTAGATCACTGGGGATGGTCTTCTGATACATATTTTGGGAATCGGGGAGTCGGGAAGGAAGGAGGACCACTTGACCACCAGGGACGGACATCTGTTATATTACTTGGGGTATTGGGGACTCGGGAGGGCAGGGGGTATGCTACCAGAGCATGTATTACCATACCTTTACTGGTGATCGGGGATTCGGGAGGGAGGGGGGTACCACTAGACTACCAGGGTGATGTGTGGGCTTGAGGACAGTATTCTGGGTGGGCGGGTGGCCACCCATGGCTGGCGGCTGTTGTGTTGCGCCCTGCAATACAGTGGCCCGCCTGTGGGTGGCCGGGATTTGTTCCCACTCCTCACAGGCTCAACTTTGAGCCCTCCTATGCGGTGCATTGCAGGGTTGCACTGGCATATGCACCACACATCCGGGTTGAATATCGGTATGTGCCGCATATGCATGGGCACACCCCCTGCATTTGCGCCACACAGTGTTACATTGCGCCCTGGTGCATTGGAATTTACACTGTGCCAGGCAGCCTTCTCAATATCCCGCTGGGGTGCTATGCAGGGCTGCGCTGGTGCAACTCTGTTGCACCAGGCGTAACCCCTTTGAATATCCAGGCCAGAAACATTAGCAGCATTGACATTGCTTATTCACATTTACAGATTTCCCCAACCAAGTCAAACGAAGAAGCCTCATTTAAAAGAAATGTCTGTAATCTTGAAATGACACAGCATTGGGAGTCAGATGTTTTTGGGGGTAACAGAACAAGGTCTGTCTTGCATTTTTACACCTTCAGAGTACAGGTATTTGTGTAAGTTGGTCAATTTATGGGGTGGTGGGGATTAATCCTATGGTACTGTACACTATAAAAAGTATACAAATGTGACTTTGGTCACCACTGCACATGGGGGGGTAGAGGACTGAGCGCAGCCTCAAGGCACACCATCAGAATTAGTGTCAGCAATTATATCCATGTTTCTAGAAAATGAGGACAGGAATTTCTTCAGCCCCAAATAAAAAAACAAAACATGCTGCAGCAACTGAAATTCTCTATGTAAATACTCTGCCTATATTGCTATGTTGCTTGCAGGTGTCCACTAACATGAACAATTGTGCACATTTTCCAGAAGTTAGATAACACTGTAAGACACCTAGATATCCCTCCCTCCCCCACCACCACCATCTACTGTATATACCTCTATGCACGCTTAACCAAAATACTTCAGTTGACCCAGCTGTAAGTATGGCCAAAAGCAAGACCCACAGAAAACAAGATAATGGACTCTACTGTCTGTAAAAAAAAATCTGTGGTGCCCGGCTGAGTGTTGAGTAATTATCATGCTGCCTGGACTGATGGATGTGCTGTGGAGCTGTCACTGACTCACAGTGTGCTGAATGGTGCATCAGGTGCAGTGGCGATGCCATGATCTGGTGTCAGTGCATCAGGTCATTTGCCACTGATGATGATATCAGTTTGAACTGTACTGACCCAGGCAGACAATGGTGCATCCTGCATGGGGATCAAAGTACAGTGTGGAATGGATGGCATGCAGGAGGGGAAGCAAATACTACCATCAAAAGTTGCAAAAGACAACAAACAATGGTGCGTTCTGGATACTGGTGGCAGTTCAGAGAAAAGCAGCCAGCCTGCTAGATGACAAAAGAAAAAAATGTGCACTCATGGGTTCAAATAAACATTCTGGCACAGCCAGTAGCCGAAGTAAGTTTATTTATGCAGCAAGTGAAACACAGACTGACTAGAGCCCTGGGCCACACCACTTCAGCCCATATAGCATCTTCATCAGGGATGTCTCATCTGGAGCTGCAAGCCCCTCTGCCTCCATCATGGCTACATGTGGCCCCTAAATCTATTCTGGGACCAGAACATATGAACATATGGATCTACTAGCAGAAACAGGCCTTACGATCTATCAAGTTAATGTGCTCGAATGTGCAGCTAGCACCCTTATATTGCAGCTGCCCCACCCTCCTCGCCCCCTCACCTTTATCCCTCCTTGCACCCTGTCCCATGTCCTTTTAAAACTGCCCACTGTACCACAGGATCCCACCTCCTCAGGTAGTGTTCCATTTTTCCACCACCTTCGCTGTGAAAAAATGCCTCCTCATCTCTCTCTGATATCTTCCACCCTCCAACCTGAGACCATTCTACAGAATGGTGGTACAGTAATAGTAAGCTCTGGCCACCTGTGGTATTCAATATTTGATACCATGGAAAGGATGGAAGGATGGTGGCCCACATGAAATCACAGACCGTGCTACTCTGGGGGGGGGGGGGATACTGCCTGTCTCAGTAGTATCAAAACTTGGTAGGTTAGCGTTGGCAAAGAGCCATCATCTGAACTGGTACAGTAAACCACCACCAGTAACAGTGCCTACTGCCATATTAAGGTGTGTTTTCTTTCTTTCTTTCTTTCTTTCTTGAATTAATACCTTTGAGTCAAGGACTCGTTTTCAAAGGTTCCACATCAATCGTTAAAAACAGACATACCAGTATAAAATATAGAGCCAACAGTAAAAGGAACATTGAATCATATACACAGCCAGTAATAGAACAAGCCTGAGGTTTTACACATCAATTTAGTACTTAATTACACAAGCTTGATTCAAGGAAAGAGAAGGGGGGGGGCAGTAGGCTTGATGTATAGAGCACCATGCAGCTCCACAGGGCTGTCCAGGGTAAATAAATTGTAAACAAGTAATACAAAACTAAACAAACTAAACAAACAAACAAAAACCTATTGAAAAGATGCCAAAAATGTCATAAAACTCTACATTACCTGTTGAATTACATAGCACAAACAATGCACAGGAAACAAGTGTGGAGTTTAAGCAGGCATATACTGTAAGTATACATAATGTTATTTATTGCAGAATTTACAGCATCACAGAAAGCAGAACAGATTAGGGAAACCTGGCCAGAGTGCCCCAACATTTCCAGTGCTCTGTGCTCCTACATTACTGTGGGCCTTTTTAGTGTGTGTTAAGGTTTTGTACCTGCAGTATTCTAGTATTAAATTGATTGAAAGACACTGTGTCTGTCTTAAAAGCAAAGGTCACAGATAAAAACAACGTCAAGACCAACAGATCAATAATTGAAAACACAGATTCCTCACACTGAGGATTCAATTTGTACTAGTTAAAAAAAGTATGCATACTGTTAAATGTAAAAGTAATTATGTCTAGGAGGGCTAGATGAGCAAATCTAAGCTGACACATCTAGCTGTTAACCTTAATCACTGATCGATATAAACAGTATTAACAGTATTAACTCCAAAACAGATAAAAAAGGACCAAGGCTTATAATAAATTCCACAGTAGGCCAGAATTGCTTAAAAAATAGGGCAAATGTCACACAGTAAATTAGCGCTCCATCAAAATGAAATGAGTGTCATGAAATATTCAAGCTATTTCAGACCAACCTAATACATATAGCCTGGTATTATGCAAAATTAGTAAATTAATAATTTTGCATTACACCAGGCTATATGTATTGTTAAGCAGGTAATAAGAAAACAGTTTAAAAGTTTGACATTTTACAGACACATCTTGTTGGAAAAGTCAATTTGTTCGACTATGAGTATAATCACCTTGTCTGAGGAAAAGAAATAAAAGGAGAGAGCTTTATTGCTGGGCTATATAGTTCTATGAGGCATACTGTAAATAAGACCAAAGTAGTGTAGATGGCACCATTTCTGTTGCACTGCATTAGCACACTCTCGTGCACAATACTAAGACAGCATTTACCTAGCTATAAATTATAGGTAACAGCTTGTGAGGTGCAATTATTAGTTCGATTTCATTTTGGAGCATCAAAATCTAATGAAATATATTTTGATATGTGTCTTAAATTGAAAAGGACATTTTACTGTGGGGAGGAGTGAGGGGGTAGCAATCCAATCCAATTTTTTTGTGGGACTAAATGCCTGTGTGAGCAACACTAATGCAAACCCTCCCACCCAAAAATAAATAAAAAATCTGCTTAAATAAAATAGAGATCGCCTGCATTTGCTATGGACCTCTCTAACAGGCCCCCCCCCCAAAAACAGGACAGTAAAATGTCCATTTCAAGATAATACACATATCAAAATATATTTTGTTACATTTCCTTGCTCCAAAACGAAATCTGAATTAATCTCACCTCACACTATTAAGTTAGCTATAATTTTAGCAGGTAAACATTGATTGAGGGTGGGTAGAGAGCGAGTGTGCAAACAATTGTGCAGCGCCAGCGCTACTCATTCTTTCATCATGATCAAACATAAAATTAAAGGGACACTGTCAACCCTGTGTTATGGAATTTTTGGACATTGTATTTTTTCCATTGTGGTCTGTTTGGTGTGAGGTGCAGAATCCGTTGGTGGGTGTTTTTTTATCTGAACAAGCGTTCCTTATATGCTTTTTTAAGTGAAGTAAACATATTCCACCATATTGGTGTAATCACACCTGCCAATGGGTGTTGTTTATATTATCAGTGGTTTGTTGCACTGCAGGTTTAATGTGCGCGCTCCCATATATGAAGTGTGTGTCGTTTGCCGTTGAATGTTACCTGCCACTTTTCCCACGCTGTCAGTTGCATTTCTCTGTTGAGGTAATTGTGAAGTTCATCCTCGTCTTTTCAGGTTGTTTTTCATTGAATTTCCTGCTGGTTGTACAGTGCAGCCAGAATAGTGTGTGAACAGTTTTCTGGCTTCAAATGCTGGTTTTGGCAGAGTCATGTATCTCTGCTGCAATCCATCTGGTTTTGCCATTTGGTGATGAGTACAACTGTAAGTGGTGGTCCCCATCAGGGTGGTGACCTGAATGTTATTGGAGTTTTCAATAGAAAAATTGAAGTGTTACAATGTGAGGATCCATGACAGGAGTCCGACAAAAATCTTGTCAAACCCCCCGTCAGCGACACCGGCAGGTCGACCGCATGCTGCAGTCGGCTGCCGGTTCATATTCTAGCTTTGCTTTCTTAGGTGGACTGCCCTCATGAACTCCCTCAACAGGGGCTGTAGCCCTTGCACTTCCACTTAAGGATTCTCAACCCAGTCAGAGCTGATTGGGGTGCAGGACCCCTGACAGACAGCTCCGGGTTCCAGCAGGTCTCCCACCGCAGTTAGGTGCTGTAGTCACTGCGGGGCACCTTGCTGGTGAACTGTCACTGTGGGGGGAGGGGTAACCAACAATGTGATGCTAGAAGTACAAATGGGATTTTGATAAATGTCCCCTTCCCCCTATCCCACACAGCTGCATGCATACCCCCCCAAACCCATCATCCTGGGACATCTGGCACCTCCATCTGTCCAGTTGTTCTTTGTTTATCTGGTGGCGTCTTATTTTTAATACAATATTTGGTTGTGAGACAGTTGAAGATGGTGTTCGTAATGAAGCACTCCAAAATACCTCTCGACAGCGGGAATGACACTCTCCATGACTCATCTTGCTCACAAACCTGCCCTACTGCCAGAGGTAAGAAACATAACAAAATCACACACATACAAAAGTTTTAGTCACTGTGCTTGAAAGATGAGGGGAGTAAATAGCAAGGCGGAGGTCATACACACTACCCCAGTTATCTACAGGCTACCAATGCCAAAGTTTATTAAGAATACAGATGGTATGACACTATCCAGCCCTACCTGAAAAAGATTGCAGTAAAAAAAAAAAAATCTCAGAAAAGGACATCTTCACTGACTGTCAGGATCACACTACACTCAATAGGGCAGGCGGAAATCTGGCAGCTCCTGAACGCGTGCTACATTAAGTGTCCATGAGCGCACTGAAACTATTGTGCATGCGCATGTCAACACACTTCATGGTACTGACTCCGTCTGAAAATGAAAACAAATGTTCACCTCGGGGAAAACAAAAGGGGACTGCTAACGGAGCCAGCATCGCATGTAAACACAAAAGGGACTAGGGATTTTCATCCTATTGACAACCTGACCTACTAAGAACACATACCGGTGGGAACAGAATGTAAACCTGTTTCAAGAAACATAAACTGCAGGCAAATGGATAAGCATAATATCATGGTTGACAGTGTCCCTTTAATTAAAGTTCAGTAAAACCAACAGCCAGACTCCAGTAGCCCTTTAATAATTAATAATGAGCAGTCCTGGAGCTCAGCAAATAAAAATATGCACATTTCCCTTTACTCCCCTTGCTACAGGACACAGGTTCAATTACACATAGCCAGAAAATACAGTTGGTGCCATCACTGCCAATGACCTGGCTGTCTGACTGACATCCATCCACTCTTGATCTCCCGTCATGGGATCGGATGAGAGACAGTAACTCAGGTCGTAATAAATATTCCCATCCTTGCTGTGACCCCCCGCTAGTACAGCCGCTACCCTCCACAGACACCTCCTCCTGAGTCCTCTCCTCCTGACTGAATCATCTCAACCTCTTATGCGGCCGGGGCAGAGGGTGGGGACAGAGCAGCAAGATGGCTGCAATGCTGCTCCGTTCTGCTCTGCTCCTCACAGCAATTATGTTCTCGCTGAGTGTTCTAAGAAATTTTCCTTAAAACCAGCCATATTTATATCTCATTCTATTTTGGTGAATGAAATATTTGCTTAAATGGCATTGGGTCACTAAAACACCGCCACCTTATGGATACTAAGTAATTGGCGGCATGCTGCTGGATAAGCTTTAAAAGCATTTTTGGTACCGACGAGCTTGCCCCATGTGCTTGTTCTTCCGAATGCTTTTCGACGAGTTGTAGCTGTGAGGAAACCATTGCTTGAACTGTAATTGTGTGGACTTTGGCTTCAACCAGGGATGGAGGTGGAATCTGGTGCCAGAAAGACACCTGAAATTAAGAAGACCAGGGACACTTCTGATATGGCCTACAGAGATGCCGCACTATGTGCTGAAATGCTTAAAATGTATTAATGAAAGGTATGCCATCCTTACCTAAGGGCTGGGGGTACATTGCTAAATAATAGAAAACATATTACACTCGGAAAAGCTATGTACTTTGTTTATTTTTCAGACGCCTGGAGTTCATAAACCACAGCATAGAAAGCTGGATTTGCCAATTGCGGAAGCCTCCTAGGAGAGCCTCGCACAGGAGGGCAATTGAATCTAGGTTTCTGACCAGTGCCCAAAGGCCAATAGAATATAAGTCTACCTCATAAGTTTGGTGAGGAATGTTCCACTTGTGGGGGCCTTGTGAGAGCTGGTATCTACTGGTGCTCTGCCCCTACAAGGTATTGTTTTTACTTTTTCTCCACCTGAGGCTTAACTGTTTTTCACTGAGACGCAAACTAACTTGGGCATCTGAAGATTTAAACTTTGGATCGTTGTCTTACAAGGTCTGCATTCAAGATATACATTTAAAAGGGCTATCTGGCTATATTGAGACAGTAACTCTCAGTGACTCTCAGTGATTCTTGAAATTTGGAGTTCTTAATGGGACTATAACTCATTGATTTGAGCCGTTACCCTCTGCTGCCTCTGTAAATCAATACATTAGATATATCTGCTGGTGTATGGGAAATTAGGGAAGATCTGAAAATTTGTCAAATATTATTGATATAAAGGAGCCATAACAGGAGCCTGGAACTTTATTTAAACCATTGACTCCTGAGGAAAATGAAACCCCTATTGGCTCCCATTACCTAATTACAAATATAGGCTCCGGCGCACCAAGGGAGCTATTCATTTCTGCTAAATTTAGAAACCATGATTTTTCTTTTTTTAGGACTCTTATCAGAGACATGGAGAGGCTGGAGCTATTTCTAGAGCATTAAGTGAGGTTTTTCATTTAATTGTTGCCGCAGTGCTTACGCGGGTCTCTACCCTTTATTATGTTCCTGTGTCGCTTCACATACATATGGGCAATAGCTATCTCGAATCCTGTATAAAGCGCTAGCTTATAAAGCTGTTAAAGAACTTATAAAGATCTTCATGTTAATGGAATAGCTTTAATGCCATTTTAGCAAAAGTTTTATTTGGTTTATCTGACTCTATGAGAGTAATATGCAGCTTGCCACGGATTTCCGGGCATTGCTCTCGTTGATATGTCTAGGAGATGATTATTGAGTGATTTTGTGAGGCTATTGTAATTCTGTATTTGTTTGTACCTTACTTTTTTACAATATGCTGGACACTTGAAACATTCAGAGCCTTCAACGTCTATGCTAATTGATGGATTCCTGATTGAAATGAGCTCTAAATGTTTGTTTTAAGTGAATGTATAATGAAGCAACTACTTTGCTTATTAGAATTTTAGCTTTAATAATTTATGCAAAGATAATGTATGATTGGCCAAAATTGTATTCTTATGTGCAAATGATTATTTGCTAAATTGTTTTAATTCCATGCTTTTTTTGTAAATGTTGGGAGCCATTATCAATAGCTTCTTTTAGGGAGAAGGGGCAAGGATTGTTAATTTTTACTTAAGATAACTTATTATAGTTTGATTAAGACAGATCAATTATACTCTGATTAAAGTTTTTACTAAGTAATAATTGTATGTAATGTATATTTGTAAGGGTATGAAATGTATGTTTTGTTTCTTTTTAGAATATTGTAATGGCTTTATAACCGAATAATAAACTTGACTACTGAATTGACTTCTTATGCTGCAAAGACGTCTTCTGCTGGCTGCTGCTGTCTTACGATGGGACGTGGGACTGGACTCGAGTGGGGATGGTGGATGACTTGGTCTCTTCTGTAGATCTGATCCAGTTATGCCTCAGTCAGCAGCACTTCAGGAGGCTCTGCTCTATGAACTCACTAGCGCGGCCTCGATGAAAGTGACAGTCGGCAGAGCAAGAGAAATGAATGCAGCAGCACACCACAACTGCCCTCCACCACCGCTACTGAACGACTGAAACTAACAGAAACTGCCAAATAATTACAATTTATGGAATCTGAATAATAAATGACTGAGCTGATTCCTTGCAGCGCCGTTACTTAAATGAAGCATTCAGTCAGCTTGGAGAGAGGGACATCCAATATGAAGCTCCAAGCTGCTTGTTTCCCGCCTCTCTGCCAGAGCCCTGCCTCATACTGTCACAAAAGCCAATTTGCAACAACAATTAGGGGCAGCCCTGGCATCACAGCATCAGCTTCTATGGCAAACTGCATATGCAAACAAGGATGGAACGAGAAGCTGACATTGCGATGATGGGGCGACCCCTGATTGCTGCAGCAAAATTGTTTCAACTTGGTGGCACTTTTGGAAGCCAGTGTCATCAGCACAGTGTGCCTGCATTGGTCCACCAGTGCCAAGCCCCCAAATGCAGTGCTGCTGTTGGCTGTCACAGTGCCGCACCTCCACAACCCACTTCTCTCCTAAGCTGCCACATAATGTTTCTTGAGCATGCATGCAAGCAAACATAAAAATGAATACCTGCTGCCAGTCCTGAACTCACAACCATCAGCATCACAGGTGGTGACTCACTCCAGCACTCCAGGTGGCCAGCTTGGCAGTAGTGTGCTGCACTACTCAATTTATTCCACAATGTCACACCATCCCCAATGTCACAGCATCCCCCACCCCCTTCAGTCACCTTTGCTGTTCTTTCCTCCCACACTCGCTATTCCCCTTCATTGCTATTCCTGCACTGTCAGTTTCATCGGGTGCACAAATTGAGTCACTTATATGTGAGTTGCTCAATTTGCTTCACCCACATCACTGGATACCGTGCTTCTGGACCCCGAGATCAGTTAGCTGGGGTCCAGAGACACAAGAGCTGTGGTGGAGAAGCTGCAAAAGTATTTGTTTAAAGACCACCAGTGAGCAGAAGACAGGGAGGGTTCATTAATATTCATGAGCAGGTACTTGATCTGTATAAATTCAGTCTCATAGTGCTCATTGGTGCTCTTTAAATAAATACTTTCATGGCTTCTGCACCACAGCCCTAGTGTGTTTGGACCCCATCTAATTGATCTCAAGGTCTGGGAGCACCGGGGGAGCTCCTGATGCACTGCTATCACAGTGAAAAAAATGGATGTGCGCCACCACACATGCACAGTGCCAGCTTGCACATTCTTAGTGTGGCTTCAAGCGGTTCCACATTGCTGCTCCTCCGGCCCCTCTTTAGAAGAAAAAACATTACCTGGGGCTGGACAGAGACTCAGGAAGCATCCAGGACTTGGGCCAAATCGGCAATGAGCTAATGGGAGAAACAGGAGATGGGACCAGAGATGGCAGCAGCTCCTGTTGGTGGTGGGAGAGTGAGTTGAGTGATTTGGAGCTGTGGAAGCATGTTCTGCAATTTCAAATTTGTGCTTTGGTATCCTGCTTTCAGCTCTACAGCAAGACAGCTACAGGCTCCACCCACTACAGCTGTAAAAATACATCACTGGACTGTCCTTACAAGTTACTTTGCCTCTGCACATACCTTTGGTAGGGATTGTCTCATTATTATAAGCATGTAGTGAAACTGGTTTCTGGAACATTCTTGGCTTTTCTTTAAGCTGCCTATAGTAAGACACTGGCAAAATACTCACCTGTGCTCCAGAGTCCAACTTAAGAGGAATAATAGATCCATTGACTTCCAAAGGAGAGGCCCATTTGCCTTTGGTGCAATTCTCAGCTCCCACAGCTCCCGTTAACAGATCTTCTCCCTCGCTGGAATCATCTGCCACATCTGGCTAGCCCACTAGCTGAACTTTACATTTGGAAAAACACTGTTTCACGAAATGGTTCTTGCCACCACATTTTTGACAAGTTAGTTTGAAAGCAGAAAAGTTTTTTTTGGTTCATGTTCATTTCCACATCTTCTATCTGATAACCCACTAAATTTGTAATATGGACCATATTACCTGCAAGAGCTTCTGTGCCCCTACTGCCCCTCTTGACCGCTCCGTTCCACTGACGAGGGATTGCTAGAGATTCCTAGCGTGTGGTTGAAGACATCTGGTGCTCAAGCTTTTGCTTATGCAGAACCACTTAGGAACAGTGACCATCTGTCCTTATTTTTTACTATCCCTTTCTCTCAACCCCCTGTAAGGAATGAGCATAAAATTAAACAATATGACAGGGCAGATTTTCATAAAATAAACCATCATATAGGAGCATTAAATTGGGACAACATTCTTTCCCCTCTTAATATTGATGAAGCATGGGAATTTAAAAAAAAACAAATTCAAGAACTCGAACATCAGTTTATTCCGGAAAAACATAAATACAACAACAAAGGTAAAATTCCCCCTTGGTTTAACAGAACTATAAAAAAAAAATTTCCCATAAACAAAAACATTTCTCATTACTAAAAAAATGTCCTCTTACTCAAAAGAATGAAATATTAATTAAATACAGGGAATCGGTTAAAACATTAAAAAATTCTATTTTGTTAGCTAAACGTAATTTAGAATTTCGCATTGCACACACTAAAGACTCTCATAAAGCTTTGTATGCTTACTTAAATAGTAAAAAAGGAAACAGCAGGAAAATTAGGCCATTAAATATAAACAACACAATAATTACTTCAGACTCCAAGACTGCTACAGCTCTAAATAACTATTTTTCCTCAGTTTTTGTCCAGGATCCATCTCACATTTTCCTTGATAGACACCTCCCAAGCCATACAAAATTTACAATTTCAATGAATGAGGTCTATGATTTACTATCAACATTAAAGAAAACTACTAGTCCTGGTCCATACAATATATGTACCAAATTTCTACTGGTGTTAAAGATACTATAGCCTTACATTGCTATTATTTTTAATAAATCTCTCCACTTAATCAAGGGTCCCTTCCGATTGGTTAACTGCAATAGTGACTCCCATTTTTAAACAACGTTCTCATTCTAAAGTATAAAACTATCATCCAATTAGCTTGACTTCTATCCTTGTAAATTAATGGAAAGATTAATTAAAACTTTCTTGAAACAGAGATGGAAACTTTGAAAATACTTGATACAACCCAGCATGGATTTAAGACTGGATTTTCTTGCACTACAAATCTGCTTTCATTTTATAATTATATTAGTATGAATCTCGATTCAAATATACCAACTGATGTCATTTTATTGGACTACAGCAAAGCATTTGACAAAGTGTTATATGACATTCTGATTAAAAAAACTCATTCATCTAGGATTTTCATTAACATTAGTTTCATGGATTAACAGCTGGCTGAGTAACCGCACCCAGAGGGTTCGAGTAAATGGTACCTTGTCAGACTTGGGAAGGGTGACAAGCGGAGTTCCTCAGGGTTCCATTTTGGGACCCACTCTGTTTAATGTTTTCATCAGTGATATGAAAATTTGTTCTCCTAATATACTCATGAAATTTGCTGATGACACCAAATTGGGTGGCACTGTGAACAATGCTGATAATATACAAACTTTACTAGCAGACCTTGCATCTATTGAACATTGGGCTACTGAAAACAAAATTAACTTTAATGAAACAAAATGTGCAATCTTACACATAGGCAAAAACAACCCTAGACAGGTATACACCTTAAATAATATATCTATTAGAGACTCTTCTTTAGAAAAAGATATCGGGGTACTAGTAAATAATAAACTTTCCTCATCTTCCCATTGCAACAAAATACCTAATCAAACCAATGCTCTTCTTCGTAGGATAAATAGTACATTTGTTTCTAAGTCAGAACAGTGTATTATGACCCTGTATAGATCTCATGTCAGACCTAACATGGATTATGGCTCCTCCTTTTGGAGTACTTATCTAGTATCAGACATTAATAGAATTGAACAAATTCAATGCAGGGCCACAAAAATTATTCCATATTATGCTCATTTGGATTATGACACTAGATTACAGAAGACTGGCTTGTATTCACTCAAACAAAGACGAATAAGAGGTGATCTTTTACAGTTGTTTAAAATTATGAAATCTTCTATTCTAATGGAGCAATGTGGCTTAACATTATCCAACAGAAAAATTGTTGCCAGGTTACATAATAAACAAATTGACATCAAAAAATGCAATACAAATAAAAGATAAAACATTTTTACTATTAGAACTCCTACGATATGGAATACTTTGCCACAAGATATTGTTGATTCACCTACTATTATGATTTTCAAAAACAAAATAGACAAATGGTTATTAGAATAGTACCGCATACAATGATCCACAAATGTGGAGGACAACCTCGATGGGCTATGGCCTTCTTTTGTCTAATGAACCAAGTTACCAAGTTACCCTGTGGAATTCTGTACCTCATCGGGTTCGGGACTGTCTGATGGTGGAGAGTTTTAAGGCCACTCTGAAAATCTACCTATTTAATCAGGCTTTTTGTAATCAAGAGACAAGATTTTAGCTGTGAATATCCATATTTTAATTGGTTATTTATGGTTCTATTTTAATTATGTAAAGCGCTTTGAGATGTTTGAATTGTGCTATATAAATAAAGCCTATTATTATTATTATTACTTTTATTATTATCATTATTTGTTCAATGAAGCTTTCCTCTTGCCAGGTAGTGTCTTTTGGTGTTTGTTTGGGACCCTGTGTACAACACTGACTGCAATGTCACACTCCTTAATGGCTTACATGTGTAATCTTGCTGTTTCTGAAGTGTGGCAAATCAGAACAGCTTTTACCAATGTTAAATCAGTTTCTCTGAGGAGACGAGCATAACCTCTGTTACAACACGTGCAAAACATAATTTGGTGTCTTATTACTGAGTCACCTAAAGGCCCAAAGCTGTATGTCTGGTTCTTCAGAGGTACCTCAGTAACACATTGCTCATTAGATTCTGTGTGAAACCAAGATCTGAAAACATACCTTTCACATGTTTCATTTTTCTGATGTTTGCAATAAGCTTCAAACTTTCTCATCACAGCAGAAAGGTTACCTTTTTTTTATGCACCCACCCCACCCCCTGGCTGATCCCTCTTTCAGGCCTCTCGAGGACCTGCTCATTTGGCTGCTCCCAACCGCACTGCCCCACACTTGCAGCCAGCCCAGGTAACCCTGATTTATCCCTTCATCTGGTGGGTCCCTTACATTCGTAGGCAATAAGCCTTCTGGTTATGCCAACGATCCTAGGTACTGCTGAGGCAGCAGATGGAGGTCCAGGAGCTCGGTGATGAGGGTCCAAGGAGACCACCACCCAATAGGCCAGGGTGCCATTTATTTCCTATTTTCTCCCCAGAGAGTGGTGTGCCACAGACATCAAGGCATACGCCAATGTCCACCACTCCCCAGTCAACTGTGGCCAATGTTATGCTGTGCTCCCGGTCTCTGCCAGGAGCCAGCAGGTGCCGATCTGCATCCCCTCCCTCCCCCCTTGAGAAGGCAAGCTGTCACTGGATGCTCCCTCTTTCTCCCCCAGCTGGCCCTCCAGTGAACCAGGTCTGTTTCTGTACCCAGGTTGCTGGAGTCACAGATGGAAATCCAACCGCTGTGTTGACAGGCCAGCACCTTCTTCTTGTTCTCTGAACTCAAAGGTATTGTAGTCTTCTAGATTTGCATGGCCTACGCTGTTAACAGCAATGCAATCTTCTGCTGATCTCTTTTGTCTTGTGCTCCAGTCGCTGTGATATAAAACTCAAAACTTTGTTTAAAGGTTCTCCAGTCTTCACACAACTTCCCTGTTATAGTCAGTTCACTGGGTTGTCGAATTGCATCCATATTATCCCTGTATGGCAATGGATACTAACTCCTGGTACCATGTAATGATAGCTGTCCTGCACACTGTGTGGTCTACTCAACAACTACATTTACTGAGTGGTTTACGCAGTATATGTAGTACAGTACACCATCTAGTGGCACATTGGAGCAACTACACCCAGTGTCATTTTAAAGTTAGGCGATTATCAGTACAACGCTTGTGTCATTTTCTGAATGCAAACTTCTGATGCTGGTGGACCATGTAATAGATGGTTTATCAGGTCTGAACATACTTCTTTTCTGAAAATAGCTGGGGATGCATCTTGGATGGATATTTTGAAAATCCTGCCCATGGTGTTCATGCATCATAGTTTTACAAGCTTTCTTTTAAACGTCTTGTGAGGAACACTGTTCACACAAAGATATACAACAAGGGAAGGAGACCTGCTTAACAGTTACAATTGTGAAATACAACTGTGTGGAATTGTCAGCTGCTGCAACTGACAGAATTCTGTGGAATTTTGGAAAGTCCACCTAATTTCACAGAATTCCATGAAAAGTGAAATTCCAAAATTCTGAATGTAGTTCATGCCTTTTTATTGAAACCCTGGATTAGTAATTTGTGATTTACCTAAACTGTGGATTAGTATTCCGAGGTTCACATAAACTACAGATAAGGCTTCGGCAAGCTGCAGAAAATGAATCCGTAATTTAAAATAGATGACTTTCGAAATTCCACAGCATTTATCAAACAATTCTGACAAACATTTCAGAAACAAAACTGTCATTCCTCCTGAATTCTGTGGCAGAATTCTGTATTCCACACAGTTCTACTGTGAATGCAAAGTGGATGCAAAGAAAGGAAAAGACTGTACAAGTGGCAGCATATTTCATATGCTAGCTATGTATGAACCTTCTCTGCCATTGGCTCTACTATCTTGCTACATGTGGGAGATGTCTCCATAAGCCATCATAAATTGGGACTGCTTCAAGTTGCACTGGTTTTATTACTACTATTGGCCTCTATTCATGAAGCCGCACAAAGCCTATCCACCCACATAAGCAGTGTGCAGGCTCAGTTATGGCACAAAGCAGTGCAGTGGATGTGGTGCAGAATCCCCACAGACGTATGAAGGGGGTTTCTGCACCACTTCCACACCCACAACTCATCAGGTGCAGGCTATGCATGCAGCCCAGTGGGAAGGGTGGATGAAGGCATGCCAGAGCTACATATCATGCATGAAGCACATTTTCTGCAGAGACGGCATTCATAGAGGGGGCTCTGGCTATGCAATCCAGGGCCCTGTAGTAGCTGGTTACATGCCTCTACTTGCCAGCACCAAAGGGCTGCAGACATCACATCGCCCCACCCAACCTGCTACCCCCAGCCCCCTGGAGCATAGTGGGAAGGTCAGGGTATGTTCATGCCAATGGGCTGAAAAGCCCATCTCTGTAGGGCCCTTTAAGGGATTCACCAGTCCCTGGAAGACTGGCCATATCCCACAGTCTCTCTGCACTGCGCAAACTGGGGATCCACTCGCACAACAGCGGGGCCATCCAACTGGATGGCTGCAATCAATCACCGTGCTGGACCCACCACACCCTGTACAACTACACGGGTGGGGATAGCACCAGAGATGCCCCCCTTGGTACAGGAATTTGGTGAGCGATACATGGCACTACAGGTGAGGGCAATGTGGTTCAGGTATGCTCCTTTTGCCACATAACTGAGCCCTGTTCATAAACAGAGGCCATTATTATTACTCTTATCATTTCCTCTATTCGTCTTCCCTTCTCCCAACCTGATAACAGAGGCTATCATTCCTGTACCCTTCCTCTGTCTGAAATAAAGAGTGACTGGTTCCTATCACAGTCAACCCACAGCTGTACCCTTTTGTCTGGGATAGAGTGACTGGTTACTTTAACAGTTAATACCACAGCTTTACTCTTCTTCTGTCTGAGATAAAGAATTAGTGGTTACGTTCATTTGTCAGCCATACAGATGTACCCTTATTCTGTCTGAGATAAAGGGTGAGTTGTTACTGTCACAGTCAACACTACAGCTGTCTCCTTCTGTCTGGGATAAACAGTGAGAGGTTACATTTACTGTCAACAATACAGCTGTACCCTTCCACTGTGTGGGATAAAGAGTGAGGGGTTACCTTCACAGTCAACCCACAGTTGCAAACTTCCTCTGTCTGGTATAAAGAGTGAAGGTTATTTTCACAAATAACAACACAGCTGTACCCTTCTGTCTGAAATAAAAAGAAAGTGGCAACTATCACAGTCAACCCCATAGCTGTACCCTTCTTCTGTCTGGGATAAAGAATAAGTGGTTAATTTCACTGTCAGCCCCTCAGCTGTACCCTTCTGTCTGGGGTAAAGAGTGAGTAGCTACTTTTACAGTCGACTCCATAGTTATGCCCTTCTGTCTGTAATAAAGAGTGAGGGGTTACTTTTATAATCAGCAACACAGCTGTGTCCTTCCTCTGTCAGGGATAAAGAGTGAGGGTTTACTATCACAGTCAACAACACAGCTGTACCCTGCCTGTAGAATAAAAGAGTGACTGGTTACTTTCGCTGTCTGCCCACAGCTGTACCCTTCCTTTGTCTGTGATAAAGAGTGAGGGGTTACTTTCATAGTCAACAACACAGCTGTGTCCTTCCTCTATCTCTGATAAAGAGTGATTGGTTACTTCTGCTGTCTGGGATAAAGAATGCTTGCGTTCACAACCAGCATCACTGCAGTTGCTTGATTTGTCACCAGATGTGCACCAACATCTGCTGAGAGCTGGGCACAGATACTGACTATCCCACGTCCTGCCTCCTTGGGAGCCAAAACCCCTGTCTTCACAATGTACTAAAGCTACAGGTGTCTCAAGCGTGTGTACCTGGGACTTATGGTCTTCCAGGTTACACCACCATGTTTTGTCACCGATATTACACAGGACTGGTTCTGTTGTTTGGATTCTGGTATTCCCTAATCTATGACTCCCTGGCTATGACATGCATGATGTTTGGAGCCTGCAGAAAACCCCCCTCCAAACATTAGTATAAGAAGATACAAGATACGGAACTCTGTAGACAAAGCACACCGAAAATGCAAATACATCATAAATTTGTGTGCTGTGTTGAGTGGAACAGAGAAAAAAAGAACCAATTATTTTGAAGTCTTTCAAATCACTATGACCTTCAGATATGGCGGTATCTATAATAATGTGTCAAAAATGCTTTTTATGTTCATGTATCACCATTCTCTGCTTCAGTTAAGAAAGATTCTCTGCAGTCCAAATTCTTTAAGATTTACTCTTAGACACGAAAGTACGTGCTACTGTTGAGCCATTGCTTAATTTGCAAGTTCATAAGCTCTTTTAAAGAAACAGCTTCCACGTACTGTGTATCTATACATATTGTTATACGGTACAGCACAGTAGTATTTGGTTAGTGCCAACTATAAGATGCATTGAACAAAAATCCTAAAAACAGAATTGTCTAGAGGCAGTTCCTCATATGATGTTATCTCTACAACATCAAATTCTGAAAACATGCTAAAGAAATATATATATATATATTTTTTTTTTTAAGGGACACTGTCAACCCCCTTAGGCCTCAAAGTGTTCTTAGGGTAAAAGACACGTAATTTGATTGTTCACATTCTGCAGAGACTGCTGATGTAGCTGGTTGTGTGATTCCAGGTCTTTTTTATTTTCTTTTAAAAAGTGAAGAACAGACTGCTCACCATGCTGGTATTACCACACACAAACATGTTTGTTGTCATTTCTTGATCAGCTCCCACTGCATTTTAGGAACACCCCTACCATGGTCAAGCCACTCATTGTGCAGTGGGAGTAAATAAGACTATTGCATCATGAGTGGCTGTACTGTTTGGGGGTGTTTCCAATGATTAGGGAGGATCAATCAATCAATCAATCAATCTTTATTTTACCAGGTGAAACATCATTGAGAAGAACTCATTTCCAAGATGGACCTGGACACAGTACAATTAATACAGTAAAAAACATAGGATAAAAGAATACAAAATGCAATAAACAAAGGATACAAACATACAATTGTCATTTAAACATGTAGATAATAGCACAATTGGAGGCAACAGGTTAACATAGAATACATATGGACATTTTCAGACTAAGGGATGATGATACATGCGGATAGAGGTTGGGGCAGGGTGGGGAAAAAGGACTAGGGATAAGAAGGGAAGGGACAGATGTCAAAACTGAGAGATAGTAAGATAGGTTCTTAAGACCTGCAGTTACAAGTTTCAGAAACGGCTTGGTACGTAATAAGAGTAGATCAAGGATTTGAAACAAAACAAGGTTGGTTGTAACTATACATTAGCATGCATATCTACTAAGCAAGGAGGCAGATGAAACAGCCAGCAATATCAATGAATTTTACAGAAGGTAAGCAAGCAACATCTGAGTTTGTAACTAGAAATAATATGATGAAAAAAGGTTGACAGTGTCCCCTTAATTCTACAGGATCTATTTATCATTTCAACAAAACACTCCAAGATGTGAGTTATGCTGGTTAGCATCACTTCTCAGGTAGCTGAATGCAGTTGGCTGTGTCTTGTGCCTCCCTACAAACCCTAAGGTGTAACATCCCAGCATAACATAAACCCTGTCGTGGCTGAAGGCCTAATTGTCCTGTTATAAATAGCCCAAGGCACATGACATTTGTATCCTTCATAATCTTATGAAGAAGAAGAATTAGCAATTATATAGCCCTTTTCATACACATTGTATCTTACAGTGTTTTACATGCAATAAAAGGCTGATAGTGAAATGACTGTTACTGTGTAGTGGCAACCATTTTGCACATCGACATCACACTTCTCAGAAGGAACTAGAAGGGGGACAGGAGCAGATCTGTACAGTACAGTAGCTTCTTCTTCTTGTTTTTACATTGTTTCTTGTGGATTCTACTTGGTAGAAGGTTATTTCTTTTCTTTCTTACTACTTCTAAGGGGCTAGCAGGGTATTGTTTGGGGCTGTTGGAATTTTGAAACCTGTTTTGGTAGCTATAAGTGGGCTCATTTGTTTGATGTTTCACTGTGTGGCAGGCTGCATTTGTATAGGCCTATTTCTTCTGATTTAAAAACATAAGTGGTGTGATTTAACTGGGTCTATTTCTTTGAATTGGAGACCTATATCTTCTAATTTCAAGCCTATTTTGATGTGTTGTTGGTGAAGCTGTTTGGAGTCCTGTTTCTTTGAGTAGCAAACCTATTTGGGGGGCTTTGAGTAGAATTGTGATTAATTGTTGCTGGTTTCACTAGCTGCAAACTTTAGTGCAGAGTGGGGGAAGGGTGCTAATGGTCTGACCAGGGGCCTCAGCTACCTGATTGTTTCTGGAAGACTTGGGCAGGTCCCACTCCAGGTCCATTATTTCCTTTAAACCAGGGGTTCTGACATCAGTTCCTCAAATGGGCAAAGGATATGCACCTGTCATAGCAGAAGCAGACATCCAGGAAAGGAACGGCAGCAAGTGAAGAGGTGACTGCTATCTCAGTGGAAGGGAAGTAAATGCAAATCTAGGAGCTTTCATTGTTACTTCTTCGCATTGATATTGCATTGGGGAAAGAAGGAGGAGTAGGAGTTTGAAGAAGGTTGTGCAATAGCTAATTAAAGTCTCTTTTTGAGTGTGGAAAGGAAGGATAGGAATATAGAAAGCAGTTGCTCAATCTATCTAAACGTGTACAACAAAGGGGGTTAGGGAAATAAAGAAAATAATGTTTTGCACTGATAGTTCAAGTTCAAGTTTATTGCAGGAAAACTCCATTGAGCAAGCTCATTCACAAGGAGGTCCTGTGACATATAGACTTAACAATGTACAGACATAGATAGGTAATAACAGTATATACACGAAATGCGCGTTACATGATACAGGCTGGATATACATACAAGGGCTCCACATAGGATGACCACAGGTGGTAAACACTAATATAACACAGGGAAGCGACTTACAGGTTGCATACTGATAAATGAAACATGATGACTGGTGTGTGCAATACATATATTTTGGCAGCTAGAACAAACAACAGAATACAACTGATAAGGGGGGTAGGAGTGATTTGACAGTGTAGCAGTGGAGCGTAAACATAGGTAAGGCCAGGAGTAGAAGGGGAAGGGAAAGCAGTTAATATGACAAAGCAATTATACCTTACCAGTAGATAAATATGGTACACATGGGGAAGGAAGAGACTTAATGACAGTTACAGGTGTCTTTTATTTTGGCTGAACTTAGCAATTTGTAAAAGTTTATTGAAACTGTGCTAGTTAGTTTCAGTTAGATGGGGGGGGAGAGGGGAGACTTGGGGGAGTGTTTAGTTTCCTGCATCTGGAAGGGTGGGGGGTCGCTGGTGGGCAACGACAGCAATGGATAGGGCGGTAGGCTGCAACAACTGCAGTGCACCAATCTTTCTAAAAATTGCCTGGAGTGTGGGAGGATGTTTAGTGTGCAACCATGTAGAGAAACTCAGAAAGGAGATTGAGGGTCTGCAGGAGGAACTAAGACAGGCAAGGCAGATTGGGGGTGGGTTTAGCCCAATACTGGAGGGAGGAAGAAGGGGAGATGAGGGAGGGCGATTTAAGCCAACAGTGGTGAGGAGAGGGTCAGAAGAAGGGAAGCAGAGACAAAGGGGCCCAGGCCAGGAAGAATGATTGCCGGGAAAACCAGGTCAGGAGACAAAAGACAAATGGAAGGAGGAGATAGGGACTTGTGAGGGGAGGTGAAGAAGTGGCAAAAGTCATGGAGTGGAAAGGAGAGAACAGGTTACTATGAAGAGAGAGGGAGCGGGCATTTGTGAAGGGTCTTCAGAAAATAGTTTTGCACTGCTAGAGAGGAAGAAGGTGGAGGAGAGAAATGATGAAATTAGAGGAGTAATTGATAAATGCCTGGACCAAACTGGAGTGGGGGGGAAGTTCTGCTGGGAGAATTGCAACAGGGGCAAAAGGGGGAAATAATGTGCAGGAGGAAGAAGAGGAGCTGGAAATGAGAGAGTGAGAGGAATGGAAGCAAGCAGGGAGTAAGAGTGGTGGAATCTTAGTGCTGGGGGACTCAATACTAAGTGGAGTCAGGTGAGGTAGCAAGAGGGAGAGGCATAGTCGCATTTGGGTGGAGGCCATGCCAGGAATGACAGCGGAAAGGGTGGGACAGTCTGTTCTGAAATATACTAAAAGGGGTAGGGACAAGCCTCATTTAATTATACATCTTGGGACAAATGACCTGGCTGAAAAGGCAGTAGATATAGTCCAGAGGAGGTTTGAGGAACTAGCACATTTTTGTGAGGGGGCAGGAAGATCAGTAACTTTTTCAGAGATACTTCCAGTGCCCAAGGCAAGCACAACAAGAAAGCTGAGAATAGAGTAATTTAACTGATGGCTAAGAACCTGGTGTTGTGCTAAAGGGTATGGGCTGTTGGGGGTGGGAGGGACCTGGGAGGACAGTAGTCTCTATGCCAAGGACAGACTACACTTGAGTGAGGAGGGAAAGAAAGTGTTGAAACAGAGGATGGAGGAGTACATAGAGGAAGTTGGGAATTTAAACTAGGAGTGGGAGTGGCAATTGGGCAAGAGATATGCAGAGACCACGGGTTAGGAAACCATATGAGCTTACCCCCTATAATAGTGATAAAGGACAAATGGCAAGTACTATTGGTGATGCTAGGAAAGGAGGGCAGGATGGGGGGGGGATAGAAGGTGGTTACCCTTAATGCTAGGAGCCTTGGGAGGAAAACTGCAGAGTTACAGGTGCTCATGGCAGAGGGAGAGGTGGACATTGCAGCCATCACAGAAACATGGGCCACCCAATACAATGACTGGGACCTGTCTGTACCAGGGTACAGGTTATTTTGTAGGGACAGGGTGATTGGGAAAGGAGGGGGGGTGGCACTATATGTGAAGGAAGGACTGAAGTGTGTAAGGGAGGAAGGGGAGGAGGGTAGTACAGAGTCACTTTGGATGCAAATCCAGGATTTCAAGAAAAGGATTCTTAGAATGGGAGTGGTGTACAGGCCACCATCTCAGATGGAGGAGTTAGACAGGGAACTAGCAGAACAGATCAGGAGGACCTGCAAGAAGGGTAGTGGGGTGATTGTGAGGGACTTCAACATGCCAGGAGTGGACTGGAGTACCCCAACAACCAGAAACAGAAGGGAGCAGGTACTGCTGGATGCCTTCCAGAACAGCTTCCTACTGCAAATGGTCAGTGAACCAACCAGGTTAGGAAATACCCTTGACCTTGTGCTGGCAAATGGGGACTTTGTGAGAGAACTTACAGTGGAGGAACCGCTGTCAGGGAGTGACCACCACTCAGTATGGCTCACATTGGATATGGGCAAGGAAGGAGTGGAATCAGGCACAAGAGTGCTGGACTTCAGGAGGGCCGACTTTGGGAGGATGGGGGAAGTGGTAAAAGGGTACCTGGCCAGAATTCAATCTAGTATGAACACTAACCAGAGGTGGGAGCTCATAAAGCTGGGGATAGTGGAGGCAACCAAAACCTGCTGCAATACCCAGAGCAAGAAGGCTAGGGGAAACCAAGCTGGTTGAGCAAGGAGGTCATGGAAAGGTAAGGAGAAAAGAGCTGCCTTTAGGAAGTACAAGAAAACAGGGAGGGGAGGACAGGGAGGAGTACTTGACAGAATGAAGGAGGTGACAAGGGCAGTAAGGGGAGCCAAAGCATCTACGAACTCAGGCTGGCACAAGGCATTAAGAAGGGAGAAGGACTCTTTAGGTACATCAGGAGAAAAGGATCTGTAAGGATCACATAGTAAGGATTAGGAAGGAGCGGGTTGGGTGGAAGCAGGGTGCGATAAGGCAGAAGCACTAAATGAGTACTTCTGCTCAGTATTTACTAAAGAGAAGAGAGGGGTGACACCCAAGGGGGGGAGAAATGGCAGAAATAGGGGGGAAGGGGTGGCAGACGGGGAAATCATGGAAGGCAGAGTTTGGGAGGGTTTGAAGGCACTGAGGGTGGACAAGGCACCAGGCCCAGATGGCATCCACCCCAGAGTACTGAAGGAGTTGGCAGAGGTCCTTGCAGGACCTTTGGCAGACCTATTTAATGCCTCACTACATTCGGGGTGCGTATCTCAGGACTGGAGGATGACTCATGTGGTGCCCCTCCACAAGAGTGGCCCCAAGGATGAACCGGGAAACTACAGACCAGTGAGCCTCACATCCATCGTGGGTAAGCTAATGGAGACTATCCTGAAGGAGAAGCTGGTGGCCCTCCTAGAGGCCAAAGGACTACAGGACAGCAGACAGCATGGCTTCATATGGGGCAGATCCTGCCAAACCAAACTGGTGGAGTTCTATGACTGGGTAACTAGGCAACTGGACCATGCAGTGGATGTCCTGTATCTGGACTTCAGTAAGGCATTCGACTCGGTGCCGCATGGAAGGCTGGGAATTAAGTTAGTAGGCACAGGGGCGGGTGCAAAGCTGGTGAGATGGGTAGGAAACTTGCTTCAGGGAAGGCAACAGAGGGTGGTGGTGGTGGGTGGGGAGCTCTCACACCCAAGGGTAGTGACGAGCAGTGTTCCACAGGGCTCAGTGCTGGGACCAGTGTTGTTTGGGATATTCATTGCAGACATATCATGGGACATCAAGAGCAAGATCAGTCTGTTTGCTGATGATACCAAGGTAGAGCGGTGGTGGATGACCTAGGGGATGGCAGGGGTTGCAGGATGATCTGCAAAGCTTGAAACCTGGTCAGACACTCTGGCAACTGGGGTTTAATGCCAAAAAGTGCAAGGTGCTGCATTTTGGGATGAAGAACCCATGGAGGAGTTACCAGCTGGGGGGAGTGCAGCTAGCCCAGACAGAGAAGGAGAAGGATCTGGGTGTGCTCATTACAGGGTCAATGAACAACTCGGCACAATGTAGGAAGGCAGCTGCAAAGGCCAACAAAATTCTGGGTTGTATTGCAAGGGGTATATCCTCAAGGAGGGAGGAGGTGATTCTGCCACTGTATAGGTCATTAGTTAGACCGCACCTGGAGTACTGCGTGCAGTACTGGTGCCCATATCTGAAGAGGGACATTAAGTTACTGGAGGGGGTGCAGTGCAGGGCAACAGAGATGATCAAGGGGCTGGGGGACTTATCATACGAGAGGAGGTTGAGGGAGTTGAACATGTACTCACTGGAGGAGAGGAGGGACAGGGGGACATGATTGAAACCTTTAAATACATGAAAGGAATAAACAAGACAGGTACAGAGGGGCTGTTCAAAGTAAGGGAGGGGAGGAACACCAGGGGCCATGATGTGAGACTGGAGGGAGGGAGAAAGGTTCAGGAGGGAGATGAGGAGACACTTTTTTACAGAGAGGGTGGTGGCTGGGTGGAATGCGTTACCTGCAGAAGTGGTATCCAGTAGAACAGTGGACTGCTTCAAAAGGGGATGGGACAGGACAAAGGGGAGGGTTAATGAAGGGGAAAGGTGGAAGGGAGGGGCAGCTGCAGAATAAGGGGTGCTAGCTGCACATTTGAGCAGACTTGATAGACCTCTAGGCCTTTATCTGCTGGCAAATTTCGTATGTTCATATGCAAATAGCCTTGGACAATTGCATGAACTGGTTTTATGGGAAGGGGAATGTTGACCAGGACACTGAGGAAAATCGCCTACTCTTGCAAAAAGTGCCTTGGGTTCTTTTACTTCCACCTGGAAACCCATCAGGACAACACCAGAGATGGGCAGAAACAATCTCAGATTAATAGCTTATCCAAAGGAAGGCACACTCTGACGGCACACCATGCCTTAGTACTGCAGTCAGGTGCCAGCACTGTGGCATGAGCCCAGTCAGGAACAAGAACCTATGACCTTCTGGCCCAGAGGTACATGTGCTACTAATTGAGCCTTGCTGACACCACAGTGAAAAATGTCAGGAATTGAACTTGAAACCTATCTATGTGCTGATTTTATCTCGGTGCATTTCAAGCTAATGGCTAGAAGATATTTAATTAGCAAGCGTGGATGACTAACTATTGGAAAACCATTTTTAAAACCTCTATTGCCTTCAATTTTAGTTTACTTAGCTATATTTAAAAATGCAGTATTCTCTATTTGTGGGGAAAGTGCTTCCCTGAGGCGGGCATGGATATCACTTCAGTTTACAAAAGCTATAAACTGTAGTGCTGATTATGTACCCACAGGCTGCTGTGAGGGTACTCTCTACAAATAAGCAATGCTTTAAAGGGAACATTCCCTCAGCCTTTTTTCTGTTTACCTGTGTAGTTTGCAGGAATGAACAATGAATGCCTCTATTGTACCTTCATAATTTTATCAGGATTTGATTTAAATATAAATGAAGTTACTTATGTCTGGTATGAAAACGTGCTAGACTCCATTGCAAAGAGCATGACCTGACTCATGTAAGACTTCCTGGGGATTTTATGATGCTATAGAGCTAAAAGCAGCAGCAGTTATACTGAAGCAGTCAGGTTTTTTTTTATGTCCTCTACAGTCCATATGCGCTTGTCTTGTGCTGGCCATCTAGCATTTCAAGGTACAGTAACTGCCCTGTTTTCTGGAGCTTAAAGTATATCTGAGCTGGAAAAAAATGTTTTTAGAGAAGGTTTGTGTTTGTAATGTTTAATTTCTGCCTTGTTGTATATGTTTGTGTGACAAGTTCTTATTTTGCAGACCAAGCATGCAGTCTCTTTGTTCTCATTAGTTTCCTGTGCTGGCTAACAAACAAGGTTAAAGGTCAGCAGAAGACAAAAACACAGGGACTGCAGAGGACATCAACAGCACTGACTGATACAGAAAACTGCAAACTTCAGCTCTAGAGCATCATCAGATCCCAGGATGTCATGAATGAATTTGGTCATGAGCTTTGTAATGTAATCAAGCAGGCGCTCACACCAGACTCAAGTAACATCACTCATATTTAAAGGGATACTGTCATTTTTTTTTTTTTTTAGGCAGTTGTCTCATTTTACCTGTTGCCATCATGCCTTTTAGGGCTTTTATGTGCCCCCCCCAAGTTAGAAAATGATGATTTTTTACAAACAGCACCAAACTACTATTTTAAAGGAACATGGTCTGCCCTTTACTTGCGTTTTTGGTCGGTACTCAGAAATGTGCCTTTACTGCTTGCAGCAGTCCACCTTGCTGCATATTAGAGATAGCAGCAATATAGTCTATGTAAAGAAATTCTTGCTTTTTCGAATTTTATTCACAAGCGAAACCCCGGTGGTGTGAACCTATTGTCCGTGTGCCGATCCTAAAGCGCAATCACATTTGTAAATGGTGCTGAAGCACTGGAAGGCTCATTCAGGGACTATTCTACTTAAAATGTAATTAAATCACAGTCTGAAATTGAGCCATGATACTGGGCATGTGCGTGTCCAATATCACGGCTTGACTTTCAGACCAAGATATAACTATATTTTAGCACTTACTTCAAAGAAATAAACACTTTCCTGAATTCAGCTTTCTTTCTATTACTAAAAAGAGTTTTTAGCTGAACTTGGGTATAATAGTCCCTCAACAAGCCTTCCAGCGCTTCAGTACCATTTTCAAATGTGACCGCACTTTGGGATCAGCGCGTGGACAGTAGATTTAGACTGCCTGGGTTTTGCTTGTGAATAAAATTCAAAAAAGCCATCATTTTTATGTAGACTATATTCCTGCTATCTCTAATATGCAGCAAAATGGACTGCTGCAGGCAGTCAAGGCATGTTTCTGAGTACCAGCCAAAAAGGTAAGTAAAGGGCAGTCAGTGGCACTTTAAGAGATACAGGTGACCTGCTCTTTCAGCCACCTGCATGTTTGCATTCCCAATATGGTGCCAACTGGTGCCAGTAAACTTGTGCAGGCATGAATTGTTCATTTCTCAACTTAATCAAGTTAACTCCTATAAGTACTTGAGAGGTTAGGTGGGTGATCAGACAGTTACCTTTAATTAAGGCACCAGGGCCATATGGCTTCACTAACGACTTCTATAAAGTCTATTCTACAGAGTTGACCTCTTATTTGACTAAAATGTTTAACTCTTGGCTTTTCTCTGGATCATCTGACCCATCTTTGGAAGAAGCCTTGATTACTCTACTTCTGAAACCTGCAAGGGATGAACTGTTGCCGGGCAACTATTGACTTATCGCTTTAATTAATTCTGATTTAAAAATATTTGTGAAGATATTAGCCAGTCAGGTCCTTTAGGTATGGGATGGTTTGACAGGGCTAGACCAGGCAGGCGTTATGAAAGGCTGTATGTCTTCTGACCACCTTTGGAAACTACATCACGTGATCTCCGCCACCAGGGAGGGCAAGTCCCCTGCGGCCCTGGTCTCCCTGGACATGGAGAAAGCCTTTGATCATGTTTCTTGGGTCTATTTTTTCACAGTTTTACATACATTTGGGTTCCTGGATGATTTTCTTACATGGCTCAATGTATTATATCAGCACCCTTCTGCCCACATATGGTACAATGGGGTTTCATTGGCTTCCATTGAGTTACAGCAAGGTACAAGACAGGGATGCCCCTCTCATCTTTTTTATTTAATTTATATTTGGAACCCCTGATTTGAAACCTTAATAATAACCACAGAGTTAAAGGGATTAGGGTAGGGAGTGCCAGCTAAAAACTATCGGCTTATGCCAATGACGTTCTACTTCATGTGGAGGAGCCCACGATCTCAATTCCAGCTGCATTACAGGAAATACAGAAATTCTCTGAAATTTCCTCTTCCACACCTAGTCTGGATAAAACTAAAGCACTGTCTCTTAATGATGCATTGTGCAAAAGAGACATCTTAGCACTGGGATTGGTATGGGAGTCCTCCACCATAACATATTTAGGTATTAAAATTTCTCGGCACCCCTCTGACCTCTCCAAAAATAATTTGCTGCCTCTTCTCTCTTCCACAAAAGCAGATCTGCAACACTGGACGGCCCTCCCTTTATCTTTTTGGGGACAGACTAATGCTGTCAGAATGAATCTCCTTCCCAGACTTTCATATCCAATGGGAATGTTAAGTGTTTACCTTCCTGAAACTTGGTTCTCTAAACTTCAGCAATGCACTACTGATTTCCTCTGGCAGGGACGGGTGATACGTAGATCCTCCTTCAAATTATCTATTCCTAAGAAGTTGGGGGGCATTCAGTTTCCAAAGTTTTCTTCCGTGTGATGGAGCCCTCTACAGAAGTAAATACCTGCAATGGGGAAGAGACTTTAAGGAACATTTGGTAGAGGGTTATTTACCTTCATGGCTTGTTATAAAACGAGACCTGTGTAAATGCTCTGGGATCTCCCTTCGTAGCCTTCTCTATATTAAACCATCTCAGTTGCTGGCACCTCTTAAAATAACTCCAAATTATTCGCCACTTCAAGCTCACATGCAGATAGGCATTCATTTAGAAATGTCTTGGTGCAAGGCTCATGTACAGCCCTGATCTGGCAACCCCAATATTTTAATAAACCGCCATCCCATTCCCACTGCTTTCTGCCCTCAATTAAGCCCTTTTTTGGTGGATATATTGTGGGAGGAGGACAAACTCACACCATTTGCTTCTTTCAGGGAATGGTTCCAGTTGCCTCAATCTTTTGACTTTAAATATCTGCAGCTTACTTGAGCTATAGAGACTCACTTAGGAAAAGGCCCCTGGGTGAGGACAGTTGGAAACAGATTGACAGACCTTATTCATATAGCGACACGGCCCCATTCGACTTCTGGACTACATACTGCTCTACAGAATACAGACCAAACAAATCCCTTGGGGATTTGTTACTACTGGCAACAGGTTTGGGGTCTACAGTGGGGTCAACAAGAATGGCAAACAATATGGCAGAATCTGTATAAGTGCTGAGACTAACCTGTCCCAATAAGTGTAGCACACTATAAAACAAACCACCATAGTCACATATGCTTCAGAAAAGATGAAGGCAGCTTACCTTAAACTTGCACCAAAAAATCTTTAATAGCACAAATCAGGTGTTGGGCAAATAAATATCTACAGATATAGTACAGTGCAACACAAGGGTCTCAGCAGTTCCAACAACCCCCTGTACCGCTCATACCTCTGCTACTGAGCACCCACCAGTTTAGTAAGTCAACTTTAGACTTCTCAGCTCTCTCAATTTCCAGTTCTGTGTTTATAATCTTTATAAGTACATTAAACAAGATAAATATAGAATTATGCAATTTAAAATCCTTCATGATCTTCATTTTACCTCCCAGAAACTACACAGAATAAGGAAACCCACTTCCCCTGTGTGTTCCAGATGTGGACTTGCTCCAGGCATATTGCTACATATGCTGTGTGAGTGCCCTAGAATGACTTCACTTTGGCTAGCTATTAAGAATTTTCTTAACCCCATCTTAGGCTTGGAAGACTATTTTACCCAAGAAATGTGCTTAATAGGTTCATACCCTCCTTCACCCTTCAATCTGCATAGCGGCCATGTGGCATTAGTGGCTGCTACAGCAAAGAATGTTATTCTGTGGCATTGGATGGACAGTATGACACCTTTGTTTCTAGAATGGCACTATGACATTTTACAATCATTAAACACTGAAAAACAAATTGTATATCTTAGACACCACCCAGATTTGTTTAGGTCCCATTGGGAATCATTGTATGCTGTAATATCATCTGTGCCCAATGGTGGCTAATGGGTCCATCTATAATTTTTAGAGATGACAATACACTATCATATTCTTTAACAATGTTTATCTCAGCGCGCACATCTTCCTACTTGCTAACAATTAAGCTAGTGTAGTACTGCAATCCGGGGAGTTAGAAAATGTTGTGTATTTGGATAATTTAATTTTACAATTGCTGAGCCAGTGTTCCTATTCCATGTATTGTTCTGTGTCTTTGTTCTTGGTAAAGGCCATGATTTTCTATTAATAAAGTATATTAAATAAAAAAAAAATGAATCAAGTTAAGCCTGTTTCATGTTAAAATAGCATCTTATGAGTTCTGCAAACTATTTCTTTATCCAAAATGAGTAGTGCTAATTTTATATCTGAAAAGTACGGCCATGGCAATGGGCATGTATAGTCCTGGCTGTACTTTTCAAATGTAAAATTAACACTGTTGGACCACTTATTTTGGATAAAGAAATACTTTGGAGAACTCTCATGGCACTGTTCTAACCCACAGTTGGCTTAACTCAATTAAGTTGAAAAACGAATAACTCATGCATACATGAGTTTTCCAGCACCAGTCTGTGCTGTATTGGAAATGTGAAAATGCGGGTGGCTGAATGAGCGGGTTACTTGCATTTCTTAAAGTAGTATTTTTTGTGTTGTTTCTAAGAAAACATAATTTTCTAACTAGGGGAGGATACATAAAAGCTCTGAGAACCATGATGGCAACAGGTAAACTAAGATGACTGCCTAAAAAAAATTTAAAGTTGATAGTATCCCTTTAAATCTTGATGACATTAAGATGGTGCAGTAGAGGCGATCATTGTTCATGCCTACAAACTATACAGGTATACAGAAAATAAAGGCTGAGGGAAACTTTCTCTTTAAGATTTAGCCATCAAAATTTTAAAAAAGTGTGCAAGTGTGTGTGTGTGTGTGTGTGTGTGTGTGTGTGTTTCTGTGTGTGTGTGTGTCTGTGTGTGTGTATGTGTGTCTATGTGTGTGTGTATGCGTGTTTATGTGTCTGTGTGGGTGAGTGTATGTGTGTGTCTGAGTGTGTGTGTGTGTCTGAGTGTGGTCTGTGTGTCTGTATGTGTGTGTGAGTGTATGTGTGTCTGTGTGTGTGTATGTGTATGTGTGTGTGTGTCTGTGTGTGTGTGTATGTATATGTGTGTGTGTGTCTGTGTCTGTGTGCATGTGTCTGTGTGTGTGTATGTGTATGTATGTGTGTGTGTGTATGTGTGTCTGTGTGTGTATGTGTGTGTGTCTGTGTGTGTGTCTGTGCATGTGTGTCTGTACATGTGTGTGTGTCAGTGTGTGTGTGTGTGTGTGTGTGTGTGTGTGTAACTACCTGGAACATAAATCAAGTGGCAAATGATGTAAATAGCTATGCAGATGGGCCAAAATCTAAGGCACATGTACCTTAATTAATCACCATCTACTGTACCCTGTCAGCCTTAGGACAATGCAGAAGCACTATTAGATCTACTGAGGACTAAAGAAATGATGAAACATGAATGAATTCCCCAGGTAATGCATCTGACATTTCCATTTTATGTTCTCCTATAAATTATACAATTAAGACAAAATAGTATAGTATTCTTGACATCTATCTCCTTCTATCACTTTGTGTCCTTTTGTGACACAGCATGTTAAATTACATTATAACATGCACTCCTGGGACAAAAATTAAAACGTCATCTCAATACAATGTATGTTACTTACTTTGCAGTAAACCATGATACCATAGGGCAATATAACATAGTAAGGCCTTCTTCAATTATTCATTCATTTATGTATTAATGGATTTATTTAGATAACCAGGTAAGCATACTAGAGCTTACATTCTTCTCAGACGTGAATCAGGATTAGTGATGGGTCCAGGGTGATGCTGAGAGCAGATTATAATAACACAGTCTGTCTTTCATGACAATAAGTTCTGTGACAACTATCATAGAAATATAGAAATTTTACATACAGGACGTAACTATAGTCTATCATGTCTGTGCTGTTTCTACCTAACAAGGCCCCACCAGGCTAGAGCTCTATGTACACTGCCATGCTACTTTTTGGTAGCTCCAGCCCCTCCCCTGCTACTGATCCCATCATATCCTAGCCCCATATGTCTGTCCCACCCCCTCTTGAAGCCCACCACAGTCTCCATCTCCTTCCGCTCTCTAGGTAAGCCATTCCAACTTGTCTACCATCCTATCCATGAAGAAAGAATTCCTCAGATTCTTCCAGATCCTGCCTCCCATCAGACTACACCCGTGGCCCTTTGGGTTTATCCACATCGCCGTGAAATCTGAAACAGCGATCATCATGAGGGAAACACCAAAATGCCGATGGCAACCATGTGGCCCAGTAATTGTGCCACCTGACTGCTGTCTTGCCCAAAGTACTGAGCACATCAAGGCTGTTTGTGGAGGGCTTGAAAAATATAATATAATCACCTACAGCGGGGGGGGGGGGGTTATTGGGGAGGGAGGGCAACACCAGTGTGGAGCTCTGGGTGTATGGAACTCTGACAAACAGTAAGCCACTGTGAGTGTCGAACTGTTTGCAGAGTACCAATAGCCGTTGCCCTAATGCTGTCGCACTGTTGCTGGGATACCAGCCTTCTGTGATTTTCACTATGCAATGCATGTAAAGTTGTTGGCTATCAACCCTATTTATTCCCCTGAAAACTTGAAAGTTTCTGTCATGTCATCCTGCTCCTGCCTAGTCTCCAGTGAGTACATAGAAACATAGAAACATAGACTTTGACGGCAGATAAGGACCACTTGGCCCACCCAGTCTGCCCATTTCCCTACCTACTGGATAAGCTGCAGATTCTAGTTAACCAACAGCCTGCTTCCTGCAACTCCCCACTATAATTGCTTTGTGTCTGTCCCATGCATGTTTGAATTCCCCCACTGTTTTAGACCCAACGACCTTCTCAGGAAGGCTGTTCCATGTATCCACCACTCTCTCCGTGAAAAAGAATTTCCTCACATTACCCCTGAGCCGTCCCCCCTCTATCTTTAAACTGTGTCCCTTGTTCTTACACATCTCTTTTTCTGAAAGATGCTACCCTCCTGGACTTTGTTGATTCCCTTGAGGTACTTGAACATTTCTATCATGTACCCCCGTCCCTCCTTTCATCAAGGGTATACATATTAAGCTCTCTCAGTCTCTCTTCATATGGTTTCTGATGTAGACCCTGCACCACTTTAGTTGCCCTCCTCTGAACTGCTTCCATCCTGTCTATGTCCTTGCGTAGATGAGGTCTCCAAAACTGCACACACAGTACTCCAGATGGGGTCTCACCAGCTGTCTGTATAGAGGATAACCACTTCCCTTTTCTACTTGTGATGCCCTTCCTATGCATCCCAGTATCCCCTGGCTCTCCTTACTGACTTTTCACATTGCTTACCCACCTTTAGGTCATCTGATATGACTACCCCCAGGTCCCTTTCCATTTTTGTTGTTGTTAGTACCTCCCTGCTATTGTGTACTCTTCTCCTGGGTTTTGGTTCCCAGGTGCATTACTTTGCACTTCTTTGCATTGAATCTAAGTTGCCATATGTCTGACCATTCCTCCAACCTTGCCAAGTCCTTCTCATCTTTTCTACCCCCTCTTGTGTATCAACTCTGTTACAGATCTTTGTGTCATCTGCAAAGAGGCATACCTTTCCCTCCAGACCTCTGCAATGTCACTTATAAAGATGTTAAAGAGGATTGGACCCAGTACTGAGCCCTGAGGTACTCCACTAGTAACCCCCCTTTCTTCGGAATGTGTTCCATTCACTATTACCTTCTGTGTCCTGTTGTGCAGCCAGTTCGCTACCCAGGCTACCACCCTGGGGCCCTCCCAGGCTGTTTAACTTGATTATTAATCTTTTGTGTGGGACCGTGTCAAATGCCTTGCTAAAGTCTAGGTAGGCCATATCCACAGCCCCTCCCTGGTCTATTACTTTGGTCACCCAGTCAAAGAAATCAATTAGATTAGTCTGACATGACCTTCCTGCTGTAAATCCATGTTGCTTTGGGTCCTGTGCCCCGCTGGCCTCTAGGTACTCAACAATTCTTTCTTTCAGAAGTGATTCCATCATTTTCCCTACCACTGAGGTCAAACTTACAGGTCTGTAGTTTCCTGCTTCTGCCTTGCTCCCACTTTTGTAAAGGGGAATCACATCTGCCCTCCTCCAGTCCTCAGGTACCACCCCATCCTGCCATGATTTGTTAAAAAGTGTGGTCACTGGTGTCACTAGGTCCCTCCTTAGTTCTTTCAGGATTCTGGGGTGAATCCCATCAGGCCCCATTGCTTTGTCCACCTTGAGTTTTAGGAGTTCTTTCAGGACTCTTTCTTCTGTGCATGGACTGGTATCAACCCCCCTACCCAGAGTGCTTCTATTGTCTGGTTTAGGTAACTGCTCCTTATCTTCTTTTGTGAATACTGAGCAAAAGTATTCATTCAGTATCTCTGCCTTTTCACTGTCTCCCTCTGCCAACCTCCCCTCTCCTTTATTACAAACATACGAAATTTGCCAGCAGATAAAGGCCTAGAGGTCTATCAAGTCTGCTCGAATGTGCAGCTAGCACCCCTTATTCTGCAGCTGCCCCTCCCTTCCACCCTTCCCCATCATTAACCCTCCCCCTTGTCCAGTCCCATCCCCTTTTGAAGCAGTCCACTGTTCTACTGGATACCACTTCTGCAGGTAACGATTCCACCCAGCCACCACCCTCTCTGTAAAAAAGTGTCTCCTCATCTCCTCCCGAACCTTCCTCCTCCAGTCTCATATCATGGCCCCTGGTGGCCCTCCCCTCCCTTACTTTGAACAGCCCCTCTGTACCCGTCTTGTTTATTCCTTTGATGTATTTAAAGGTTTCAATCATGTCACCCCTGTTCCTCCTCTCCTCCAGTGAGTACATGTTCAACTCCTTCAACCTCCTCTCATATGATAAGTCCCCTAGCCCCTTGATCATCTTTGTCACCCTGCGCTGCACCCTCTCCAGTAACTTAACGTCCCTCTTCAGATACGGGCACCAGTACTGCACACAGTACTCCAGGTGTGGTCTAACTAATGACCTATACAGTGGCAGAATCACCTCCTCCCTCCTCGAGGATATACCCCTTGCAATACAACCCAGCATTTTGTTGACCTTTGCAGCTGCCTTCCTACATTGTGCTGAGTTGTTCATTGACCCTGCAATGAGCACACCCAGATCCTTCTCCTCCCTGTCTGGGCTAGCTGCACTCCCCAGCTGGTAACTCTCTCTGGGTTCTTCATCCCAAAATGCAGCACCTTGCACTTTTTGGCATTAAACCCCAGTTGCCAGGTGTCTGACTAGGTTTCAAGCTTTGCCAGATCATCCTGCAACACTTCCCATCCCCCTAGGTCATCCACCACTGCGCCTACCTTGGTATCATCAGCAAACAGACTGATCTTGCTCTTGATGTCCCATGATATGTCTGCAATGAGTATCCCAAACAACACTGGTCCAAACATCGAGCCCTGTGGAACACCGCTCGTCACTGCCCTTGGGTGTGAGAGCTCCCCACCCACCACCACCCTCTGTTGCCTTCCCTGAAGCCAGTTTCCTACCCATCTCACCAGCTTTGCACCCGACCCTGTGCCTACTAACTTCCTTCCCAGCCTTCCATGCGGCACCAAGTCAAATGCCTTACTGAATTCCAGATACAGGACATTCACTGCATGGGCCCTATCCAGTTGCCTAGTTACCCAGTCATAGAACTCCACCAGGTTGGTTTGGCAGGATCTGCCATGTATGAAGCCATGCAATCTGCTGTCCTGTAGTCCTTTGGCCTTTAGGAGGGCCACCAGCCTCTCCTTCAGGATAGTCTCCATTAGCTTACCCACGATGGATGTGAGGCTCACTGGTCTGTAGTTTCCTGGTTCATCCTTGGGGCCACTCTTGTGGAGGGGCACCACATGAGCCATCCTCCAGTCCTGAGGTACACACCCCGAATGTAGTGAGGCATTAAATAGGTCTGCCAAAGGTCCTGCAAGGACCTCTGCCAGCTCCTTCAGTACCCTGGGGTGGATGCCATCTGGGCCTGGCCCTTGTCACCCTCAGTGCCTTCAAACCCTCTCGAACTCTGCCCTCCATGATTTCCCCATCTGTCACCCCTTCCCCCCTGCTTCTGCCATTTCTCCCACCTTGGGTGTCACCCCCCTCTTCTCTTTAGTAAATACTGAGCAGAAGTACTCATTTAGTGCTTCTGCCTTATCGCACCCTGCTTCCACCCAACCCCTCCTTCCTAATCCTTACTATGTGGTCCTTACAGCTCCTTTTCTCCCTGATGTACTTAAAGAAGTCCTTCTCCCCCTTCTTAATGCCTTGTGCCAGCCTGAGTTCCATAGATGCTTTGGCTCCCCTTACTGCCCTTGTCACCTCCTTCGATTCTGTCAAGTACTCCTCCCTGTCCTCCCCCCTCCCTGTTTTCTTGTACTTGCTAAAGGCAGCTCTTTTCTTTCTTACCTTTTCCATGACCTCCTTGCTCAACCAGCTTGGTTTCTTAGCCCTAGCCATCTTACTCTGGCCTTTGCAGCAGGTTTTGGTTGCCTCCACTATCCCCAGCTTTATGAGCTCTCACCTCTGGTTAGTGTCCATACTAGATTGAATTCTGGCCAGGTACCCTTTTACCACTTCCCCCATCCTCCCAAAGTCGGCTCTCCTGAAGTCCAGCACTCTTGTGCCAGATTCCACTCCTTCCTCGCCCATATCCAATGTGAGCCATACTGAGTGGTGGTCACTCTCTGACAGTGGTTCCTCCACTGTAAGTTCTCTCACAAAGTCCCCATTTGCCAGCACAAGGTCAAGGGTATTCCCTAACCTGGTTGGTTCACTGACCATTTGCAGCAGGAAGCTGTCCTGGAAGGCATCAAGCAGTACCTGCTCCCTTCTGTTCCTGGTTGTTGGGGTACTCCAGTCCACTCCTGGCATGTTCAAGTCCCCCACAATCACCACACTACCCTTCTCACAGGTCCTCCTGATCTGTTCCGCTAGTTCCCTGTCTATCTCCTCCGTCTGAGATGGTGGCCTGTACACCACTCCCATTCTAAGAATCCTATTCTTGGAATTCTGGATTTGCATCCAAAGTGACTCCGTACTACCCTCCTCCCCTTCCTCCCTTACACAGTTCAGTCCTTCCTTCACATATAGTGCCACCCCCCTCCTTTCCCAATCACCCTGTCCCTACGAAATAACCTGTACCCTGGTACAGACAGGTCCCAGTCATTGTATTGAGTGGCCCATGTTTCTGTGATGGCTGCAATGTCTACCTCTCCCTCTGCCATGAGAACCTGTAACTCTGCAGTTTTCCTCCCAAGGCTCCTAGCATTAAGGGTAACCACCTTCCACCCTTTCCCCCCCTCCCATCCTGCCCCCCTTTTCTAGCACCACCAATAGTACTTTCCATGTGTCCTTTGTCACTGTTAAGGGGGGTAAGGGGGGGTAAGCTCATATGGTTTCCCAACCTGTGGTCTCTGATAATCTTCACTATCCCTCCCTTAACCTTTCTATGCTCCCTAATGTACCTATAAAAGGTTTTATCCCCCTTTTTGACCGAGTTGGCTATTTTTTCCTCGGTTTGTGCCTTTGCTATTCTGACTGCCTTTCCTACTTCTTTCTGCTTTAATTGATACAGTTCCCTGTTGTGCTCTGTGATTCCTTATACTTTTTGAATGCAGCCTTTTTTCTCCTTAACCTTTCCTGCCACCTCTTTTGAGAACCATAGTGGTTTTTTACTCCGCTTTGTTTTCTTTATTTGTTTTACACAAAGACTTGTTGCCTCTATGATGGCAGTTTTGATTTTTCTCCATTGTTCTTCCACCCTCCTATTTGGCCATTTGCTAGTGCATTCTTCAGGTGTTCTACCATTTTGCCAAAGTCAGCCCTTCTAAAGTCCAGTATCCTTGTTTTGTATGGCTTATCTCCATGGTTGTGCTCACTGTGAAGCACACTGTGCAGTGGTTGCTTGTTCCCAGATGTCTACCGACTTCTAAATTTGTGATCCTCTCTCCATTTGAGAGTACCAGGTCTAGTATTGCTCCTCCCGAGTGGGTTCCAGCACTAGCTGTCTAAGGTCTGCCCCCTGCAGGGCATCGAGAATGACCCTGCTCTTGGATGTGGCTGCAGTACATGTCCTCCAGTTAACATCTGGCATATTCAGGTCCCCCATCAACAGTACCTCCCCTTTTTCAACCATTTTGAGAATTTCCTCTATCATTTTCTTGTCCATTTCCTCCCCTTGAGACGGGGGTCTCTATATAACCCCTGTGCAGATTGAGATGCCATTCCCCATCTCCAAGGTAACCCAGAGTGCCTCTTGTCCTCCCCCTTTACTTTTTAGTTCTGTAGCTTTGATCCCTTCCCTTATGTATAGAGCTACTCCACCTCCTCTTTTACCTTCCCTGTCCCTTCTGTAGATTGTGTACCCTGGTATGTTGACAGCCCATTCATGGTTCTCAGTGTACCATGTTTCTGTGACTGCCACAATATCCAATTGTTCATCTTCCATCAAAGCTACTAGCTCAGAAAGCTATCTAAATGCTCCCCATAGGATGTATCCTGCTGCCTCCGAATCATCTTAGTCATTTTATGCTGCACAAACTCAAGCCTCTCCCTGTTCTTCTTCAGATGTGGGTTCCAGGACTGTGAACAGTACTCCAAGATGGCTGCACCACTGAGCTGTATAGAGGCAGTATTACTCTCTCGCTCCTGCTGGAGAACCCTCTCTCAATACAGCCAAGCATTCTGTTAGCCCATTATATGCCTTATTGTCCTGTGCTGTGACTTGTAAGCCCTCTGCTACCACAGGCCTCTTCACTCTGATATCTGGGCTATTTTGACTCCCCAAACAAGTGTTCAGATCTTGAACTGTTGTTGCTAATATGCATTACAGCTACATGAATGCCCTAGTACGTAGCATAGATTAGTGTAGTGTAGTGCAGTGCAGCCTAGTGTAGTATAGTACAGTACAGTGCAATGTAGTGTAGTGCAGTGCAGTGAAGTGTAGTTTAGTGTAGTGTGTGGCAGTGCAGTGTAGTGGAGTGTAGTTTAATGCAGTTAAGAGAACTGTAGTGTGGTGTAACATAGTGCAGTGTAGTATAGTGTACTGTAGTGCAGTGCAGTGTAGTGTACTGTAGCCTAATGTAGTGTGGTGCAGTGCAAGATTGTGTGGTGTAGTGCAGTATAGCATAGTGCAATGCAGTGTAGTGCAGTGTACTGTCATGCGGTGTAGTGTAGTGCAGTGTGGTGTAGTATACTGTAGTACAGTGCAGTGTACTGTAGTGCAGTGAAGTGTATTGCAGTGCAGTGCAGTGTACTTTAGTGTAGTGCAGAGTAGTGATGTGCAGCATAGTGCAGTATAGTGTAGTGCAGTGTAATGTATGGCAGTGCAGTGTAATGTAGTCCAGTGCAGTGTAGTGTAGTGCAGGCTAGTGTAGTGCTGTGTAGTGCAGTGTGGTGCAGTGCAGTGTACTGTAGTACAGAGCAGTGTAGTGTACCATAGTGTGGTGTACAGCAGTGGAGTGCAGTGTGTATACTGTAGTGTAGTGCAGTGCAGTGTACTGTAGTGTAGTGCTGTGTAGTGTACTGTAGTGAAGTGTCACCTGTATGTAATCATCCTCAATGACAGATATGGAGGATTGTCTTGTTGTTTTAATCCAATGAGTACACAGAATTGTTTTAAAGAGCTAATGGAACCAAAAATAGCAGAAAGGAAAATGTTACAAATATTAAAGGAGAAGTGTGCTGAACTCATAAGTGATTTTTCCCAATAGAAGCTGTTTTTGAGTACTGGTTAAAATGTTGTTATTATTCCATTTATGCATGCCTTGATTAACCTCAGTGGGTGTTTCTGCTTTGTGGTCTGGTGGTAAATACCATTTTAGAACTGTGTGATGTAGTTTATGTCCCTCACAGACACGGAGTTCTATAGCAGAACATGAACTTATTGTGCCAATACTAGAAGAGCAAAACAGGGACATAAACTACATCACACAGTTCTAAGATGGCACTTACCAGCAGCATGTATATCAGAAATACCCACAAGGATAACTAAAAAGCCTGGATAGCTAAAGCAATAACAGAACTTGTACCAATATTTAAGAACAGCTTCTACTACGAAATATGACTTATATATTCAGCACAGTTCTCCTTTAAGAAATAACCAGTTGTAATGTTTTATTTCCTTAGTATCTGTGTTCTTTCTTTTACTCATTAGAATGTTTCCTATGTGACAGTTTTGATTGCGTGTGGAATGAAGATTGTGCTCACTGGTAGTTGACTTATCTAGTTCTGTTCCTCCCATTGCATCATCAGCACTGAGACCTCACTGACAGTGACATCACAGGTGACTGATCTGGTAGCTACTAAGTGGCTCTTCCTGAGCAGCTATGATGCCACAGTCAATGAAGTCACAGTACTGATAATGTAATAATGGGAACAGAGCTAGATATGTCAGCTACCAGGCAGAGTGCTGTTCCACACATCACATCTACTAACATCAGATAAACAAAAAATCTTTTAATTAACCAAAGGGAAAGGAAAAAATTACCTTGGATATAAAAGGTAATAGTTGACTGCATTCAAACTCAAATATTAGTTTGGGGCAGTACACTAGCTCATAAAGAGCCCCTAACACCATTATAAAAACTTTAAAAAAAAAAGTGAGATTTATACACAATTCAGTTTATATTTCATATATTTTCTATAATTATTTCCCCTTTTTCTTTATTACTGAGGAACAGTTGTATGAAAGAGGATTATTGTCCCTTAGACTTTATCTGCTGTTTCTGCTTGCCCACACCTGACATCATAATCCCCTGTTTATGACATCGTAATTATCTCCACTGCAACAGACTGTGATGTCAGCAACATAACTATGATGTCAGGTTTAGGCAAGCAGCCAGAATAGATAGAACAGTGATCTTGTTTACATGCAAATGTCCTTAGTAATAAATAAGTAAGGGTGAGAATTACACAAAAAATTATTAAATATAAGCTAAATTGTGTCTAACTATTGCAGTTTTTCAGAGTTGTTGCAATCGTGTTAGGGGCTCTTTAAATCTTGCTTTTTCTCTCAGAATAGCCCAAGCTTTAAGAAGGAAGGGAAATTCATTTTAGATAGAGCATTTCATGCACACCGGATCCCAGAGTGCTTTGCAATCAATGAACTGTTGTCAGCAACTATTTGGCACACATGAAGAGGTTAAGGAAGATTACATAATGGATAAGAGAAACCAAGACCTGTGATTAGTCATATGGGATCACATGACCATGCATTATTCCAGCACAACAGCAGTGGTCAGACATATAGTAACTTTCCAAACCTAATTACTCAACTTTTAAACTAAAATCTGAGAAACCATTTCATAATTGTAATAAGGCACTCCAGGCTGTGCGTAACTGTGGGATAACAGCACTTTGCAGGTGTGTAAAACACTCAGCGTTGCCTCGAGCCTTCCCAATGCATGCCCTTACCCCACAATAACACACACACTGTCATGCCTTATTATTTACTTGAGGCAATTTAAGGAAATTTCAGAGGTTCAATACATAAAGAGACAGAGAAGAGGTCAAGCATGCGGAGATTACGTAATGTCCTCATGGAGACAGTAAGTGATTCAGGATGATTAACACACAGAATGTGGATTGTTCTTTAGCTGATCAGATTTTGGGTTTTTATGCCATAGTTTATCATTTATATCAGAGACAAGTACAGTAGTATAAACTTTAATAATAACTTCTGTCGAACATTGAATATGTTTCCTCTTGCTCTGACTCTATAAGGTAAAATCCCAAAAGGCCTCTGCCTTTTACCTCTATTGAAAGCTAAGGAAAGTGATCATTTAATTGGAATTAGGGCAGTCTGTGTTTGTCGATATCAAATGAGATAATTCTAGAGTAATAAGGATTTGTCTCCCTACAGCTTTTTGTGAGGTACTGAAGATTTTTTTTCAATGGCTCCTTTGTTTCATTTCTTGTTACTGTAAGAGTGTGGTCAAAATGCTGTGAAAGCACTTTTATTTTTACCCACTTGCCAGCCTGAGAACTCTTCCAGAAAAAGGATTTTAACTTACAGCAGAACATCTGCCATGTGAATCAGGCTGATGAAGAATCAGCAGAGCTGCTATTTCTCTGAACTCTGCAGTGGCTGGGTGATAATTTACAATCACATAAAGTATGCTAGTAAGTAACCAGAGTTGCAAGTTTAAGGAGAAAAAAAGAATTGAATACTTCCCGTTTTCAGGTCCCACATTGTCAAATACTTGGAGGAAGGTAAGTTTACCACATATACCTGTATAGAATATGAATACCTCTTGTTATGCATGGATTGCATCCTAACTGAAAAGCTGTTGCACCACAGTTTAAAGGTCATAGAATGCTGCTGCGACCATAGAGATCAAATATCTATATTTATACCTATAGATATAAATGTACATCTATTTATAAATATAAATTGCAAAAAAGTGTTAATGCTCTAGTTAGGGTTACAGTCACAAAAGTGTTAATTATACACACTGGGGGAAGAAAATGAAAGCAACTAAGCATGAGAAGGATCTAGGAATCATAATCACGGACAACCTTAAAGTTGGGGCCCAATGCAGCAAGGTGGTTGGCAAAGCGAATAGAATGCTGACGTGCATAGGGAAAGGCATAACTAGCAGAAGGTGGGAGGTGCTGATGCTACTCTACAAGTCCATGGTGAGGCCCCACCTGGAGTACAGGTTTCAGTTCTGGAGACCTCACCTACGCAAGGACATAGGTGGCATGGAGTGAGTGCAGAGAAGGGCCACTAAGATGTTGCATAGGTTAAGTGAAAAGCCATACGAAGAGAGGTCGAGGGTGTTGGATTTGTACCCAGTGGAGATCTGCAGGGAGAGAGGCAGACATGATTGAAATATTTAAGTATATGAAGGAGATACTAAAGGGGGGAGCTAATTCAAAGGGAAGGTAGGTGTTAAAACTAGAGGGCATGGATTGAGGGTGGAAGGGGTAGGTATAAGGGGAACATGAGGGGACATTGCTTCACAGAGAGGGTGGTGGAGCCCTGGAACCAACTGTCAGAAGGGGTGGTGAGGGCCAGAACAGTGGAGGGATTCAAAAGGGCATGGGACAAACATAAAAGGTTGGTTAGGGAACAGAGGGAAGGGATCACTGGGCGGGGGGCAAGTAAAGAGGGGGGAATGGGCAGATTCGATGGGCCAGGATGGTCCTTTTCTGCTGACAAAAATCTATGAATCTATGAATCTAAGTAGGGAAATGTGGCGTTAGGATTTCCAAACCTACCACCCCATCCCCAAGCTGTGCACACCAACAGGCATCAGGGGGTGTGCCTTGGGGTTGTCTGCCCTAATGCTCACCCCATTCCATAAGCAAATAAGCTGAGATAGGTACAATATGGTATAGAAGAATGGGGTGAGCATTAGGGCTGATGACCTCAAGGCACCCCCCGATGCCTGTCGGTGTGTGCTGTGCAGGGGTGGGATGTTAGGTTTGGAAACTCTAACACCACATTTCTGTACTTTTGTGGTTCTAACCCTAACTAGAGCATTAACACAGTTTTTTGCAATTTATTTCCTTACTTTTTGAGATAGTATAATCGTATTCTTATTTGCCTGTGAAAGCACAGGGCCTGGAGTAGATGCATATATGTATATAGCTGTGGAAACATGGGGTCTTCCATGCCCTGCACTTCCATTTATAGGACAACAGTGACCAAACTGTCAGCATAGCCATCGTGTTACCCAACCTCATGTACCTAGTAGAGAAAAGTTTTGAATCTCCGCCAAAACTTAATTCTGTGCAACTGCAATGCCATTCCGCGCCACAGGTGTGGAAACACATTTTGGGCAGGATTTGAAAAATGGAAGCTGTGACATACATGAAGTAGGGTGAAAAAAAGGCTATGTTGAAAATCTGGGCTCAAAATATTTAAAATTTCCAAAGTTATGAGCAGGCGTAGCCAAATTGAAATGAATGGTCATAACGTTGACATGTTTTCATATTTTGCCCCCAAATTTTCAACATAGTCTTCTTATGATCTCACCTCTTAAACCCTGTAGATGAAAAGTTTTAAGTGCGTGCAAAAATGCCATTCTGTGCCACAAGTGTAAAAACACGTTTTGGACAGGATGTGAAAAATTACAGCTGTACTGTTCATGAGGTGGTGTGGAAAAGTGGCTATGTTGAAAATCTGGTCAAAATATTTAAAATGACCAAAGTTATGCACGTCCATAGAGATATTTCAACAAATGCTCATAACTTGACCATTTTAGACATTTTTTCACCAAATTTTCAACATGTCCTTTTTGGGACCCCACCTCATGCTTATGAACATTGGTGGTAAAATTGCACTGTTCAGTCCTGAAAGGTGATTTCGTGCAATGACTACGAAATCACCTTCTGGTCCCGATTAATGAAATGACAGTGCCAGTGTTCATGAAGTGGGGTCCCAAAAAAGCCATATTGAAAATCTGGTGAAAAAAAATTTCTAAAAATGGCAAAGTTATGAACATAAGTTCAAAATGCCATTGAAATACATTATACGGAAGTTACCATGATTTCTCAGTTCATGATTCAGTTTTGAAGAGTGCAGATGTATCTCAGTCTACTGAAAATGACAGCATACGACCTCCGGTGGTAGGTATAAGGTGTGGGGGGGTCATGGGTGCTCAGTGTGAGGGTCAGGAATGGGGAGGGGAACGGTGGGGATGATGAGGGGCCATTTTCTTTTTTTCAGGTTTAAAAAAGACAGGGGACTGTTTTTCTTTTTACTGGTACAACTAAATAAATATTTTGGGACACAGAGAGTGGGCTCCCCAGTGCCCCATACTACTGGGGGGCTTGCAATGCCAACATGGGGATTGGGCTCCCAATGTCGGCACATTCAATGAAACAATGGGCTGCAGTGGGGGGCTTAAATAAAAATTAAGGGAAGGTGATCGGAGGGTGGGAACAGTGATTGGTGGGTGGGTAGGGGGTGCCACTAGACACCAGGGAATATGAAGGCAGTTTGGGAGGACCGGCACCTGCTAAGGGTTCAAAGTACAGCTTACTCAGCTCCAAAAGACCCCCGACATCTTGTGGAAAATAACACAGTCCTTTATTAAACAGTGAAAAAAACTCACATGCAAGAATAAATAGTTGTAAAATCCATAGGTTCAAGTCCTTTCTCAAGCTCTACTGAGTGAAACATGTCAGGTGATGTGTGATAAGGTGACTCTGATCTTGGGAGTGAGTTTGCTATACTTGGATGTGCCAGGACTTGAACCTGTGGATTTTACAACTATTTATTCTTGCATGCGAGTTTTTTCACTGTTTCTACATTTAATAAAAGACTGTGTTATTTTCCACAAGAAATCTGTGGTCTTTTGGAGCCAAGTAATCTGTACTCTGAACCCTTAGCAGGTGCCAGTCCCCCCAAACTGCCTTCACTTTATAATTTTGACCTGGCACTGCTCACCTTGGATGTGGCCCTACCATTTTTAATATTGAATTACAACAGGGAATATATAATCATTTATGGGGACAGGTGTTGGTGGTTGGGGGGTGCCACTAGACACCAAGGAAAAGGGCGGCTCACAGCTAACACTGTAGCCAGCAGTATGACTTCAACTGCAGCTGCAGAAGTCAGGAAATTCCCAGTGTTCTCATATAGAGAACATTGGGAAAGCACTCCTTTCACTAAGCTGGGCACCCAGGGTTTTAGATGCCCAGAAAATATATTAGTGGGCACAATATTAAAAAGCAAACATCAGAAGCTACCTAAACAGCTCCCATTTAGCTAGGTTCTGATGTTTGTTTTAAAACATTCCAGCATTGTTATGTCTTTTCCACATTTGTTGGTTCATGGAAAAGATCCACAAAAAAATGTTTGGTGCCATGACAATTCAGTGGTGTGAAACACAAAACAAGCATTGACAGCATCAGATTTTAACTTTTGCCACAGAATGTCATCTGGAAAACCCTACTGCACATGCAAAGGTCAGAAAACACTAAAATTTATAGCCTAATAACTCTGGAACCCTTTGATATTTTTCCCCAGACATGTCAAAGGCACTACCATAGGACATGACACATGTCCCTTGCACGTTTGTTGCAAAACATCCTTTCCATGAAGGCTGTAGGTGAGAGCAAAAAAAAAAAAACAATGTGAAGTATAGGAAAAAAAATGTTTTCCATCAAAAAATGACACATGCTGATCTCAGACACCACATAAGCTGCCATCACAAAAACTTCCTCACATCAATATCTTGCCACCTAGACAACACATACAAAATTTCAGCTCACGTCGTCAGAGACAGCCAAAGATAATAATGTGCAAAATTTGAGGCTGAACATTAAACAGGTTACCCAACCCTATCTATAGGGGCACTACCGCACCACTATAATTATAAGTACACGGTAGTGCTCCATACTTAGGATTGAGTAGGGTGCTCAATGTTAAACCCCTAACTTTGCAGTTTAATAACTTTGGCAAGGTTTGTCAGAATAGCCCACATATTTGTATTGTCCATTGATGTGCAATGTTGTAAAAACTTGGAGAGTTTCATGACGGCACCTTGTGCAGTTTCTGAGATCTGGATACCCCTTATTTTGTAAAATTTCTACATTTTTCCCTATACTTAACATGTTTTTTTTACTCTCATGTACAGGCTACATGGTATTGACTTTCTGCACAAAACATTCAGAGAACATGTGGTCTGTGCTGAGGTAGTGCCTTTCGAAAGTTTGGTGAAAAAATATTAAACGGTTCCTGAGTTATAAGGATTTAAAAATTAGATGCCCCATATGAACCAGATATTTCTGGTTCATGAAACTGTTGTTTGGTTCACAAATTTGATGTATCACAAACCAAATGGGTCTCATGAACCACTTTTTCTGTTTTGGTTTGCAATGGCCACCATCTTGTTTCTTTATTTCTGTTACTAGTGAACTTGGAAAACATTTCTAAAGGGACAGTTTTAACAAAATGTAAACATCCCTGATGTACAATGTCTTTCCTTAAGCAATATGTTATAGTGTGTTTATGTGTAATTTTGCAAAAAAAAAATTATATTTTACACATTCACGATCTCCCAAGCAATTTTTTTGGTACAAAACAAAAAATGTTCTGGTTCGCGAACCAGGAAAAGTAGTTAGAACTATTAATTTTACTCATATTGCTGTTCCCAAAACAGTTTTACATTTCCCTGGTGTCTACTGGCACCCCCGCCCTCTGATCGCTGTCCCCATAATACTTTTATCTTTCCCTGGTGTCTATTGACACCCTCCAATCGCTGTCCCCATTATTGTTTTAGCCTTCCCTGGCGCCTTGTGGCACCCCCTCTACCCTTTGATTGCTGTCCCTGTAATGACTGTATATTTCCCTGGTGTCTAGTGACACCCCCACCCTCCCAATCATTGTCCCCATAATGACTGTATATTTCCCTGGTATCTAGTGGCACCTCCATCTTCCGATTGCCATCCTCATAATGATTTTATATTTCCCTGTTGTCTAGTAGCACTGCTCACCTTCCAATCACCATCCCCATAATGATTTTACATTTCCCTAGTGACTAGTGGCACCCCCACCCTCCGTTCACTGTCCCTGACTGTTATAAAGAAAACCATCCCTAAATGTATTTTTTTCTTAAACTTGCAAAAAAAGAAAACAGTTCCTCACTGATCTACCCCACCACCCCTACCTCCCACTCTGCACCCACCACCCCACACCAGCAGTACACCCTCACTGACCCTCACAGGTTGCAGGGAAAAGATTCTCTCTCTCCCACTGAAGATACATCTTGCTGCAGGAAATGCTGGTTGCTATATGAGAAACTAAGGTAAGGGCAGTTTGGTGTACTTCAATGGGGCTTTGAACTTAGATGCATAACTTTGCCATTTTGTATATTTTGACCCCACATTTTCAACATTACCTTTTTAGGACCCCACCTCAAGACGAATGGTGGTGGAATTATGCAAATCAAGCCTAAAAGGCAATTTGTGGGCGGTTGGTGAAATCACCTTTCAGATGGGATTTGAAAATTTTCACCACAATTGTTTACGAGGTGGAGTCATAAGAAGGCTATGTTAAAAAATTGGGGTTCAAAATATGTAAAAATGGTAAAGTTATGCACATACATTGACATTTTACTATGCTCACTCGTAACTTTGGTAATTTTAAGTATTTTGACTCTAAATTTTCAACATAGACATTTTTTTATACCACCTCATGAACATGACAGCTATCATTTTTCAAATCTTGGCCAAAATGTGTTTATGCACTTGTGGTATGAAATGATGTTTTGATACTGCAGAATGAGGTATCGGCAGGGATTTTAAAATGTCCACTATCAGGTTCATAAGGTGAGGTAATAAGAAGGTTATGCTGCCAGTTTGGTTGCTGTTTTGGCACAAATGCAAGTGCAAAGCCTAGAGGGCCCTGAACTTCCACAGCAACATAGATGTATGCATCTATGGAGGGATGGGAATGCATGGCCCGGAGGGACCTGCACTCCCATATAGATAGATACATAGATACATAGACAGTGTCGGCAGATAAGGGCCTACAGCCCACCCAGTCTGCCCATATGCAAATGAGGATACAATTACACTGTCTCAGAAAGTAAGGAAATTCATTCTGGGCACTGCACTCCCATCCCTATATAGATGTGGATCCTCATTTGCCTGTGGGAGCATAGGATCCATAGGGCCCTGTGCTCCCATCTCTCCCTAGATGTGAACATGTATGTTGCTGTGGAAGTGCATGGCCCATAGGGCCCTGCACTTGAATTTGTAGCAAGGCAACAACCAAACTGTCAGCACAGCATTCTTACAACCCCCACCTCATGAACCCGGTACTGAACACTTTCAGATCCCTGCCAAAAAGCTATTCTGCACCACTGGAACATCATTCTGTGCCACAGGTGCAAAAACACAATTTAAAAAGGATTTGAAAAATGACAGCTGTCATATTCAAGAGCTGGTGTAAAAAAACTTTTGTTGAAAATTTGCTGTCAAAATATTTAAAATGACTAAAGTTACAAACGAGCATAGGACATTTCAACGTATGTGCATAATTTTGCAATTTTTGCATATTTTGACCCCACATTTTCAACATAGCCTTCTTATTATCCATCCTCATGAACATAGGAGGTAAACATTTTCAAATCACGCTCAAAAGGTGATTTTCACCAAACGATCACAAAATCGACTTTTGGGCCACATTTGCATAATCCTACCATCATTGTCCATGAAGTGAGGTCCCAGAAAGTCCATGTTGAAAATGTCCGCTCAAAATATGCAAAAATGGCAAAGGTATGACACACAAAAAAAAAACCATTGAAATACACTGAACCACATTTACCTTACTTTCTCATAATGCAGTTGGCATTTCCAGCAGCATGACATGTCTTTGATCAGAGACTGGATCTTCACCCTGGGACCTGTTCAGGTGAGTGAGGGTGTGGGAGGCATGGGGGAGTATGAGGTGCTGGGTGCTGAGTGGGAGGTCAGGGTGGGGGTTCAGATCAGCAAAGGACTATTTTCTTTTTTAAAGGTTTAAAAAAAGACATTGTGGAACCGTTTTCTTTATTACAGTCAGGACAGTGATCACAAGGTGCCTCTTGACACAAGGGAAAGAAACTTTAAACTTTAACTTTAAATTAAATATGGGGACAACATTGGAGGGTGGGGGCTGCCACTAGACACCAGAGAAATTTAAATGAAATATGGCAGGATGGCATTGGAGGGTGGGGGGGTGCCACTAGACACTAGAGAAATATACTGAAAATACTGGGACTGCATCAGAGGGTGGGGAGTGACACTAGACACCAGAGAAATTTAAATTAAATATAGAGACAGCATTGGAGGGTGGGGGCTGCCACTAGACACCAGAGAAATTTAAATAAAATATGACGGGATGACATCGGAGGGTGAGGGGTGCCACTAGACACCAAGAAAAAACAGTGTCATGACGAGGACAGTGATTAGAAAGTGTGTGTGTGTGTGTGTGTGTGGGGGGTACCACTAGACACTAGGGAAAAATGTCGGCAAAAGAAAGCGATTTTCCCCTCACAAAAAAAGGATCTTTTTTCGTGACTCATGATACGTAAAAATAATCTTTTTTTCGTATCACAAGTTTTTCGTATCATGAGTCATGAAAAAAGATTTATAATCTTAAAAAAACAACATATTAAGGGCATTTCTCCAACAGTTAAGTGCAGAATCCAGCTAAGGGGGTCCAGATAAGCAAGCTACATGTGTTGGTTGCTGTCCAATGTGTCACTTTTGTGGGTTTTCAAATTTGAAGTTCTAGAGAAAAATGGAAAACAAGAGGGTAGCTTAGGAAAAAAGTCATGAAAAAAATCATGACAAAGGAGTCCCATTGTATGCTACATGGGCGGAAACACATTTTGGGTGAGATGTGAAAAATGACAGCTGTACTACTCATAAGGAGGTGTGGTAAAATGGCAATGTTGAAAATCTGGAGTGAAAATTTAAATAAACCAGGGACCAGGGAACAGAGGTTGTTGGATGTCTTTCAAGACGCGTTCCTAACTCAGCAGGTGAGGGAACCGACCAGGGAGGCACGGGTACTGGATGTAGTCCTGGCAAACAGTGACCAGATTGGGGGCCTGGAGGTAAGGGACCCATTGGCGGGGAGTGACCATGCCACGGTCTGGTTCTGCTTGGACCTAGGAGGGGTAGAAGGCTGCACAAAGACGAAGTAACCCACTTCAGGGTGGTGGATTTTAAGGAAATGGGAAGGATCCTTAAGGAGCATTTGGATGGGATTGGTTCAGACATGGACATGATAGTAGGTGGGGAAATCATCAGGAGAGGTGCAGGATGCTACCAGCACCTGTGCAAGAGTAAAGACTAATCTGGTGGGGCCCAAAAACCCTGTTGGTGGACCAGGGAGGTCCAGGAGGTGGAGGGGAAAGAAAGCAGCCTATAAGAAATTCAAGTGCTCAAGGAGTGAAAGGGATGAGGGGAGTATGAGCTGATGGCTAGAAGGGCCACTAGAGTGGTGAGGGTGGCTAAGACAAGGAAGGAGCAGAACCTGGCCAGGAAATTAGGAGAGGAAAAAGGGTTCTTTAGATACATTGGGGAAAGATGAAGGTGAAGGGCAGATTAGCAGGATTAAATCAGGGAAGAGATGGGCACAAGACCCAGAGGAGCAGGCTGAGGTACTAAATGAGTACTTCACCTCAGTTTCACCAGGGAAAATGGGGATGCTGCATCATACATGGGAGGACGGAGATAATGAGGAGGGGGGGGCCCCTTACCAATCGGCAGGTCTGGGGAGAGGGGGGGCATCACTGGCAGGTGGGGGGAGGGCTAAGCAGGGAGAAGAGGTACTGGAAGTGGAAATCACAGCAGAGAGAGTGAGGGAAGCCCTCAGCTCCCTTAAGACGGAGAAAGCACCGGGGACGGATAAATTACAACCTAGAGTGCTGAAGGAACTTGCAGATGTCCTGGCGAAACCCCTGGCAGAGCTTTTCACCATCTCTCTGAGGACAGGGTGGGTGCCCCAAGACTGGAAGGTGGCACATGTAGTGCCTATCCACAAGGGGGGATCAAGGGAGGTGGCAGGGAACTACAGGCCTGTCAGCCTGACATCAGTGGTGGGCAAGGTGATGGAGGGCATTGTCAAGGAGAGGCTGGGGGGGACCTGGATAAGTAAGGTTGGATAAGGCAGGGAACTACAGGCCTGTCAGCCTGACATCAGTGGTGGGCAAGGTGATGGAGGGCATTGTCAAGGAGAGGCTGGGGGACCTGGATAAGTCAGGTTGCCTGGACGATAGACAGCATGGATTCATCCTGGGGAAATCATGTCAGACAAACCTGGTGGAGTTCTATGACTGGGTAACAAGTGCCTTGGACCTGGGTAGACCAGTGGATGTCCTCTTTCTAGACTTCAGCAAGGCATTTGACTCTGTTCCTCATTGGGCCTGTTGGATAAACTAGGAGAAATGGGGGTGGGAAACCAGATGATCTGATGGATAGGCAATTGGCTCCAGGACCGGACCCAGAGGGTCGTAGTTGGTGGGATAGTCTCTTCCCCAAGGAGGGTCATTAGTGGGGTCCCACAGGATCAGTCCTTGGGCCCCTTCTGTTCAACGCCACGTATCTGACATAAGGACAGGAATCAGGAGTGAGATGAGTCTCTTTGCAGATGACTCAAAACTGGGGCGGTGGTGGATGGGGAGATGGGGAGGTGGCCTGCAGGAGGACCTGGAGGCTCTGGAAAGATGGTCTAGAAAGTGAAGCTGAGGTTTAATGCAGGGAAATGCAAGGTACTCCACCTGGGGCCAGAAACCCAGGCCAAGTGTACACCCTGGGGGAAATACTACAAGTCTCAATGGCTGAGAGGGACCTGGGGGTGGTGGTGGATGTCAAGATGAACAACTCTGAGACTTGTGGGAGGGCAGCCAAGGCCAACAGGATGCTGGGATGCATTGCTAGGGGATCACCTCCAGAAGGAGGGAGTGATACTCCCTCTGTATAACTGCTTGGTGAGGCCACACCTGGAGTACTGCGTGCAGTTTTGGAGGCCGCACTTAAGAGGACATTAACCTCCTGGAGAGGGTCAGAGGAGGGCAACCAAAATGATTTGGGGCTTGGGGACAGGACCTATGAGGAGAGGCTCGAAGAGCTAAATATGTACACTTTGGAAGAGAGAAAGGGCCGGGGGACATGATAGAGGTCTTCAGGTACATGAAGAGGGTAAATAGGGGAGGAACAGTGAGGGTGTGAAGAAGGAAGGAGGGGGCCACTAGAGGGCATGGGTGGAAGCTGGAGGGGGGAAGATTCAGGGGAGAAAGGAGGAGGTGCTACTTCACTGAGAGGGTGGTAGAGCCATGGAATGCACTACCTAGGAGGCTGGTGGAGGCAGAGACAGTGGAGGGGTTCAAGAGGGGGTGGGACAGGTACAGGGGAAGGGTTCAGGAAGCAAAATCCAATGCAGCAAGAATATCCGGAACTGGGAAGGAAGAAGCCAGAGAAGGCGAGGGGGACAGCAAGGTCAGCACCCAGGGTGGGGGCTGACCAAGCAAGCAGAACACGAAGACCATTAGGCCTATTCTGCTGGCATTTTAGTATGTTAGTATGTTAAAATATTGAAATTTCGAACTTACGAGCCTGCGTAGGAACTGCATAGCTGCGCTAATAAAACAGTCATTTTAGGAATTTTGCACAATTTTCAACATAGGGTTTTAGGACACTTGTCATGATGTCATTGTCATGGCATTATTAAGGCCTGAAAAGTGATTTAATCATCCTGCGAAAACCTTTGGAAGCCAGACAATATGACAACTGACATCTCATGAAGACTACTTTCAAGTTAAGTTGGGTGCCGGGTCCCAAAATGACTGTTTTATAATGTGTGCAGTTCGGAACTCGTAATTTTCAATATTTCACTCAAATTTTCAACATTGCCATTTTACCACACCTCCTTATGAGTAGTACAGCTGTCATTTTTCATATCTCAACAAAAATGTTTTCCGCCCATGTAGCGCCAATGGCAGTCGGTGTGTGTGAAATCTATGCGGGACAAATTAAGAAAATTACAGTGACACTGTTCATGAGCAGATGTCTTAAAATGGCTATGTTGAAAATTTGGTGAAAAGTCCTAAAAATGACTGTTTCTGACGATGCATGACAGTTCCCTTGCGCTCGTAAGGTCGTGAATTTTCAATATTTTCACTCCAGATTTTCAACATTGCCATTTTACCACACCTTCTTATGAGTAGTACAGCTGCCATTTTCACATCTCACCCAAAACATGTTTCCACCCGTATGGCGCATAATGGCAGTTGGTTCTTGAGATCAATGTATGGGACAAATTAAGAAAATCACAGTGACACTGTTCATGAGGTGAGGTGTTAAAATGGCTATGTTGAAAATTTGGTGAAAAAATTCCACAAAATGATTGTTTACGGCGTGCATTGTACAGTTCCTATACTGCGGCTTGTAAGTTCAATTTTTCAATATTTTGACTCAGATTCCAACATTGCCATTTGCCACACCTTCTTATGAGTAGTACAGCTGTCTTTTTCACATCTCACCCAAAGCGTGTTTCCGCCATATGGCGCACAATGGCACAGTCAGTGTGCGAAATCAATGTACAGGATAAATTAAGAAAATCACAGTGACACTGTTCATGAGCAGGAAGGTCTTAAAATGGCTATGTTGAAAATTTGGTGAAAAAATTCCAAAAATGACTGTTTCTGGCGTCGTTGTACAGTTCCCTCATGACTCTCGTTAGTTCGCAAATTTTCAATATTTTCACTCCAGATTTTCAACATTGCCATTTTACCACACCTTCTTATGAGTAGTACAGCTGTCATTTTTCACATCTCACCCAAAATGTGTTTCCGCCCATGTAGCGCACATGGCGCAGTCGGTGTGCGAAATCAATGTACAGGACAAATTAAGAAAATCACAGTGACACTGTTCATGAGCAGAGGTCTTAAAATGGCTATGTTGAAAATTTGGTGAAAAAATTCCTAAAAATGACTTTTAACAGCGTGCGTTGCACAGTTCCTATGCATGCTCGTAAGTTTGCAAATTTAATATTTTCACTCTAGATTTTCAACATATGTCCATTTTATTAAACTTCCTTATGAACAGTACAGCTGCAATTTTCATATGTCACCCAAAATGTGTTTTTAGCACATGAGCACAATGGTGCTGTTGGTGTGCGAAAGCAATGTTTAGGACAGATTAAGAAAATCACAGTTACACTGTTCATGAGCAGAGGTCTTAAAATGGCTATGTTGAAAATTTGGTGACAAAAGTCCATAAAATGACTGTGTTATGAGTGAGCATTGCGCAGTTTCCACGCACCCTCGTTAGTTCATGACTTTGTAATATTTTCAGTCCAGATTTCCACCAGTGACATTTTCCACACTTCCTTATGAGACGGTACAGCTGTCATTTTTCACAACATGGCTGAAGTGTGTTTTCTCACTTTCAGTGCAGAGATATGTCGGTCGCTGTGGGAAATCATTGTTCGGCACAGATAAAGAAAAATCACAGTGACACTGTTCATGATCGGAGGCACCAAAATGCCTGAGTTGACAATCTGCTGTAAAAATCCCCAACCTAATTATATTAGATTATGCGTTGCACAGTTTCTATCTTCACTGACTTCACCATTTTTAATATTTTTACTACAGATTTGCAACATAGCCATTTTTAACCTCCCCATGAAAGTACAGCTGTCATTTTTACATCCTGTTCAGAATGTTTTGCACCTGTGGTCCTAAATGCCGTAGTCACTGTGCATTAGCAGCTTTCGGCTAACAAACTGATATTTCCCCTGTTCATGAGGTGGGGTCACAAAACAAACATGTTGAAAATTTGGAGTGAAAATACCAACGAATGCCTGAGGTATTAGGGTTTTCAACTATAACGCCCAACCCTATAGAGAATGACAGGCATCAGGGATGTGACTTGGGATTCTTGTCTGTGATGCTCATACCATTCCACACCCTGCAGTCAGTGAGAGGCATCGAGGTATGCCTTGGACTCTTGCCCCAAACTTCACCCCATTCTCTATCGCACCCATCTCACCATATTTCCTAATGAAATGGTGCATAAGGGCCAAAGACCACAAGGAACACCATGACACTTTTCAGTCTCTGCAGGGGTGTGTGGTGAATGGCGTGTCGTCATATGCCGATCGACCAAATGCACACCCAATGCCTGTCACTCTGCAGGGTGGTGGTGGGGTTGGCTTCAGTTCAGTACTTCACTGCCATTCCTATTACGCAGCTCTGTAACTTCTACACTACCACTGCCAATGCCAGCAAGCAAACATTCGGCATTGACAAATGCTTATTTTATTCAATATTTGTTAGTATTTTTCATATAGACACACAGAAGTTGATGGCAGAAGAAATCTCCATGGCCCATCCCATCTGCCTAGCTCCAACTTAAAGAGCACCTTTTCTGTTCCACCAAGAACCATGAAGGCCCCTTACCTGTCCCCAGTTGTAAAGGTGCTAAAACTGGGACTATTATATGCCTCTATTTTGAAGGGCAGGGATTGTATTTTGGTTCCATGGAACTGAGCCACTAGTCCTTCACTTCCTGATATTGACAGCCACCCCACACTAGCACGTTTCATGGTGTCATTATATGGAGGCGTGGGGCGCACTCCATAGACATAAATGGGGCCATTTTTGAAACTCTTTTATTCATATTTTAGATGGCCATTGAGAACAAATCAAGGCCACGGTTTTGAGGGCGTCTCAAGGCCCATTTATTTTCTTTGGCATTTCCTGGCGTTGTAATCTGACCAGCCTTTGGATCTGTTTTATTTTTAATTGCTGTTTATAATTCTGATATCTGATATTTATTATTCTTTTGTTTTATTGTGCTGGATGTTTTACTTGTCTTGTGTGTGTTAGGTACCCAGAGCCTCCGGGATTGGGTGCCCTTCAAATTACTTTGCCTTACCTTGCCTAACTAACAAGGACCTTATTAGCTGAAGCAAGGCCTTGACTTGTTTGCAATGGCCATCTAAAATATGAAAACAGGAGTTTTAAAAAGGCCCCATTAATGTCTATGAAACATGCCCCCGCACTCTCCATATAATGCCATCACAAAATGTGCTAGTGCGAGAGTGTCTGTCAGTATCAAAAGTGGAAGGGACTGGAGGCACAACTCCATTGAGCCAAAATATGATCCCTGCCCTTCCAAAATAGAGACATACAGTATAAAAATTCTGATGCTGGCACCTTTACAATTTGAGACAGGTAAGGGTCCTTCGTGGTTCTTGGGGGGCAACGTTGAAAAGAGCAGTAAAGGTGCTCTTTGATACATAGATAGATACTTAGATAATGACGACAGGAAAAGGCCCATAGGCCCCTCCACTTTAGGTTGAGTTTGATGCCCTAGTGGCCTTTGTGGCAATCACTCCTTCTTCCACCCACTCCTCCTACTGCCTTTACCTGTCCCATATGTCTGTCCCACCTGTGTCTGAATCCCTCCACTGATTTAACACAGACAATTTCCCTTGGCAGTTTGTTCCTCCTGTCTTCCACCCGTTCCATAAGAATTTCAACGACTCAAGAGGGTGGAGAATAAATGGAGGCACATACCCAGTGCAGTGGTCAGCTCAAACCCATCCCTTGGTTTAAAAATGGCTGGCATGGCTACAAAAGGATCATTATACAATGGTGTGTGAAAATCCTGTAACCTCATTGATCAAAATATGTCACATGACCATTGGTAAATCCTGCATAACCCACAGCTGAGGAATGGCATTTACAAGAAATATAATTAAACACATTTGAAATATATTTTACACATGGGTCCATTGTATAATCGCAATAAGGCACTCCAGGGTGTGAGTTATTGGATGATTTACCCACTTCTTGTGTGGTTAAGTCACTTGGCAGCACCTTGTGACACACCTCAATAAGGTGTGGGTAAATTCCAATAGCCAACACCCTGTTGTGCCCTATTGCTTAATTAACCGGGGAGGAGGAGGACCAGGAGATAGGTGTAGATGGATGAGACATCTCAATGTTGCTCCAGTCAGCATTGTGGATAAGACCACATTGGTGGCAAGGAAGGATGTGGGGGTCCTCTGTAGATGAGGCCACAAGGTGGGAGGGAGAGGAACCCAGCAGAAGAGGAAGCAGCTTCTGGTGGGGGACTCTACAGTTATGGGGTTAGAATTGGGAACAGGAAGGGGGTAAAAGGGAGGTAAGGTGCCTACCTGGTGCCACGGCTTGGAAGGATGGGCAGCAGATCCTAAGGATCTCTAGGACAGACAGCAGGAGAGGAAGCTGGATATCACTGTCCACCTGGGAACTAATGACCTAGCTAGGGACTGGGATGACATTGTGCATGGAGAGTTCATGGGACTGCGGATGAGTCTTACGTAGGTAGTATGCATGGTCGTGTTTGCTGATGTGCTGTCTGTCTGTGACTGTGGGAGGATAGGGTACTCTGGATCAGGAGCTTCAACTCTGGTTGAAAGAATGGTGTAGAGAAGAGGGGTTTGGCTACACTGGGGACTAGGACCCAACCTGGAAGGATACAGGCCTGTAAAGAGGCGAAGGCTTGCATCTGTCTAGGAGGAGAATCACAGTCCTCAGTGGACAGTTTAAATGTTACTTTGATGAACATTTAAACTAGCTGAGGAGGGTGGTGGAAATAAAATGGAGACATAAACTGCCCCCTACACAGTTTGAAGAAGTAATAAGGAGGACCAAGAGAGGAGAATCCACTGGGAGCAGATCAAGAAAACAACAGTACAGCAGAGGACAATGGGGATGGGAAAAGGAGGTGGGGCAAAAGGATGGGGGATTGCACACAGAGTGGGAGCAAGGTGTGGAAGGCCATGTGTGACAATGCAAGGAGGCTTGAAATAAAATTCCAGACCCTAGAGACCATTATGGCAGCAGCAGGCCTGGATATTGTAGCCATTACTGAGTTATGGTGCACAGGGAACCATGACTGGGCCCAGACTATACTCAGTTCAGGAAGGATAGAGTGGAGAGGAAGGGAGAAGGGTGGTTCTGTTTGTAAGGGAGGCTATCAAAGTGATGAAAATGCAAGGGAACTTGGGGGGGAGAAGTTGAAGGTACTTGGAGGTACTGTGGGTCACCCTGGAGACAGGCACCAGAGCCACTATTTGCACTGGCGTGATCTACAGACCTCCAACACAGGGGGATGAACTGGATAAGTAACTGGGGATCTGTACAATGGCAGAAAAAGGAGAGGTGTTGCTGGATGGGGACTTAATTCTGCTAGATGTAGATTGAAGCCTCCCAGCTACAACCTCAGCTAGAAGCAGGGACATCCTAGACTCTCTACAGGGGGTGTTTCTCTAGCATCTAGTCAGGGAATCCACTTATGATGGGGAAAAACTGGACCTGGTACTCACAAACAGGGACAGCATTATAGATGTCAAGGTGGCAGGACACTTGGAGACCAGTGACCACTGTACAGTGTGGTTCAACATAAGGACAGCAGCAGAAGCAAACCACACAAGGATGAGGATCCTGAACTTCAGGGGACAGATTTTTAAAAAATGGGTGCATGCCTTAGTGACCACCTGGCAGGGGGCCCGGTGCAGGTGGGATGGAGGAACAGTGGGCCAAGTTAAGGGATGGCATAGTTAAGGCAAAAATGCTCTGCACAAAAGAAGCGAGAAATAACATGAGGAAAAAAGACCACTATAGTTTTCATGGAAGTAGCTGAAAAGGGCAGCATTCAGGAGATACAAAGACATGCAGAGGGAAGAGGATAGGGGTGTACAAAGAGAACTAGAGGAAAGCAGTGAGGAGTGCAAAGTGCAAACTAAGGAAAGGATATAGTGCTGTGTGAATTTTCACCAGAAACTGAATGGTTAAATTCACGGTAGAAAATAGTTGGAATTATTTTCCACAGAAAAATTGCTGTTCCACAGAGTAATATTCTGCAGATCTCAATATTTTCCTTAGAAATTGTTGCACAATAATTTTCTGCAGAAAAAATGCTGTTCCATGGAAAATTTTCTCCGGATCACAGTATGTGGAATTCCACAGAAGAACCAGTGAAATTCCAGTGGAAATTCCGTGGGCAGAATGGTCATTCTACACCTAATTCCACTGGCAAAATCCTGCATTCTGCACAGCACTAAAAGGGTAGCCAAAGAGGTAACTAAAGGGAGAAGACTTTTTAGGTACATGAGTGAAAAGAGAAAGACGTGAAAGGGATTGTGAGGTAAGAAGGCAGACGAAACTGTGCAGAGGAGGATCAAGTAAAAGCAGATATCCTGAACAGATACTTCTGTTCAGTCTTTACAGTGGAAGGGGAAGGGGAAGGAGATGGACCACATAAAGGCAGGAACACTGGAAGGAGGAAAACATGTCTATTTACAGAGGACGGTGTCCTGAAAGGACTAGCAAATCTGAAACTGAACACAGCTATGGGGCCGGATGGGGTACATCCTAGGGTATTGAGGGAGCTCTGGGAGATTCTGACTACACCTTTGACAGCTCTATTCAACAACTCGCTGGAAACAGAAGTGGTTCCAGAGGTGGGTGGATGCAGTCCTGCTTCATGAAAGTGGTAGCAGGGAGGAGGCTGGCAACTCCTAGGCTGGTCCGTCGAACATCAATGGTGGGGAAGGTATGTAGTCACTTTTGAAGGAAAGGACTGTGGAGTATCTTGAATCCAGAAGGTTACAAAACCTGAGGCAATGTGGACTCACGGGGTGGGGTGGGAAGAGGAGGTCATGTCAGATCAACTTGATAGATTTATTTGACTGGGTGACCAGGAAATAGATCAGAGTGGGGCAACGGAAATGGCCTATGTAAACTTCAGCCAGCCTTCAACACTGTACCACATAGAAGGTTCATTAGAAAACTGGGCAGTTTGGGGTGGGTCCCAAGGTGGTAAACTGGTGTGAAATTTGGTAGATGGGTAGGTGACAGAGGGTGGTGGTAAACAGAACTCACTCGGGGGAAGGGAGAGAGACCAGCAGGGTACCTCAGGGCTCAGTACTGGTACCAATCCTCCTTAATGTCTTTATAAGTGGCATTGCAGAACACCGGGAAGGAAAGGTGTGCCTTTTTGCAGATGACACCAAAATCTGCAATAGTGTGGAAACTCCAGAAGGTGGAGAGAATGTGCAGAGAACTAAGAAAACTCGAGGAGTGATCAAGGGTATGGCAGCTGGCAATGCTAAAAAGTGCAAAATCATGCACCTAGGGCAAAGGAACCTACAGGCAGTGTATAAAAAGAGGGGAAGAGATATTGATAGTCACCAAACAGGGAAGGAACCTTGAAGTAATCATACCGGATGACCTCAAGGTGGTGAGGCAGTGTGACAAGGCAGTAGGTAGGGCCAGTGTGATGCTTGGGTGCATAGGAAGGAGTATCACCAACAGAAGGAAGGAGATGGGGTTGCACTGTATAGATCATTGGTGAAACCCCCACTGGAGTACTGCATCAATTTCTGGAGACCACATCTCAGGAAGGACATAGAGAGGGTAGAGGTTTTCCAGAGGACGGCAACTAAATGGTGCAAGCACTGTATCAGAAGCCCATGAGGAAAGACTAAGAGATCTGAATATGTGCACTTGGAAGAGAGAAGAGAGATGGGGATCTGATACAGACCCATAAATACCTCACAGGTTTGAACAGGGTGCAGTAGAGGAGTATTTTTCAGAGATGAAGGTGTGTGAGAACAAGGGACATGCAATGAAGCTGGAAAAGGGAAAATGTAAGAGGGACATGAGGAGGTACTTCTTCACTGAAAGAGTGGTGAATGCCTGGAACAGTCTTCCAGCAGAGGCAGTGGGGGCAAAAACAGTGGTGGGCTTCAAGCATGCATGGGATAGGCATAAGGGAATCTTAGCTGGGAAGTCGGGAGGGGAGGTAGCCACAAATGAGGTAGGGCCGGCGGTGATACTATAGGCAGAGAAAAATGGGCAGAGTAGGTGGGTCAAGTGGTCCTTATCTGCCGACAAATTCTATGTTTCTATACTTGTATAACTGTATGGGCCACATGTTATTTTCTGCCTTACATTTCTATATTTCTCTCTTATGTTGCTATCAATGCAGACACACACACACACACACACACACACACACACACACACACACACGCACACACACACTCAATTTAATATAATTTTAATTATGATTGCATATTGAATGTAGGAGTAAAATTTTGGTTTGCAGTACAAAACACTGGTTTGTGCCTGCATATACGCCGCACATCCCGGGCTGAATATCAGGATGTGCCGCATATGCATGGGCATGCCCCTAGCACTTGTGCCACATACATTACTGGTGCACCCCGGCGCATTGGGAATTGCGCAGTGCAACATCTCCCTTTGAATATCATGCTGGGGTGCATCAGTAGGTTGTGCATGGCAATGTAATGTAATGTTTTAACCTTTCTTGTTCTAGCGTGGAGCCTTTGCAAAGTAGTCTGTGACTCAAAGGATTGTAATTCCGATTTCTCTTCAATAAACAATAAACAATAAACCATGCACAACCCCTTTGAAGATCCCACCTCTGTATTATTGCACTAAAAAGTCATTGAATCTAATGCAAAACATTAATGAATCCAACACATCTTTTACTCATTCCTTAGCCCACCCAACCCCCTCCGATTCCAGCACCAGTGGGCCATTATGTCACACAGGCCCCTTAATCTGTGATTCGAGGGCAATAGTCAGGACACCTAGTGTTCTGTGGCACGTGTCCTGATTCCTGATTTCGTGACAGTGCTCCTAGGATTCTGTGGCAGCATTTTCTAATTTCATGCATGATTTATTAATTTCTCTGGTAGAATGTAGTCCTGCTATTGGCTAAAATATGATGTGATGTCATTGATGACATCACATGCTGAGCATTGAGGAGGAGCTGCAGGATAAACAAGATGGGAACAGGAGCCAGATACTATGCAAAACTGTATATTTGAATGAAAAAATACATGAATTCTGTGTCACAATATTTATTCCAGGGCATGATGCAAATTCTGCAGAAAATTCTGCAACCGTGGAATTGCAGAATTCCCGGGGCCTTAGCAATAGCAGGCAAATCCAGGGTAACTCAGTGGCCTGTATTCCAACCCACAGTGCACTCTTAGAAGTCTAGAGAAGCTGGCCCAGTGGCATTGAGGACTGAGGCACTGGATGCCGGTGCCCACAACACTATGCCGCAGTGGCACAATGCGCTGCCAATACAGCGTGATTCTTACCATGAAACATATCTTTCTTTTCTGTGGGGCTGTGCCTCCCAACACCCCCCATTATGGGGAGTTGTTCCGAACCCCCCTAATATAGATTCTCAACCGGGGGTTCAGGTTGTGGATGTACAAAGATCAATAAAATCAAAGTTCTGGGACCGGAATCAAACCCAGTCCCAGAAGCACTGCCTGGTTCCTTGCTGCTATGGCTCAGTTCCCTTGAGCCACAGCAGCTGGTCGGCAGAAACCATTCCCAGCAGAGGTCTTATCCTCTGCCTGGGAAAGTGGGATGGTGCAATACTGCAAACAGCAGTATACGTAGTGTGCACCATTTGCTCACTAGTGCAGTGCTGTACCAGGCTAGCCATAATGTCGTATGCTATTAAACATGCAACATTATGACCCGTTATGTTGGATGTCACACCTAGCTCCACATCTTGCACCATGCCAGTGACTCAGGTTTGGGAATGGTCACGGGTTGCTGGGGGTTGGCATGGGAAGAAGAGGATCAAACATCTGAAGGGACTGCTCTCTTCAACTGGGGAGAGAGGCTTTGCCAGCCCAGCCTCTGACTGCCAGCAGGTGGAAGCTAGATGGTAGTGCAGGCTAGGGTGGCACAGAGTGGGAGGTCTGCAGTCCTATGAGTTGTGTGTGCCTCCGCATGCATGCTGACATTGGCTGCAGGAAGGAGGACAAAGGGAGAAATACGAAAAAGGGATCAGGGGCTAAGTGAAGCCCTGTTGAACTGTCCATGGACCCATGCTGCTGCCTGGACCCTGCAGTCTGAACTGGTTTGTATACTCGGGGGTGGCCCTCCCTCATCTGACTGCACCACGGAGGGAGGGAAGGGGATGCCGAACTGCAACAGCTCCAGTGGAACGAGGCGCTGGCTTGTGGGGACAGGGCTGAGAAGCTGCCCCAGATCCCACAAGAACGAAAATCTCTATGGGAAAAGAAATCTTAGCGAAAATGTCAGATGACAGCTGCAGCATGCCTGAAAGGGATGGGGAAGGAACAGTGCAGCCTCATCGATAATACACTGATCCACCTACGTGTGTGCTCATGCACAGCATGTCACCCAGTAGCAACCGATATGGGCACAGAGAAATCAGTGCACACAATTTAGTGTTGCAAGTGATGCTTGCTTTATTGAGCTGAATCAAAACCTTGGGGGAGACAGTGAAACAAACCACCATCTCCATGCACTTCAAAGCACTCTGCCTCTTCATTGGTGGTGACAGGTGCAGCACTATTGATAATACATATAGCAGTAACAAGAAGTGGGCATTAATTTGTCATAACTGAATATACAGCTAAAATCCACATGTAAATTCTCACTTTTTTAGAATGTAGACTTTCTGCAGAATCTAGTCCTAATATCCAAACATGTCAACCTTCTTCTTTACATACGGTAAATGTTCTGCTACAGACATGTTTCAATTTGCATCCAAATCTCATGTATTATTGTAAGCAGATTATTCTTCCAGTTGCATTGCTCTCACTTTTATAAAGTTTATAAGCCACAGCAATGCACATGACTTTGAAGTGTCAAATGAAAAACTTAATTTAAAAACAGCATACTTCCGAAAATGACTTTTGTATGTACTGTATGTCTTCCTTATTCTTGATAGTCTGACAACTTCCTCACTTGCAATAATGTGTAATAGAGATTTAATAACACCTTTCCACAGTATGATTTTCAGATTTAATTTCTTCAAAATAAATATTTCATTGAAACACAATACAAACATATACAAAATATGGTTTGCCAGGCTTCAATATGATTGCATCTTAAATGTAAGAAAAAAGTGTGTTGCTGCATCTAGGTAAAGTAATAAAAAAACATTAACAGATGGGGAAAAGGTACAGTAAACGAACCAGTGAAGAAAAAATATATGGATATCATTACATTAAACCCAATAAAAAGCATGGAGTACAGTGCATGCAAAATAGGAAACCAGATACTAGGGATAGGAGCTTTTTCATCAGCAAGTCATGATTATAACGCCAATGTGTTGGTCATTGCTAAGCCCACACTTGGGGATCTGCTGTGAGTTCTGGGCACATAACCATAACAAGGACAGTAGAGATTGCAGAGAGGCAACCAAACTAAGATGGAGTCTGAGGATTAGAGATATGAGGAGGTGCTAAAACTGTGTAGTCAATCTCGGTCCAAGTACATAAAATCATTTGTGTTAATTTGTTAAGAAGCCTTAACCTTAGAATACTGTAAACAGAGAGGGGAAAATAACCAGTGGGCACAGCACACAACTTGCTGGAGGACAGTTTAGAAGGGATCTGAGAAAGCAGTGCATCACCCAGAGAATGGTAAGGCTTTGGAACAGCCTGCCAAAAAAAAAGTTGTATAATTAATATTGAATTTCCTGAAGATATCCTCGACAAACACATGACCAATATGATGGTGATTAGATTTTACATAGCACATGTCTGGTGTTCAACATGCCTTACAAAAAATACATTTAGTAAAAGCCAATAAACAATAAAAACATCAATTAATAACTAACCTTATATATCCGGAGATGGATTTTCAGCTGTTCTGGGACTATGTCCCTCCACAACTGATGGTGCAGAAAAAATCTCTGCACCTCTGGCATTCCCATTTTCAGCCCATGCTCTGCAGGTTGCCAGGTGCAGCTGCGGAAGGTGTTACAACTGGTCCAACCAGATGTAACATTGTGGTGCAGCTGCACCAGAAAACAGCTGCAGTAAATCGTGGTGCCAGCTGTAAAATGGCTCCATCTTTGAAAACGTGGCACATGTGGTAAAACCTGTGGCTCTGCAAGTGAAGACCCACTTGTAGAAGTTTTTCCCACATTTGTGCCAATTTCTGGGGTGTTTGAAAATCCAGCCCCAAGAATAATAAGATGGCCTAAACAGTACACTACCCTTGTCAGGATTTTCAGAACTGAAGATGCAGATGTACATGTGTGTTGCACATGTATTTGTGCCTGCCTAAATGTGTCCGAGCAACCCTTCTGCTATTTTTGAAAGATGCGCCCATCCGCAACAAAAGTCATATTTATGGTAAAAAACAAATTACACAAATGCTTTTTGCATCATCTTTGCCACAATTGCATCTCTTTTTTTTGTCACAAAATCTGGCCATTGTTAGACTATCTAGTTGACAGTCTTGCAGTTTGGACACATTTCTGTTGTTTTGTATCTGTTTATTATGATTGTGCTTGTTTTCAGGTGGTGCCATGCTTCCAGCTCTCATCCAGGGTCTCATCTAAGTCAGATCAGTACCCTACTGACCATAGTGCATTGCACTACTGGCTAAACTACCCTGGGGGGTGGGGTTTCATTTCCAGCCACCTCCCTTAAGGCATACCCTGGGTGAACACAGATCATGGTAACATGATCCCCAGAGGTCCATCTACTCAAAGTGCCTGGTGGACATCAGAGGTTATAGGCATTGCTCAACATGTTTTTTTCCATTTTTTCTCCACCTACTTCCCTCAGTGTGAGCATGCTCACTTTTGCTGGTCCTGGGGGGTGGGGTACAATGTAGTGTGAGGCCACCCAAACTGCCAACAGCGCTTGCACCAAGCCTCCGCCATGTGTCTCTTTGTAAGCAGTGCTGCACTGAGCCTTCCAGCTGGGAGGAGAGTCTCTGAGCAGACACTCTAAGTCCTCTCTGTGGGTGTTCACTCTTGACATCCCGGGCTCAGGGCATGAACCCGAGTCACCAGTGTACCAGTGCAGTACCTCACTGCTCAGCCCCATAGAGCCAGTCAAGTTTGGACAATGTTTAGAAAATAGCATTAGATATATATTTGATGGATTCTTTTGAAAATTCACTTACACTTTATTTTAAGTGTCACTTAAAACACTGCAACTACATTACAATGGCAATGTAGTTGCATGCAACAAATATGCAACTACAGTATAATTACCCAGTTGCACATAATTAATGAATATTTACATTGCAATATACACTTAGGGCTGGATATTCAAACTGTGCGCAATAGCAGGAGCAAGCACAAGTCTATTGTGCACATGCGCAATAGATGTGATATTCAAAAATGGAGCAAGCCAAATTGCGCAACCAGCCAACATCTGAATATCGCACAACCTGCGCCATAGCGTAACCAGGAAGGGGAAGCTGAGCAGATATGATGCGTATAAGCGCCAACAAGAGCAGCCAGCTGAGCAACCCAGAGGTGCCATAGCGCAGACAGCCCCCCAGCAGCAGAGCAATGGAACTGCACAACCAGGGAGGTAGGCAGGGCCCACCAGCCATGCCACAGATGGGCACAGGAACACACTGCAGAACTGACAATGCACTCCCACACCCCAAGCACAGCACAACTGGGGGAGGTACAGAATATCCACCGGCCCATGGGGACAAGCAAACAAAGCATAGCCGGGCCATGTTGCCCCTGCACACCCACTGGCAAGCTGAGACTGCCACACAAGGGGAGCGGACCACCCCAGTGTATGGCAGCCCCCCCTGTGCACAGCACACCCTGCACTGTGACCCCAAGACACCCCCCATGAGCAGTGACCATCACTGCAGGAATCCCCATGCATACCCCCCGTCATACTGCAACCTCATGTACCACAGAACCATACAAGCCAGACCCACCATGAGCACCCAGCAGTGGGTGGCAGCACACGGCAATGCAACAATGGCAGACACAGTGCCAACACGCACAACCCCCCTGAGGCACAGCTGAGAGACCGAACATGTGTCACCACAAGTGGTACCCCACATGGAAAAGGGCGTGCCCCTGACACCACTGCCATTGATACAGCACCCTGCACAGTAGACAGGTGTCACAGCGCGACCCACCACGAGCCACAGCAGCCAGCACAGACACTCACAGTGCTGTGTGGAAGCATGCAGCACACCGGATGCAACACAGTGCAGGGGCAAACACACACCCATACCCTTGGGGACACCAACACAGGGACGCAGTAGTGTGGCAACCCAGCCCCCAGTGTGGGCACATGTAAACTGTGCACACACAGCCTGCAGTCCACCATGGCACAGGGGTGACACCCAGCCTGTGCATGTACTGTGGCCCTGTACGCCACCAGCATACACCTGGATCACAAGTCACAGACAGTGCTGCACAGCCCCTGCAACACACACAAGACACAGCATGGAGTGGGATAGCAACTGTGGAGGCCACTGTGTCACCCGAGGCAAACATGCACCCCACCGGTGACAGGTGGCAACCCAGCATTGTGACGGTCACAGTGGATGACCTGCAGGAACAGCACCCACTGACAAGGCAGCAGACCTGGCAGGCCACAGACATGCAAGGGTGTCAGCTGAACAGACCAAGGACAGCTTGACAGGGGCACAATGGACACGAGCAGGCACCATGGAACACTGCACACGCAATGCAATGCACAGAGAACAACACACACACAGATACAGACTGAAAGCCACTCCACACAGAGACACCTCCCCATGCACACACACACATACCCATGACTATACCACCCCAGATGCAATGCACACCACTGCAACTGAGCACCTATAACCAGCTGTAAATCAGAGACCACCACAGTATTCATATCAAAATAACTGTATTACAAACACAACAACAAGTACAACAACAACATCAACAACTATTTACATATGTACAAAACAGGGGTGGAGGTATGGGTACAAGGTAGGGGTGGGTAAGGGACAGGGGTGAACAACTGGGAGAGGGAAGGCGGGGTGTGAGGGCTAGTCAAAGGGGGGAGGTGATGGCCAGCTACTGTCCTCCGGCCTGCTCCCCTGCTGCCTGGTGCTGGTCCCGGGGCCTCCGTCTCCTCCGCACCCCATGTCGCTGCAGGATCTCAAGGGAGTCCATGGCCACCCGCAACTGCTGCTGCATGGATCTCTCAATCCGTAGTAGTATCCGGACACCTAGGACAAGGGATCAGAGTCAATGGGTGTGACTGTCCATCTCCCTGAAGCCCACCCATCATGTATGGCATACTGCCAAGTGCCCCGCTCTGTGATGGAGTGCACCCACCCACAGTGACCGTGTGCACAAGACATGCCCAACCAGGCAGCAACAGCCATGTGTACCACTGCACACACACACACTACCCATGTCCAGCACAGCACAACCAAGACCGTACAGTAACATGGCTATGCGGTGGGCAGGCAGTGCCACAGCCATGTGCCCAGTGCACACATGGACCACCATTGACGCACTCCCAGACATGCAGTGCAACTGGACAGTGCTGACTGTCACATGTCGTGTGCATGGCAGTGGTGTCCATGGATGGTGGCCATGCCCTGCTCCCCACCCTGTCACCTAGCATTCAATAGCAATCATGTTGTCATGGCACTCACCCTCATCGGGCTGTTGCTGGCATTGTGGTTCTCCACCGCCATGCTCGGGTACTGCTGCCACCACCCTCTGCTGCTCAGCCATGGCCCTCCTCCATTCTGCCATGCCTGTGGGAAACAAAAGGTGAGAAACACATCAGTACAATCCCAAAGCATATTCCCCCTGCCCCAATGAGTGTGCCCACCCACCCAGCCAGACCCATACATCACATACCCTGTAAACACCGCCACAGCCAACCCTAGACCAACCCTCCCCCATGTGCTGGACACAATAGACAGTGTTACCCATATGGACCATACAGGTGCGTAGATGGATCACCCACCTGGTCAAGGCACCACGCCCCTCCTGGCACATGACCACAGACGTGCCAGTAGCCCCAGCTCCCTCCTCCTCTGGTCCCCATAGCAGTGCCTGCATTGTTCTGAGGTCCTCCTTCTGCCAGTGGCCACCTCCAGGTCAGTGGCCACCTGTTGCCACACCTGGGTCCTGGCCCTGTCCAGGGGAACCTCCCCATACAGTGGGCCATAGTGAGGCTCCACAATGGCCACCAGGTTGGCCAGCTCGAGGGCACTCCATTGGGGGGCTCTTCTGCGTGCCATCTCCAGATCTATAGTAGGCAATATGGCGCTCTGCAGCGCAGCAACCCCACGTGGAATTGCTGCACAATACGTTATGCCGCTATTCCCTATCGTGCTGTCGGCACAGTGCCGCCATCCCTATCGGCGCTGTCACCGAACAACGCAGCACAAACTACAGACATGCCATACGTACAGCACCAAGGGGCAAAGGTCGGGCACAGGTCATGGGTCTCACAGCACATGGCCACACACTGGCGCCATCGGACAGCTGTCGTCCAGCGCGTGGTCGCCTATGTGCCATTGCCACATCGAACTATTGCGCAGCTGTGCCACTAGCGCCATGTAGTGACCGTCGCCGTAGCACCACTGGCACAATGGTGGCCGTGCCCTGGAGTGCCTACCGCACAGCATGTCAGTGCGGCAGGCGCCTGCGTAAGCTACCTGGGTATGCGCGGTGCGTGTGACTACGCATCCACAGAACTGCGCCTTTGGCTCACCACGTTACAACACAATTGCAGAAGCGCAACAGCGCGATATTCAGCCATCATATGCAAATCATCCAATCAGCCATTCAATGGTGCAGCAACATGATTTGCATCTCACTAAAGATTGCGCCACACCTAATTTGCATGGAGTCGCTATAAAATGTGATGCTGTTCTGCAGTGGCCATATTCAGTTACTGCAGTTTATAGGTGAGTTGCATGCTGTGTGATGTTCTGGACTATGGTCTCAGGGAATTGCTGTGTACTGCACAGTCACAGGTGACCATTCTCACCCATACAGGCTGTGATATGACCTAGCGAGGGAATGGGTGAGAGGAGGATGATGGTGGGCGGAAGGAGGCCCAATTTTGAAAGCTGAGGCGGAGGCACTCTTGAGGCCTACCTGGATAAAGAGCCACTTCTCAGTGGATGGCGGGGCACCCCTCAGGCCCATGCTGCTGCATGGGAGGGGGTGGCACATGCCGTCAAACTGCATGGCAGCCACTAGCGCTCTGTGTAGGAGTGTAAAAAGAAGATGGGGACCGACAGGAAGAGGGTGAAGGAGAAGGTGGCAGCCATCAGGGCGGCACGTGCTGCAACAGGTGGGGGCCAGCCGGAGGTGGTACAGCTGACTCTGGCAGAGGACAGGCTCGCTGCAAGCATGCAGTGCAGTGCCATTGAGGGCATTCCTGGAGGTGGCTTCCAGACAGGTGGTAGCCCATCACTGCATGGTATGTCATGGTTGGGGGGGTAGCTCACATGCACTAACGTGTTCTCACTTTCTGTTACAGATCCTGTGTGTCTGCAGGGGTCAGTGGTGGAGGGCCAGTCCACTGCGGACAGCCATCCGGAGTTGGAGGAGGGACCATCCACCTCCGCAGGTAGCCGGCGTGCATTGCACCAGTGTGCACGCCTGGCTGCCATCACTGATGTCAATGAGACAGGTGTGGGGGGTGCCCTTCCTGTGTCTCAGCGGTCTGGCATGCAAACATGCCAGCACACTGTGGCTGTGGCACAGACCTGCATCATTGATGCTGCAACAACCACTATGGACCCATGCCCATGGACCTAGCTGGTTCCGACGTGTGTGCCAGCACATCAGCACAGTCCCAGGCTGTGCCTGTCAGCACCGGTGGGGCAGCACTGGTGGCTGTACAGGTCACTGCCACTGTTGCAGCCACAGCAGCGGAGCAACTGATCCCTTGGGCACAGCAGGCAGAGGAGCAGCAGCAGCAGTCACCCACCAGGACTGGGGGTACAGGGTTCAGCGGTGGCGTATGTGCACCGCCTGTGGACTTACCCATACCTGGTCCTGGTGAGCAGCGTCCACCCTCAAGGGATGCTGAACATCAGGCCCTTCCATACCCTGAGGGACAGGTTGCCGATGTGGCAGACAACCTCTTTGACGAGCACACCCACCTGCTGCAGGCATCAGTACAGCAGCAGATGTGGGTTGCAACATCTGTGGAGGCACTGTGTGTGGCTCTGGAGCAGCACAGCAGGGACAACGAGAGGATCCTGTCACGGATTGTCCATTTGCGGATGGATGTGACCACTGCCATTGACAGGCAGACACAGGCATTGGTCGCTGTCGTGGCCACATTGGGCACACAGTCAGCTGCCCCAGTGCCACTCACACCATGCAGTATGCTATCCACTCCCCATTCCTGGTGTCATGCGACACCCACCCTGTCAATGCCGGGTTCAGCTGTGGGCATCCCGAGCACTTCTGGTGCAGGTATGTTCGGTGTGCTGCAGACCCCTGTGCGGGCAAGATCGCATTCACGCAGTGGAACCCCTGGTGGTCCATTGGTGCCACCCCATGAGGCCGTGCTCAGCCTGCCAGTGCTGCTGGGTCTCGGCGGGCCGCCAGGCCATCCGAGGCGGCCCGTGGCACTGTGCATAGGGACAGGCTGTCTCCCAGTGTGGGCCCTGTCTGGTGCTGTCCTGTGTGCAATGTGTGTTTCAGTGGGCAGTGCACTGGTGGGTGCCCAGCCCTACACGCAGAACACGGACCACCTGCACACCTCCTGACTGCTGTCCACAGGTGCGTGTGCATGATGATGCCTGCATTAAGCGCAGCACACCAAAGTGCGAAGGTGCCCAGCATCTGACACACGTACATGGACAGTCAGTGGACATGGTGGCCTGTGGACATGTGTGTTTTTAGTGTCTGTGTTCCGGCTCTGTTGTGCACTGACCCCTGTGCACTTTGTGCCTTGTGTGTGTGTGTGTGTGTGTGTGTGTGTGTGTGTGTGTGTGTGTGTGTGTCCGTCCATGTGGTGTGTTACTGTTCACCCCTTCCTGGTTGTATGTATGTGCTTCTGTGCCCTGTCACTTCCCTTGCCGTCATGCACCCCTGGTGTGTTTCCCTGTGTGTATGTGGGTTGTGCCCTAGCCACTGTTTGTTGCACATGGCCCTATGACTTACCTATGTAGGGTGAAGTGCTCCTCTGTGATGGTGTCCCGGTGCAGCTGGGCCAACCGGATCAATTGGGGGTCCCGTCATCCATGGGGGGGCCTGCCCATCCCCATCATCACCGGCGTCACCTTCGTCCCCATCGCTGTCCCCCTCTTCGACCTGTATGGCTATCCCACAGTCTTTGACCATGTTGTGCAGGATACAACAGGCCAGGAATATCCCACAGGCCTTTGAGGGACTATACTGTAGGGCACCGCCGGAGGTGTCTAGACAACGGAAGCACACCTTCAGCATCCCAAACACCCGCTCAATGATGTTGCGTGTGGCGGCATGTGCCTCATTGAAGCATTACTGCGATGGGGTCGTGGGCTGCCGGTAGGGTGTGAGCAGCCAGGGACGGAGTGGGTATCCACTGTCACCTGTGTGGAGATGGTGGAGGTTAGTGTCTTGTTCAGGCTCATATTGCCCCTAACCCTGTATGCCACACCCATGGCACCTGTGGCTTACCCACCCTTGCCCCCGATTTGTCAGTCTTACATGCATACTCACCCACTAGATGACCTGTGGGGATGTCCCCACTCTCGAATTGATGGCACAGTGCCGACTGGTACCATATGAATGAATAGTGTGCTCCCCCAGGGTGCGTGGCACAGACATTGATGATGCACCCACTGGCATCACACACCACCTGGCAGTTGACACTGGCATAACCCTTCCGATTCATATAGGCTGCCCCATCGGGGCCAGGTGGTGTGCAAATGGCCACATGGGTGCAGTCTATCGCCCCTAGCATGCCAGGCATACGTGCTACCCTGTGGAACTCCTGTATGTTTGCTGTGCGCTCTGCCGCGGTGCTGGGGAAATGGATGTACTCCGCGGCATGTGGCAGCAGTGTGCTGAGGAATTGGGTGAGGATGCATGACGTGGCCGACTGTGTTATGCCTGTGGTGTCCACTGTTGGTCTCTGGAAGGTACCCGTGGCGAGCAAGCACATGCAGGCTGTTATCTTTGTCTCCACTGACAGAGCGTGACTCTGTCGTGAGGGTGCCTACATCACATCACTGCACAGCTCACAGAGCTGCCTCAGTATTGCCCTGTTCAGGCGGTACCAGCCCACAATCTCGACATCTGAGTACAGCTCAAAGCTGGTGCGGGCTCGGTACTGCCTGTTGGGGGCATACCGCCGACGGCCCTTCCACGGCCACGTCCCCTTGCAGCATGCCTTCTCACCCCCCTCATTACGGCTTCCATGTGGAAGGTGGCACTGTCCATGTCCCTGGCTTGTGTTCTCCCCAGCTGTTGTTGCTCTGTTCCCCACTGTTCTGACTGCTACCTCCACTGCACCGGTACCTTACTGGCCTCTGCACTCTGTGGCCCCACACCTTCCCTTGCCCCTATTTTGTCCTCTGCTCTCCCTGGCCTGCCCTCTTGTCCCTCTGGCCTTGTCTCTCTCCCTGCCTCATGTGGCTTCCCTGTAGCGTTCTTGTGCCTCTTCCTTGCTCCTTTTTATTTTGGCTCATTTCCGCTATGGCGCAACTTCCGCCTGATCCACTGTTGCGCATTGCGCAAGTCTTTGAATATCGCACTGCGCACTTTATGCATGGTTCCACCCCCTTCGGTTGCGCATGTCTTCATTAGCATTGCGCTGTTGCTCAGCATGTTTTCAGTAGTGCAACTGCCTCCTGCTGAATATCGCAGAATGGTGCATTTTCTGACTTGCGCAGGCGCAACCCTATTGCGCATTGCACAACCCTTTCGAATATCCCACCCTTAAAGTTTAACTGAAAATCCTGCCAGTCTAATAAGGTGCTGGAGCAGGAGAACACCTACCTGAGATGGGAATCCTGATCAAAGAAGAGCCTGAACAGCAAGGTCCTCAGTCAGGACAGGACCAGGAGGAAGTGAAATGGACAACCACTTATTTGATAGCTGTTCTTGTCTCTAGGCTCTCCATTGTTACTCAGTGTAATTTGTTTGCCATTACCATTATTTAAACCGATTTGTCTTTGTAATATTGTAACTTGCTATTTTTTTACTATTTCTTGTATTATACTTATTTTCCTTTGCTACTGTGTAGCATTAGTTTACATTCCAGTGTAACCACTGCTTGTAAATTTGTACTATCGTTTGTAATCACTGTGTTTCTTTTTTCTGCACTGTTACTGTAATAACCAGTCCAGGACCTCCATGCCAGTGAGCATTGCTCAATGGAGTTTTTGCTGGTAAAATAAATAAATAAATGACCTGACAGACTGTTCCAAAGGACTAGGTCTGTGACTGAAAAAGCTCAACCCCCACAGCAAAAAAAACCATGAAAAACCCTTGCCCATCCTCATGGGTAACAGGAGTAACGGGCAGTTGGGGATGGTTTCAACAAACCACATAGCCAGCTCCCATCTTGGCATCCTAGTTTCCTAAAACATTCATTGAATTAATAGAGAGTAATTTATGGTTTACAGTGTGTAACATGTTCTTTTTACACCTCGAGGCATACGATAGTACATAAACCACAAAACTAAAGGTCAATTGGTTTCTTAAGGTATCACACACTGACACTGTAAAAAAGGTAGTTTGTTGCCCGTATTTCATTTTATATAATTACTGGTTTTGTGCTTCATTGAGAAGTGAAGCATGAATGGCTTACATTGTGCCTCAAAGTGGAGTGCAATGTAATCACCGTGAATAACTGGGGGGGGGGGTAACAGAGATCTGTAGATACTGGTTTTAGACTGTAATCATACCTAATAAGTAATTATTATCCAATAATACTCATTAAAGTCCTATTTGTATATCTATAGCGTGTTCCTTCAGACTCTTCACATATCAGTTTCTCAATAGTGTTAAAGCTACCTGCTCCTCTTCGGATGAATCCAAGGAGCGACTGTGTTCAAGAGTTTTGATCTGCTCCAAGAGAAGCTGCAGGGAGGCTTCAGATTTCTTTATTTTTGATGGATGCTAATCTAAGGAATTCCTCATGCAACACGCACTTAAGGGAGCACCATAGTTTGTCTACATCTGAAAAGGACCCCAATTTAAGTTCCAAAAATTGATCAATAAGGATTTTAATTCTAGACAAGACATTAGGGTCTTTCATTAACTGGGTGTTTAGTTTCCAAATTTTGTCTCGATTAAAGTTTGGTAAAAGGGTACATTTTAACCACATAGGTGAGTGGTCAGAAAGGACTCTAGGAGTGACTCCTCCATCAACTACCCCTGGTAAGATAGTAATACTTATCAGAAATTAAACCAGTAGAAAAAGATTGATGGACAGAGAAATACAATGTAAATCTGCTCAGAAGGGTGAAAGTACCTTTCAAGGGTCACAAAGTCCTCCATCTCCAACAGCTCATGTAGTGACTGTTGGGCAAGGGAAATACCTTGGGAATGATGGCTGGACCTGTTGAGGTCTGCCATGAGAATTATATTCCAGTTTACAGCTAGAAAAATAGGAAGGTATATATAAGGAGACAAAAATTAATTAGCTCAGAGAAAAACCCAGAGGAGGCGGCATTGGGACCATATATGCACCCTAGCAAGACCTCAGAATGGTGCAGCAACCCATGCAGAAGCAGATATCATCCCTGAGGATCTTCTTCACAGTGCTGAAAATTAATCTATTTAAAGATTAATATCGCTACTACTCTCTGGTTCGTGGAATCCCAGAGGCGTATACTTGACTGACCATCATTTTGTGGAAAAGCAGTTTTTCCATAGCAACAAGGAGGGTCTCATAGAAACATAAAACATAGACTTTGATGGCAGATAAGTACTACTTGGCCAACCTAGTCTACCCATTTCCCTACCTAAAGGATAAGCTGCAGATCCTAGTTAACCAACAGCCTATTTCTTCCTACCCCCCCAAAAAAATTGCCTTATGTCTATTCCATGCATTCTTGAATTCTCCCACAGTTTTAGACCCCACAACTTCCTCAGTAAGGCTGTTCCATGTGTCCACCACCCTCTCTGTAAAAAAATACTTCCTCACATTGCCCTTGAGCCATCCCTGCTCTATCTTCAAATTGTGTCCCCTTGTTCTTGCACATCTCTTTTTCTGAAAGATGCTACCCTCTTGGACTTTGTTGATACCACTGAGGTACTTAAAAGTTTCTATCATGTCCCCCTTCTCCCTCCCCTGTCCTCAGGGAATACATATTAAGCTCCTTTAGTCTCTTCTCGTATGACTTCTCTTGCAGACCCTGCACCATTTTAGTTGCTCTCCACTGGACTGCCTCCATCCTGTCTATGTCCTTGTGGAGATGGGGTCTCCAGAACTGGACACAGTACTCCAGATGGGGTCTCACTAACTGTCTGCACAGAGGGAGAACAACTTCTTATTTTCTGCTGGTGATGCCTCACCCTATACATCCCAGCATCCCTCCAGCCCTCCCTACTGCCTTCTTCTCACATTGCTTGCTAACCTTAAGGTCATCTGATATGATTACCCCCAGGTCCCTTCCCATTTTTGTTTGTGTTACTACCGCCCCCCCCCATTGTATAATCTTCCCCTGGGTTTTTGTTTCCCAGGTGCATTATTTTGCACTTCTTTGCATTGAATCCAAGCTGCCATACTTTTGACCATTCCTTCAACATTGTCAAGTTCCTTCTCATCCTTTCCATGCCTCCTTCTGTATCAACTCAGTTGCAGATCTTTGTGTCATCTGCAAAGAGGCATACTTTTCCTTCCAGTCCTTCTGCAATGTCACTTATAAAGACATTAAATGGGGCTGGACCAAGTACTGCGGTACCCCAATAGTAACCCCTCTTTCTTCAGAGTGGGCTCCATTTATAATTACCTTCTGTGCCCTGTTGTCCAGCCAATGTTTTCCAGGCTACCACCCTGGGACCCACTCCCAGGCTGGTTAATTTGATCATTAATCTTTTGTGTTGGACTGTGTCAAATGCCTTGCATAGAAGTATAGATAGGCCATGTCCACAGCCCCTCCTGGTCTATTACTTTGGTCATGCAGTCAAAGAAATCAATTAGATTCATTTTCCTTCCACTGTGAATCCATGCTGCCTTGGGTCCTATGCCCCACTGGCCTCTAGGTACTCAACAATTCTTTCCTTCAGAAGAATTCCATCACTTTCCCTACCTCAGAGGTCAAACTGACTGGTCTGTAGTTTCCTGCCTCTGTCTTGCTTGCACTTTGTGAAGGGAATCATATCTGCTTTCCTCCAGTCCTCAGGTACTACACCATCCTCCCATGATTTGTTAAAAAGGGTAGTCAGTGGTGTCACTAGTTCCCCCCTTAATTCTTTTAGATTTCTGGGGTGAATTCTATTGGGCCCGATTGCTTTGTCCACCTTCAGTTTTAGGAGTTCTTTCAGAACCCTTTCTTCTGTGAAAGGACTGGGATCAACCCCCCTATCCAGAGTGCATCTGCTAATTGGATTAGGCACCACCCCCTCCTCCTCTTTTGTGAATACTGAGCAGAAGTATTCGTTCAGTATCCCTGTTTTTCATTGTCCCTCTCTGCCCATCCTCTGTCCTTTCTATTCAGCCTCACTATTCCTCCCTTTGTCTTTCTGTGCTCCCTGATGTACCTATAAAAGGTTCTATCCCCCTTGTTAACAGATTTGGCTATCTTTTCCTCAGTTTGTGCCTTTGTTATTCTGATTTCCCTCCCTGCTTCCTTCTGTCTTAACTGGTACAGTTCTCTGTCCTGCTCCTTCTGTGTTTCCTTATACTTCCTAAATGCTATATTCTTCTCCCTAACCTTCCCTGCCACCTCTTTTGAGAACCATAGTGGCTTTTTCTTTCATTTTGATTTGTTTGCTTCACACAAAGGCTTATTGCCTGTGTGATGGCAGTTTTGATGTTTCCCTATTGTTGCTCCATCCCGCCTTCTAGCCTGTTTGCTGGTGCATTTCTAAGGCACTCTCCATCTTGCCAAAGTCAGCCCTCCTGAAGTCCAGTACCCTCACTTTTGTATGGCTTGACCCTGTAGCTGAGTTTATCATGAACCACACTGTTTGGTTGTCACTTGATCCCAGATGCCTGCTCATTTCTAGATCTGAGATCCTCTCACTGTCCCATTTCAGAGTATGAGGTTTAAGATTGCTCCTCATGGTGGGTTCTAAAACTAGCTGTCTGAGGCATTCCACCTGTAGGGCTTCAAAATGGCCCTACTCTTGGATGTGGCTGCAGCAAAGGTGGTCCAGTTAATATCTGGCATATTCAGTTCCCCCATCAACAGTATCTTCCTTCTCTGACATCCTAAGGATGCCTTCTTTCATATCCTTGTCCATTCCTCCCTGACATGGGGTCTATATACAACCCTGTGCAGATTGTGGTGTCATTTCCAGTCTCTAAGGTGACCACAGTGCCTCCTCTCTCCCTGTTTATTATTTTGTTCAGGTTGCTTTTATCTGTTCCCGTACACAGAGCTAATCCTCCCCTATTCTACCCTCCCTGTCTCTCCTGTATGTTGTGTACCCTTGTATGTTAACATCCTAGTCATGGTTCTCTGTGTACCATGTTTCTGTGACTGCTACAATATCCAGGAATCCCTCTTCCATCAAGGCCACCAGTTCAGGAAGCTTGTTGCCCAGACTATGGGCATTGGTACTCATTGCCCTCCATTTCTTGATGACCTTACCCCTTTTCGACCCATCCCTGTCCTTATTGCCTTTGTCATTTGCTCCATTTACCCCTGCCCTTCTCCCTATCAACATCTCTATCTTGGAGTTTGCCTCACTTACTACCTTGAATTGTTTTTTTTGGGGGAGGCTAGGATTTCTCTGCTCCTTTCCAGTGCCTTCCCCTTGGCTAGTTTAAATGCTTGCCAATGAAGCATTTAAACCTATTACCTATGATCCTGGTTTCACTTCTGGACAGATGCAGACCATCATGCCAGTATAGGCCTGCACCACTCTAGGTGACCCCAGTCCCCAATGAAGCCAAATCCCTGAGATCTGCACCAGTTTTTCAACCACTGATTGAATCCCATGGTGTGGAGCACTCTAGCTTCATCAATGCCATAGACAGGCAGCACCTCCAAGAAGGTTACCATGCGTGCTACTTGTCTAAGGCCCCTCCCCAAGTCCACAAACTCTTCCTGCACTGCTCTGATCCCTTTCTCAGCCAGGTCATTTTTCTCTAGGTGTACAATGACATCCAGCTCTCTCCCCCATGCAGCTGCTCCAGCGATCCTGAGGATTCACTCACTGTCCCTCCAAGCCATTTAGCCAGGCATGCACCTTACCTCCCTCTCCCCTTCTTCCCCCAGTTCTACCCCATAACAATAGAGTCCCCCAACAGGAGTTGTTTCCTTCCACTGTGGGGTCCCATGCCACCCTCCTGTAGGTCTGCTTTGTGGAGGTTCCCAGCATCCTCCTTAGTCTCCACTGTGGGTGCCTCCATAGAGGAACCACACTTTGCCAGGATGGCATATGAAGTGTGGAGAGGTACAACTGGAGGGATGCACCTCTGTTCCACCACCCTCACCCTCACCCTCCCTGATCCACTGTGGTCCAAACGCTCCTGTTTCTTGGCAACCTCTGAGGCAATGGCAGTGGCCCTGGTAGTCCTTGGGTGGGAGAGGAGGCCCCCCAAATCCTGGAAAACTCAGCCTGGAGATAAGCAACCTCCTCCCTCAGCCCAGAGAGGTGCCTGCAGATGGGACAACACTGCAGCCTCCAGAATGTCTCCAGGAAGAGTGTTGCTCCACAGCCACTGCACTGCACCACCCTCATCATGTCTTATTTCTGGCCCTTTAACTATTGTTTAGAATACTTACTCTTTCCTCTCTTTATTTATTTTTTATGTTGGCACACTTGCGCAGCCAACATCTTGTCGTAGTGCAGATTTTCAGGTGTGGTCACTGTTGGGTGAATGCAGGGCATGCATCAGTAGGTGTGTCCCTCATTCCCCAATCAGCCTGCATGCAGTGCCAAACCACCAAGGTGAGCACATCTAAGGAAAGGTCTTCTGCAATGTGAACAAAGCTTGTCACACGCAGTGGACTTCCCGATGTGCATACCCAGAAACACAAACATGGTAGCACACTGCCCGCCAAACTGCCAACTTTGGGGTGCCCAATCACCCTGTCAGCTTATCCTGCCCCAGTGTATGTGCCAATGGGGGAATCCACTGGCCATTGGCATAAAGAACCCCCCCATTTGTTATATGCTGAGGTAGTGCCCAATCCCCATCAGCTCTTGCCCCCCCACTTTCCTTGTGTGCTTACGGGGGTGCCCAATCCCCATCAGCATAAAAGTAAACCCCCTTTTGTTGTGTGCCGATGGGGTGCCCAATCCCCCATCTGCTACAGCTGCCCCCAAAAAACAAGGTCCCGTTGGCATGCTGGGAGCCATCCCAGCATGCCACATGCCCCTGTAAACAGAAAAATAGTTCTGCAATGTTTTTCTTTTGTACCTGTGAAAAAAGGAAACGATCCCTCTGTGGTCTCCCTGCCCCCCTCCCTCAACCTACGCCCACCCACTGTGCATCCTGCCTCCCCACACCTCCCTCACCCCATACTTACCTGCCCAGTCTGGCGTGATGATCTTCGGTGGACCGGGAACACATCTGCACTCTTCAAAGCTGACCGTGAATTGAGGAAATGCCGGTAAGCTGTATAATGGAATAAATAGCATTTTTTCAACTTTGATGCATCTCTCAGGCATTTTTGGGAATTTTGGCACCAAATTTTCAACATAGGGTTTTTGGGACCCCTCCTCATGAATTCTGGCACTGTGATGGCATTATTTTGTCACGAAAGATGATTTCGCCGTCACTGCATGGAATCACCTTTCAGGACCGAGTAACAAAATGAAAGTGCCACTGTTCATGAGGGGAGTGCTCAAAAAGCCTATGTTGCAAATTTGGTGACAAAACTACCAAAAATAGCTGTTTTTCAAGCGTGCATTGCACTCTTTCTATGCACACTTGTAACGTCATGAATTGTAATATTTTCACTCCAGATTTTCAAACTTGGCATTTTTCCACACCTCCTGATGAACAGTCCAGCTGTCAGTTAGATATTCTGCCCAAAATGTGTTTTCGTACGTCCGGCGCAGAATTGCACGGTCGCTGTGCAGAATCACTTTTCGGGACAGTTTGAGGAAATGATGGTGACACTGTTTATGAGCAGAGGTCCTAAAATGCCTATGTTGAAAATTTGGTGCTGAAAGTCCACAAAATGACTGTGTTGCAAGCGTGCGTTGCACAGTTTCCACGCACCCTTGTAACTTTATAAATTTGCAATATTTTCATGCCAGATTTTCAACACTGGCATTTTTCACATCTCCTTATGAACAATACAGCTGTCATTTTTCACATCCTGCCCAAAATGTGTTTCTGCACCTGTGGCACACAATGGCGTGGTCATTGTGGGAAATCAACTTTTGGGACAGATTAACAAAATTGTACCACCACTGTTCATAAGGGGAGGTCCCAAAATGCCTATGTTACAAATGTGACTACCAAACTCCCAAAAATAATTGGGCTATGGATGTGTGTTGTGCAGTTTGTATGCATGCACATTGCTGCACTAATATTTCATATTGTCACTCCAGATTTTCAATGTTGCCATTTTTTTACACCTCTTCATGAACAATACAGTTGTCATTCTCCACATCCTGCCCAAAAATTTGTTCTCATCCTTCTGTCACCAAATGGCACAGCCTCTGTGCAAAGCCATCTTTCAGCTGACAAAGTGATTGTGCCATTTTTCATGAGGTGGCCTGACAAGCAGTCCATTTTGAAAATGTGGAGTGAAACTACCATCACATGCCTACAGTGTTAGAGTTTCCAACTGTAGCACCCCACTTGGTACAGACTGACAGGCATCAGGGGTGAGACTTGGGATCATCGGATGTAATGCTCACACCATTCCATCCCCCACCCCCACCCTGCAGCCACTAACAGGCATTGTGGTGTGCCTTGAACTGTTCAGCCACAAAGTTCACCCCACGCTCCTATACTGCTCGCACAACAGTATATTTCCTTATGGAATGGGGCAAGTATAACACCCAAAGACCCCAAAGCACACCCTGAAACTTGTCAGTGTCTACAGGGTAGGGTCATTAGGGGATGGGCCTGCAAATCAGTCACAGAATTTTTGCACAAATACTACTGGGTTTGTACCATCTTCTTTTTCTGGGAGCCCAAACATAATTAAATTATTGTGCCTACTCTGCCCTCAAGGTCCTCTATTTTCCCCTCGAGGTGACAGAGTTGTGCCACATAGAGTTCATCTTGGGTTCCTGCCTCACCTGCCAGCCTTCCACGGATGTGATCTGTCAGCTACTTGGGTGGAGAGAGAGAGTCCACTGAAGTTCTCAGCTGCTGCAATTAATCAATTATGGCAGTGACTGCAGTCTCAAATGGCTTTATTTCAGCCAAATATTTGTCTTCGTTTAATGCCTTACACACTGATGAGACTTTGGCTAAGGCAATGGCCTGCTGTTTAAAATGCTCAGCTGCCTTGTGATTTTCCAGAGTCAAAGGTGGCGAGTGGCATGGAAGGGAGGTCTTCATCTCTATCTCTGACATCCTGCTCTCAAAACCTCACTGATGATTCTCCAATAGGATCCACAGGTAAAAGACTTGCAGTATCCACTGTAAGAATCAGTTAGGCTGTTAAAATATGCTGTTTAAAAGCTAAAATTGAGAGGGAGGAAAGGATAGTCGATATTCACTCTTGGGCAGCCATCACATGAACAGGGCTGAAAAATATATTGATGGGCAGTTTTCTTTGTTTCAGGGTAAAAAAAAAAATGAAGAAAATATTTTGGACTGTTTTCTTTATTACAGGTATTTTCGACAGTTCAGCAACACTGGGGATGGATATCCCATTGTGACTGCATAGCAGGGGGGACAGATAGACACACATGTAAGGAGATTCAGGTATGGCAGAACCAGAGGTTGGCACCATGGTGCCGTGCAAGACTGGAGAATGAGGGATACTTACTGTAGGTGGTCACCAAGGATTGCACAACCAGGTGTTGGACCAGACTTTATGCATATATTGGTGGGATTGGACATCCTCCATTTTAAACAGTGTTGGTAGTGAAGATAAAAGATATTGACTGGCAGGATTGGGCACCCATTGGCCATTCTTAAAATAAAAACATTGTGAGGGTGTAATGGCCAGTGATATTGGGCATACACCATCCATTTTTAAAAGAAAGACATGGATCAGGAGGGGGTACTGGCTGGCAGGATTGGGCACCCACTGGCTGTTTAGCATATGAAGTCAGGAAGGGGGATAAGGATACCAGCAGTAGGAGGTCAACTTCCTGTTCTAAAGATAGTGGAGATTTGCAGTGCGATCAATAGTGATTTATTTCTGACTGCTTTCATCAGCCATTTCTGGAAATGTTCTGTTACGCCACCTTGAAAAGAATAGCAAACTTTTGTCCAAGTATCCTATATAGTGCAACTATAACTGAGAGAAGATGACAAAGCACCCCAATTCTCTGCATCTGTTCCCATATTAAAGTTCTGTCCACTGTATCAAAGGCTTGCAAAAAACTTATATATGTGATAAATAATGCACCCTTCTTGATCTTAACATACTTTTACATTAAGTAATTAAGTGTCAAACTGCTCTCAGTGGTTGATCTGCTTGATCTAAAGCTGAATTGCACATTGTTTAGAATTTGGACTGAGTTAACCAGTGTTACAGTACATCTAAGAAACTGTTTTGCAATAATTTTTTGAGAGTGATTAATATGGGAAATTGTACAATACCTTAAAGGGTCTGTTTTGCACCCTTGTTTTTATAAATTGGGGCAATGGTTGTTCCTTTCCAAGACTCGGGTAATTTTGGTACATGCAATTTTTTTAAATATATTCGATGAAACATACACCCACAAAAATGGATATCCTTTATAAAATGGCTGCGGGAAGCATATTTGTCCATGGAGCTTTATGCAGTTTTTGTGTTTCTATTGATAAAAAGACTTCTTCTGAAGAACATAAAAGAGATTATTAATTTTCTATATTATTTTAAGAAATACAAATCTGTTCATTGTTTTGGTCCAGAAATGTATTTTTTGAAAATTCTGCCCATACTGATGAATGAGTCATGATTGGTTACAAGAATGTTTCTTTCTTGGTTTAGTGCCTTTTGCAATGAGTTGCCAACAGGTCCTTGAATCATTTGCCAAAAGTTTCATTTGATTTGATCCATACTGAAGTAGTGTGGGCTTGTTTCTCCTGAGCTATTTTTATATTGGTTTCTTTGTCTACTTAATTGTTTAATATTATTTAAAGTTTGTGATTTTCTGGTTTTCCTTAGTAATTTATTGACGTTTAGCTTTTCTCTGGTGCATCTTGCACTGAACCAAATATCTTTCTCTGGTATATCAATTTTTCTTTAAAAAAATGTATCCTGATTATAATATTCATTTTACATAAGAGATTTTTTTTTATACTTGGAACTTCTTTGGTCTCTGTGATTTCTTGTCTAACCCAACCAGTTCTTCTAAATAAATCTGTGATCATACCTATAGTACATGATAGTATCACATGTCACAAAGGACTTATAAACAACTGATCCTTGATTACATAACTAAAATTGCATCTGGATCTCACCTTCATTCTAGTTATTGTTCCCCTTACAAGGACAATTGCCACCTTATTTCACCATTCTCAGGCAGTGGCAGGGATATTGCCTCCTGACTTCCATGCCCCACACCATATTCATAAGTTAACACGTTTCCTTGACATGTTACCATCAGTTCCAAACTACAGTACCTACATTATTAAACAGCCAACTGAACCCTAACAATAGGGGTACTGCTGCTCCCCTATGATGTATGGATTCTGTAATTGATTCTGTAATTGGAGGCCTCCAGAATGAAGGGACTCATAGTCAGAATAAACTGTCTTTAACCTAGAAAACACAAACATTATCAACCCTTGCTGCCGGTATGCATAAGATGAACCCAACTACACCAACATAAAATTATAACATCACAGCAATGCAAACCACACACCTGTAAAAACCTTAAATAAAACTGCTTACACAGTGCAAAATTTACATGCCTACTACTCTATTGCAAAGCCAACCTTCCCCATGCATAATACCCTTAGTAATCAATAGGTATAGAACTCAGAGAATGGTGGGACAAAACTAAAGAATGAAAACAGTTAAGTAAAATCACTTAAGTTACAGTAGACAACAACAGAGATTTAAAGTCCTGATAGCTTCCTACTGTAGCAACCAGTTCAGTAGTAATCAGTGGTCATTGATTCAAATGTTAACCATAACCCCACACACACATCCAAGGTCCTGTTTCCAGTCTGCAAAAGGCCCTGTTTGACCAGGTCTGGTGGTCCACACTTAAGGTTCTTGAATAGGATAAAAATATGGATTTTTCAGGTTTTAGAATTATTAGTGTTGGATTTCAAAATAGTCAGGCTTTGTATTTTCTGATTTAAAGTTTGATTAATGATAAATCTCATATCAGAATAACATACAAAATAAGATGATCTAATTAGATGTTTATTTTTTCTGTGCTCTTTGGCACTACATATATCAACCCATCAAATTTCTGCTTGCTTTCCAGTGGCACCACCACTCTCTTCACCCCATCTCATTCTAAGATAGTCATTTTCCTCTGCTGGTACTTCTTTTGACACTTACAAGAAAGTCTGTGGTATCCTGTGGTACCCCTTTCCCTTACCCCTTCCCATTTGAAGACAGTTCTTTCTGTCCAGTGGCACCCCTTCCTCACACTAGTCCAGTCCAAGAGAGTCCCAGGTGCTGCTGACACCAGGAATGGGCTACTAATCTCAACAAGAATGCAACTATATTAGGGGTCAGAAAGGTCTTCATGTGCCAATGTACAGTCACAGAGGCATTACAATACTTTATGAAATATCCCTGTGATATGGTACTGTGCATACACAGACAGTGCTTCAATAAAGATTTTAGAATCTTATTTATAAAAGTAAAATTCATTCTGAAAAATATAAGACACTTCTTTGTGACAAAATCTAATGATCTTTAAAGTAACAGTTGTATAATGTTTACTTCTGTTGTTATTAGAAAACAAAAACAGGTCTTCATTTTTATATGATTTTGTGTTTTTGTCACTCCGCAACTTTAGTAACTGTCTGATCATGTTTTTTGTTTGTTTTTTACCTTGTTCTCTAGTGTAAAGATCTTAATACACATAATGTGCATGCCAATTTTCTGGTCACTAGGCAACAGACAGCTGAGCTATAAGCCACTGAAAATAGACATTTATCGTACCATTCAAGTGCTTACTCAACCCAAGCTAATGTGATGCTGTGGCACCACTATAATATAGGGTTAGATGCAGATACAACAGTTTAGAAGATGGGTTGAATACTACCAGCCTTCTGATTGGCTAAGATCCTTATCAAGGTGCGCATTTATGGCTCAAAAATACCCACCTAAAACAAGAACCTCTGCCAACTGACATATAACTCAAAAAATTACTGTCACATAGAATTTTTAAAATTACTGTTCGACAGTTGTTTCCACTCATTTAGTGAGATAAATGGGTCACATGCAAAATTAAACAAAATAGTAAGTTTAATCATGAACTGCCAGAAAGTCTTACAAAGAGAACAATGTATTTTCATAAACTATATATTGTGGTGCTAGTACAGAACATCGTTAGCTCTGAGCACTACTTGTGCCCCCACACCGCCCACCAGATGCTGTCCTAACCACTCAACCCGGCAGTGCATCACCATCTGCATGAGGCAAAACCACAAAAGTACTGCTGTTCTCATTTTTTGCTGTACACATGTGCACTCACTCTTCATCCACTAAATTACAACAGTTGTTCTACCTCGATCACGAGACAGGTAGTCTGTACTGTATTTAAAAATAAAAAGAAAGAGCTTCAGATGCTTCAGGGGGAAATAAATAATTAAAGAAAAATGAAGGCGAAAAGAGAAACTGCTGTGGAAGAGAAGGACAGAACATTTTACAAAACATAACTCTAGTAGAACTCCACTGCTAGCTCCAACAGTACAGAGACTACTTTGCACAAAATGTCTTTATTATTTCAAACTAGTTATTTACAGCAACTGTTTACATTTCTTAAACATTTTTTTCTCTAAAATGCAGCCCAAATCCCATTTTCCAAGAACAATAATACCCTCCAGGGAGATGGTATTGGCTATACCCATTCTTCCAGGGGCTATCAGGCCCTGTGCCTGTGGCATTGGGCCTAATTACATCCCTGGGATGGTGGGTACAGCCTAATATCACCCACCCTGTTGGGTAGTATTGCTTGCATAATCCACCCTCATCTACAATAAAATAATTCATCTGAAGTAACCTTCCCTATTTTGAAAAGGCTTAGGCTGTTTCTAATAAATGTCATGATTTATGGCAGTTTACACAAACAAAATAATGCATGCATCATTTTTATATTCAAGTTCCAACATTTTAGAGGCAACTGCCTCTAAGCTTTAGGTGCTAATGGACTATGTAATAGACACTCTACTATTGCAGAAGTAAGCCTGCTTTGAAAATACTGACTGGCAGATCTGTGACATAGACATCAAAAGATGCTGCCCTTAGTAATTAATAGATATTGAGATAAATAAATGTCTTAAGAAGTTTATTTGAAAACAAGAAATATAGAAATGTATTTGAAGCACATTTACCATTGATACCGCTAAGAATTTTTTTTCATTTGATGCTTTTCTTTTAAGAAGCCAGTCAAAGATTGTCCACTAACTGTAGAATATATAGGAATAAAACACACAGACTCAGAAAAGTGCCTTGAAAACTAAACAGTAGATAGTTCCAGATCTAACTGTGGCAAAACTCTGCTACAATATAGAAACGCAGTGAATCTGTACATTCAGTTTTGTGGTATGGAAAAATCTGACTTCAGATTTTTATTTTATTCCTTTTTTCATCAAAATGTGAATATAAGGTGTTCAGAAATGTTTTGAGTTTACAAAACATTTTCTGGCCCATCCTTGTTGACTGCATATGTACTGTAGGTTAATGCTCAGTACAACACCACAATCCCAGGGCCACTAGAAGGAAGTGTTAGTACTGGTGCAGAAATTATTAGTACTGAGGAAGATGAGGCACACAAATGTGTGTGAAAAGAAAAAAGAAACAGGTTCATAAAAAATTAATAGGGGAAAAAATACAGTTATAATCAATCTCTAACCTGGGAATACAGCACCTGTTGAGTATGAGCAGAACAAATTAGTTGTTGATAATTGGCCCTGCTGTCTCCGCAGACTATTGACAACAGCATTGATTTTTTTAACCTTGCTGCTTTTCAGTTTATTATTATTATTATCTTGTTCTATTTTGCTTCATAAAAATTTGAAACTATTGTATTGCAGTATTGGAAATGTTTCTCACACTAACACCTTCTCCATCCAAGCTGACATTTTGTTTATTCTAGGAACTGTACCTTGTATAATTGATCATTTCAGGCCCGACACATCAATCAAAATCATTGGCCTTTCTGGTAGCAAACTACTCCTCTCTGAAGACAACTGTGGTTCTGTCGGGTCCTCTACTGTATCTGGAAGCAAGCAAATGGTACTATATACTCTTAAACATTGAAACACAGTATACAGAGGACAGAAAATGGGCCAGTGCTCATGCCATCTTTTCTCTTTCTACTTAAAGACCCACAACTTCTCCCAGCTAGTCTGGACTGATTCTCCTTATACCCCTCCCTCCAACACCTTATTGAATTTATCCCATCCTGCTTTGAATTGCACCACATTTATCACCACAATAGGTAAGCTGTTCCAGTCCTCTGCCACACCCTTTGTGAAGTGTAAATGCATCTCATATTTCTTATAGAGATGTAACCTCTGGAGGCTGTGGTCCCTTCTACAATAAACCATTCTCATCTATCTACGCTGTTTACCCTATGTAGAAAATTGTATGTTTCTATCATATCGCTTCTCTTCCTCTTGGTTTCCAGTAAATGCATGTTTTAGATCTTTAAGCTACCATCATATGCTTTGTCCTGAAGACCACTGATCATCCTTGTTGACCTCCTCAGTACTGATTCCATCATATCCCTGTCTATTTTAAGAGGCAGGGATCTGAACTATGCAGAGTTTTCCAGGTGTCATCTTACCAGGGATCTATCTACAGGCAGGATCCCCTCACTCATTCAGTTGGTGATGCCCCTCCCTATACAGCCCAGGATTCCAATGATCCTCCCATATGCTTTATTGCACTATGCATCTGATTATAGACTATTGCTGATTATTACCCTTAAGTGTCTCTCTCTCCTCTGGTGTTGGAGTCACCCTTATCCTATCAGTTGAGTATTTGAACAGGGATTCTTCCTCCCTATTGACAGCAGTGGCAGCAAGGATGCAATGCAGTAATGCTGCAGTATATCACTGGCACAGAACAGTGTAAATGACAACTCTTTTTGTGTTCACCATGTGCACAAGTGTAAGCAAACATGTTGGTATGAGAGTGTCATTTCAGGGGTGTGACACTGCCTACCCAATGCAGAGCAGTATTGTAGGGGCATGACAGTAGCACACCAATCAGCACCCAGGCTGACAATGATGGAGTTTCTGGCTTGCTGGGTTGGAATGGCACCAACTACAAAAGAACTTGAAATCCCTTTGATCCATGCCACTCAGCAAGCCAGCCTGATCTGTCATGGTCAGCCTGGAATGTATGCCTGCAACAAAGAAAACCATCCATCAATGTTTGCTGCTGGTGGCCCAAATTATCCCCCAATCTGACTCTTCCTGTCAGTACCCTTCCCCCCACACAGCCACAGTAGTGACACTGGGGGTGCTCAATCGCCCAGTGTCAGAAATTGTACCTCATCATTTTTTCCCCTGAAAAGAAGAAAACCATCCATTGGCATCTGTTGCACTCCCTCAAACATAATTCATTGACACTGGGGGTGCTCAATCCCCCAGTGTCCTCAATTGTTGCAATACTGTGCCCTAGTGACACTGGGGGTGCCCAATCCCCCAATGTCCTGTCCCCGAAATAAAGGAAACTGTCCCTCATCATTTCTTTACCTAAAAAAAGAAAAACATCCATTGTTGTTTGCTGTGCACCCACCCCCACCCTGACCCTCCCACTCAGAACCCACCACCCCACACACCCCCCACTCCATACTTACCAACGGGAGATCCATCCCCATAAACTTCCTTGGACAGCAGACATACCTTCACTCTTCAAAGTCCAAGCACAAACTGAGAAAAGCACTTCTATGTATTTCAAAGGGGTTTCAGCTTCAATGTATTTCAATGGGGTTTTCAACTTAGTGGCATAACTTGGACAATTTTTTATATTTTTGTCCCAAATTCTCAACATACCATATATGGGACCCAACCTCATGAACAATGCAAGTGATGTTAGGTAAATTTGTCTCAAAAGGTGATTTTGAATTTGCTGTAAGAAATCACATTTTGGGCAGGAGTTGAACATTTTCTCCACCATTGTTCATGAAGTGGTGTCATAGGAAGGCTATGTTGAAAATTTGGTGTAAAAAAATTAAAACACAGTGAAGTTGTGAGCCTGCTTTGTAATTTGCAAATACAGGCTCTTAACTTTGGCAATTTTCAATATGTTGACCACAAATTTCCAATACAATCATTTCTTCACAGCACCTCATGAATGTGACAGCTGTCATTTTTCATATCATGGCCAAAATATTCTTTTGCCATGTGAAAGGTGATTTTGCAGTCACTGCACAAAATCACCTTTTGCACAGGAGTTGAAATTTGTTTCCATGTTTGTTCAAGAGGTGGGGTCATAAGAAGGCTATATTGAAAATTTGGTGTAAAAATATTGAAAAACAACAAAGTTATGAGCCTGCATTGAAATTTGTGAACACAGGCTCCTAACTTTGGCAATTTTCCATATTTTAACCCCAAATTTTCAATATACCATTTCTTCACAGCACCTCATTGATGTGACAGCTGTCATTTTTCAGATCCTGTCCAAAATGTTTTTTTGTACATACCAAAAGGCAATTTTGCACTTGCTGTGCAAAATCACCTTTCAGGCAGGAGCTGAAAATTTTCTCTGCACTTGTTCATGAGGTGGGGTCATGAGAAGGCTATGTTGAACATTTGGAGCACAAATATTAACAAACAAGACAGTTGCACTGCCCCAAATCATCACTTCTACTTTGCATTCTTAACTGTTAATAAAATGATTCCTTTACTGAAGCAATTTACTGAAGCACTGACAAGCAGCAGAAAAATCCCAGCCTCTCCCTACAAAACAAGGTACTAAATGAGAAAAAGACTGAGGTAGAACGGTCAGTAGGGGATGCTGCAACAGAAGGTAAAGCCATCAAAAAAGGGAGAGCAATGTGTACCAATGCCCATAGTCTGGGTAACAAGCTTCCTGAATTAGTGGTCTTGATGGAGGAGGGACATCTGGATATTGTGGCAGTCACAGAAACATGGTACACACAAAACCATGACTGGGACGTAAACATACCAGGATACACTATCTACAGGAGGGACAGGGAGGGTAAAAGAGGAGGAGGAGTAGCTCTTTACATAAGGGAAGGAATAAAAGCAACAGAACAAAAGGATAAACAGGGAGGAGAAGAAGCACTGTGGGTAAATTTGGAGACAGGCAATGGCACCACAATCAAGAGGGGTTGTATACAGACCCCTCTCACAGGGAGGAAATGGACAAGAAAAATGATAGAAAGTACACTTAGAATGGCAGAAAAGGGAGATATTGCTGATGAGTGATCTGAATATGCTAGATGTTAACTGGAGTGCAGTTGCAGCTGCCACTTCGAAGAGTGGAGTTATTCTAGATGCCCTACAGGGGGCATGCCTTAGACAACTAGTACTGGAGCCCACTCGAGAGGGAGCAATATTAGACTTGATTCTCTCAAATGGAGATGGAGAGAGGATCACAGATGAAGTGGGTAGCCATCTGGGAACTAGCGACCATCGAACAGTATGGGTCACAATAAACACAGCAATAGAGTCAAGCCATACAAAGGCAAAAGTACTGGACTTTAGGAGGGCTGACTTTGCCAAAATGGGTGAGTGCCTAAGGAATGCACTAGCAAATGGGCAGGAAGGAGGGGTGGAAGAACAATGGGAATAATAAAACTGCCATCACAGAGGTAACAACCTTTGTGTGAAGCAAATAAACAAAACAAAACGATGTAAGAAACCACTATGGTTCTCAAAGGAAGTGGCAGTGAAGGTTCAAGAGAAAAGAAAGCATTCAGGAAGTACAAGGAATCGCAGAAGGAGCAGGACAGAGAATTGTATCAGTTAAAGCAAAGGAGGCTGGGAAGGCAGTCAGAACAGCAAAGGCCCAAACCGAGGAAAGATAGCCAACTCAGTTAAGAAGGGGGCTAAAACCTTTTATAGGTACATCAGGAGGCGAAGGAAGACCAAGGAGGGATAGTGAGGCTTAATAAAGGGAAGGGAGGGTGGGCAGAGGAGACTGTGAAAAGGCAGAGATACTAAACAAATATTTTGCTCAGTATTTACAAATGAAAGGGAGGTGCATAAAACAAACAGTAGAAACACTCTGGATACAGAAGTTGATACCAGCCCATTTACAGAAGAAAGGGTTCTGGAAAGAACTCTTAAAACTGAAGGTGGACAAAGCAATGGGGCTGATGGATTCATCCCAGAATTCTAAAAGAACTAAGGGTAGAACTAGTGACACCACTGACTACCCTTTTTAACAAATCATGGGAGGATGGGGTGGTATCTGAGGACTGGAGGAGGGTAGATGTGATTCCCCTTCACAAAAGTGGGAACAAGGCAGAAGCAGGAAACTACAGACCTGTTAGTTTAACCTCAGTGATAGGGAAAATGATGGAATCACTTCTGAAAGAAAGAATTGTTGAGTATCTAGAGGCCAGAGGGGCACAGAACCCTAGGTAGCATGGATTCACAGCGGGAAGGTCATGCCAGATGAATCTGATAGATTTCTTTGACTGGGTGACCAAAGTAGTAGATCAAGGAGGGGCTGTGGACATGGCCTACCTAGACTTTAGCAAGGCATTTGACACAGTCCCACACAAAGATTAATATACAAGTTAGCCAGCCTGGGAGTGGGTCCCAAGATGACAGCCTGGGTAAAGAATTGGCTGGAGAATAGGACACAGAGAGTAATAGTAAATGGAGTCCACTCAGAAGAAAGGAAGGTTACTAGTGGGGTACGCAGGAGTTCAAGTATTGGACGGTCCTCTTCAATGTCTTTATAAGCGACATTGCAGAAGGACTGGAAGGAAAGTATCTCTTTGCAGATGACACAAAGATCTGCAACAGAGTTGATGCACAGGGTGGGGTGGAAAGGATGAGAAGGGACTTGGCAAGGTTAGAGGAATGGTCAAATGTATGGCAGCTTAGATTCAATGCTAAGAAGTGCAAGGTAAGCACCTGGGAAACAAAAACCCAGGGGAAGAGTACACAATGGGGGGTGAGATACTAACAACAACAAAAATGGAAAGGGACTGGGGATAGTCATATCAGATTACCTAAAGGTGGGCAAGCAATGTAAGAGGGCAGCAAGGAGGGCTGGGTGGATACTGGGATGCATAGGGAGAGGCATCACCAGTAGAAAACAGGAAGTTATTATCCGTCTGTACAGACAGCTGGTGAGACCCCATCTGGAGTACTGTGTGCAGTTCTGGAGACCCAATCTCCGCAAAGACACAGACAGGATGGAAGCTGTCCAGAGGAGGGCAACTAAAATGGTGCAGGGTCTGCAACGGAAGACATATGAAGAGAGACGAAAGGAGCTTAATATGTATAGCCTCGAGGAAAGGAAGGAGAGGTGGGACATGATTGAAATGTTCATGTACCTCAAGGGAATCAACAAAGTCCAAGAGGGTAGCATCTTTCAAAAAAAGAGGTGTGCAAGAACAAGAGGGCACAATTTGAAGATGGGGGGGCGGCTCAGAGGTAATTTAAGGAAGTATTTTTTCACAGAGAGGGTTGTGGATGCATGGAACAGCCTTCCGGAGGAGGTTGTGGAGTCAAAATCAGTGGTGGAATTCAAGCATGCATGGGACAGTCATAAGGCAATTCTAGGGGGTGGGGTAGGAAGAAGTAGGCTGCTGGTTAACTAGGATCTGCAGCTTATCCAGTAGGTAGGGAAATGGGCAGACTGGGTGGGCCAAGCGGTCCTTATCTGCCGTCAAAATTCTATGTTTCTATGTTTCTATGTTTCTAATTTTTAATGTCACTTTCAGTGACACACCCCCATGACACCAGTGCATGCAGCAAACACTCAGCATTGACAAATGCTTGTTTAGTCCATTTTGTGGCATGTCATTTTCTGAAAGTTACTGCATTGTATTGTGGCTGGCTCTGCTGTAAATGACCTAAAGGTTTTTTTGGCACTAGACCAGAGCTACCATACATTCAGTCATCCCCCTAGCCTCACTACATCCCTGGCACTGTCATTAACTTCCCCCACACTATCCCCCCTCCGCAAACATCAGTGATGTCTGCAAACAGTCTGAAACCTCTCTGCTGCCAAGAGAGTTTCAGATTACTGAGGGAGTAAAATGTTGGGAAATATCATTTTTTTAGATATATAAAGGAAAAGAGGAGAACAAGAATGAGATAGGCTAGCTGAGGGGGAGGATAGCAAAAGATAATGAGCAGAAGGCAAATGTATTAAGCAATTACTTCTGCTAGGTATTCACAGTATTGGACAAGAACAGTGTGATATCAAGGCTGCCATATGGGGAGAGGCAGAAAATGGGTGACGTACAAATCTTAGTTGACAGAGTAAAAAGGGTTTAGAATTTCTCAGGATAGACACGGTAGCATGGCCAGATGGCCTGCAGCCATGGGTTCTTCTGGAACTATCCACAGATTTGTCAGTACACTTAACCTATCTATTAAATGACTCACTGAAGTCTGGTGTGATGCCTGCAGATTGGAGACTCACCAACATAGTGCCTCTCCACAAGAGAGAGGGACAGGAGAATCCCCACAATTACAGGCCTGTAAGCATTACCTCCATTGTAGAGAAGCTAGGAATACTAGAAATACTAGGAAGTATAGGACAAAAGGGAGCAAAATGCTCATTTATATTGTCCATAGAGTCCATAGACAAGGAAAGCTTGATGGCATACTTAGAGGACAACAGACAACAGGAAAACAGACAGAATGGGTTTGTGTCAGGGAGGTCAAGCCAGACCAGTTTTGATACTGTTTTTTTGATTACACTGTCAAGTTGATTGCCTGAAGACAGGTAGTTAGATTTGTTCTACTTAAACTTCAGCAAGAGCTTCAATTCTGTACCATGAAAAAGACTGCTGAAGAAGTTGTTTGCCTTGGAAGTAGAGCAGGGTTTAGGGATGTAACTACTCAGATGGGAGGCTTATCTTTAAGGTAACATGGAGCCGGTATCTGCTTGCCACCACTCTTCTGTGCTCACTCCAATTCCAGGGACTGCAACATGGTGGGGACTAGCTCCATGTAAGTTGAAAAATCTTTGCAATTCACATAGAGTGGAGCACCAGTTTTATTACATGAATTGTGGCACTATGCACACGCACTATGCAGTTCAATGAATTTTACCATATGACTTGATGTACTTCATCGTAAACATTTGCAGCAAACTGCTAATTGTGTCAATTCATGCAGTAAAAAGTCATGCAATTACAGTGAATTACATAGTGTGCACTACACAAATGCTATGCATAGCACAATGCTGGAAAATTTGCCACAATTCATGGGTGAAATTAAAATTCTCAATGCACCAGGTGGGGACTGGAGAAGCCCTCTGTTGTGGGTGCAAAGGCTATTGTTTCTGGTGCTCCATGCACCCACCCACTCACCATCAGAACTGGGGCAAACTACAATCTTTTCCAGTGTACTCCTGTCCCAGGCACTCCAGTTTGCATTAGGGGGCCCAGAGACAGCTGTAAGGGGAGAGAAGGACACCTGCTCTTTGGCTCTGAGACGTCTGTTGATCAATGTGGCTCCAGCCAGGGCCAGTGTCACAATGGATAATGTATCTGACTATGGATCAGAAGAGTGTAGGTTTGAATCCTACTTGGCTCACTTGTTTACTTTCTTGGGGCACAGAAACCCAGGGGCAGAGTACATAATGGGAGATGTAGTACTGATGACCACCAAGCAGGAAAGAGACCTGGGGGTGACCATATTAGATTACCTAAAGGTGGCCTGGTTGTGTGACAAGGCAGATAAGAGGGCTAGTGGGATACTGGGGTGCACAGGGAGGGGTATCACTAGCAGAAAGAAGGCAGTGGTATTGCCTCTGTATAGGTCACTAGTAAGATGCCTACCAAGAGTACTGTGTCCAGTTCTGGATACTGCATCTCCAGAGGGACATAGAGTGGAGGCAGTCTAGATAAGAGGAACTAAAATGGTTCTGGGTTTTCATCAGAAGCCCCATGAGGAGAGACTAAAGGACCCAAGTAACCTGGAAGAGAGGAGGTGGGACATGATGGATATGATAGAGACCTTTAAATACCTCACAGGAGTAAGTAAAGTACAGGAGAGAAGTATTTTTCAGAAAATAATGGTGCACAATGACAAAGGGGAATGATAAGAAGCTGGAGAGGATAGATTCAGGAGAGATGTGAGGAAGTGCTTCTTTACAGAAAGAGTGGTGGATTTCTGGAACAACCTTTCAGCAGATGTGGTAGGGGTGAAAACAGTGCTGGGATTCAAAAATACATGGAATAAGCAAAAGGGAATCTTAGGGAAAGGGAAGAGAACATGGGTGAATGGGCCAGGGATCAAGTAAGATCTGTGGTGATATTATTGGCAGTGAAAAATGGTCAGATTAGATGTACCAAGAGGTCTTTATCTGCCAGCAAATTCTGTGTTTCTATGTTTCAAATTGGACCACCCTGCAAGCACACGTGAGAGTGCATCAGCGCTAGTGGTAGGTTGGGGTATTCTCCTACAATGCCAAACAACAGAATGATAACAAAGCACAGTAGTGTTTACAACTTGGGGAAGGGGCAGTTAAATAAAATAATGGCAGGAACCCTACAAAATGACCTTGTTTGGAGTAGTGTGCCTATCAAGCATGGAGGCTTCCATCTCTTTGAGACAAAAACAGAATTTGTTGGCATAAAAAAAAATAAACTGATTGGCCCTCCCAGTCTGCTTAGATGTTCCCCACCTATTCTGTCTCTTCAGACCATAACTGGTCTCTGGTGACCCTCCTCCCTTCCTGTCTAGTTACCAGTATTCTCCTATGCTCATCCCATGCATGCTTGAAGCCCCCACTACCTCTGCTGGCAGACTGTTACAGGTGTCCAACACTCCTTTATTAATGTAGTATTTCCTCACATCCCTCCTAAATGTCCCTTCTTCTAGCTTCATTGCATGTCCTCTTGTCCTGGTGCACTTCCTAAACTGAAACAGACTTGCCTCCTTTTCCACTGTTTGACCTAGGACCTTAGCACCACCAGCCATTTAGAGGTCATGGATCTGGATCTCCAACAGAAGTGAATATGGGAGAGTAAGAGTGATATCTGCTTGGTGTCCTTTTTTGACAACCAATAGGACATTGAGTAGAGATGTTGCAAAATAAAATTTTGCCAGTGAAATTTGCCATGAAATCAGCAATTTCACCATGTGAAATATTTAGTGAAATTCTGCCATTCAGCGAAATATTTCACTGGGTGCAAACTTGCGAAATTTCACCTCAAAATGTGAAATGTTGCCATTTTTTGATAAACTTTTACTATTTTCGGAAAGATTTTGCCTTTTTCCTGCAAATGTTCACCATTTTTGGGCAAAATTGTGCAATTTTCGGGTGATATTTTGCCTTTTGCACCTGTGAAATATTTTACAAAATACATAAATTTCACCAAATATTTTGCATAACGAAATTTCTCAATTTCACACAACACAAACATTGAGCAATAGTAAAATAGACTATTTTCATTGGCTATCAGCCCCCTGGACCAATCAGAAGATGACCTGACCCACAGAGGTTTTTTGAAGTATTTCCAGAGCTCAACGGATGGCAGTTAGCTCTCACAGTTTGAGGAGGGTTTTGAGCTATGGGCCAAACTCTTCTGATGGGGTCCTTCCCAGTACTTCTGTAGCTACTTCACAAGAGTTGAACTGAAAGGTTTATACAACCTAAAAGTGACAGATTGACAAAACTGTAATTCCTGACAGTGTCAGGACTACACGAGAGGGAGAGGTAGGGGGAGAGAGAGAGAGAGGGAGAGAGAGAGGGGAGAGACAGAAGTGAAAGAGACTGATTTCTGCCTTCAGAGAAAAGGTAGTAAAAGTGTGTAAATCCAGCACTAGTGCCACAGCTGCCAGCCTGCAGTGTGGACAGAGGGTGTGTGTGCTGATGTGTGACAGAGCCTGCTTTGAGACCACAGACAGCCTAGGGAAGTGCCTAGCCAGTTCTACAGCTAAACACTGGCTAGCATCTCACACTGTGGTCTAGAGGCCTGAACATCTGTTTGTGATGTGTGGCCACTGGTTCTGAGACTGGTATGACTAGCAGAGATGAAGGAGAGAGGAGCCAGAGAGAGATCCAGACAATTGCTGAAGCTGAGAGCCTAAGTCCAGCCATGAGGTACCTCAGACCTGCATAGCTGAATTGATCCCCTAAAACAAATGAGTATATGGTCAATCACCTGAATGAAACCTGTACCTGCAGAGATGGAGTAAGAGAATGTGGAAAAGAAAAGTCAGGCATCACAGAAAACTGACTGCAAAACTGCAGATAAGTTCCATTACGCACATTTATTGTTGAAAATCATAGATCAAAAAATAGCAGCATCTTTCCCACAAGCTTGTGGGAAAGATGCTGCTATTTATTTATCTATGATTTTCAGCAATAAATATGCGCAACAGAACTTATCTGAGGTTTTGCAGTCAGTTTTCTGTGATCCCCGACTTTTCTTTTCCACATTAACTTTACATATCTGGGCTCCAGAGCAGCTTTTAAGCAGCTGCATTCGAAGTGCATGGAGAAAGAAAAGCCCAAGTTGTAAGGGAAGCTGATAACACCAGAACTATGATTATTTTCAGGGCTTGCAGTGCAACTTGGAATTGTACATAGTTTGCCACCGAATGTTCATATTTGTCCATCAGGCTAGGTCTACCAATACATTGCCTTGAGGCTGCCATTAAAGCAACTGCATGGCCTTTGAGCTTTGGGTTTACATTATTTTATTTGTTTAAAATGCACCACCGCTGGCCAACCAGTGTGGGTCGTGCCTGAAAATAGTCATTGCTATGGCTAGTGCACCTACCCAGTAAACAAAAACTAACTAAATAAAAATAAATAAAACCAGCTGTAACAATAATGGGCCTGCACCATTTCAATGGTTGTGTACCCAGTTAAGCACTGAGAACTCCATAAATATTATTAGTATGGAGTCATTAATTTCATTTTTGCTGAATTTGAGGTTGCATTTTCACATTTCACATGTCAAGGAACACTGTGGGGAGGTATTCATCCCAGTGGGTTGTACCACTCTGACACTAGACCCACTTACAGCTAATCTCTGGGTGGAGACATAACACAGATCAAAGTTAACTTGTAGTTCACTTCCCAATCAGGAAAATATTGACCCAGGCCCATCAATCTTGTTTGAGCCAACAAGGCAGACATAGTATCCACAACATCAACAGTGACCCATTTACAGTTAAGTTGGTGGGAAGCTAGGGGGAGGCAACAGAGGTTAGTGGTGAATGGGGCTAAAGCCAGGGACAGAGAGATCATGAAAGGAGTGCTGGAGGTATTGGTCCTTCGACCTGTCTTATTTAATATGCCCATAAATGACATAGGGAAAGGTATCTATGGAAAGATGTCTCTCCTTACTGATGACACAATGCAACGTTGTAGAGTGGTTCATCAGGAAAGGGTGCAGGATCCCTAGAAGGGCCTTGAGAAATTAAAGAGATGGTGTAAGGTCTACAAGTTGAGATTCAGGGCCAAGGAGTACAAGGTACTGCACTTAGGGAGAGGGAATCCATACACAGAATATTGAATGGGTGGGGGTTTGACTGACCACCTCAACAGAGGAGAGGAATCTGGAGGGGGGTCATAATCAGTGACTCCCATAAGCAAATAAGTCAATGCAACACAGCATACAGAGAGGCATTATAGGAACATAACTAATCTGATTAAAATATTTTATTATTATATTCTTAATTGCTATTCTATATCCTTAAATTGGTTTAATTATTAAGTACTAAATGTTTCTGGTCAAATTAATATCTAAATGAACTCTAAAACAAGGACAATGCTGCTTAAGGCTTGAATACTGAAATGGAGGAATGATGCCATGAAGCAAAAGGGAATACAGCACACATGGTCAACTTCAGAAAAAAAAATGTTTCAGGGAGAGTCTATTTAAATTGAATGGCCCCTATTCCAAGTATTAGCAGAACAGCTTGAAGCTGAGACCAAGAGATTATTGTCATGGAAACTTGACATAATTTATTACCTTGCTTTTCTGTACCAGCCAGACCAGATACCAGAAGTTAACATAGACTGAAATAGACTGGCTTTAAGAAATTAAAGTCCAGATATTCAAAACTTTGCCCCGGGGCTATATTAGCACTGCCCGATGGGCAAACTTAGCCCGGAGCACAAAGCAAGCCATATTCAAAAGGAATAGCCCGGGGCAAACAGCTTCTGAATACAGCATGGGAATGAGGCTGGGCAAACTGGGCTGGGAGTGCAGGGCAAACTTAGCCCTGGAATAAGACAGTTCTGAATATGGCAACCAGGAAGTGCAAACCACAACAGCAACACAGTGCACAGTGATGTGAAGGTAGGTAGAGGTGAACTATGTGGCCAATGTGTGTGCCAGCAAGAGCATGGACCCAGTACAGCTGCAGGCAGCAGCGTATGTAAAAGTACAGTGTGAAAAACTGTAAAATATTCCCCGAACTATTTGTGCAGAGCTAACACGTTTGCACGGGTTTAGCACAGCACTAAACCATTAGCCCGGTGCAAACACGTTTGCCCAGCGCTAAACTTTGCCATACTCAAAAGTAACATGCAGGTGAGCCTAATTAGGTAGTCTGTGGGCAAACATCCAGATTAGTATCTCATTATGCCCTGATTTGCATGCAGTTTGCGCCGTGCTAACTGTTTAGCCCTGTGCTAAACCCGCACAAACGTGTTAGCGCTGTGCAAACAGCTTGGGAAATATTATACAGTGTTGAACACTACTTCCACATGTGCTGCTGCCTGCAGCTATACTGGGACAACACAGCATAGGCACAGATGGTGGTGGTGCTGCATGCAACAGTCACACTGTAGGTCATGCTACAGTGCACAGCAGACACTACAGTAGCAAGGGGGCCAGTATTGTGTGGACACAGCAATGCCTATGGTGTGTAGGGCAGTGATGGTGACTGCACTATACACAGTGAGAGGCCCAACCTGCAGCTGTTTGCTGACAGTGGACAGTACTGTTACACTGTTGTGTGACCAACAGATGCTGCACCTCTGGCATGGGATGCTAACAGTGACATATACATGTCCAGCTTTGTGTGCTGTGTCAGTTACACAGCTGTGCAGTATGTGACTGAGGGGGCATATATTATCTGAAAGGCACACTGGTGTTGGGGTATTCCTAATAGTGGCCTATGTGCACTGCATGATGTGTCCCAGCCTTGTGGCCACACCTGGTCTGTGGCACAGCCTGGCCACCCATACACTCTCCCCTCAACATCCTCCATGTCCACAGTGCTGCATGTGTGTGCTGGCATCTGTTGGTGTCCACAGAAGTGTGGTCCGCAGGTGTGTGCTGTTTGGCCACATTGCCATGCTGTCCACTGGTGGCAGGGTCACCACTCACCACCTGGCATGGCTGGGACTGGTGGCAGATGATGGCATCATTGTGATACCATCAGTTAGCAGCATGTTTCTTCTATGTTTGACTTTGTCTATGTGTCATATTTATTTGTTAGGATTGTGCAAAACCCGCGCAAACACCACGCAAAGCCATATTGTCACGTAAAGCTGATTGCCTAGGGTTAAGACAAGCTTTTCCTGGGTGGTAATTTGCACCATGCTAAGTGTCACGCTAAGTCGTGCAAAACCACTTTGCGCAGCGCTAGTCGCTGAATATAGCATTGCGCCAGTATTCATGTCAGTTTGCTCATTGCATACATTATGATTCTGCCCGGTGCTAATGCAGTTTGCTTGTGCTATTTGGCCTTTTGAATATAGCAGACCCACGCTAATCCCACACTAAACCTGTGCAAACAGTTTTTGCCTGGCACAAAGGTTTGAATATCTGGTCCATAGACTCTTATTTATAGAAAATATACAAAAACAATGATACATCTCAGAATTGTACAGGTTAATGGAAATGCATGAACCTGCCCAGTGATTAAGTTTTAAACCTATCAGCAAAGTGTAGTGTAAGCTATTTACAAAACTCTGTAGCCCCAAAACTGTTTAAAATATATTGACAAATTTGGTTCTTAAAGTAAGATGACCTTGCCACCTTTTTTTTAACATGAAAGATTTTATTAAATCTTTGAATAATTACATACATAATAATTAAGCCTATGTGTTCATCGTACATAATGAAGTCCTTGGAAACAGCATATTACCTTGCCACTTTTTCAATGGAATGAGTCTTGAGTGTTTATCTAACAAGCAACATCTAGTCGTGTGGTTTGTAAGCCTTCTGGGTAAACTCCAAAGCAACATGAAGTTATGGATCATTAACCACAGACAAAGGAAATCACTGTCTTAAAGAGGTTTGCTAAGATTATAAAGTTTCTAATGAAAGCAGGTATGACAAACTAACATCATTTTGAACAGGAAGAAAATGTGCTTCTGACATCTGTAAATACTTTTTAGATATCTGTAAAGGAAAAGTTGTATACTGTTTTTTATAAATTACAGATTTTATATTAGAATTGACACCATCATGTTTGGTCTCAAATGAATCCACTCTTTTAGCTGCATCTAAAAATGTAGGTTTTTACATTTGTACCAAGGTGCACATAGATGCAAGAAAGAAAACTTGTTTTGTATCAAATACAGTTTTTAAAGATGAGGTCATATTGATAAAAAAATGGTTTAGGAGGGGCTAACAGTAACACCCTCAAAGAGTACTCAGACCAATCATAATTTGATGGTGATATCACCCAGCAAGAGGGACATAAATCGGATACTGGAAAAGCTGGCCCAGAACTGCCTGATCCTTTGGTGTGTGAGGACCTGTGTTGGTTGCCCAGACAATTTTGGATGAGCTTGGGACTTGTACTAGGCCATAAGCCTGAAGTCACACCTGTTTGGAACCAGCATTTGGGTTGAGCCATTACCACCACTAGGGGTGCTAAGCAAGCTTGAAAGCCTGCACAACACTGCAACAATGTCCAGCTGCTAAAACTGACTCTACAGGAAGGACTTTCTTCCCAATATTGGAGGAAGCAAAGCCTATGTTTTGCATACTGAAAATTTAGGCTAAAGTAATGTTTTGAAATTGTTGTTAAAAGCCTGAACAAGAGATTAACTTTGGAATTTACCAGCCAGTAAGCCTGCAGTGCTATTAAACAGCAGTGAGTCCAGAGTTACATTTTCAAGTGCAGAAATGAACTGGAACAGGAAAGAGTCACAGAGTCCAGTTACCAAAACAACATTGCTGTCCACAGGGAGAGCTCTTTCTATAGACTGTGCTGCTAGACTGCCAAAATCTTGCTGTCTGATTTTTCCCACTAAATCCTGAAGTGACTTTCGATGATTTGTGATGTCAAGCAAGAAGGATCCAGCCTGCATTGCTTCATTGATGTCAGACAACTCTACAGTTCCAGGTTCAAAGGAAAAGACAGAAGATTAGAGGAAAATCAGCAACTAAGGAATTTCGTCATCCACAGTCAGAAGTTCTCACCAAGATTTTGAAAGTTAAAAAGTAGAAGACCGCACCTACAGATAACTAAAACATAAGTATTTCTTTATTCTACTTTTAGTACTTATTTGGCTATCTGGGGTGGTAACTTAGTGCATTTTATCTCCAAAACCTTGAGTATATAGTTAAGCTACAATTTAGATGTAAAAAAGTACATTCTTGCATGCTATGAAGTTTTAAAACAATTCTTATGCAATGATATAACCTGAGGCACTAATGTAATGAATTGCAAGTTCTCATAGTAAAAAGAAAAAGTCATGATATTTGTAAGTATGCTGAAGAAATAGTATAAACTGTCATTTATTACGCTGAATACTGCATATTCATTTGCATTGCTTATTTGTTGAAATTTGTTTTGTTTTACTTGATTTACTTGATTTTCTAAAACCTGTTGTTTTGTTTACATTACAGTTTATGTTTACATTATTTTCATTTTGCTTGATATTTATGCTAATTATGAATATTCAGGACTTGTACATATGTGAATAAAATATATATTTATCTCTTCTATAACTCAAAGTGTGGCAACAGTGATTTTCACCATCATTTTTAAATCTGGAGAGCATAGGATAGTATCATATTTGAATTATTTTTGGTAATTTACAAGATAATTTTTGGCTAAGGCCCAAGGTGAATCTAAGTGCATTATTGTAAAAGGTGATATTATGTCTTTTTTCTGACATCTTTGGGGTTCTCATTCATGGGATGATTGTTAGTGAATAACAGTCCACACTTGGGGTGTATGAGAAATAAATATCATTACTTTTATTGTTTGCAAGTTACTGAATGGCCTAAGTAATATTGTTCTGTTCTTGTTTCTCGAGGATTTAAAATTAAATTTAACCCTAGACAGTGAGAAAAGACAGAAAGAAGTAATTGGCAGTAAAGGACTTTTTTTTGTATCTTCTATTTATGCTCCCTTACCTTTGGGGCTTCTCTCAGGGTCTCTTCAGCAGCCACCGTATACAAACACCCACCTGAAATGAGCTGCTCCAGGCTACATCAGGTATGTGAGATCTGGGCATTCCCCCAGCAAGGAGTGACCCCAGACCCAAAGGAGATCCAGAGAGTCGGCCAGCATTGGGTGTGAGGTCAGACGGACTACCTCTGATCTCCATCTCCTCACCCAAAGGGAGTTTTTTTCCTATAGTTTCTTCCGAGAGCATGGACATGAAATGACACCCTGCCCATCATGTGCACACTCCCGCATGCACCCAGATGATGTTCCCTGTGCTCCAATCCCCAAGCATCTGCCTGCCATGCACTGCCCCAGCCTCTGCCAGGGGGTACCAGTGCAGCGGACAATCCCCAAACCCTCCCCAGAACCAGGAGAGCTGTCTATAGATGCTCAATCCTAGTCCTCCCCTGCCGATCCCCAGCAACCCAAGCTCACTTCCAAACTCGGGTTGCCGGCATGGCACAAGGTGTGACGTCTAACATCTCAATCCTCAGCATCACCAGGCCGGCTCCATGAAAAGGACTTTTGAAGTATCACAATGAAAATATTTGGTTCTTTGTTCAAAATTGCATTATTTAGGCATTGTAATTACTATTGTTGTTCAAAGGAGTATTATTGTTGAAGTAGTGACTATTTTTACAAAACCATATCAGTGCAAGGTCTATGTGCAAAAGTGATCAAAACTGAGGCAGTGATACATTCTTCAGTATTCTCTCAGCCTTCTGTTATGAGTAAGGAGAAAAGAATAAAAGATCTTGAAAGAATGAATAAAAATTATTCAGAGCTAATTAACCAGCTAAATCATGAACAAACATCTTTAACAAGTGAAGCAAGACAGTTGAGGGAACAACTAGGATAGAGATTTCACGAATGTAGTAGACTTGCAGGCCAGATTCAATTGCTCAAAACACAGTTAGATGTAAGTCATGTGAAAACATCTGATGGAGACTTTGTCCTAATTAACTTACAGACTGACTTTGCTGCCTTGAAAAATCTGAATGAACAGCTAAAAGAGCAGTGCTTAGTTGCAGAGGCAGAGAAGGCCAAAATACTAAAGACTAATGAGAAGCTCAAAGAGTGGGGCACAGATTTGGAAAGGGAAAAAGCAAAATTAGTGCATGCTAATGAACAGGTTACCAAGGAGCTAACTGAAATGTTACAAATATATAATGATGTATGGGAGCAATATGAAAGTGATAAGAAACATAGGCAGACAGGGAAAGACACCTCTTAGCCAAATGGAAAGAGGAAACCTTGGAACAAAAAAGTATAAGCTGTTCACTCCTAAGGTAACTACCCCAGGGTAATAAACAAGGGACTAATCCTTCTTGGGACTTCCACAGTGCAGGACCCACAAATGGAACAGGCCCTTGCCAGCCACACTCACCTGCTCATTCTAGTGCTGCAAAAGAATTAAAACAAGAAATAGGGCAAGAAGAGAAAATACATAAAGGTATAGAGACCAGTTTACCAATAAGGACAAGGAGAGTAGCAAAAGGTCTGGACACACAAACAGAAAAGGAGAGATGTGAAGGTGCAACCTCACAAAATGAATTAAAGGATGATAGCCAATGGAAAGAGTGGTTTTACCTTTTGGAGCAACACCTCTGCAAACTAGGAAAAGAGGTCAGAGATTTAAAGGTTCAAAAAGGTGATACCAAAAGTGAAAGTAAAATTCATGTAAGAATAGATGCATCTGAGTAATCAGGCCCAGATAGCTCCTCCCTTGAAAAGGAATATTCCTGTTCAGAAAAGAAACCACATGATAGCCATAAAAAAGCAATAAAATTAGACAAAAAAGAAGCTCTGATTTGGAAGATGACTCATCTGATGGGTACAGGCAGGAAAAATAAAAAGATTTCTGAAAAGGAACAGGGGTATTTAAAATCAAAGACTGATACACAAGCTTTGAAATTTGTAGGTGAGAGGTATAATTTTAAATCTGTGAAAGGAGGCATTGAGCAGCATATTTAAAAACTAAAAGAGTGTTTTGAATCTTTGTCATAACTGATGAGGGAGAACAGAGTTTTGTGATTAGGTGGTCTGTTGATGATCATCAAGCTGATTGGTCAAGAATGTCTAGAGAAAGTAGGAACAAACCTGACAAGCCGTATAAATTCCTAAAGAAGGAGTTTGATAAATATCGCACTAAGAGGGCAGCCAGAAATGCAGCCTACCAAATGTGGTGTGGAGTTGATCAAAGTCCTAGAAAATATTATTGTAAGCTGAAGGATGTGTACTTTGGAGCAGAAGATCACTCAGACAGTGCTCTAGATGACTTCCAATATGCATAGTATCAAGGTTTACCCCCCTGCTATCAGGACACAATTGTCATTTGAGCTTAACAGGAGGCCCAGGGACATTCACTGGATTGCCAGACAGGTAGAACACATCTGGGACTCTGGAAGAGGTGATGACTGTCCTCCACAGAAAAAGGGAGAGGGCGCCACTCCCAAGGTCCAAGTATCTGAAGTAACTACCTCATATACTTTGGCTATGGAAGAGGGTGAGCTATCTCCTCCCAAAAACAGGAGACAAAGAAAAAAGGAGGTAACAACGTTCAACCAGGAAAAGCTGTAGAGCAATCTAAAGTTGTGCCTGACCCCACAGTAGTAACCCAACCTACCAACCCTGCCCAAGTGTCCCCTGCAGTGAATCTACCAACTGGCCCTGAGTCATAGTTCTATTAGAAACCTCAGCTATTCTCACAACCTCAGCCATACCAAAACCAAGGATCCTAATATGGAGGTTATGATCCTTGTAGAGGACGTGGCTGAGGTTATGGGAGAGGATACTACAGAGGATACAACAATGAATAAAGAAGTGTTAGAAGTGCCTTTAGGGGGCATCAAAACTATAACAATGAGCAAGATGGTTACAGGTTCCAAGATAGATTTCAATCTAGCTCCCCAAATATGGAGGAGATGATCAAGAAGTCACAGGAGGAAATACAGGGAATAAAGGACCAGATGGCAGACATAAAGGTTTTTCTCCAATGCTTTGTTCCACCTTCCCCCTACCTCCCAGTTTTCCTGCACCTTGCAAAACTTTCCTGTAATCCCCTGTAACAGTGGAACCAGTAGTAATGGGCAGTGACTAGAGCCTTCTGTCCTTCCTAATGCTGCCCACGTCAATGGAATTGCAATTGCTGACAATGGTAATAAAACTGCTATGAAATTGGAAAATAAGAGTGTTAATGCAGAACCTGACCTTACTGTAGATGTATCCCAAGTTACTGTTGTAGGCAATGTACAGCATCACAGTGAACCTGCCATGTTGCCAGGAGTTAAGAAAAGCAAATTCGACCTGGGCAACTTAATCCCTAAAGGAGGGGCAGATCAGTTTTACATTGACATCAACATTGAAAGCAGCCTAAGTCATGAAGATTTAGTTGACTCTGGAGCGTAAGTTACTTTAATGCCCAATAGCTTTTATGACAAACTGGTTGATACGGTAGGGAACTCTAAGGTGTTGAAAACACTCCTGGTGGCTTACAAGAAGTAGGTTGTGGAGAGGGGGCTCAACAGACCCTAGGTAATCTGTGGCTGAAATTGAGGTTTGGCAAGATGGAAGTCAACCATCCAGTGCATATCACTGATAGGACAGGGGATGATTTCTTGATTGGAAATTACTTCCTAAAAGATTTCAACCTATCATTGATTATTTCCATGGAATCCTCTGGGCACAGGTAAACAGTCCCATTCCATTTGGGAAGAGCCTTAAGGTTGCTAAACAATCATAATCATGTAATCGTGAGGAGAAATGATGCAGCAATTAAACTGAATTTTGTATGTTCTGATGTACCTGATGTATCTGTATGAGGTGATCCTGAAAATTTGGCTCCATGGAGAAATAGAGCTCATGTGGTTTGACTGTCAAAGCATCATGTGATAAAGTCAGAGATTAATGCAAGAGGTCTCACTATCTTCACCAAGGAAGTGGACCCTGCTATCTCAGAAACATACCCTGCAGTTGACACAGAGGCATTACATTTTGAGTACCCAACACCCTCTGTGGATGGTGGAAATGAAACAAGGCCCCTAAGTCACGGGTCCTTACTCTGCAATATAAGGTCAGAGGAAGGCAGGTTAAAGGTGCCCATCAAAGCAGAGAATTTTCAGACAGTAAATTCTGTGTTTTGCTTAGGGTATGAGCACTGTTTAATTAGTGAACTGTTTTACAAGATATTAAAAAGGCAGAGGCCTAGCTTAGCATGTGTAAAGAAACAGGAGTGGTTGGAAAATGTCCCATATCAGACCACTAGCATGAAAAGTATAGGTATATGTGCTTTGAACCTCCAAATAGGGCAAAGAAAATACAACACCTGTAAAGGTAGTACAAGGACAAAAATTTCCCATGCACCTGGGATTAAACATCCTTGTATGACAGGGTGTGTATGTTGACCTAGCCAATGATGTTCTGTGGTCACGAATAAAGGGGAGCCCTTATCCAATAAAAGTGATACCACAGGCCTTGAGGTCTGGACAAAATATTCCTCAAGTGTGCCAGGTGGTAAATGTGTTCACTACTAGAATTCCAAGAAATGTCAAGGATTTCTCTCTTGGGGTTAATGTAAAGAAAGGCCAAGAAATGCCTGACAAGACTACACTCTTTGTGCTTGAAAAGCAACTTAATAAAATGGGGTTTAAAAATTCACTCCATACCTTGCTTGGGGATGAGCAGCAGAGTAATGCACCTCTTAGTACATCACTCAACAATAGAACCTATCACTATAGCAGCTAACTGTGAGTTAGGGGTAGAGATAGGATAATCATTTTATGATTTGGAGTTAGTTGTTCCAGTTATTGGGGAGTTACCAGAAGACATTGTTCAGGATGACACAGATGAAGAAATCAGAGCCATGCCAAATGGTTTAATTGCTTTACAAGAGATTTGTCCAGTACATAAGGGAGCTATACAGGCATGTAAAGTTGAAAATGATTACCTTGTATTGTCCACTGTGGTTAATGAAACAGAACAATTTGGAGAGGTCCATACAAATGATGCTGAAAATGTTTCTGAGATAATAGAAGATGAGGTAGAAACAGGTAAAAATGTAACCTTCCCAGATTTTAAAGAACAAGTTGAGCAAGCTATACAAAATTGTAATTGTGAAACAGAAGAAGAAAAATAAAAGGTTTGTTAAATGTTCCTTCAGATTAAGGTCATGTTTGCAAAAGATGCTCATGATTGTGGGGTAACTGACCACCATGTTATCAGGGTACCTACTGACCCTAGTAAATGTCCAGTTTATGCACGCAAGTACAGAATACCACTAGCATCTTATGAACATATACAAGAGATACTGGATACCTTCATGGAGCCAGGAATTATAACACAGGTAAACTCTATTTATAATCCCTCCATTTGACCTGCACTAAAACCTACAGGAAAGTGGAGACTCACTATTGACTATAGGAAGTTGAACCAAAAGGTGCCTTTATCTTGCTGGCCCAGGACATATTTGGACCAAAGTTTGGCCAAAGTTCAAGGTGCCAAATATTTCACTACCCTAGATATAGCAAATGGATTCTGGGCATTAAGAGTTGATCAAAAAGATCAATATAAATTGTTTTTTACCTTTAGAAGAAGACAGTAAACATGGAATAGGTGCCTTTTGGGGTATTTAAATTCACTAGCAGATTTCAATATTTTTCTGCAGAAGGCCATGCCTGATGCCAAAAGCAGAGGAAATCTGGTATACATGGATGATGTACTAATCAAAAGTAAAATTTTTGAGGAACACCTAGCGGAAGTCACCTATGTGTTAAACCAGCTGCAAGTCACTGGTGTCAAGTTGTCCTTACCAAAGGGGCAATGGTTCAGGGATAAGGTGAGCTATCTTGGGCATGAAGTTAGTCCTGATGGGCTACATCCTCAGCATATCAAAGTTGAGGCAGTCCAAAAAATTGACCCACCCAAAACTTTAAAAGAGTTACACATTTTCCTAGTGATCTTTAACTACTCAAGAAAGCTTATCCAGGACTATGTAGAAATTACCTTCTCTCACTGGGCTGCTGAAAAAGTCAGAAAAATGTGTGTGGGGGGAGAGCAAGAGAAAGCCATGCAAGATTTAAAAGATAGTCTGAGTTAAGCACCATGTCTTGCTTACCCACAAATAGATAAGGATTTTTATCTAGAGGTTGGACATACTAGTAGCAGCATCAGTGTGGTGTTGTATCAGAAACATGATTCAGACAAATGTGTTTATGTGAGTAAACCTTGAATGATGTTGAGAAAAAGTTTTCAGATTGTGAAAATACATTGTTTTCCTCTATATGGGCAGTACAATGGTTCAAAACTTACATTTGTGGTAAATAGTTGTTATAGAGACTGGTCACCAACTCTTACCCTTCTAGGAAGCCAGAAGTTTAAGGACAATAATTTGTCTAGCAGCAGAATTGTAGCCTGGACCTTAGCACTCCAAGGCCTACCACTAGAGGTTAGGTATGCAAAGAACAAAAGGAATACAGTAGAGCAAGGGTTAGCAGACCTGGAGATGCATAATTGTACTGTAGATGAACTTCTGGTACAATACCCTGACTTATCTTCTGAGTTGGATATGGTGTACCAACATAACATGCACCACCACTATGATGAAAATGTGTGTGAAAATTTGCCTGGAGCCTATGTTGATGGTTGTTCATTCCAGCAAGGTAAGACTGATGTTCTGGTTTAGGAGTGGTACGGCAGGATAATGTATCATGTACTCCTATCAAGTACTAGCTTGGTCCTAAGTCTAACAAATATGCAGAATTGGCAGCCAACTATATAGTAGTACAGACTGCAGTACAACATAAGTTACAAGACATTGTAATTTGTACTGACTCTGATTGTTAGGCAGAACTTCCTTACACATTTATCATGGTGGAAGGTGAATGGTATGATCAATTCAAGAGGCAGTAAGGTAATGAATGCAGACCTTATCCTAGCCATAGATCAGTTGGTTCAGGAATATAAGTTGGTTGTTTATTGGAAAAGGTAAAGGACACTCCAAAATTCTGGGACCAGAGAAACAGGAAATGACCTAGTAAATGCTCTGGCTAGGGAGGATGTTTTAAGTGGAGAAGAATGGAACTTTTTCCCTCCTTTTCAAGCTAAGGTGGATGTGGTTACCCACAGACAGACACAACAGGAACAGGAAAATGAAGTTCTACAGTTGTATAGTGAGAAACTTGACTTTGATATAGTGAAAATGCAACAAGAGGATGAAGTGGTAGGAAAATGTTATCATTTCATCAAGGATCCCACTGAAAACAAGATTACTGACAGTAACCTACAGGATAGCAGGGACCTGAGAGCCATGTATAACCAGAAGGATAAATTCCAATTAAGGAATGATCTCTTGGTAAGAATTGGTAAAAACCCACACAAGGTCAATGGTGGTTCCTTTAGGCCACAGGGAATTATGTTACAACATGCCCATGATGAACCATCAGGAGCACATGGGGGGATAGGAGAACTTATGAAACCTTAAAAGAGATAGCTTACCGGCCCTACATGTATGATGATGTTGCAAGGTATGTACAAGAGTGTATAACCTGTTGCAAGTTCCAACCAGCTGTTCCCAGACATAGAGCACCACTAAAGTCAAAAGGCATCGCTATGCCTTGGTCAGACATCCAGATTGACTGGATGGGTCCTGTTTCCAAATTTTCAAGGGGTAACCAACAGCTTTTTGACAGTTACTTGTCTGTTCACAAAATGGGTTAAGTGTATACCTGCTCCAAATAACACTGCCCAAAACACTGCTTTCTTAATAATAAACCATATGTTTAGTCAATGGGGATTACCATTAAGAGTAGAATCTGATAGAGGGCCTCATTTCACAGGAGAGGTAATAGAAAACATGTGGAAAATTCTAGGAGTACACAGGAAACTACATGTGTCCCACCATCCACAATCATCTGGACAGGTGGAAAACGCTAATCAAACAGTTGTATATATACTGAAGAAATATATCAGTTCTTCAGGAAAAGATTGGGATGTAAAGTTACCACTAGTATTAATGGCCATACGGGCTACTCCTAATAAGTCTACAGGTGTTCCTTCTTTTGAAATGTTGACAGGAAGGCAGATGGGATTACCTTTGCATCTCCTGTATACCACAGGGAATGAAAATTCAGCACGTGCCACTACAGCACATGAACATGTAATCCATTTAAAACAGCATTTGCTAAAAATCTTTGCATTTCTCAGAAGAACTTAAGGAAAAGTGTTGAGGCTTCTAAGTCATATTATGACAGGAAAACTAGTCCAAGAAGAGTATCACATTGGTGATGAAGTGTTTTACTTAACTACAGTAGGGATAAAGCCAAGGTCAAAAGTTTCTTCAAAGTTGGCAGGGACCCTTGTGATCACTGACAAAATCTCACCTGTAGCATACCAAATTGAACTAAAGCAGAAAACACTGGAGAAGTAGTACTCTAAATGGGTTGGTATTAATCAGTTGAGGCAATATCGTGAAGCAACAAAATATGGGAAAATGTTCTAAATGAATCTATAAGTGGTGATCAGGAATTAGAGTCTAGCTAAAATGTTGATTGTGATAGTGACCTTTAAAACTGATTAGCATAGATAATTTATTGTATTTGTATAATGGTTAAGACAATGTAAAAGATTGTTGTTATTTTAAAAAGTGTACATAGTTGTAATCATGTTAGTTCATGTAGTACTGCATATGATTCTATGCAAAAAGTAAATTTCCAATGATGTCATCCAGTGATGCCACATCTAATGATATCATATATGATGATGCCATGCGCTGATTTATTTATTTATTTATTTATTTATTTATTTATTTTGATGAAATCAGTTTATAACCTTTGAGCCAACGGCTCATTTACAAAGGTACCTCGTCAAACAAAGGTAGATAATACAGTTAAAATAGAAAGCAGAGTACATACAAAGAGTAGCAGTAATAAAACAGAAAAGCATTAATGGTACCTGGTTACAGCAAACATTGGTAGTGTAATACAGAGCAAAAAATTGTATAATTGACAGCAATAGCTGGGTAGCAAGTAAGTTATGCATAGGTAGCATAGGGAATGCAACGTGGTTCTACCAATCAGTAGTAAGTAGTGTAGTTGTTAGGAATAAGGAGGCGAGGGGATTGAGCAGCCCAGAGGGCATTGTCACGGAGGGGGGGGATTAGGTCATCCGTTAGGAACAGGAGCAGCAGCGTTTGCTGAAAAGCTCGCTTTTGAGGGCATTTTTGAAAGTGGAGATGGAGGGGGTATCAGTGACGGCCTGAGGGAGGTTGTTGTACCATGCAGGGGCCCTATGGCAGAACGATCTCTGACCAAGTGAAGTCCTAGCATGAGGAACCAGGAAGGAGGCTTTGCAGGAGGTCCGGGTGCTGACAAGGGGCTGTGCAGGAGGGAGGGAGGAAGTCAGCCCCGGGGGAGAAAGACCAAGTAAGGTTTTTTTAGAAATGATGCACATTTGGTATAGTAGGCTTTCATCGAGGTCAAGCATTGCTGCAAGTTCATAGAGTTGGCAGGTATGAGTGAGCTTAGGGACCCCTGTGATAATCCTGCAGGCCTTATTTAGGAGGAGGTGAATTTTGTCAAGGGCCGTCCTGTTGGCGGCCCCATAGACAGGCAGTCCATAGTCCACCAGGGAGAGTATGGAGGAAGTAACCGCAAGCCGGAGGGCATTAGGGGGGAGACAGTTTTGTAACGGTGCAGGATGCCGAGTCGGATATTGGTTACAGAAGCGAATGCATCGATGTGGATATGGAAGGACAGTGCTGAGTCAAATAAGATCCTAAGTACTTATAGGATTGGACTTGTTCAAGTTGTAGTCCAGACCGGAAAGGATATGGAGAGGGAGTTGGATGATTTATTTTGAGGGTGGGTGAAAGCATGGTTTTCGATTTTTTAAGATTAATGACCAATCTATGCTCTTTAAGCCAAGCCTCAGTGCCGTCAAAGGCCCTTTGTAAGGAAACCTGGAGGGATGTGGGGTTACGGTCAGTGGCAAAGAGGACGGTATCGTCAGCGTACAGTAGTATTTTCCCAGGGCATGCACTGGGCAGGGTGTAAAGGTAAAGCGAGAAGAGAAGGGGCCCCAGGATGGAGCCCTGTGGAACCCCAGAGAGGATCGAACGTGGGTCAGAAAGAGTCCCACCAATTTTGACTCGTTGGGAGCGGGCGGAAAGGTAGCTGGAGCACCAAGCCAGTGGTCCAGAGGCAAAACCAGTGTGACAGAGGGCTTCAGTAGTAGGGGTGGGAGACTGTGTCAAAGGCCTTTGATAGGTCAAGGAACTGAGCCCCACCAGGAGCCAGTATCCAAAGAGGAGTGAAGGAATGTGGCGAATTCAATGAGAGCAGTGCCAGTACTGTGTCCTCTTGGGGAAGCCGTGCTGTTCAGGGCAGAGGATGTTGTATTTGGTCAGGTATTCAGTTATTTGAGCAGCAACTAGTTTTTCCAGTGCCTTGGAGAGGAGGAGAATGGAGATCGGTCGATAGTTCCCAGCTAAGGACCTGTCACCCCTTTATGGATCGGAGTAACCGTTGCAGTTTTCCAGGAGCAGAGGAATTGTCCCAGGCAGAGGGATTTGTTAAGAAGGCAGGTGAGTGGGGTGAGGACTTGATCCAAGACCAGCCGGAGAATTTTGTGGTCCAGGGAGACGCCACTGGGACTGTTCCTTTTTAGAGCACGGGTCAGGTGTAGTCTAGCTTCCTGGGTAGTAACACTACGAAGGTGGAAGCAAGGGCGATGGAGGGCAAGGGTAGGATGGGGGGGTGGCTGATCAAAGAAGTTACTGGGGAGGATTGGGCTAAGGTCAGTAAAGTGATTATGTCATATGTTATCACATGATGATGCAACTTTGTGTTTCAAGTTTCATTTTCCCTGCAATGCTTAAACTATATACCCACATATAGAAGGAATATAGTTTTGAATAACACAATGCATTTTCTGGGTGCATTTTTAATTAAAAAGGGAAGAAATGTAGGAACAGAACTAATCTGAGTAAAATATGTTATTATTATAATATTATTATATTCTTAATTGCTATTCTATATCCTTATATTGTCTTAATTATTAAGTACTAAATTGTTCTGGTCAAAATAATATCTAAGTGAACTCTAAAACCCCCACTCTCAGCCCTGTGTACAGCAGGACCCCTCGACGCCGATTTCTCCCCAGAGGTCTCGTCAACCTCAAACGTCACCTCGCCCTAATCAACTGGACCCCAGTGGCCTGCGCACTTGACATTAACTCTGCCCTAACCTACCTCACCACGGCTTTCAACCATGCCTGTGATCTGTTTGCCCCCTTCAACACACCAAGGATAAAAAAATGGACTGCTGCATGGATAACTCCTGCACTGATCCAACAACTAAAAGAGAGATAACCTTTGGCACTTAGCTAATGACTGGTAGAGTGGCTGACAGTGCTTCATAGGCAGCCAGCAACCAATGCACCTGGACCATCAGCAGGCTAAAGCTAAATACTACCAGGCTGCCTTGACATCCTCCTGGGGCTCGTCCAGAGCTTTCTGGGACAACATTAAAGAACTGAATGGTAAACCCGCTCCCCCTCCGTCCCAGATTGTCATAAATGGGGCAGTCTCGATGGACCAAACATGTATTGCTGACTGCCTTAATAAAACCTTCACTGATTTAAGTGCTGTCCTCCCTGCCCACTTTTTGACCCGGTTGCCACACCACTCATACTTCCATTTCAGGCCACAATTCCACTTCGAATGATCTCACCCATGATGCCAAACTTTCTTAATAAGGTCCCTTGCCTCTCAGAACCCAAGCAATGACCCTCTTGACTCCAAGATACTCCGCCTCATGCTGGATGTCATGCCTATCCCCTCATGCTTATCATAAACAAATCTTACACCTAGGCCACACCGGAGGCTTTGAAGCATGCTGAAGTAACCCCAACCACAAGTCTGGGGACCGCATTTCGCCTAATAACTACAGGCCCATCTCCATCCTCCCCACCCATCCAAAGCCTTAGAAAAAATAGTAAACACACAGCTCACGGAATACCTTACTAAATACAACCTTCTATGTCCAGAGCAACATGGGTTTCGTCCTGGCCATAGCACATCCACTGCCCTTCTGGAATTCTCCCACCACATACACTCTGCACTTGACAAAGGTCAGCTTGCAGGGGTGGTTTTCATAGACCTATCCAAGGCCTTCGACACGGTGTGTCACCCCCTGCTATTAAACTCCCTAAGCAAACTGGGTTTCTCATCCAACCCCCTGAAGTGGTTCACAAGCTACCTACACAACAGGTCCCAAAGAGTCAAGCTGGATGGGACCCTCTCCTCCAACCTACCGGTACTCTCTGGGGTCCCTCAAGGCTCCATCCTTGGACCAACCCTTTTCAGCCTATTCCTGAACACCATCCCCAGCTCCTGTTTCAGCAAAATATTACTCTATGCTGATGACGCTGTAATCCTAGCATCACACCCTGACCCACTCCCACTCCAAGTCATGCTGCAAAGCACCTTCCTCCAAACCAAAAATGGTTCAATAATCATTGTCTAGTCCTGAATCTGAAGAAAACAAAGTCCATGCTATTTTCACATCGGCAAAACAGCGCCAATGACTTTCCCTCACATCACCACCAGCATGCCCCTCCCACTTGAACAGGTAACATCCTATAAGTACCTGGGCATTACCTTTGACTCGGCCTTACTTTCCACGCCCACCTTAAAGCCCTGTCATCTGCCATGAACTCCAGAATCGGGCTTCTACCACCACAAAGACTGCTCGAACCGCTTAAAACTAGCCATCACCTCATCGGTATTATCGCTGGCTGACTATGGACTCCTAATTTACGCTGCTGCCGATGCCTCTGCCTTATCTAAAGTCCAGACCTCTATAAACAAAGCCTGTGGGCTCCTTACGTACCACAGCAGAACCCACACCTGTCTGCTATACTCCATCACAAAAATACTCACTCTTGAGGAAAGACTGAAATATCAAACCTGCCTGCTGGCCAAAAAATCCATGTCAGGTCTCTGCCCTCCTGGGGTCTCTGGACCCCTGCAGCTGGCTGCCCGGTCCCTGCCTACCCGAAACTCCACCACTGTCACCTTCAATGTTCCCAGAGCAAGGACCTCTCGCTGCCAAAGATCCTTCCATCACTTAGCCCCGCCTTGGTTCAACTCCCTTCCTGAAACTATCTCCAAGATCCCAGGGATTGGCCACTTCAAAATCGCCCTCCGCCTAACATATTATTGACAGCTGATGTTGTAAATGCTTGTAGCTGCCCTAAATTGGTCCGCTTTAGCCCATCAGGCCCCTTGACTCCGGTTTTGGTACTACGTGAATAGACTGTGACTTGATGTTTATTTGAATGATGTATCTCTTGCTATATAACAATCGCGTAACTTTACACAAGTTTGTACCAGTATAATTGCTGCCTGTAATCTCCAAGTGTGTATTTATGTATCTCACCTCAGTCATCCCTGTCCTAACCTCACTTAATTGTTTTCTCCCCCAAATGACGAGGTACCTTTGTAAACGCAGTCCATGACTCAAAGGTTGTACAACTGATCTCTCAAATAAAATAAAAAAAATAAAATAAAACAAGGACAATGCTGCTTAAGACTTGAATACTGAAATGGAGGAATGATGCCATGGCCTTAAAAGGGAATACAGACATACATGGTCAACTTCAGAAAAAAAATGTTTCAGACATAGTCTGTTTAAATTGAATGGCCCCATTGCAATTATTAGCAGAACAGCTTGAAGCTGAGACTAAGAGATTATTGTCATGCAAACTTGACATAATTTATGACCTTGTTTTTCTGTTCTAGCCAAACCAGATACCAGACGTTAACATGGACTGAAATAGAATGGCTTTAAGAAATTAAGACTTTTATTTAAAGAAAATATACAAAAACCCTGCTACATTTCAAAATTATGCAGGTTATTGTAAATGCATAAACTTGCCCAGTGATTAAGTTTTAAACCTATCAGCAAAGTGTAGTGTGAGCTATTTACAAAACTCTGTAGCCCCAAAACTATTTAAAATATATTGACAAATTTGATTCCTAAAGTAAGCTGACCTTGCCACCTTGTCAATGGAATGAGCCTTGAGTGTTTATCTAACTAGCAACATCTAGTTGTGCATTTGTAAGCCTTATGGATCAACTACAAAGCAACATGAAGTTATGGATCATTAACCACAGATAGAGGGAATCACTGTCTTAAAGAAGTTTGCTAAGATTATAAAGTTTCTAATGATACCAGGTATGCCAAACTAACATAATTTTGGACAGAAAAAATGTACTTCTGAAATCTGTAAATACTTTTTAGATATCTGTAAAGGAGAAAGTTTCATAATGTTTTTATAAATTATAGATTTTATATTACAATTGACACCATCACGTTTGGTCTCAAATGAATCCACTCTTTTAGCTGCATCTAAAAATGTAGGTTTTAAAGTTGTAAAAGATGTACATAGATGCAAGAAAGAAAACTTGTTTTATATCAAAAACAGTTTTTGAAGATGAGGCCATATAAATGGGATGCTGGCAAAGCCGTCTCAGAACTGCCTGATCCTTTGGAATGTGAGGACCTGTTTTGGTTGCCCTCACAATTTTGGATGAGCTTGGGACTTGTACTAGGCCAAAGCCTGAAGTCACACTGTTTGGAACCAGAATTTGGGTTGAGCCATTGCCACTGGGGTGCTATAAGCTTGAAAGCCTGCACAATGCTGCAACAAAGTCCAGCTTCTTAAACTGACTGTTACAGGAAGGACTCTCTTCCCAATATTGGAGGAAGCAAGGCCTATGTTTTGCATACTGAAAATGTGGACTAAAGTAATGTTTTGGAATTTCTGTTAAAAGTCTGAACAAGAGACTAACTTTGGAATTTACCAGCCAACAAGCCTGCAGTGCTGTTAAATAGCAATGAGTCCAGAGTTGCAGGTCCAAGAGCAGAAATGAACTGAAACAGGAAACAGTCACAGAGTCCAGTTACCAAAACAACATTACTGTCCACAGGGAGAGATTTTTCTACAGATTGTGCTGCTAGACTGCCAAAATCTTGCTGTCAGATTTTTTCCACTAAATCCCGAAGTGACTTTTGATGATTTGTGACGTCAAGAAGGATCCAGCCTGCATTGCTTCATTGATGTCAGATGACTACAGTTCCAGATTCAAGGGAAAAGGCAGAAAAGTAGAGGGAAAACAACCACTAAGGACATTTATCATCTAAAATCAGAAGTTCTCACCAAGATTTTGAAAGCAAAGTAGAAGATCACACATACAGATAACTGAATCATAAGTATTCATTTATTCTACTTTTAGTACTTATTTGGCTAGCTGGGGTGGTAACTTAGTGCATTTTAGCTCCAAAACCATGGGCATATAGTCAAGCTAAAATTTAGATGTAAAGATACCTTCTTGCATGCTATGAAGTTTAAAATAATTTTTATACAAAGATATAACCAAGACAGTAATGTAATGAGTTGCAAGTTCTCATAGTAAAACAAAAGGTCATGATATTTATAAGTATACTGAAGAAATGGTATAAATTGTCATTTATCACAGTGAATATTGCTTATTCATTTGCATTGCTTATTTGTTGAAATTTGTTTAATTTGTTTTACTTGATTTTCTAAAACCTGTTGTTTTGTTTACATTATCCTAGCCATAGATCAATTGGTTCAGGAATATAAGTTGGTTGTTTATTGGTTGTTTATATTACATTACAGTTTATGTTTACATTATTTTCATTATGCTTGATATTTATGCTAATTAGGACATGTACATATGTGAATAAAATATATATTCATCACTTCTGTAATCCAAAGTGTGGCAACAATGATTTTCACCATCATTTTTGAGGATAGTATCATATTTGAATTATTATTTTTGGTAATTTATGAAATAATGTTTTGGCTAAGGCTCAATTTGAATCTACGTGCATCATTGTAAAAAGTAATATTATAAGCCTTTTTTTCCAACAGCACCGAGGGTGCTTGGGTGAATGGGATTTTGACACTAGGAAAAGTGAGATGATTCTGCCACTGTAAAGTTCCTGGTGGGGCCTTACCTGGAGTACTGGACCCAGTTCTAGAGTCCTCACCTGAGGAAAGACATTGACAGACTAGAGTCTGTAAAGTGAAGGGTCACCATGATGATCCCAGGCCAGTAGGACAGATCAGTATTTCCTGGAACAATTTCTTCTCCAGCTCAGAAATGTTCCCACTTTTGGACTTTTAAATAGAGCTTAACAATGTTGTTTATGTTTATAATTGTTCTTATTATTTGATTTGTGCATATTGTCTTACCTTTTATTCTTTACTGTGTTTGTTATAGCAATGACTTGGGACTTTCTGTAAATGAAACTTGCTTCTCATGGAATTCATCCTGTAGTCTATGTAACTTTTAAATAAAATTAAAATAAACAAAAAATGAAAATTGGCTGTAGACTCTAAATGTGTACTCACTGTAGGCCAGGCAGGAATGGAAGGATATGAGTAAAACATATACATTTCTCAGGGGTATAAACAATGTGAATAGTGAAGATCTATTTAAGAGAAACAGGGAAGTAGTCATTGGGGGGCCTTACTGGAGGTTGGTATGGAACATATACAAGTGGAACATGAATAAGTTTTCTGTCACTGAGAGGGTGGTGGAACCAAGGAACAGGCTGCCAGTAGAAGTGATTGGTGAAGCTACCCTTAAAAGGTTTAAATATGGTTTGACAGAGCAAGGAGCTCATTGTCCCAAAAGGAGAGGGGAAGATTTGAGTGCTAGGTGAGTGTATGGGTGGGTAACAGCTCACTAGTACAGTAGGTTAGTGGTGTAAGATAATATAGTAATGGCAGAATGGACCTTTGGTCTCCTTCTGCCATGAAAATCTATGTTTTATGTATCTAATAGTTAAAACTTCTAGTTTGCCAGCTTTTTCAGATTGATGCATGTAACACCATTTATGGAATCTAAAATCAGGGTGGTTTAATAATGTAATGCTGGTCAGTTTTATTTCAGCAAACATTATACTGGTACAGAGAAACATTAACGGATGGGAAAAGAGCACAAGAATAGACCAGAAAAAGCATTTATTCTCCCCAAATAAGACAAGTGGCAATGAGCCACAGGATATATTATTTATCATCCCAATACTATACAGTGCTTCTAGCTGTACATACTGTAATATACCTCTCATAATTGGCACAACAGAGTAAGGAGTCCCTTATTTTGCCACTCCATGATACTGTTCCACATGCAGAAAGCCCTGTCCACACTGCACTCTGAAACTATAGAGTGTAAATTTCTATTATAAAATGGGCAAGACAAATCCAGTTATCTTACTGGTAAGTAGCTGTCAAACCTGGGTAGTAACTGATCAATAATTGCACAGGTCTGGAAAGTGCTTATCATGTCTTGGAACTTGTTTTCTAGGCTGACCTAACTGCATAGCAGTATCATTACACTGCTTCAGAATTCTCAATAACTGTGCAACTGGGGAAAAAAATGACAACAACAACAAAAGTGTCTTACCTGCTGGCCAAATTGACCTTTGATGGTGTAAACCCAGTTGTTTGGTGTGACAACTGATTTACCAGTGATGAAGATTTTTTTATTCTTAATTTAAAGATATATTTAGTTTTGTGTTTTTTTTATTATTATTGTGATGCCATTTAATAAATTACATAACACATTCTAGGGCTTGTGACTATTGGCTAATTACAGTACTTCTAACTCATGGAGTGGGGGGCATGTAATTATTGAATACACATGCCCTGAAATATTTTATTGCTTACTTAATATGTGATACACAATTAGCAGCAAACTATATGTACATAAAATAATTGATTCCTTCAGAGCTCTGGTGTTCTGACTTAATGATATAATGATGTGCCCTGCAGTTTGTTTCCTTTTCAGACACATTTGGAAATGTCTCAAATGTTGATGACAAAAGGCAAGAAATGTTTATGTTTGTAAATCAAGGCAAACAGATAATTAGGTAATGAGTTTTATTTCATAAACATCTGCTCCAGCTATTTTAATATATTTAAAGTATGTGATAGATTTCCACACCCACATGTTATTGCATGATACAGAGATCAGTTATAGGTGCTCCTTGTCGTAAATTGCAACTCAGTCACCACAGGATTAATATTAATCTTATACATCAACTGAATGATGCATGCTATCTCCAAAACACATCTGAGTCATGTTAAGTGGTGAACATATTAAGAAATGCATTTTAAAATTAATGTAAATAATTTCTCTTCAATTTTAAAATTGACTACTTTAAAAATGTATTTAATAGTTAATTTTAATCACATGGACATTTGAAAACTTTCTGGACAGAATGAGCAATCAGAGAAAAAAAAATTAATTTTAAAGCAGCTTCACCAGACATCAATGATCAGCTCTCTAGATAGTCTCAAGACGTTCTTATGGAAAACAGAGCTGTTTTCTCACTTAAATTTGTTTTCCAGAAAAGGAGATGAGCAACCTAGGGTATTAGATTACATAAGGGGTGAAAATAAATAACAGACAGTGAGATACAGACTGCAAACACAGTGCAAAATAACACAAGGCAACTTATAGCAGCAGCTCAAAATGAAAAAGTATAAAACAATACAGCAACCATGAATAAAGCAAGTTAGTGACTAGTGAAGCAGGAAGTTGAAATGGGTAATAATTCAAAATTCATGGGGAAAGGGCACCAAATAAATAAGAGGCAACAAAGGTCATTTGAAACTCACTTCCAAATAATGAAGTATATTCAAAAGGATCAGCACATTTAGAATGGGCTATATATACCAATATGTATGTATGTATATATATAATATATATAGCCATATTCATTGCAAAAGAATTAAATAATGGATCAGTTAGGATTCCAGTGGCAAAAGTTGGGAAATAAGGTGTTAGGGTTTCCAACCATAACACCCCACCCCTGCATGCACCAACAGGCATCGGAAATGTGCCTTGGAGTTTTCACCCTTAATGCTCACCCCATTCCATGAGTAAATAAGCTGAAATGAGTACAATATAGGAGAATGGGATGAGCATCAGGGCTGACAACCCCGAGGCACACCCCAGATACCTGTTGGTAGATGCAGGGTAAGGGTGGTGTGATAGGTTGGAAACTCTAACACTACATTTCCCAGCTGTTGTTGCCGGACTCCTAACTGATGCATTAACAAAGTTTTGTGCAAATAATTTCCTTACTTTTTGAGAAAGTGTAATTATAGTCTTATTTGCTTGGAGGGCCTTGCACTCCCATCCATCCATAATTTTAGAGAGATTGTAATTGTAACCCTATTTCCCTGTAGGTGTGCAGATCCCTCAGTCCATAATGGTATATGTGGTGGAGGGATTGTGTGTGTGTGTGTGTGTGTGTGTGTGTGTGTGTGTGTGTGTGTCAATTATGGTTTTTATTTTAAAATAAATGTTATCCTTCAACACAATTGGAGAGTCTTCAAGCAGTTCTTCCTGGCTGGTTCAAGATCTGATGCTGTGTATGAGTACCAACAATGTAGGTTGGTTTGTTTCATTTTATGTAATGTTCTTTTTACAAATCTTTTGTATTTAATGAACTAATTTATAATGAGAAGGCTACTGGAAAAAGGATAAAATAAAGTTTTAAATAATGAAAAGAAAATTTTAGCACTCTTCAGCTTTCACAATATTTTACCATCCATGGATGGAGTTGTTAATATTTTTCCTTTTTGTTCCTTTTTATTTTATTTTTTGCTTTTGTATTCATTGAACTTTGAATACAGCTGATGCCTTATAGTAATGGAAATTGTTGGCAATAAATTAACTACATGAGTTTGGAGTCAGACTGGAGAATGGACAGTCAGCCAATTAATCTTTCTATTGCTGTCCCATTCAAAGTGGGGATGCTTGTGCCTAGGTGAGGTCTTTATCTTAATTAATTGATACATTTGTTTGTGAGACATGTATCATCATTTTAAGCTTGTTGGTGATGTCATGTGAATGTTGGAATAGTGTCATCAGGAGGAAGACTTGTGCTGGTGGTATGTGCCAGAGAATTACTTTCACTGCCACAGTTGTGGGAAGTGATGAAGCAGACTATGTTGGAAGAGCCAATGAGAGTCTAGGGAGAATTGCCATCAGGAGGTATAGAAATAGGAATTGTGGTCTATGCCATTTACTGAACAAAGAAATACTCAAAAAGTTAAAATTAACTTACAAAGCTAAGAATTTAAGATTTTCTTGATCTTGCCTTGAGCAATGTGACAAGGCAATATCCCTACTGAAATGTGTTTCTGAAGTGACTGATACAAGTGCAGAAGAAAAGAAGAAGAGAAGCAGAAGAGCGAAACACAGAAAAAGGAGGAAGAAGAATAAAAGAATCAGCATTAGCATTTATATAGTACTTTACATGAACAAGATTGGTCTAGTTCTTTGGTTTTATTAACATAGTTATTTTGTGTTTATATGATTACAAGTCTGTAGCTAAGTGAATCATCATGGCACACAGAAAGACAAAGCCAAGAAAGGAGCACTGTTACCAGGTGGTTATGGAACTGGTGGGAAAAGCTAATAAATTGCTGTAGGCCACAGATATTGCCCTCTGGCTCATGTCGGAAAGCAAGGCAGAAAAAGGCAGGGCAGAAAGCACAACAACAAGAAGGCACCTGCAGCGCAGCCTGCACCAGAGTCATTGGATCTGATTCCTCCCATAGATCCACTGCCTGTTGCATCAGTCTCCCTCCTGCTCCAGTTCCAGAGCCCATGCTTGTACCTGCTCCTTTACCCCCTCCCAACTGGTGATACTAATCCCACAGGCCCCACCATAGTTCCCATGCCTTTGACTCCTCCAGCACCTCTGGCTCTGCCTGACAACAACCAGCCAGCAATGCCCACTGGGCCAGGTCCACAACTGGAACCCCAGTTAACAGGTAATACAGACTTCACATTGGAAAGCAGTGTTAATGAATATGTGGAGCAAATATTAAAGTCTATGGAGGATAACAGCCTGGTGCAGCTGGAAAAAATATTGCGGGAGATTTTGAAAAAGAAAAAAGAGGGGAAGACAGGGGAGAAGAAGAAGAAGAAACAGCATTTATATAGCACTTTTCATGCACAGTGTATACCAAAAGGCTTTTACAAGCAGTGCTAGACTGGTAGTGAAGTGACTGAATGTGTAGTAGTGGCCATATCGCACATCAGCATCCACACACAGCATGGACAACTGCATGAACCAGTTTATGGAAAGGGGAATGTTGGCTAGGACACCAGGAATGTGCCCTACTCTTTTCAAAGAGTGGTCTGCATTCTTTTACTTCTACCTGGACACCCACCAGGACAGCACTAGGATGTGTAGATGGGACCTCGGTTTAACATCTCATCTGAAGGATGGCACACCCCAGTAGTACAGCACCCCCCAATACTGCACACTGATTCCAGCATTTTAGGTGCAAGTCTAATCCATTTGTGGGACAGGAACCCATGATCTTCTGGTCCAGAGGAGGATGTGCTACCCACTGAGCCACACTGACACCACCGAGGCAAAGGGAGTAGTGGAAAGGTTACAAGTTCAGAAATAGGATTGTTCAGTGTTAGGATATGGGACCATGTACCACTGGTCATGAAAGAAGATATGGAAGGTAGAATCGTAGATATATTTATGTTGGCCAATATAGATAACATAAAGAAGTATGAGGAAAATAGTTTCCAAAAAGGACACAGTGGCAGAAATTGTTCTTTTGGGAAAAGGGAGAGGAAAAATTATTGAAGGAAAGACTTGGGATACATGGTCGACAGGCTTTACATACTACAGGCCATTGTGTTAGAGAAACAAAACAGAGCTGGCCATGCCCATTGTTAAGCTATTCTTTGAAAATAAAAATGCATACAAGGCCAAGAGGGCACAGCTGGTTATGGTACAATAAAAATTTAAGAAGAGGTTGGCCCACTTTGAGGATGTGAAGTGGGATGCCAGGTAGATTAACTTATGGTTGAAGATATGCATGGCACAACTGGCATGGAAGGGAGGAGAAGAAGCCATGGAAATTACAAAAATGCTGCTGGGGATACAACAGGGCATTTTATTCTTAACCACTGCTGTTTTAGGCATGCAGGCTCAAAATGTGAGGAGCACATCTGGCATCTAAGTAAAAAACTGGATGGGACAAGGGAATAACAGCAATTATTACAGTCAACCCTTTCTGGCAGGGCACTTGGGTTATAGAAGTCAATAGTGGGGGATGGGGAAGGAAGAGGCATTGGGGCAGGGGACAGTCTCACTATGGAGGGCAGCAAGATAGCTGAGAAATGAAACACCATTTAGTTAGCGGACGTGCCCATATGGATAAAGTATTGAGAGAATGGTTAGGCATTACCCAGATAGAGAATATGTTGTTGGAAGGTTTTCAAAGGGGTCTAGCTTGCACTTTAGGGGTGTCAGGAAGGGAACAAAGGTGAAGAATTTAAAAACTGGTATAGGAAAGGAAGCACTGTTAGAGACAAAGATTAAAAAAGAGATATTAGCGGGCAGAGTGGAAGGGCCATTTACTCAACCCCATTGCCAGATTTGAGGGTATCACCAATGGGACTAGTACCGAAGAAGCAACCAGGGGAATACATGGTCATTCATCATTTGTCTTACCCCAGTGGTGACTCAGTAAATGATTACATCAATAAGGAAGACAGTAAGGTGACCTACGCCACATTAGAAGAGGCGGTATGGCTCATAAGGGTGACCCAAGGGGCACAGCTGGCCAAAAAAGACATAGAATCAGCATTTAGATTGTTACCAGTTTGCCCTGAGGACTGGGACCAGCTGGGTTTTCAGGTTGGGGATTCATATTATTTTTACAAAGCCATGCCTATGAGTTGTTTAGAAGAATGTGCTATATTTGAGATGTTCAGCACATGACTACAGTGGGTATTTCAACAGATATATAACTATAGGACAGTGATTCATTATTTAAATTACTTCTTGTTAATAGGCGAAGGAAAGGAAGAGACAGAGAGGATGCTGAGGAACTTTGAACCTATGTGCAGTGAGCTGGGGGATACCACTATCTCTGGACAAAACAGAAGGCCCCAGCCAGAGGATGGAGTTTTTGGGGATTGAGCTAGACACAGAAGAGGAGGTATTTAGATTACCGGAGAAGAAGGTTCAGAAATTGAGGGCACAGGAGGAGACAGTAAATACCATAAGATGGTTCACACACAGCAGGTGCAGCAGCTGATGGGGCATTTAAACTCACATACAGGACAATAGCTATGTGTCACATGTTTACATGGTGCCTGGCCAGGTCAACAAAGGGGTAACTAGGCCACACCACTGGGTGGACATTGCTATGGACAACAGAGAGGTTTAGGGATATGGGAGGTCTTCCTAAGAAGCTACAAGAGGAAGACTTTTGGCAGGAAGACTGGGTCTTAACACTGACCTACAGTTATACACGGACACTGTGGGAGGTCTTGTGATGGGGCCTACTTTAGAGGAAGTGGTTTTGTAAGTCTGGCCCACACAATGCATTAGCCTTGGGCATTACTAAGGACATCAACTTTTGGAAATCTTCTCAATTTGGGTGGTGATAATGGTGGTGGGATGAATTGAGGAACCAAAGGGTCACATTCTGGACTGACAATAGGGCCGTGGCAGATGTATTGAACAAAATGGAAGCCATGTCTGAGACAGGTGATGAGGGTTCTGAGACAAAGAATGCTGCAGGGTTTGTCCTTGAACGTGTCATTTAGGGCCAGGCACATCAATGGAGTAAACAATGTAATAGCTGACTGCCTCTCCCACCTGCAGATGGATAGGTTTCACTCCATCACCCCAGGAGCAGAGCCCAGGCAGAGACCAGTATGACCAGGCTATATATGGAAGATTGGCTGGAAGGAGCCGAACTGTTGTTTCGCAGCTCCTGGTCACCATGGACCCTGAAAGCTTATGAAGCTTCATGGAGGCTATTTCAATCCTTCAGGGAATTTAATGGCTTTGAAGTAAATGGGGTGGTATGGGAACCAAGTAGTGAAGTTCGTGGTACTGGAGTGGAAAAACAAAGTAGCGCTTTCAACCACAGGGGTCCATTTAGTGGCCATAGGCCTGGTATGCAGCCTGAAAGGGGAGGACCCTACAAAGACAACCTGATAAAACACATGATGCAGGGCTGGTTAAGAGTCTTTGAAAACCCACGGATAACAGGAAGCTTATTGCAAGTCCTATTGGGAAGATTATTAAGGGCATTGAGGTGAAATATGTCAGTGACATAGTGACTCCATTTATTATGGGCATTATATGCCACCATGTATAATGGGGCATTTAGAGTCAGTGAAGTAGTGGGGCATGGGAAAAGGATAATTTGGGGGCCTTAGGTGGGAGGATATGAATTAATCGAAGGCGAGGGGCACGGTTATACTCAGAAAATCTAAGATGGATCAGGCAGGATTGGGAATTGGGATTTGACTGTGACAGCACCAAACTGCCATGATGTGCCCAGTGGAGGCACTGTCGGCGTATGCCACAGTGTCTCCAAAGGGTAAGAACCCATTATTATTTATACATGGAGACGGGTCGCAGGTGACCAGCATGCAGGTGGCAGCTGTTCTTAAGAAAGGAATTTTTTTCTGGGAGAAGATCCAAAAGGTTTCTCATCACACTCACTTAGGATAGGGGCAGCATCTGGAAGAAGCAGCCCAAGGTGGCATGACTGACAGATTAAGCAAAAAAGCGTTGGACGTCAGGATGTTATAAAAGATATGTGAAATGAAATGAAATAACTGGTACTAACTATGTCTTCTTTTTCTTCCCATCACAGAAGGTACAAAATGAAATCAAGGATAAGAGGGGAGGTAGGATCATAGACTGGGGAAGAAAAATGGGAGTAGAAGCAGGCGGGCAGAAGAGTAATAACTGGGAAATGTCATTCTCTCTATTTCATCATTTTTACCAGGTCAGACAAGCAGACTGTAAGTTTGGATTTGTGGACAGTCCTTTGTCCACTGGGTGGAAAGGAGGGCATCCAGATGGCTTGGGGGGTATCAACTATACTTTGATCAGACACTAATTAAACTGACCTGGAGAGGAATGTGGGGAATGAGATGGGCAAAGTTCCTGCCATTGCTGTGAGAAATGAAAGGAGAGAGCAAATGACCAGATATGATCATAATGCATTTAGGAGGGAATGATTTGGGGACCAGGCCATGGCTGGACTTTTTCAAATAAAGTCAGACATTAAGATAAAGAAATGGTGGACATAGGTTACTCTGGTTTGGTCCGAGATAGTACCTCAGAGGTTCTGGCATCACACATAGAGTCATAGGCGATAGAAAGCTAGGAAATGAATGAACACCAGAGCAGGAAGGTTATTCACAGCTTTTGGGGAGAAAACTATAAAGAAAGAAGTGGAAGAGTGGGATGATGAATTATACAGAGTGGATGGGGTGCATCTCTGGGCTGGTTTAGATCTCTTTAACTCTGAAACAGCAGACATAATTGAGCCCTGGATGTGAAGAGGATGTAAAGGGGGGTTTCATCTGTTGCAATCAGAAGATGGACTAATACAAAACAGGGAAGGGAGGATAGGTAGTAGGCGGGAGGGGAAAAATAAGAAAAAGATTGCAGGACAATACAGGATAGAAGAAGGGTACTGGTGTACACTTGTCCCCAGTGAGAGAGAGGAAGATGAAAAGCAGCCCCTGAATGTACATCTGGGGAAAGAAATAAACATGAAAATTGAAAATTGTAAAACATGAGAAATTAATGTGAACCTGTATAACATGTGGAAAATATTTTTCAATATGGAAATGGATTTTGGATGATAAGAAATTAGTAAATTAATACCCAACTGAGCCCCACATATTCAGTTGTCTGTGACTTTATAGGTGGGGATATGAGGACAGGAGGTTTGCCCCATTAAAGGGGCAGACACCGTGTCTACAGGCCCAGACCAATGGATGTGGGTCTCAGGTAGATTCTGAGGACTGGGAAAAAGAAGGAGGAGGGTGAGTGACATCAGTGGGTAAGGGTGGGGTCTATTAAGTCACAATGAAGTGGCAAGAAAAGGATTGGTTGGGTAAAAGAGATTGGTAATCCAGAGGGTTCTCAGAATGTACCAGAGAGACAGAGAGAGAGCTCACAGTTTTCTTTTCTGAGTCGTTCTACCACCAAACCATAAAATAGCAGTGGAAATTATCAAAAAGGAGAGGGGCTGCAGGAGGTGGAGAGCAGTACCCCATGGACTGTCAAAGGTAGAGAACAATGGGAAAATAGAGGAGGGGAGGATACGTGGGAGGAATAAGAAAAAGATTGCAGGACAATACAGGACAGAAGAAAGGCATGGGTGTACACTCATACCCGGTCAGAGAGAGGAATAAGAAAAACAGACCCCAGATGTACATATGTACATCTGGGGGGAGAACAAAAGGCAAAACATGAAAATTGAAAAACTGTAAATAATAAGGAAATTGATGTAAAGCTGTATAAATGTGGAAAATATTTTGCAATATGGAAATTGATTGTGGATGATAAGAAATTAGTAAATTAATTGCCAAACTGAGCCCCCACACATTCAGTTGACTGTGTCTTTATTGGTGGGAATCTGGGGACAATAATGTGCACTGAGTATGTTTCCTTTTTCAGACACATTGAGTGGAAAAGTCTCAAATTTTGATGACTAAAGGCTGAGAAATGTTCATGTTTATAAATCAAGGCAAGTACATAATTATAGTAGGCAAATTAGTTTTTTATTTGCTAAAAGTCTGCTCCAGCTATTTTAATATATTTAAAGTATATGATAGATTTCCACACACCCACATGTTATTGTGGGATTAAAAGATCAGTTACAGGTGTTCCTTGTCATTAATTGCAACCCAGTCACCAAAGGATTAATATTAATCTTCTGCAACAACTGAATGATGCATGCTATCCCCAAAACACATCTGAGTCATGTTAAGTGGTGAACATATTATGCAATGCATTTCAAAAGGAATGTAAGTAGTTTCTCTTCAATTTGTATAATTGACTACTTTACAAAATGTATTTAAATGTTAGTTTTAATCACATGGACATTTTGAAACTCTCTGAAAGAAAACTCTGCATCCAAAGCAATTCTGTAAGACAGAATGAGTAAGCAGAAAAAAAATACAGTTTTAAAGCAGCTTCACAAGACATCAACAACTAGCTCTCTAGATAGTACCAAGACTTTCATACAGAAAACAGATCTGTTTTTCACTTAAATGAAAATTAGATGAGCAACCTAGGGTATAAGATTATATAAGGGAATGAAAATAAATAACAGACAGTGAGATACAGACTGTAAGCTGTGCAAAATAACACAAGGCAACAATCTTACAGTGGCAGCTGAAAATGAAAAGTATAAAACAATACAGCAACCATAAATAATGCAAGTCAGGGACTAGGAAGAGGGGAAGTTGGTGAAGGGCACGGAATAAGTTAGAGGTAGAAAAGGTAATTTGAAACTCACTTCCAAATAATGTAGTACATTCAAAAGGATCAAAATATTAAAAAATGGGCTGCATATACTGTGTATGTGTGTATATATGTATATATATATATATATATATATATATATACATACAGTATATATATATATATCTATAGATAGATAGATAGATATATAAGGTGTGTGGACAGTATTCGAGACACTTGGTTGTGCTCTTAAAACAAGGTCTGTATTTTACTCATAATTTATTAAAATACAAAATGTGTGCTCTGTACTGTTGCCAATATGGTCAAGAGATAGTGTGCATAAAAAATGGTGCGTATTTTATTTTTATTGTTGCAACATTTTAATAATGAAAATAGCCTTAAAAAGGCAGCCATTTCGTGACATGGCTGTGCTACACATCTTGGTGACCATTAAATTTACTGTATTTAAAGCACAATACTAAAGTTTTTCTATTTTAGTGGACAGACTGGATGTGTAACTGTCCCCAATGATTATTGATTTTATGCAAATGTAATTACATTTACATGACACCACATCTAATTTATTACTTTTGTGCATTACGGTGGTGTCTTTATATAGCTGCATCATTTCTTTTGTGTATTCTGCCTTTATGCTTTGAGGTTTTTTTCAGTGTCAGTTCACATTGCTTATTGTGTTTCCTTTTTCACAAATTGGCAATATTAATGCAGTGGTACATACAGCCTGCTAGGAGAAGCAGCATCAAACGCTGTGGTTCTTGCTGTCATGTCCATGTTACCCACGTGGATGATGATGATGCTGGTATTGGTACAAATAGCTGGGATCCAAAGGTGACAACAGGCATTCAGTTTTGGTACTCTGGCTCTAAGCAAAACTGTTCTCTTCCACTGCTTCTCCCATTTACTATTCTTAAAAACAGGTAGAATGAAGTGTCTGGTATGCTGCACAGGAGTTTGGATGGATCTCAGAGGTCTCCAGGCACTAGAAAACATGATCTTCAGCATTCTGCTACAAAGCAGCAAGTTAAAATTCTGGGAGGCATATTAAATAGTGACTGGCTAAAATGCAGCAGCAAACTGGTGCAGAGCACAGGGCTTTGGCTTCATTGTGGACTGGGACTACACCTGGAGAGATGAAGCTCTATACTGGCATGATTGCCTGCATCTGCCCTAAGGGAACCAAGCTCCTAAGTGACAGATGTAAATGCTTCCTTGGCAAGCTTTTAAACTAGCCAAGGGGAGGTGCTGATAAGAGGCAGGAAATGTCAAGCCTCCTCCACAAAACATGGCAGTAGTGAGTAAACACTGAAGTACAGAGCTCAACAGAGGGCAGGACAGGGCAAATGGAAAATAGACAAGGGCAATAAGATCAGGGATGGGGTAAAAAGGATAAAGCTAACATTAAATGGAGGGCAATGAGTACCAATGCCCGTAGTCTGGGAAACAAGCTGCCTGAGCTAGCAGCCCTGACGGAAGATGTACAATTGGATATTCTGGCAGTCAGGGAAACATGGTACACTGAGAGCTATGACTGGGATATCAACATACTGGGGTACACAGTCTACAGATGGGACAGGGAGGGTAAAAGAGGAGGTGCAGTAACTCTATACATAAGGGAAGGGATCAAAGCTACAGAACTTAAAAGTAAAGGAGGAGGACAAGAGGCACTCTGGGTCACCTTGGAGACAGGGAATGGCATCACAGTCTGCACAGGGGTTGTATACAGACCCCCATCTCAAAGGGAGGAAATGGACAAGAAAATGATAGAGGACATTCTCAAAATGGCTGAAAAAGGGGAGATACTGTTGATGGGGGACCTGAATAAGCTAGATGTTAACTGTTTGACATGTACTACAGCCACATCCCAGGCAGGGTCATTCTCGATACCTGCAGAGGCAGGCTTAGACAGCAAGTGTTGGAACCCACTCTGGAGGGAGCAATATTAGACCTGGTACTCTCAAATGGAGCGAGGGATCACAGAATTTAGAAGTCAGTAGACATCTGGGAACAAGTGACCACTGTACAGTGTGCTTCACAATAAGCACAACCAAGGAGACAAGCCATACAAAACAAGTATACTGGACTTTTTTCAGATTTAATAAACTTTATTAGAAGGAAGGTTGAATCATCTTTCCAAATATACCCGAAAGACCTAAAGCATTACATAAAGTGTTTCAAACAGTGAAGTATACTGGACTTTAGAAGGGCTGACTTTGGCAAAAGGGTGAATACCTGAGGAATGCACTAGCAAATGGCCAAAAGGAGGGTGGAAGATCAATGGAGAAAATAAAACAGCCATCATAGAGGCAACAAGCCTTTGTGTGAAACAAATAAAGAAAACAAAGCAGGTAAAAACCACCATGCTTCTCAAAAGAGGTGGCAGAGAAGGTTAAGGAGAAAAAGCTGTATTCAAAAGTATAAGGAATCACAGAAGGAGCACAACAGGAACTGAATCAATGAAAACAGAAAGAAGTGGGAAGGCAGTCAGAATAGCAAAGGCCCAAACTGAGGAAAAAATAGCCAACTCAGTTAAGAAGGGGATAAAACCTTTTATAGGTACATTAGGGAGCATAGAAAGGTTAAGGGAGGAATAGTGAAGATTAATAAAATAGAGGGGAGGTGGGCAGAGGGAGACAGTGAAAAGGCAGAGATACTGAATGAATACTTTTGCTCAGAATTCACAAAGGAAGAAGGGGAGGAGCTACCTAAACCAGAATATAGAAGCACTCTGGGTAGAGGGTTGACACCAGTCCATTTACAGAAGAAAGAGTCCTGAAATAATTCCTAAAGCTCAAGATGAACAAAGCAATGGGGCCTGACAGGATTCACCCCAGAATCCTAAAAGAATTAAGGGAGGACCTAGTGACACCACTGACCACACTTTTTAACAAATCATGGGAGGATGGGGTAGTATCTGAGGACTGGAGGATGGCAGATGTGATTCCTCTTCACAAAAGTGGGAGCAAGGCAAAAGCAGGAAACTACAGACCTGTAAGTTTAACCTCAGTGGTAGGGAAAATGATGGAATCACTTCTGAAAGAAAGAATTGCTGAGCACCTAGAGGCCAGCGGGGCACAGGACCCAAAGCAGCATGGATTTACAGCAGGAAGGTCATGTCAGACAAATCTAATTAATTTCTTTGACTGGGTGACCAAAGTAATAGACCAGGGAAGGGCTGTGGATATGGCCTACCTAGACTTTAGCAAGGCATTTGACACAGTTGCACACAAAAGACTAATAATCAAGTTAGCCAGCCTGGGAGTGGGTTTCAGGCTGGTAACCTGGGTAACAAACCGGCTGTGCACAACAGGGCACAGAAGGTAATAGTGAATGGAACACATTCCAAAGAAAGGGGGCTACTAGTGGAGTACCTCAGGGCTCAGTTCTGGGTCAGTCCTCTTTAACATCTTTATAGGTAACATTGCAGAGGTCTGGAGGAATGGTATGCCTCTTTGCAGATGACACAAAGATCTGTAACAGAGTTGATACACAGGGGTAGTAAGGATGAGAAGGGACTTGGCAAGGTTGGAGGAATGGTCAGATATATGGCAACTTAGATTTAATGCAAAGAAGTGCAAAGTAATGCACCTGGGAAACAAAAACCCAGGAGAAGAGTACACAATAGCAGGGAGGTACTAACAACAACAAAATGGAAAGATGCTTGGGGTAGTCATATCAGATGACCTAAAGGTGAGTAAGCAATGTGAGAAGTCAGTAAGGAGAGCCAGGGGGATACTGGGATGCATAGGAAGGGGCATCACAAGTAGAAAAAGGGAAGTGGTTATCCCTTTGTACAGACAGTTGGTGAGACCCCATCTGGAATACTGTGTGCAGTTTTGGATTCCCCATCCATGCAAGAACATAGACAGAATGGAAGCAGTCGAGAGGAGGGCAACTAAAATGGTGCAGGGTCTGCATCAGAAACCATATGAAGAAGAGACTGAGAGAGTTTAATATGTATACCCTTGATGAAAGGCGGCGGAGAACATGATAGAAGCGTTCAAGTACCTGAAGGAATCAACAAAGTCCAGGAGGGTAGCATCTTTCAGAAAAAGAGATGTTAAGAACAAGGGGCACATTAAAGATAGAGGAGGGATGGCTCAGGGGTAATGTGAGGACATTTTTTCATGGATAAGTGGTAGATGCATGGAACCGCCTTCCTGGGGAGGTTGTTGGGTCTAAAACAGTGGGGAAATTCAAACATGTATGGACAGAAATAAGGCATTATAGTGAGGGGTTGCAAGAAGTAGGCTGTTGCTTAAGTAGAATCTGTAGCTTATCCAATAGGTAGGGAAATGGGCAGACTGGGTGGGCCAAGTGGTCCTTATCTGCCGTCAAAGTCTATGTTTCTATGTTTCTATTATGTGTCATTTTGGGGACAGAAAAAGTAAAGTATTCACCTTAAGACGTCATGGTCCTGCTGTTTGTGAAGGACCCCTATTCAAAATAAAGGATGATTGGATTAGTGTGCTGTGCAGCACAATGAGTATAATTTAAAGTTTTGTTTGGGAAGTATATCAGCAGAACTTTCCTTTGGTTCTAGCACTGTGTAAACGGGCGTATTAAATAGTATAGTTTAAAGTTTTGTTTGGGAAGTATATCAGCAGAACTTTCTTCTGGTGTGGTTAGTGTTTAAATGGAGCATATTAAATAGTATAGTTTAAAGTTTTGTTTGGGAAGTATATCAGCTGAACTTTCCACTAGTGCTGGCACTGTTTGAATGGGGCATATTAAATACTATCTGGCTATAGTGCAGCAGTTGTATTCTATCATCTTTGGGGGCAGAAAAGTAAAATGTGTGTGTTCTTTCATGGCCCAGCTGTTTGTAAAGGGCCCCTCTTCAAAATGGGGCTGTGCATATAGGTGACCAGTCTAATCAAATAGAGTTTTGTTTGAGATTTATAGTATTTTGTTTACAATCCATCCAGCAGGTTTTCATTGTATAATTAGATTTTTTTCAGAATAGTGCTAATATTGGTGAACTTTCCCAGGTGATGACTTAAATCATGTTTAAATGGGGAAAAAACAACACCTGTGGGGTTCCTACTGGTAAATTCTGAGAATGTATTTGTTGAATAAATGCTGCACCTGTTGACATGATGATGGCTCTATTTTAGAAGTGTGTATGTGGAATGAAGATAAAAGCTGCACTCTTAAAATGTTTTAAATAAAAATTAATGCAATTTGTGAGAGATGTTTGTAATTTTTGAAAAGAAGGGGTGATGCTGGTCAAGGTAGGTGTGTGTGTGTGTTTGCATGCTTACGAGCGTGCGTGCATGTGTGTGGTGTTATTTTAAAATGATAAAGTTGCCTTTCTTGATGTAAGATTATAAAGGAGCATCATTGTGTTGGCATACTGAACTAGGGGATCAGGCGTGGGTGGTGGCATAATATATTGTAACTGTCTGAAATAAAAAACTACAGCAATCTAACCTACCTCAAAAATGCTTCTCATGGCATTGGACAGTTCATTTGAGGTTATGGGGGTTACCACGTGTAGGAATGAGACTGCTTCTAAACTAGACATCAAGTGGTGGCATAGTATGTTGGAACTGTTTAAAAATAAAAGAATACAGCACTTGGGCCTACCTTGAAATGACTGCTCATGGCATGAGGGGGTACCATGTGTAGTAACTGGTTAATTGCCTTGGTGTACTAGTGTCTTTAGGGCAACATCATTATCTTGGATTCATCTTGCAAAAACATTTTTCTGATTTATTTATAATTGGACTGTTTCTAAATTAGATGTCAAGTGATGGCACAATATGTTGGAACTGTTTAAAAATGAAAAAAATACAGCACTTGGACTTACCTCAGAAATGCTGCTCATGGCATTGCTTAGTACATTCAGGGGTATGGGATGGATGCCATGTGTAGTACTGTAATCTGGTCATTGCCTGGGTGTACTAGTGCCTGCTGGGCAACATCAGTGGTTTAGATTCATCTGGCAAAAACATTTAGCAGGTTTATTTATAGTGAGACTGCCTATAAATTGAATGTCAAGTGTTGGATAATATCTTGGAACTGTTTGAAAATAAAAATAATACATCACCTGGGCCTGACTCAAGCAGTTTGGGTGTGGCATTCCATGTGCAGTACAAGAACCCTGCAGCAATGGTGTCCCTGTGACGCACATGGTGTTGAGCACAGTGTGGGCCTGTGTGATATTTTGGCATAATTTTCCCCATAATGGCTGGCACTCGGTTGCCAGGGGACACCATGCAGTACCTGCATCTACAGTTATCAACACCAAACAGCTTGCCTAGGTGCCTTCTGGTTGTTAACTGTGGTTGGGCCTGCCCTCAGTTTGACTCTGTTGAGGTACAGTGATGTCAAAATGACCCCTGATGTGGCTCACGCCCACGGTGTAACATCCAGCTGTCACTTGCCTTGCCTTTGCTTGTCCATGGGGAACTTGGGTGTATTGTTTTCACTTGTAGAGCAGTTGGATGTGGCATTCCATGTGCAGAACAAGAACCTTGCTGCAGTGGCATCCCTGTAATGCATGAGGCTGTGAGCTTAGTCGGGCCTGTGTGATATTTTGGCATCATTTTCCCTCAGAAGCCAGCACGTGGTTGCCAGGGAGCATCAAGTGACACCGTCATCTATAGTTATTAGTACAAAACAGCTTGCCTGGATGCTTTCTGGTTGTTAACTATGGTTGGGCCTCTCCTCAGTCTGGCTCTACAGAGCTACAGTGATGTCAAATTGGTCCCTGATGTGGCATGGTACTTATCAATATTTATTGGATGTTTGGTTGATAATAAACCATTAAGTTGTACCATGTATTTCACATAGTTACATTGCTACTGTGGTGTCAACGTTACCCACAGTAGTAGTATGCAACAGAGATTGTCATATAATAAATCAAGTACAACCAAGTGATTTGTTCATGTTTATCTTTCTACTTTTTGTCCAGCTTAAGTGTAAAAGGCATGTAGACTGGACATAAACAGTATAAGCATGAAGTAATGAAACTTTGGTAACCTCCTGTTTGTATTTTTAGTTTTGTGTACATTGGAGGATAGATAGTGACACTTAGGTATGGAACACTATCAAACCATTAAATGTTGTAAACTAATACTCTTAAATAGAAGACAGAGATACTGCATTTGAAAATTTTATTTATTACTATAAATGTGAAATCATGCGTAATGGACACTGAGTTACCCATGAAAGTAGTTTACATGTCATAAATAACTGTACCATTTTCCCAAACTTACAAATACAGAACTATCTTTATATTTGGTATTATGCAACTACCACATATACACGTTAAAATTAAGGTTGAGTCATGCCTAATTATAAAACTTTTTTTAGTGTATGAATGTCACACTTTGTCTCTCGAATACTATCCACACAGCTATATATATATTCATTGCAAAAAGAATTCAATAATGGATCAGTTGGGGTTCCAGTAACAAAAGTTGGGAAATAAGATGCTAGGGTTTCCAAACATAACCCCCCATCCCGCATGCACCAACAGGCATCGAGGTGGTGCCTTGGATTGTCAGCCCTAACACTCACCCCATTCCATGAGTAAATAAGCTGAGATGGGTACAATATAGAAGAATGGGTGAGCATTAGGGCTGACAACCCCAAGGCACATCCCAGATGCCTATTGGTACGTGCAGGGTAGGGTTAGTGTGTTAGGTTGGAAACCCTAACACCACATTTCCCAACTGTTGTCACTGGAGCCCTAACTGTTGCATTAAAAAATTTTTTTGCAATTAATTTCCTTACTTTTTGAGAAAGTGTAATCATAGTCTTATTTGCTTGGAAGGCCTTGCACTCCCATCCATCAATCATTTTAAAGAGATTGTAATTGTATCCCTATTTCTCTGTAGGAGTGCAGGGCCCTCAGTCCATAAATGTATCCATGGTGGAGAGAGGAGAGTGTGTGTCTCTATTATGGATTTTATTTTAAAATAAATGTTAGCCTTCAACACAAACTGAGAGTCTTCAAGCAGTTCTTCCTGGTTCAAGATCTGATGCTGTGTGTGAGTACCAACAATGGAGGTTGGTTTGTTTCATTGTATGTAATGTTCTTTTTGCAAATCTTTTTATATTTAATGAACTCAATTATAATGAGAAGGCTACTGGAAAAAAAGGATAACAATAAAGTTTTAAGCAATGAAAAGAAATACAATTTGGGGTACCCATCAGCTTTCACAGTATATTACTGTCCATGAATGGAGTTGTTATTTTTTTTTTTTGTTCCTTTTTATTTTTTACTTTATATTCATTGAACTTTGAACACAGCTGATGCCTTGTATTAATGACAATTGCTAACAATGAATTAATTACATGAGGTTGGAATCAGACTGGAGAATGGGCAGTCAGCCAGTTAGTTTTTCTATTGCTGTCCTATTCAAAGTGGGGGTGCTTGTGCCTGGGTGAGGTCTTTGTCTTAATTAACTAATAAATTTGTGTGAGAGACATGCATCATCATTTTAAGCTTGTTGGTGATGTCATTGTGAATGGGGGAATAGTGTCATCAGGAGGAAGACTTGTGCTGGTGGTATGTGCCAAAGAATTACTTGCACTGCCACAGCTGTGGAAAGTGATGAAACAGACTATGGTGGAAGAGCCAATGAGAGTCTAGGGAGACTTGCCACCAGGAGGTATAGAAATGGGAATGGTGGTCTATGCCATTTACTGAACATAGGAATGCTCAAAAAGTTTAAATTAATCTACAGTAAGTTGAGTTTTACAAAGCTAAGAATTTAAGATTTTCTTGATCTAGCCTTGAGGAATGTGGCAAGGCAATATCCCCTACTGAAATATGTTTCTGAAGTGACTGCTGTCAGTGCAGAAGAAGAAAAAGAAACCAAGAAAAGAGTAATAAGAAGAAGAAGAAAAATCCGCATTAGCATGTATATAGTACTTTTGATACATATTGTATCCCAAAGTGCATTACAAGCAATGCTAGACTGGTAGTGAAGTGACAGAATGTGTTCTGGTTGCCATTTTGCATATCAAGACCCACACACAGCCTTGGACAATTGCTTGAACTGGTGTCATGTGAAAGGGAATGCTGGTCAGGAAACCAGGGAAGTCCCCTACTTTTGCAAAAAAATTAGTTAATATTTTATTTCTTATTATTGCAACCAGGCATAAAAGTAAAGGTTGAAGTTCTATACAAGGTTAAAAAGCAAACTTTACATATTCAATACAATACATAAATAGTACAATTTAAAAAGGGGAAAAAAACAAAAACAAAATAATATATAAAAATTTATTTCACCACATTTAAATAATGCACAATGATTTACTACAAGTTTGAGTTCTTACCACAGGTTTTTACCACATCTCCTTATTTTGTAAATTATACCCTGACATATTCCTTAATACAAGTAAACAATGCAATATATGGTCAGGATTACAGTGTTTTCTTTAAATCTCTCTTGCCTTCTGGCCTGGTGGCACTGAGGGTTGAGGCACTGGATGCCTTGCCGCACCACCTTGGTGACCTGGGTTCAGGAATGGACTCAGGTCACTCATGGGTCAGCCGGGGGAGGAAGGATCAAGGGTCCGGAGGACTGCTCTCCTTCCTTGGGGTGGGGGAATTTGCACTGCGACTGTCGACTGACACCTAGCGGTGGCTGGGGTCAGCACATGCATGCAACCACACAAGGGGTTGGCCCATGTCTAGGGTGATTGGCTGCCTCCATGAAGGTGGAGACGGCCTGCCTGCCCATTGCACAGATGTGGGCACTGGAGAAAAACAGAAAAATTCCAGGCAGGACCCATGATGGCCTAAGGAGGCCAGAGGATGTACCTCTCGGAAGAAGGGGTCATAGCCCCTGCCGGGTCTGTGGCAGCGGAGAAAATAATAATAAAAAAAATAAATAAAAAAGAAAACCTCTCTTGCAATTATTTTTTTCTGGTATCCAACCTATCAAGCCCACATTTAATCAACGCTTCCCTATAACTCACATCCCACCCTACAATAATTCTAAGTGCCCTTTTTTGTACGCTTTCCAATTCTTCAGATTCATTTTGTGATGCCACTATACAGCACAGCAGCCCATATTCAACCACTGATCTAACCAATGTAATAAAATAATAAACTAAATCAGATAAATTCAAACCTGCAAGTCTCATAACATTTAAAAAGTATAACCTACTATTTGCTTTCTTTATCATAATGAGAACCTGTTCTGCCCTGGAAAAATCATTTTGAAAAATAAATCCCAAATACCTAACTTTATTAAATACTTCTACCTACTCACCCCCCAAAAGACAAAACTTTCATTTCAGTCCATTTATTCTGCTTACCAAAATGTATCTGTTTTGTTTTTGTAGGATTTATTTACATGAAACTCTTCCTTGACCACTTTTCTATGTAATCCAAATTGTGATCTGTACATAATGCTGACACACTAGATCCCGACACACTAAATCCTGTCACCAAAAGGCTGACTTTCAAAATCCTGACTGCAGTACTTACCGACATTCAAAATCCGACAATAGGCATGGTTAAGTACATGAAGGAAACCTTGATTGACATCAATGACAGCTTTATGATGTGCTTTGAGAAGTGCATAAAATAGACAATGGGCATGGTTAAGTGGTTCTTTGATCATGTTCATAAGTGGCAGTCTAAATCTACCTTAGTACAGTTTTAATTAAAACAATTAATCTTTTATCTGGCAAAGAATAAATTCATAGAAGAAATGAAGTCTCTCAAGGATGTGATTCTTACCCTGGTAGAAGAATCAAAATAACCAGATGTCTGACTGAAGGAATTAATAAAAGTCTTTCAGATGAAGAAACCCGAGTTTCTTCGATAGAAGAGTAGAGAAACAGATTTGAACTGGAATTGGCAGTGTTGAGGAGTAAAATATCTGAACTACCTGTAGAAGCTAAATTAGAAGACATAGAAGGTTACTCCAGGAGAAACAATATAATGATTTATGGAATCCAGGAGTGGTCTGAAAGTTCTGACCCAATCCACTTCACTCAGGTAATTTGTGAAAATGTAGCAGGGAACTCAAATGGAACAAGTTACACAATAGAAATAGTGCATAGAGCTTTGTGCCCACCACCAGAAAAAGCTGATCCCCCTCGTCCTTTTATAATTAAATTTCTGAACTATCTGGGCAGAGTCCATGTAATTAATAAAGCTAAAATTTCAATGGATCTATCCTGGGATGACTAAGCATTTTGTTTACTTCAAGGCGTTATCATAGCTAACTGATGTTAGATGCTAGTTCATAGTAAAATGACAAACATAATGTGTCTCCCTATTGCCCTGACTGTCGAGTTTGGAAAAACAGCCTTTGTGTTTAAAGTGTGCCATGCATGTCCATTCCTTAAACCAAAATCCTTAGTTAGATTTACTTTTCTTTGTGGAAGGGATAACCGTTAATGCTTTTCGTGAGAATTAGAAGTTGGAATTGATTATGTTAAGTCACATGTTAAATGTTTAATTCTATTTCACGCACAGCACAATGCTGTCATTGATTTAATATAGGGCCTTTAAGCACCAATGCCTGTAATATCACAGTGTTAAAATGTTTCCTTTAACCATTCCCATTGTTAAGATTTTGAATGACAATCAGTTGTACATGTAGGATTTTGAAATGTCAGTCTTTTGGTGATGGGATTTTTGAATGTTGGGCATTTCTGTGTCGGGATTTGGTACCTAACCCATCCAAATTACTTTGCATAGTACTACCTTCTACATTTTCCCAAATATCCAATACTGTAGTGTCATCTATGTACTTTATAAATGGGCCTTTAGCTTCTAGATCATTTATCATAATCAGAAATAATAACTGCCCTAATCTAGTTCCCTGAGGGACCCCACCACTAACACCCACCACCTCAGATTTTGTACCCTCCATCTCAATCCATTGTAATCTCCCTTGCAGAACACTAGACACCCAGTTTACTACCCTATGACACATTCAGGCTCCACAGTTCTTGTATTACTGTCCCATGATCAATAAGATCAAAAGCTTTTTATAATCCACCAGTACAACCTTCACATTATTTCCTTTATCTCAAGCTCTCATAATTAATTCCAAAATGTTAAAGCAGCATCAGTAGTTGAACAACCCCTCAAAGGAACCAAACTACTTTTTATCCAAACCCGTCTACAATCACCATAATCCATTTACAAATACAGTAAACAAGTCACATACAGTACAAGGCACATTAAACTGTTCCATCAACTCACTGGTGTAGAATTGTGTTTTTTTGTGATGCTAGTGGATTGGCAACTCAAACTCATGAAGCTTTCAACTCTTTTCCAACCATCCTTCACTGCCTATTCAGCTCACATGTAACTGTTTAGTGAAATGGTAGTAGCTGCATTTTCATGGCATTGTTTATAAATATCACAGCATTCCTTAAGAGCATTGTTTATAAATATCACAGCATTCCTTAAGAGCATTGTTTATAAATATCACAGCATTCCTTAAGAGTTGTTTAGTCTGCCTTCTGAAATGAAACACGTAAGCACTCAGCTGAAAATATAGCTTATAGTTCATAACATCTAGATGCAAAACAATACTAAACTTTTACTAATTCATAGAATTAAACCCTGCACAGATTAGGAAACTCATTTAACAATGCTACACCAGTGAGTTGAGGTAACAGTTTAATGTGACTTGTACTGTACCTTTGAAACAGTACATGTTAAAGCAATTGGTCTAAAATATGTTGACATATTTTTAGGTGTCATAATTTTTGAAAGAGGTACAATCTTTGCCTGCTTCCACTGTAAGGGAATTTTGCCACTTAACATTGACCTATTTAAAATATGACACAACCATAGTGCAAGCAAGTCAGCAGTGCCATTGTTCCATACCCAATTTGGAAAAGCATCAGGACCCACAACCTTATTTACCCTAATCTTTTTCAATTCCTTTGCTATTTCTTCGACAGATACTAAATACTTGTCTGGGACATTCACTCCTGAACTATCCTTCTTTTCCAATAGGGATACATCTATACTTACTTCACCAAATAATCTATTTAAACATGTAAAAAAAGAAACACCTTCACCAATTTCAGAAAAACTGCATGTTTGTTCCCATCTTTTTATTTGATCCACTTGCTTTCCTTTTCCCAAAAATTATTTTCTACTTTTCCACCACTTTCTTGGGACAGATTTCCTTAACCCCTTCAATTTATTTTCACAATAATTCCTATGTAACTTCTTTCCCATGTGATTTACCTGATTTCTCAGCCTATGATATACAATAACATCCTTCCTCATAAAAGCTGTTTGCCTTTCAGTAATCAATTTTTTATATGCCACAGTAACCCAACATTTATCCCCACCTACCTTTGTTATTTCTTTTATAGGCATTACTTGATCTAATGCTTCATTAACTATAGATGTCATTTTCTTCCATGTAGCATCTACATCCCTATCTCCAAATCTCACTTCCTGCAATTTACCAGCTGTCACATCTTAGGTTCGATTGTTACCCTCTAGTAATTGTCCTACATTTAAACATTATTTTTCTCTCCTTTTAACCTCCTGCATCCCTCTGAATTATTTGCTAGCAATACTACTTTGTGATCTGATAAACCAATAGATGGCACAATTATTGGTCTACCAAAGAACCCAGTTAAGTTTATTTTGACTACATCCAAAACATTTTGCTCCCTCGTAGGTTCTTCAACTAATTGTTTTAACCCATCTTCACTTACTGTTTTCCCAAGAGTAAATCTATTTGCATTCCCCACAATAATAAGGCCACACCTATCATGTTTTTCCTGAATTTTGTCCAAACACCAAATTATATGATTCACCATCTGCTATTTATTATTTGTAAGGGGGTGATGAAACCCACCCACAATTAATGGTTGGCATTGCTTTAGAAGATTTGATATATTCAGCTCCACCCACATCATTTCAAACCCATCAATCTTCAATTCTAATTATCTTCTCTGAGGAATACTGCCATAAATATACAAAGCAATCCCCCCCATTCTTTCTAATCTTTCTTTCAATCTGATACCCAGGAATTGCAACCATCTGGTCAGGAATATTTGCACTACACCATGTCTCTGTTATCAAACCCACCTGGACCCCATTCTTCCTCATTACTACAGCAAGTTCACCCACTTTTGTAGTTAAAGATCTTATATTAGTATTCATTGTTGGTACCCGCCTTTTCCCAGTTTGAATGACCATCAAATTATTCATATTTACTTTCCTTTTGCCTCTGTAATTCATTTTCCTCTCTGTAATCCTTACAGGTATACCACCTTGTTTTCTTTTTTCTACATACCCAATTTGCATCTGACATAAATTATTCTCATTAACATTATTCCTATTGACATGCTTTGTCTTTCCTTACTAATAATTACTGGAATATTATACTCCCCACTCCTTCAATATCTTTAGGGCAGTTACATTCATGTCATATACTGTCCCTTCCATTATCTCACATACCCTAAAATAAGTACATAAACAATACATTTGCCCCATTTTAAATTCATACCCCACACTGTTTAACTACTATTACTAACTAAATTCATTTACTACTAAACATAAAACTAAGAATAATAAATAACTACCTCAAATAGCCAACAAAATATCTCCTCTTCATCCATATTCCCTATTGACTCCAGAAGACTCCTCCATAGTCTACTGGAGTACTCAGATGGAGGAATCAGTTGGACACTAAGCAGCTGCCACTTGAAAGACACCACCACATCCTAGGGGCTGTTCTTAAATACTAGCAAGAGATCACAATGGTTACTGCTTTGCCACTGAAGCTTGTTGTGTGAGCCTCCACTATAAAGTTCTCAATAACCTTTAATTAAAGTGCTCAGGTGCAATGATGTGGCTATCAGAGTTCCTATTCAACAGGAGGCAGTCCATCAATAACAAAAAAATCAGGGCAGTCAATGAAATAGTTATGGCAGTCTATAGGATCAAATATGATAGGTTCTAGATAACAGCTTGGGTTCTTCTACTTCCACCTGGACAGCACCACAGATGGCAAGAAGGGACCTCAGTTTAACATCTCATCTGAAGGATGGCACATCCAGACAGTACAGCACCTGCCCCCCATTAGTGCAATCAGGTGCCAGAGGTATGAGCCCAATCCCACTGTGGGACTTGAAACCATGACCTTCTGGCCCAGAGGTGGCGGTGTTACCAACTGAGCCACACTGACAGTGGGCATAAAGAATGCAAATCTTCTTCATACAGTGCAGGCCAAAAGATCTCCCTTCCTTGCTAGAATTTTATTGGATTATCATTTCTATTAGACCATAGCTCTATTAGAAAATCTTACATCATGTACACTGGTAGCAAATCTGAGTCTTACACCAAAATATTCATGTGGTTCTGGCATTCAGTATCAAAAATCTCCTAAATGTCCTTGGTGGTCTTAAGATGATCACTATCAAATCCATCAATGTCATCTCTCACACACCTAGCACTGGCACCATAAGAAGACAGTAGAAGAGGACAACCAGTATGAGCAAACAATTATATAACCACATACTTGTTGTTTTTTTGAAGCTGTCTGTGATACTCCACCAAGTCTATGTCACAGTTTCTATTTGATGTTTTCTATGCATTCAGTGGGAATGTACACATCTTTATGTCTGGGATCCACTAAAGTTGCAATGTCAAATTGCATAACTGATCTAATGCTGTGACACCTGTCTGCAAGTTGTATAACAAATATTCCTGCCACATTTTCATGTTCTTCTCTCCCACCACAATCACAATCAATGTCAGCCTGACCACCAAGGCTGCCACACGACAACCTTCACTACCAGCTTTGCTTCATTGGGTTGCTGTAGAAGACCAGAACAGCATGTATGGCATTCAAGTGGAAAATGCGAACAGTTGCTGATTCTGCACTGAAATCTTTGGTGGTCTCTTCATACTGTGACCGAAATGGAACAAGAATTTTCAAAACATACCACTGCACCTATGACATAAATCCCCTACAGGTCACATACTTGAATTCCAAAGCCCAGAACACTGATTAATGTTTGACATCCCTCTAGATCATATAAAAGATGGAGTTCTACTGTGTGGAAAGGTATTTAATTAAGCAAAGCTTTGAGGAACATTCTGCTTCTGCTGGTCATGATGGAAGAGTTTCACAGTTGGGGGAACAATGGCACTATCTTGTGATGTTTCATACAGTATTAATGGTTTCCTTTTTATGTGAATGCTTGCAAGGCACATATCTCATCACTAGTTTTAGAGTATGTGCAGAGCAAAGTGCAAGATAGAACACCCAGTATCCATTGCTTTCATTATATCACTGCCGCAGTCTGTCACAGACATTCCCATGTTATCATTATTAGTGTGCATCCAGATGTGTAGTAGAAAATGGATGAAACACGGAATGCTTTACCAACTGTGCTCCCCATCCATGATTGGCACATTAAGTAAGTCAATTCCTCTATTGTTCTTCTCAATGAGTTGTGTGATTTGTATGGAACTTGTGTGAGTAGGTGTCAGTTTATGGCAGATATGTAATAATTTAGGCAGTGTAGCTTGTTTTGTTGCAATAAATTCAGGACCAGTGATGATGGAGCATGTCCTGGACCTGACTTTAGTTGGCAATGGTTGAACTTTTGTGAAGCAGTGGTAATCAGTACATAGGATACATAAGTTGGCTATTATCGTTGCCATGGTGACTGGGTTTATATATATATATATATATATATATATATATATATATATATATATATTATCCACCCATCCCATCCCATTCCTGACTCTCTCTGCTGCTGGCCCATCTGAACTGAGTGGGGGCTGGGAATGTATGTGGTTATTAGGAAGTTGCCATGTTCATATTTCAACTGATTATTAGAACTTTCATTAACACTGTGTGTAAACTGACCCCATCTGATCTTTCTACTACACTGATTGTAACAGCTTTTAGTAGACTCGTTATGCCAACTACAAAGTACTCCTACACTGCAGAAGATGACTTTGGTGTTTACAGTGGACTGGAAGTGGGGAACCTCATGAGGAATTGGGTGGTGACTGCAAGATGGTTTCTTTTCTGCCACTCTGGAATGACATGTCTGGGGATGGGCAGACAGGTCAGCAGCAGTAGCAGTAGGGTTGTGCAGTGCTATGGGGCTGATAATGCTGTCGGGGCCTGTGGTGACTTTTACCTTATCTTTTCCTTTTTCCAGCAAAGCTCAGGAAGCAGTAAGAGCTAAAAAGAGCCCTTCTATAAATATAAGGAAAAGCAAGAGGAGGTAGAATGGGAGGATTATCTACAAAAAATAGGGAAGCAAAGAGGGCCATTTAGGAGGCCTAAGCAGACACAGAGCCGCATATTGCAGAGGGTGTCAAGAATGGAGAAATACAGTTTTCAGATATATTAGTGAAAAAGGAAAAAGTGGGGGAATCGTAAGGTAGTTGAGGGGTAGGGGTGATAGAGAAGGATGGGCAAAGACATTCATCCTAAATGACTAATTTTGTTCAGTTTTAGTAAGCAGGACAGCAGGTCCTTGCAGAGAGTGGCATCAAAGCGCCACTAAGGGAATCCCAGAAATGAGACAGCCATTGTTCACTAGTGAAAAGGTTCTGAAAGGGCTGTCTGCTCAACAGCTCACTTTGGTCTGGGGAAGTTTCTAAGGTATTGAATGGTGGCAGATGTTGTACCACTTCATAAAGGTCAGATAAGGAGCAACCAGGGAACTACATGCCTGTCAGTCTAACCTCTATCATAGGGAAGCTGGTGGAGTCACTGATCAAAGGGATCTCATAGACTACCTGGGGATCAATAAGCTCCAGGATTGTAAACAGCACAGTTTCATGGCAGGAAGATCTTGTCAGACTAACCTGATAGTTTTCTTTGGCAGAGTGACAAAGGAATTAGACAAGGGCCATGGTGTGGATCTGCTGTACTTTGACTTCATCAAGGCTTTTGACTAGGTACTTTACAAACGATTGCTCAAAAAGATGGAAGAGCTGGGTGCAGCTAAACCCATAGTGAACTGGGTGGATAACTAGCTAGGGGAGAGGCAGCAGAAGGTGGTGGTCAATGGGGTTAAATCAGAAGAGAGGGAGGTTATAAGTGGCATTCCACAGGGATTAATCCTGGGTGCTGTCCACTTCAACATGTTCATTAGTGATATTAGAGAGATCCAGGGCAAGTTGTTTTCATGCCGATGACACAAAACTATGTGGGAGACTGGATGGTGATGATGGAGTCAGAGAAATGCACAGAGACCTACAAAAGCTAGCGTGGTGGTCAAAGATCATAGGTATCACAGGTATCATAGGTTATTCAGAGCTCTGTTTAGACCGAAGTCCATTATAGCTTGCTAAATTATCAGCGGTATCCCAAAATATTGTTTATATTTAAGAATGCATCCAGTTGTGACTTAAAACTAGACATACTACCACGGCCACTACTTCTAGTGGAAGCTTATTCCAGATTTGTATTACCTAATGGAGAAACACTGCATTCCTTTGGTGGTACTGAATCTTCCAACTTCTATCTGTGGAGGTTATCTAGTACTATAGATGTTATTCTTGAACTCAAGACCCAAGAGCTCCCACAACTGCAGGTCTGTGAGCACTCTGTACAGCAAACACGTATCCCCCCTCAAGTGCCTAAATTCCAATGAGTACAACCCCAGGGTGTTAAGTCTTGCTTGGTAGTCCAGTCCCTGTACCTCGGTAATCCTGCATGTTGCCCTTCTCTGAATTCTCTCCAAGGCTTGAATTTCCCTTCTGCCACTAGGAGACCTGAACTGGGTACAGTACTGTGCATGTGGTCTCACCAATGATGTATAGAGAGGTAGCAGAACATCTTTGTTCCTGCACTTGATATGATTATTTATGCAGTATGATATACTACTAGCTTTTTTAATAATCTGGTTACACCGTGATTTAAAACTGAGGTCATTGCTTATCCTGATACCCAGGTATCTTTCGTCCTCTATTTTGTTGAGGTACTGCCTATACAGTAAGTAATCCTCCTGACCGTTCTTTTTCCCAAAATGCATTACACTGCACTTGTCTGCATTGAATGTCAGTTTTTGTCAGCTGTCCAGATCTCTAGATCTCTTAATGCTAGTTGAAGAGTGTCTGCATCCTCCTAGGTATCCACGATGTGCCCTATCCTTGTATCGTCCATGAATTTGGATAGCCATATGCCTGTAGTAGTACTCATTGAAGAAATCTAAATATTGAACCTACAGGACCCCAGTACGAATCCCTGTGGCACCCTCTGGTCATTTCTGCCCAACTGAAGTATGTCCCTTTAACACTAACTTTTGTTTCCTGTCTGAGATCAGGCTTCTATCCAATGGGATATTTTGCCAGTGATTCCATGTTCAATTAGGGCATTGACAAGCTCCCCATATGGGACTTTGTCAAATGCTTTAGAAAGTTAAAAAATAACATCCACAGAGTGCCTGCCATCCAAGAGTTTGCTGACCCTGCCGTAAAAATTCCAATAGGTTGGTCTGGCATGATTGCCCTGGGTAAATCCATGCTGAGTACAGTCTATGGCATTTGTTAACCTAAGATGGTTATTTATATGGTTCTTAATAATGCCTTCTAGGATCTTACAAGGACTGCTGTCAAACTAATAGGTCGATAGTTTTCCACCTTATGTTTGGTACCCTTTTTGTGGATTGGCAGTTAAAATGCAATGCTAAAAAGTGCAAGGTAATGCACCTAGGGAAAAAGAATCCCAAGACAGAGTACTGGATGGGAGAAGAGAGACTCAGCACTAAAAATAAGGAATGGGACCTAGGAGCAAGCAAATTAGTGCAACAAGGCCTACAGTATAGCAAGGCTAACAGGATGCGGGAATGTATCGTAATGGGTACTGATAGCAGAAAAAAAGAGGTAATACTTCCCCTCTACAAATCCCTGGTGAGGCCTCGCCCAGAGTATTGCACCCAGTTCTGGAGTCCTCACCACAGAAAGGATAAGGATATATTGGAGACAGTGCAGCACAGAGTAACAAAAATGATTCAAGGCCTGCAGTGCAGATCCTACGAGAAGCATCTCAAGGCACTAAATATGTATTCACTGGAGACCAGAAGGAAGAAGGAGATTTGACAGAGACCTTCAAGACTTTAAAGGAATTAGCAAAGTGAACTGTGGGGAACTATTTAGCCTGAATACCAATTAACGGTCATGTGGACATGAATTTTAATTAACAAGAGGTAGGTTCAGGAGGGATATGAGGAAGTACTAGTTTATGGAAAGGGTGGTGGAAGTTGGTGGGTGTGAAAATAGTCAGAGAATTCAAGCAGGGCTGGGACATAATGAAGGGAATAATAGTTACCTGGGGTGAAAGGACCAGGGAGGAGAATAGAGAGATGATGGGGAGGATTAGTACCCTGGATGAACAGTAGATTCCAGGGATTATAGGAAACTTGGGTAGTGTGGATGGACCTCTGGTCTTTTTCTGCTGTGTTTGTCTATGTTTCTATGTTTTTCCTACAAGAGAAACTTGTTTCCTTGCTTTTCATTTTTTTTTATCTTTTTTTTACTTTGCCATCTCTTTCCATGATAGCCTCCACTCGTCCGTATTGCAGTTTCCACAACTACTGTAGTCTGTGATGTAACTGGCATCAGACTTTCATGTTCCCCCTGGCTGAAGATAGAACTGACCCAGATTATAAGTCACCACCTCTCTCCAGCTGCACTTTTATATACCAAGTTTAAAGGTCTCCCTGCACAACTCCATACTAGTCTGATTGCCACTTCTATCAGGGTGCATTCCCAACTTTGTGCTTGCTTGTGATATTATCACTTTCAAGATTTGACACAACCATTAATAGGTAACCCTAATTTTAAGATTTCCGGCAAAGTTCTCTCTTCCCTCTGGCTCCCATGGTTAAAAGACTGTATACTCTCCTATTTTATAAATGACGCAGAAGGGTCCTGGTTATCTTCACCTAAGTTTATTACCAAATTATGAATCCCAATCTCCAATGTTTTTAACATTTTTCTGCTCCATCACCTTTTGGTAAAAACCTTGGGAGGTACCACCAAGGTTAAAGGACCTGCATTTCAAGCTGAAATGGTTCCTTTGGATGGTCTCCATATACTGTATCTACATTGTTTAACTCCTTGTATGATTGACTCTATCCAGAACATTTTGGTTCATCTTTTTATTGGCTCTCCTTCTTCCCAGAGACAAATATAAACTGGCCCGTCCTGTGGCAAGTTTGCTATAAGTTTATTACTCAGGATAGACTTTGTCTCATGCAGTTTCATGTCTTGCATAACTTATATTATACACCACAAAAGTTGGCCAGATACGTTATTGCCCCCTCCTCCAATTGTACGAGATGTACACAGGATGTAGGCAATTTGTTTCATATTTTCTGGACCTGCCCCAAGATAGCCCCTTTATGGGAGCTTATTAAACACAGAGTTGACCTCCTCCTTGGCCTTAAGGATTTGTTCACAGCAAAAATATGCCTATTGGGGGACTTCTCTGAGATTCCAGTCCTCACCCGTCGCTTCCATATGGCCTTAATTTCCATGTCGGTCAAGAAGTTAGTGTTGAGACATTGGAAGGATACAGAAAATATTTCCTATACTGAATGGCTGAAGGAACTATTAGCCAACCTCAGAACTGAAAGAGCAATTGCCAGCCTCTGTAATAACACTGCTAGATGCACTAGAATCTGGGGCCTCTTATAAGCTCTGTACTCCTTACAACCTGCCTAATATCAAGGTTTTGCATGAAATATCTGTTACTATTTATATACCTATACTGTGCACACTGGGGGATGGGGGAGGAGAGAAGGGAGGGAGGATGGGAGGGAGAGAGGATGGATCTCAGATTCTGTCATGTACTACTTTTGTACTGTACAATATTTTACCGATTTGTCCTCTAAATGAAAAATGCTAATAAACTTTGAACTGAAGAAAAAAAAATTCTTTCATGTTCCACTCATACAAACATAGAAACATGGCAAGTGAAGTGATTATGAACTGTTACTGAACATCTGTGAGGGCATGGAGTACAGCCCTCCTGGAACTGTACAGTATAGGAGACAGTTTTGGTGTTGCGCAGCCTCCAACCCACCACCACCCCAATCCCCCATATTCTGGTATTTCTCCTTTTTTCTATCTGTTTCTTCTCTTTTCTGTGGCTGGTAACAAGCATATTGGTGGTCAAGTAGGTGCATGAGGTCCTCTGAGAGAAGCCGATGCTGCAGGAATGCACATCATTCTGACTTCTTATCCTAGGGTATATGCGAAGAAGCTGTCATTTGTATCCAAAGAGAGGCCCTATGCTACAGAAGGGCTGTCATGACATTTATCTGGTCTTTGCATGGAGGACAGACTTGAAGTTTTAATTTTAAACTGAACTGGGGCTGAACCCCATTTGAAAAATGCATGCCTACAAACTGCAATAGCTAGATAGATAGACAGAGATATAGATATAGATATAGATAAAGATATAGATATAGATATAGGTACAGGTACAGGTACAGGTACAGATACAGATCAGATACAGATACAGATACAGATATAGATATAGATATAAATATAGGTAGAGACATAGATATAGATATGCCAGTAATAACAATATAGCCAGAGAAGGTCTGAGGCTTCTTCTGCAATTCACCTGGTTAGGTGAAGCCAGTTATCCACATATTGCCCAGTTTTGCACCTGAAAACTTCTTCCTGCTGCTCTGCTTTATTCTGCCTATTCTTTCCTTTCAGTATTCCTGTGTTATTTCCTCTCGGATAACATTCCTCCATTTCACAAATGCCAAAGTGCTAGTGCTAGCCCATTTTGCTAAAAAAGTTTGAGGCCAGCCTGTTTATATGTTTTAAGAGTTTTACCCCCCCCCTTACCTTGCTTTGTTTTTTATGTTGGCTTGCGTGCATGTGCAAGCAACATTTTGTGGTAGTAGCACTGTACTAGCACTTTCAAACGTGTGTCGTGTTGTGGCGAATCCGGGGGATGCTTTAGCCAGTGTGTCCCTTAGTCACCAACCAGTGATCATGCTGCCGATGACAGCAGTTTCAGAAAGTGCCACCAACTTGAAAGAAATCCACCACTGCAATGAGAGACAGGCTCGTCATTGCAGCAGCAAATCTGACACACCTCCATTACGTGCCGTTCCTGGTGAAACATTTCAATAAACATGGCATCGGCTCTCACCGTTCACCTCTAACAATCCCTAGAAAGCTGACTTCAGGGGTGACCAGTCCCCCTGTTTGCATGCCCCCTCCCCAGTTCAATTTGTTTGCCAACAGGGATGCCCAATCCCCGTCGGCATAATGCCCCCCAAATTTTATTTGTCTGCTGACGGGTGGTACCCAATTCCCCTCAGCATCAGGCCCCCCAGCACAGACATGCTTTAGTTGCTGATGGGGTGCCCAATCCCCATCGGCTCAAGTCCCCTCTCAAAAAAAACTCAGGTGGCACACTGGGAGCCCACCCCCGTGTGTCCAAATGTCTTAGTGTCACCTGTAAAAACAAAAACCTCCCCCTGAAGTTTTTTTTCTTCCTTGCAAAACAAGAAAATGGTCCCTCGTTGTCTGTGGCACCCCCTTCCCCAATCCCCACCCACCTTCTGCGCAATCCACCTTCCCACACACCCCCACACCATACTTATCTCCGGAGGTGGGCATGGTGATCTTTGGTGGAGCAGTGCATCTGCACTCTTCAAAGCCGACTCTGAACTGAAGAAATGCCAGTAAGCTGTATAATGGCATAAATGGGGAGGAGGGTTAAATTTAGGTAGATATCTGCCATTTTTTAGACTTTTGGCTCCAAATTTTCAACATGGAGTTCTTGGGACCCTACCTCATGAAATCAGTCACTGTCATTTTGTTATACATTCCCAAAAGGTTATTTCGCAGACACTGCATGGAATCACCTTTCAGGACCGATTAATGAAATGAGAGTGCCACTGGTCATGAGGTGGGCTCCCAAAAAGCCTATGTTGCAAATTTGGTAAAAAAATTCTAAAAAATGACTGTGTTACAAGCGTGCATTGCGCAGTTTCCACGCACGCTCACACCTTTGAGAATTTTTAATATTTTCTCTCCAGATTTTCAACATTGCCATTTTTTCACACCTCCTTATGAACAGTACAGCTGACATTTTTCACAACCTGCCCAAAATGTGTTTTCACACACATGGTGCATAATGGTGTGATCACTGTGGGAAATCAATGTTCAGGATAGATTAAGAAAATCACAATGACAATGTTCATGAGCGGAGGTCCCAAAATGCCTATGTTGAAAATTTGGTGAATAAATTCCAAAAAATGACTTTGTCATGAGTGTACGTTTTGCAGTTTCCTTGCACGCTTGTAACTTCGAGAATTTTTTATATTTTCAATCCAGATTTTCAACATTGCCATTTGTCCACACCTCTTTATGAACAGTACAGTTGTCATTTTTACATCCTACCCAAAATGTTTTTTGCATGTGGTGCACAATTACCACGATCGCTGTAGAAATCAGCGTTCAGAACAGATTAAGAAAATCACAGTGACACCATTCATGAGCAGATGTCCCAAAATGCCTATGTTGAAAATTCAGTGAAAAATTCCAAAAAATGATTATGTCACGAGCATGCATTGAGCAGTTTCCACACACACTCGTAACTTCGAGAATTTTTTATATTTTCACTCCAGATTTTCAACATTGCCATTTTTGCACACCCCCTTACAGTATGAACAGTACAGCTGTCATTTTTTGCATCCTGTTTGAAACATATTTTCACAGCTGTGGCGCACAGTGGGCGCGATCGCTGTGTGAAATCAACTTTTGGGACAGAGTAACAAAATCACAGTGCCACTGTTCATGAGGAGATGTCCCAAAATGCCCATGTCAAAAATCTGATAAAAATAAATCCCAAAAATGATCGCATTATAGGCGTGCATTGCGCAGTATATATGCACACTCATAAATTTGGAAAAGTCAGGGTGCCTGGATGATAGACAGCATGGATTCGTCCCTAGGAAATTATGTCAGACAAACCTTGTGGAATTCTATGACTGGGTGATGAGTGCCTTGGACCTGGGTAGACCAGTGGACATCCTCTTTCTAGACTTCAGCAAGGCATTTGACTCTGTTCCTCACTTGGGCCTGTTGGATAAGCTGGGAGAAATGGGGTGGGAACCAGATGATCAGATGGATAGGCAATTGGCACCAGGACAGGACCCAGAGGGTAGTAGTTGGCGGATAGTCTCATTCCCAAGGAGGGTCATTAGTGGGTCCCACAGCGATCGGTCCTTGGGCCTCTCCTGTTCAACGCCTACATCTCTGACATAAGGACAGGAATCAGGAGTGAGATGATTCTCTTTGCAGATGACTCAAAACTGGGGGTGGTGGTGGATGGGGATGAGGGAGGATGGCCCTACAGGGGACCTGGAGGCTCTGGAAAGATGGTCTAGAAAGTGGAAGCTGAGGTTCAATGCAGGGAAATGCAGAGTACTCCACTGGGGCAGAAACCTGGGCCAAGTGTACACCGGAGGAATGGTACAAAGTCTTGATGGCTGGCGGGACCTGGGGTGGTGGTGGTGGATGTCAAGATGAACAACTCGGAGATTTGTAGGAGGGCAGCAGCCAAGGCCAACAGGATGCTGGGATGCATCGCTAGAGGATCACCTCAGAAGGAGGGAAGTGATACTCCCTCTGTATAACTGCTTGGTGAGGCTGCACCTTGAGTACTGCGTACAGTTTTGGAGGCCACACTTAAAGGGACATTAAACTCCTGGAAGGGTCCAGAGGAGGCAACCAAAATGATTTGGGGCTTGGGGACAGGACCTATGAGGAGAGGCTCGAAAGAGCTAAATATGTACACTTTGGAAGAGAGAAAGGGCCGGGGACATGATAGAGGTCTTCAGGTACATGAAGAGGGTAAATAGGGAGGAACAGTGAGGGTGCTTCGAAGGAAGGAGGAGGGGGCCACTAGAGGGCATGGGTGGAAGCTGGAGGGGGGAAGATTCAGGGGAGAAAGGAGGTGGTGCTACTTCACTGAGAGGGTGGTAGAGCCATGGAATGCACTACCTAGGGGGCTGGTGGAGGCAGAGACAGTGGAGGGGTTCAAGAGGGGGTGGGACAGGTACAGGGGAAGGGTTCAGGAAGCAAAATCCAATGCAGCAAGAATATCCGGAACTGGGAAGGAAGAAGCCAGAGAAGCGAGGGGACAGCAAGGTCAGCACCCAGGGTGAGGCTGACCAAGCAAGCTGAACACGAAAGACCATTAGGCCTATTCTGCTGGCATTTTAGTATGTTAGTATGTTAAAATATTGAAAATTTGCGAACTTGACCTGCGTAGGAACTGCATATGCGCACAAATAAAACAGTCATTTTGGAATTTTGCGGAAATTTTCAACATAGGGTTTTGGGACCCTTGTCATGAATGATGTCATTGTCATGCTTTATTCGGGCCTGAAGGGTGATTTCGCGGTCACTGCGCGAAATCACCCTTTGGGCCTGAATAATGCCATGACAATGACATCATTCATGAGAAGGTCCCAAAAACAAGTTAATTGGTGTAAATTCCAAAAACGACTGTTTTAGGAGTGTGTTGCGCAGTTCACTTATTTCATAAGATTTAAGTTATAAATATTTCACTCAATTTTCAACATTGCCATTTTACCACACTCCTTATGAGTAGTACAGCTGTCATTTTTTCATATCTCAACCAAAATATGTTTCCGCCCATGTAGCGCTTCAATAGCAGTCGGTGTGTGAAATCAATGTCTAGGACAAATTAAGAAAATTACAGTGACACTGTTCATGAGCAGATGTCTTAAAATGGCTATGTTGAAAATTTGGTGAAAAAGTCCTAAAAATGACTGTTTCTGACGTGCATAGCAGTTCCCTTGCGCTCGTAAGGTCGTGAATTTTCAATATTTTCACTCCAGATTTTCAACATTGCCATTTTACCACACCTTCTTATGAGTAGTACAGCTGCCATTTTTCACATCTCACCCAAAACATGTTTCCACCCATGTAGCGCACAATGGCGCAGTTGGTATGCGAGATCAATGTATGGGACAAATTAAGAAAATCACAGTGACACTGTTCATGAGGTGAGGTGTTAAAATGGCTATGTTGAAAATTTGGTGAAAAAATTCCACAAAATGATTGTTTTACGGGCGTGCATTGTACAGTTCCTATGCACGCTTGTAAGTTCAATTTTTCAATATTTTGACTCAGATTCCAACATTGCCATTTGCCACACCTTCTTATGAGTAGTACAGCTGTCTTTTTCACATCTCACCCAAAGCGTGTTTCCGCCCATGTAGCGCACAATGGCACAGTCAGTGTGCGAAATCAATGTACAGGATAAATTAAAAAATCACAGTGACACTGTTCATGAGCAGGAAGGTCTTAAAATGGCTATGTTGAAAATTTGGTGAAAAAATTCCAAAAATGACTGTTTCTGGCGTCGTTGTACAGTTCCCTCATAGCTCGTTAGTTCGCAAATTTTCAATATTTTCACTCCAGATTTTCAACATTGCCATTTTACCACACCTTCTTATGAGTAGTACAGCTGTCATTTTTCACATCTCACCCAAAATGTGTTTCCGCCCATGTAGCGCACAATGGCGCAGTCGGTGTGCGAAATCAATGTACAGGACAAATTAAGAAAATCACAGTGACACTGTTCATGAGCAGAGGTCTTAAAATGGCTATGTTGAAAATTTGGTGAAAAAATTCCTAAAAATGACTTTTAACAGTGTGCGTTGCACAGTTCCTATGCATACTCGTAAGTTTGCAAATTTAATATTTTCACTCCAGATTTTCAACATTGCCATTTTATTAAACTTCCTTATGAACAGTACAGCTGCAATTTTCATATGTCACCCAAAATGTGTTTTAGCACATGTGCACAATGGTGCTGTTGGTGTGCGAAAGCAATGTTTAGGACAGATTAAGAAAATCACAGTTACACTGTTCATGAGCAGAGGTCTTAAAATGGCTATGTTGAAAATTTGGTGACAAAAGTCCATAAAATGACTGTGTTATGAGTGAGCATTGCGCAGTTTCCACGCACCCTCGTTAGTTCATGACTTTGTAATATTTTCAGTCCAGATTTCCACCAGTGACATTTTTCCACACTTCCTTATGAACGGTACAGCTGTCATTTTTCACAACATGGCTGAAGTGTGTTTTCTCACTTTCAGTGCAGAGATGCGTGGTCGCTGTGGGAAATCATTGTTCGGCACAGATAAAGAAAATCACAGTGACACTGTTCATGATCGGAGGCACCAAAATGCCTGAGTTGACAATCTGCTGTAAAAATCCCCAACCTAATTATATTACGGTGTGCGTTGCAGTTTCTATGTACACTGTGACTTCACCATTTTTAATATTTTTACTACAGATTTGCAACATAGCCATTTTTACACTCCCCATGAAGAGTACAGCTGTCATTTTTACATCCTGTTCAGAATGTTTTGCACCTGTGGTCCTAAATGCCGTAGTCACTGTGCATTAGCAGCTTTCATTAACAAACTGATATTTCCCTGTTCATGAGGTGGGGTCACAAAACAAACATGTTGAAAATTTGGAGTGAAAATACCAACGAATGCCTGAGGTATTAGGGTTTTCAACTATAACGCCCAACCCTATAGAGAATGACAGGCATCAGGGATGTGACTTGGGATTCTTGTCTGTGATGCTCATACCATTCCACACCCTGCAGTCAGTGAGAGGCATCGAGGTATGCCTTGGACTCTTCGGCCCCAAACTTCACCCCATTCTCCTATATCGCACCCATCTCACCATATTTCCTAATGAAATGGGGTGCGCATAAGGGCCAAAGACCACAAGGAACACCATGACACTTTTCAGTCTCTGCAGGGTGGGGTGTGGTGAAATGGCGTGGCCGTTATGCCTGACGACCCAAATGCACACCCCAATGCCTGTCACTCTCTGCAGGGTGGTGGTGGGGTTGGCTTCAGTTCAGTACTTCACTGCCATTCCTATTACGCAGCTCTGTAACTTCTACACTACCACTGCCAATGCCAGCAAGCAAACATTCGGCATTGACAAATGCTTGTTTTATTCAATATTTGTTAGTATTTTTTCATATAGACACACAGAAGTTGATGGCAGAAGAAATCTCCATGGCCCATCCCATCTGCCTAGCTCCAACTTAAAGAGCACCTTTTCTGGTGCTCCCACCAAGAACCATGAAGGCCCCTTACCTGTCCCCAGTTGTAAAGGTGCTAAAACTGGGACTATTATATGCCTCTATTTTGAAGGGCAGGGATTGTATTTTGGTTCCATGGAACTGAGCCACTAGTCCCTTCCACTTCCTGATATTGACAGCCACCCCCACACTAGCACGTTTCATGGTGTCATTATATGGAGAGCGTGGGGGCGCACTCCATAGACATAAATGGGGCCATTTTTTGAAACTCTTTTATTCATATTTTAGATGGCCATTGAGAACAAATCAAGGCCACCGGTTTTGAGGAGCGTCTCAAGGCCCATTTATTTTCTTTGGCATTTCCTGACGTTGTAATCTGACCAGCCTTTGGATCTGTTTTATTTTTAATTGCTGTTTTATAATTCTGATATCTGATATTTATTATTCTTTTGTTTTATTGTGCTGGATGTTTTACTTGTCTTTGTGTGTGTTAGGTACCCAGAGCCTCCGGGATTGGGTGCCCTTCAAATACACTTTGCCTTACCTTGCCTAACTAACAAGGACCTTATTAGCTGAAGCAAGGCCTTGACTTGTTTGCAATGGCCATCTAAAATATGAAAACAGGAGTTTTAAAAAGGCCCCATTAATGTCTATGAAACATGCCCCCGCACTCTCCATATAATGCCATCACAAAATGTGCTAGTGCGAGAGTGTCTGTCAGTATCAAAAGTGGAAGGGACTGAGGCACAACTCCATTGAGCCAAAATATGATCCCTGCCCTTCCAAAATAGAGAGACATACAGTATAAAAATTTGATGCTGGCACCTTTACAATTTGAGACAGGTAAGGGTCCTTCGTGGTTCTTGGGGGGCAACGTTGAAAAGAGCAGTAAAGGTGCTCTTTGATACATAGATAGATACTTAGATAATGACGACAGGAAAAGGCCCATAGGCCCCTCCACTTTAGGTTGAGTTTGATGCCCTAGTGGCCTTTGTGGCAATCACTCCTTCTTCCACCCACTCCTCCTACTGCCTTTACCTGTCCCATATGTCTGTCCCACCTGTGTCTGAATCCCTCCACTGATTTAACACAGACAATTTCCTTGGCAGTTTGTTCCTCCTGTCTTCCACCGTTCCATAAAAATTTCAACGACTCAAGAGGGTGGAGAATAAATGAGGCACATACCCAGTGCAGTGGTCAGCTCAAACCCATCCCTTGGTTTAAAATGGCTGGCATGGCTACAAAGGATCATTATACAATGGTGTGTGAAAATCCTGTAACCTCATTGATCAAAATATGTCACATGACCATTGGTAAATCCTGCATAACCCACAGCTGAGGAATGGCATTTACAAAAATATAATTAAACACATTTGAAATATATTTTACATGGGTCCATTGTATAATCGCAATAAGGCACTCCAGGGTGTGAGTTATTGGATGATTTACCCACTTCTTGTGTGGTTAAGTCACTTGGCAGCACCTCAGACACACCACAATAAGGTGTGGGTAAATTCCAACAGCCAACACCCTGTTGTGCCCTATTGCTTAATTAACCGGGGAGGAGGAGGACCAGGAGATAGGTGTAGATGGATGAGACATCTCAATGTTGCTCCAGTCAGCATTGTGGATAAGACCACATTGGTGGCAAGGAAGGATGTGGGGTCCTCTGTAGATGAGGCCACAAGGTGGGAGGAGAGGAACCCAGCAGAAGAGAAGCAGCTTCTGGTGGGGGACTCTACAGTTATGAGGTTAGAATTGGGAACAGGAAGGGGTAAAAGGGAGGTAAGGTGCCTACCTGGTGCCACGCTTGGAAGGATGGCAGCAGATCCTAAGGATCTCTAGGACAGACAGCAGGAGAGGAAGCTGGATATCACTGTCCACCTGGGAACCAATGACCTAGCTAGGGACTGGGATGACATTGTGCATGGAGAGTTCATGGGACTGCGGATGAGTCTTACATTAGGTAGTATGCATGGTCGTGTTTGCTGATGTGCTGTCTGTCTGTGACTGTGGGAGGATAGGGTACTCTGGATCAGGAGCTTCAACTCTGGTTGAAAGAATGGTGTAGAGAAGAGGGGTTTGGCTACACTGGGGACTAGGACCCAACCTGGAAGGATACAGGCCTGTAAAGAGGCGAAGGCTTGCATCTGTCTAGGAGGAGAATCACAGTCCTCAGTGGACAGTTTAAATGTTACTTTGATGAACATTTAAACTAGCTGAGGGAGGGGTGGTGGAAATAAAAATGGAGACATAAACTGCCCCCCTACACAGTTTGAAGAAGTAATAAGGGAGGACTCGAAGAGAGGAGAATCCCACTGGGAGCAGATCAAGAAAACAACAGTACAGCAGAGGACAATGGGGGATGGGAAAAGGAGGTGGGGCAAAAGGGATGGGGGGGATTGCACACAGAGTGGGAGCAAGGTGTGGAAGGCCATGTGTGACAATGCAAGGAGGCTTGGAAATAAAATTCCAGACCTAGAGACCATTATGGCAGCAGCAGGCCTGGATATTGTAGCCATTACTGAGTTATGGTGCACAGGGAACCATGACTGGGCCCAGACTATACTCAGTTCAGGAAGGATAGAGTGGAGAGGAAGGGAGAAGGGGTGGTTCTGTTTGTAAGGGAGGCTATCAAAGTGATGAAAATGCAAGGGAACTTGGGGGGGAGAAGTTGAAGGTACTTGGAGGTACTGTGGGTCACCCTGGAGACAGGCACCAGAGCCACTATTTGCACTGGCGTGATCTACAGACCTCCAACACAGGGGGATGAACTGGATAAGTAACTGGGGATCTGTACAATGGCAGAAAAAGGAGAGGTGTTGCTGGATGGGGACTTAATTCTGCTAGATGTAGATTGAAGCCTCCCAGCTACAACCTCAGCTAGAAGCAGGGACATCCTAGACTCTCTACAGGGGGTGTTTCTCTAGCATCTAGTCAGGGAATCCACTTATGATGGGGAAAAACTGGACCTGGTACTCACAAACAGGGACAGCATTATAGATGTCAAGGTGGCAGGACACTTGGAGACCAGTGACCACTGTACAGTGTGGTTCAACATAAGGACAGCAGAAGCAAACCACACAAGGATGAGGATCCTGAACTGGGGACAGATTTTTAAAAATGGGTGCATGCCTTAGTGACCACCTGGCAGGGGCCGCAGTGCAGGTGGGATGGAGGAACAGTGGGCCAAGTTAAGGGATGGCATAGTTAAGGCAAAAATGCTCTGCACAAAAGAAGCGAGAAATAACATGAGGAAAAAAGACCACTATAGTTTTCATGGGAAGTAGCTGAAAAGGGTAGCATTCAGGAGATACAAAGACATGCAGAGGGAAGAGGATAGGGAGGTGTACAAAGAGAACTAGAGGAAAGCAGTGAGGAGTGCAAAGGTGCAAACTAAGGAAAGGATATAGTGCTGTGTGGAATTTTCACCAGAAACTGAATGGTTAAATTCCACGGTAGAAAATAGTTGCGGAATTATTTTCCACAGAAAAAATTGCTGTTCCACAGAGTAATATTCTGCAGATCTCAATATTTTCCTTAGAAATTGTTGCACAATAATTTTCTGCAGAAAAAAATGCTGTTCCATGGAAAATTTTTCCGAGGATCACAGTATGTGGAATTCCACAGAAGAACCAGTGAAATTCCAGTGGAAATTCCGTGGGCAGAATGGTCATTCTACACTAATTCCACTGGCAAAATCCTGCATTCTGCACAGCACTAAAAGGGTAGCCAAAGAGGTAACTAAAGGGGAGAAGACTTTTTTAGGTACATGAGTGAAAAGAGAAAGACGTGGAAAGGGATTGTGAGGTAAGAAGGCAGACAGAAACTGTGCAGAGGAGGATCAAGTAAAAGCAGATATCCTGAACAGATACTTCTGTTCAGTCTTTACAGTGGAAGGGGAAGGGGAAGGAGATGGACCACATAAAGGCAGGAACACTGGAAGGAGGAAAACATGTCTATTTACAGAGGACGGTGTCCTGAAAGGACTAGCAAATCTGAAACTGAACACAGCTATGGGGCCGGATGGGGTACATCCTAGGGTATTGAGGGAGCTCTGGGAGATTCTGACTACACCTTTGACAGCTCTATTCAACAACTCGCTGGAAACAGAAGTGGTTCCAGAGGTGGGTGGATGCAGTCCTGCTTCATGAAAGTGGTAGCAGGGAGGAGGCTGGCAACTCTAGGCTGGTCCGTCGAACATCAATGGTGGGGAAGGTAATGTAGTCACTTTTGAAGGAAAGGACTGTGGAGTATCTTGAATCCAGAAGGTTACAAAACCTGAGGCAATGTGGACTCACGGGGGTTGGGGTGGGAAGAGGAGGTCATGTCAGATCAACTTGATAGATTTATTTGACTGGGTGACCAGGGAAATAGATCAGAGTGGGGCAACGGAAATGGCCTATGTAAACTTCAGCCAGCCTTCAACACTGTACCACATAGAAGGTTCATTAGAAAACTGGGCAGTTTGGGGGTGGGTCCCAAGGTGGTAAACTGGGTGTGAAATTTGTAGATGGGTAGGTGACAGAGGGTGGTGGTAAACAGAACTCACTCGGGGGAAGGGAGAGAGACCAGCAGGGTACCTCAGGGCTCAGTACTGGTACCAATCCTCCTTAATGTCTTTATAAGTGGCATTGCAGAACACCGGGAAGGAAAGGTGTGCCTTTTTGCAGATGACACCAAAATCTGCAATAGTGTGGAAACTCCAGAAGGTGGAGAGAATGCAGAGAACTAAGAAACACTGAGGAGTGATCAAGGGTATGGCAGCTGGCAATGCTAAAAAGTGCAAAATCATGCACCTAGGGCAAAGGAACCTACAGGCAGTGTATAAAAAGAGGGGAAGAGATATTGATAGTCACCAAACAGGGAAGGAACCTTGAAGTAATCATACCGGATGACCTCAAGGTGGTGAGGCAGTGTGACAAGGCAGTAGGTAGGGCCAGTGTGATGCTTGGGTGCATAGGAAGGAGTATCACCAACAGAAGGAAGGAGATGGGGTTGCCACTGTATAGATCATTGGTGAAACCCCCACTGGAGTACTGCATCAATTTCTGGAGACCACATCTCAGGAAGGACATAGAGAGGGTAGAGGTTTTCCAGAGGACGGCAACTAAAATGGTGCAAGCACTGTATCAGAAGCCCTATGAGGAAAGACTAAGAGATCTGAATATGTGCACTTGGAAGAGAGAAGAGAGATGGGGGATCTGATACAGACCCATAAATACCTCACAGGTTTGAACAGGGTGCAGTAGAGGAGTATTTTTCAGAGATGAAGGTGTGTGAGAACAAGGGACATGCAATGAAGCTGGAAAAGGGAAAATGTAAGAGGGACATGAGGAGGTACTTCTTCACTGAAAGAGTGGTGAATGCCTGGAACAGTCTTCCAGCAGAGGCAGTGGGGGCAAAAACAGTGGTGGGCTTCAAGCATGCATGGGATAGGCATAAGGGAATCTTAGCTGGGAAGTCGGGAGGGGAGGTAGCCACAAATGAGGTAGGGCCGGCGGTGATACTATAGGCAGAGAAAAATGGGCAGAGTAGGTGGGTCAAGTGGTCCTTATCTGCCGACAAATTCTATGTTTCTATACTTGTATAACTGTATGGGCCACATGTTATTTTCTGCCCTTACATTTCTATATTTCTCTCTTATGTTGCTATCAATGCAGACACACACACACACACACACACACACACACACACACACACACACGCACACACACACTCAATTTAATATAATTTTAATTATGATTGCATATTGAATGTAGGAGTAAAATTTTGGTTTGCAGTACAAAACACTGGTTTGTGCCTGCATGTCGCCCCGCACATCCGGGCTGAAACAGGATGTGCCGATATGCATGTGGCATGCCCCTAGCACTTGTGCCACATACATTACTGGTGCACCCCGGCGCATTGGGAATTGCGCAGTGCAACATCTCCCTTTGAATATCATGCTGGGGTGCATCAGTAGGTTGTGCATGGCAATGTAATGTAATGTTTTAACCTTTCTTGTTCTAGCGTGGAGCCTTTGCAAAGTAGTCTGTGACTCAAAGGATTGTAATTCCGATTTCTCTTCAATAAACAATAAACAATAAACCATGCACAACCCCTTTGAAGATCCCACCCTCTGTATTATTGCACTAAAAAAGTCATTGAATCTAATGCAAAAACATTAATGAATCCAACACATCTTTTTACTCATTCCTTAGCCCACCCAACCCCCTCCGATTCCAGCACCAGTGGGCCATTATGTCACACAGGCCCCTTAATCTGTGATTGGAGGGCAATAGTCAGGACACCTAGTGTTCTGTGGCACAGTGTCCTGATTCCTGATTTCCGTGACAGTGCTCCTAGGATTCTGTGGCAGCATTTTCTAATTTCTGCGGCATGATTTATTAATTTCTCTGGTAGAATGTAGTCCTGCTATTGGCTAAAATATGATGTGATGTCATTGATGACATCACATGCTGAGCATTGAGGAGGAGCTGCAGGATAAACAAGATGGGAACAGGAGCCAGATACTATGCAAAACTGTATATTTGAATGAAAAAATACATGAATTCTGTGTCACAATATTTATTCCAGGGCATGATGCAAATTCTGCAGAAAATTCTGCAACCGTGGAATTGCAGAATTCCCGGGGCCTTAGCAATAGCAGGCAAATCCAGGGTAACTCAGTGGCCTGTATTCCTAACCCACAGTGCACTCTTAGAAGTCTAGAGAAGCTGGCCCAGTGGCATTGAGGACTGAGGCACTGGATGCCGGTGCCCACAACACTATGCCGCATGGCACAATTGCGCTGCCAATACAGCGTGATTCTTACCATGAAGCATATCTTTCTTTTCTGTGGGGGGCTGTGCCTCCCAACACCCCCCCCCCATTATGGGGAGCTGTCCTCCGAACCCCCCCAATATAGATTCTCAACCTGGGGGGGGTTCAGGTTGGGGAGTGTACAAAGATCAATAAAATCAAAGTTCTGGGACCGGGAATCAAACCCAGTCCCAGAAGCACTGCCTGGGTTCCTTGCTGCTATGGCTCAGTTCCTTGAGCCACAGCAGCTGGTCGGCAGAACCCATTCCCAGCAGAGGTCTTATCCTCTGCCTGGGAAAGTGGGGATGGTGCAATACTGCAAACAGCAGTATACGTGGTATTGCACCATTTGCTCACTAGTGCAGTGCTGTACCAGGCTAGCCATAATGTCGTATGCTATTAAACATGCAACATTATGACCCGTTATGTTGGATGTCACACCTAGCTCCACATCTTGCACCATGCCAGTGACTCAGGTTTGGGAATGGTCACGGGTTGCTGGGGGTTGGCATGGGAAGAAGAGGATCAAACATCTGAAGGACTGCCTCTTCAACTGGGGAGAGGCTTTGCCAGCCCAGCCTCTGACTGCCAGCAGGTGGAAGCTAGATGGTAGCAGGCTAGGGGTGGCACAGGAGTGGGAGGTCTGCAGTCCTATGAGTTGTGTGTGCCTCCGCATGCATGCTGACATTGGCTGCAGGAAGGAGGACAAAGGGAGAAATACGAAAAAGGGATCAGGGGCTAAGTGAAGCCCTGTTGAACTGTCCATGGACCCATGCTGCTGCCTGGACCCTGCAGTCTGAACTGGTTTGTATACTCTGGGGGGGGGTGGCCCTCCCTCATCTGACTGCACCACGGAGGGAGGGAAGGGGATGCCGAACTGCAACAGCTCCAGTGGAACGAGGCGCTGGCTTGTGGGGACAGGGCTGAAAAGCTGCCCCAGATCCCACAAGAACGAAAATCTCTATGGGAAAAGAAATCTTAGCGAAAATGTCAGATGACAGCTGCAGCATGCCTGAAAGGGATGGGGAAGGAACAGTGCAGCCTCATCGATAATACACTGATCCACCTGCGTGTGTGCTCATGCACAGCATGTCACCGAAAGTAGCAACCGATATGGGCACAGAGAAATCAGTGCACACAATTTAGTGTTGCAAGTGATGCTTGCTTTATTGAGCTGAATCAAAACCTTGGGGGAGACAGTGAAACAAACCACCATCTCCATGCACTTCAAGCACTCTGCCTCTTCATTGGTGGTGACAGGTGCAGCACTATTGATAATACATATAGCAGTAACAAGAAGTGGGCATTAATTTGTCATAACTGAATATACAGCTAAAATCCACATGTAAATTCTCACTTTTTTAGAATGTAGACTTTCTGCAGAATCTAGTCCTAATATCCAAACATGTCAACCTTCTTCTTTACATACGGTAAATGTTCTGCTACAGACATGTTTCAATTTGCATCCAAATCTCATGTATTATTGTAAGCAGATTATTCTTCCAGTTGCATTGCTCTCACTTTTATAAAGTTTATAAGCCACAGCAATGCACATGACTTTTGAAGTGTCAAATGAAAAAACTTAATTTAAAACAGCAGCATACTTCCGAAAATGACTTTTTGTATGTACTGTATGTCTTCCTTATTCTTGATAGTCTGACAACTTCCTCACTTGCAATAATGTGTAATAGAGGATTTAATAACACCTTTCCACAGTATGATTTTCAGATTTAATTTCTTCAAAATAAATATTTCATTGAAACACAATACAAACATATACAAAATATGGTTTGCCAGGCTTCAATATGATTGCATCTTAAATGTAAGAAAAAAGTGTGTTGCTGCATCTAGGTAAAGTAATAAAAAACATTAACAGATGGGGAAAAAGGTACAGTAAACGAACCAGTGAAGAAAAATATATGGATATCATTACATTAAACCCAATAAAAAGCATGGAGTACAGTGCATGCAAAATAGGAAAACCAGATACTAGGGATAGGAGCTTTTTCATCAGCAAGTCATGATTATAACGCCAATGTGTTGGTCATTGCTAAGCCCACACTTGGGGATCTGCTGTGAGTTCTGGGCACATAACCATAACAAGGACAGTAGAGATTGCAGAGAGGCAACCAAACTAAGATGGAGTCTGAGGGATTAGAGATATGAGGAGGTGCTAAAACTGTGTAGTCAATCTCGGTCCAAGTACATAAAATCATTTGTGTTAATTTGTTAAGAAGCCTTAACCTTAGAATACTGTAAACAGAGAGGGGAAAATAACCAGTGGGCACAGCACACAACTTGCTGGAGGACAGTTTAGAAGGGATCTGAGAAAGCAGTGCATCACCAGAGAATGGTAAGGCTTTGGAACAGCCTGCCAAAAAAAAAGTTGTATAATTAATATTGAATTTCCTGAAGATATCCTCGACAAACACATGACCAATATGATGGTGATTAGATTTTACATAGCACATGTCTGGTGTTCAACATGCCTTACAAAAAATACATTTAGTAAAAGCCAATAAACAATAAAAACATCAATTAATAACTAACCTTATATATCCGGAGATGGATTTTCAGCTGTTCTGGGACTATGTCCCACTCCACAGCTGATGGTGCAGAAAAAAATCTCTGCACCTGCGGGCATTCCCATTTTCAGCCCATGCTCTGCACGGTTGGCAGGTGCAGCTGCGGAAGGTGTTACAACTGGTCCAACCAGATGTAACATTGTGGTGCAGCTGCACCAGAAAACAGCTGCAGTAAATCGTGGTGCCAGCTGTAAAATGGCTCCATCTTTGAAAACGTGGCACATGTGGTAAAACCTGTGGCTCTGCAAGTGAAGACCCACTTGTAGAAGTTTTTCCCACATTTGTGCCAATTTCAAGGTGTTTGAAAATCCAGCCCCAAGAATAATAAGATAGCCCTAAACAGTACACTACCCTTGTCAGGATTTTCAGAACTGAAGATGCAGATGTACATGTGTGTTGCACATGTATTTGTGCCTGCCCTAAATGTGTCGAGCAACCTTCTGCTATTTTTTGAAAGATCGCCCATCCGCAACAAAAGTCATATTTATGGTAAAAACAAATTACACAAATGCTTTTGCATCATCTTTGCCACAATTGCATCTCTTTTTTGTCACAAAATCTGGCCATTGTTAGACTATCTAGTTGACAGTCTTGCAGTTTGGACACATTTCTGTTGTTTTGTATCTGTTTATTATGATTGTGCTTGTTTTCAGGTGGTGCCATGCTTCAGCTCTCATCCAGGGTCTCATCTAAGTCAGATCAGTACCCTACTGACCATAGTGCATTGCACTACTGGCTAAACTACCCTGGGGGGTGGGGTTTCATTTCCAGCCACCTCCCTTAAGGCATACCCTGGGTGAACACAGATCATGGTAACATGATCCCCAGAGGTCCATCTACTCAAAGTGCCTGGTGGACATCAGAGGTTATAGGCATTGCTCAACATGTTTTTTTCCATTTTTTCTCCACCTACTTCCCTCAGTGTGAGCATGCTCACTTTTGCTGGTCCTGGGGGGTGGGGTACAATGTAGTGTGAGGCCACCCAAACTGCCAACAGCGCTTGCACCAAGCCTCCGCCATGTGTCTCTTTGTAAGCAGTGCTGCACTGAGCCTTCCAGCTGGGAGGAGAGTCTCTGAGCAGACACTCTAAGTCCTCTCTGTGGGTGTTCCTCTTGACATCCGGGCTCAGGGCATGAACCCGAGTCACCAGTGTACCAGTGCAGTACCTCACTGCTCAGCCCCATAGAGCCAGTCAAGTTTGGACAATGTTTAGAAAATAGCATTAGATATATATTTGATGGATTCTTTTGAAAATTCACTTACACTTTATTTTAAGTGTCACTTAAACACTGCAACTACATTACAATGGCAATGTAGTTGCATGCTACTAATATGCAACTACAGTATAATACCCAGTTGCACATAATTAATGAATATTTACATTGCAATATACACTTAGGCTGGATATTCAAACTGCTGCAATAGCAGGAGCAAGCACAAGTCTATTGTGCACATGCTAATAGATGTGATATTCAAAATGGAGCAAGCCAAATTGCGCAACCAGCCAACATCTGAATATCGCACAACCTGCGCCATAAGCGTAACCAGGAAGGAAGCTGAGCAGATATGATGCGCTATAGCGCAACAAGGGCAGCCCAGCTGAGCAACCCAGAGGTGCCATAGCGCAAGCAGGGAGCCCCCCCAGCAGCAGAGCAATGGAACTGCACAACCAGGGAGGTAGGCAGGGGCCCACCAGCCATGCCACAGATGGGCACAGGAACACACTGCAGAACTGACAATGCACTCCCACACCCCAAGCACAGCACAACTGGGGGAGGTACAGAATATCCACCGGCCCATGGGGACAAGCAAACAAAGCATAGCCGGGCCATGTTGCCCCTGCACACCCACTGGCAAGCTGAGACTGCCACACAAGGGGAGCGGACCACCCCAGTGTATGGCAGCCCCCCCTGTGCACAGCACACCCTGCACTGTGACCCCAAGACACCCCCCATGAGCAGTGACCATCACTGCAGGAATCCCCATGCATACCCCCCGTCATACTGCAACCTCATGTACCACAGAACCATACAAGCCAGACCCACCATGAGCACCCAGCAGTGGGTGGCAGCACACGGCAATGCAACAATGGCAGACACAGTGCCAACACGCACAACCCCCCTGAGGCACAGCTGAGAGACCGAACATGTGTCACCACAAGTGGTACCCCACATGGAAAAGGGCGTGCCCCTGACACCACTGCCATTGATACAGCACCCTGCACAGTAGACAGGTGTCACAGCGCGACCCACCACGAGCCACAGCAGCCAGCACAGACACTCACAGTGCTGTGTGGAAGCATGCAGCACACGGATGCAACACAGTGCAGGGCAAACACACACCCATACCCTTGGGGACACCAACACAGGGACGCAGTAGTGTGGCAACCCAGCCCCAGTGTGGGCACATGTAAACTGTGCACACACAGCCTGCATCCACCATGGCACAGGGTGACACCCAGCCTGTGCATGCTACTGGCCCCTGTACGCCACCAGCATACACCTGGATCACAAGTCACAGACAGTGCTGCACAGCCCTGCAACACACACAAGACACAGCATGGAGGTGGGATAGCAACTGTGGAGCCACTGTGTCACCGGGCAAACATACCCCACCGGTGACAGGTGGCAACCCAGCATTGTGACGGTCACAGTGGATGACCTGCAGGAACAGCACCCACTGACAAGGCAGCAGACCTGGCAGGCCACAGACATGCAAGGGTGTCAGCTGAACAGACCAAGGACAGCTTGACAGGGGCACAATGGACACAGAGCAGGCACCATGGAACACTGCACACCGCAATGCAATGCACAGAGAACAACACACACCACAGATACAGACTGAAAGCCACTCCCACACCAGAGACACCTCCCCATGCACACACACACATACCCATGACTATACCACCCCAGATGCAATGCACACCACTGCAACTGAGCACCTATAACCAGCTGTAAATCAGAGACCACCACAGTATTCATATCAAAATAACTGTATTACAAACACAACAACAAGTACAACAACAACATCAACAACTATTTACATATGTACAAAACAGGGGTGGAGGTATGGGTACAAGGTAGGGTGGGTAAGGGACAGGGTGAACAACTGGGAGAGGGAAGGCGGGGTGTGAGAGCTAGTCAAGGGGAGGTGATGGCCAGCTACTGTCCTCCGGCCTGCTCCCCTGCTGCCTGGTGCTGGTCCGGGCCTCCGTCTCCTCCGCACCCCATGTCGCTGCAGGATCTCAGAGGAGTCCATGGCCACCCGCAACTGCTGCTGCATGGATCTCTCAATCCGTAGTAGTATCCGGACACCTAGGACAGGGATCAGAGTCAATGGGTGTGACTGTCCATCTCCCTGAAGCCCACCATCATGTGGCATACTGCCAGTGCCCGCTCTGTGATGGAGTGCACCCACCCACAGTGACCGTGTGCACAAGACATGCCCAACCAGGCAGCAACAGCCATGTGTACCACTGCACACACACACACTACCCATGTCCAGCACAGCACAACCAAGACCGTACAGTAACATGGCTATGCGGTGGGCAGGCAGTGCCACAGCCATGTGCCCAGTGCACACATGGACCACCATTGGCGCACTCCCAGACATGCAGTGCAACTGGACAGTGCTGACTGTCACATGTCGTGTGCATGGCAGTGGTGTCCATGGATGGTGGCCATGCCCTGCTCCCCACCCTGTCACCTAGCATTCAATAGCAATCATGTTGTCATGGCACTCACCCTCATCGGGCTGTTGCTGGCATTGTGGTTCTCCACCGCCACGCTCGGGTACTGCTGCCACCACCCTCTGCTGCTCAGCCATGGCCCTCCTCCATTCTGCCATGCCTGTGGGAAACAAAAGGTGAGAAACACATCAGTACAATCCCAAAGCATATTCCCCCTGCCCCAATGAGTGTGCCCACCCACCCAGCCAGACCCATACATCACATACCCTGTAAACACCGCCACAGCCAACCCTAGACCAACCCTCCCCCATGTGCTGGACACAATAGACAGTGTTACCCATATGGACCATACAGGTGCGTAGATGGATCACCCACCTGGTCAAGGCACCACGCCCCTCCTGGCACATGACCACAGACGTGCCAGTAGCCCCAGCTCCCTCCTCCTCTGGTCCCCATAGCAGTGCCTGCATTGTTCTGGGGTCCTCCTTCTGCCAGTGGCCACCTCCAGGTCAGTGGCCACCTGTTGCCACACCTGGGTCCTGGCCCTGTCCAGGGGAACCTCCCCATACAGTGGGCCATAGTGAGGCTCCACAATGGCCACCAGGTTGGCCAGCTCGGGGGCACTCCATTGGGGGGCTCTTCTGCGTGCCATCTCCAGATCTATAGTAGGCAATATGGCGCTCTGCAGCGCAGCAACACCACGTGGAATTGCTGCACAATACGTTATGCCGCTATTCCCTATCGTGCTGTCGGCACAGTGCCGCCATCCCCTATCGCGCTGTCACCGAACAGCACGCTAGAGCTGCAGACATGCCATACGTACAGCACCAAGGGGGCAAAGGTCGGGCACAGGGTCATGGGTCTCTGGCACATGGCCACACACAGCGCCATCGGACGTCTATGCGTCCAGCGCAATTGGTCGCCTATGTGCCATTGCCACATCGAACTATTGCGCAGCTGTGCCACAGCGCCATGTAGTGACCGTCGCCGTAGCACCACTGGCACAATGGTGGCCGTGCCCTGAATTGCCTACCGCGCACAGCATGTCAGTGCGGCAGACGCCTGCGTAAGCTACCTGGGTATGCGCAGTGCGGTGTACTACGCATCCACAGAACTGCGCCTTTGGCTCAGCACGTACAACACAATTGCGCAAAGCGCAACAGCGCGATATTCAGCCATCATATGCAAATCATCCAATCAGCCATTCAATGGTGCAGCAACATGATTTGCATCTCACTAAAGTTGCGCCACACCTAATTTGCATGGAGTGCGCTATAAAAATGTGATGCTGTTCTGCAGTGGCCATATTCAGTTACTGCAGTTTATAGGTGAGTTGCATGCTGTGTGATGTTCTGGACTATGGTCTCAGGGAATTGCTGTGTACTGCACAGTCACAGGTGACCATTCTCACCCATACAGGCTGTGATATGACCTAGCGAGGAATGGGTGAGGAGGATGATGGTGGGCGGAAGAGGCCCAATTTTGAAAGCTGAGGCGGAGGCACTCTTGAGGCCTACCTGGATAAAGAGCCACTTCTCAGTGGATGGCAGGGCACCCCTCAGGCCCATGCTGCTGCATGGGAGGGGGTGGCACATGCCGTCAAACTGCATGGCAGCCACTAGCGCTCTGTGTAGGAGTGTAAAAAGAAGATGGGGACCGACAGGAAGAGGGTGAAGGAGAAGGTGGCAGCCATCAGGGCGGCACGTGCTGCAACAGGTGGGGGCCAGCCGGAGGTGGTACAGCTGACTCTGGCAGAGGACAGGCTCGCTGCAAGCATGCAGTGCAGTGCCATTGAGGGCATTCCTGGAGGTGGCTTCCAGACAGGTGGTAGCCCATCACTGCATGGTATGTCATGGTTGGGGGGGTAGCTCACATGCACTAACGTGTTCTCACTTTCTGTTACAGATCCTGTGTGTCTGCAGGGGTCAGTGGTGGAGGGCCAGTCCACTGCGGACAGCCATCCGGAGTTGGAGGAGGACCATCCACCTCCGCAGGTAGCCGGCGTGCATTGCACCAGTGTGCACGCTGGCTGCCATCACTGATGTCAATGAGACAGGTGTGGGGGGTGCCCTTCCTGTGTCTCAGCGGTCTGGCATGCAAACATGCCAGCACACTGTGGCTGTGGCACAGACCTGCATCATTGATGCTGCAACAACCACTATGGACCCATGCCCATGGACCTAGCTGGTTCCGACGTGTGTGCCAGCACATCAGCACAGTCCCAGGCTGTGCCTGTCAGCACCGGTGGGGCAGCACTGGTGGCTGTACAGGTCACTGCCACTGTTGCAGCCACAGCAGCGGAGCAACTGATCCCTTGGGCACAGCAGGCAGAGGAGCAGCAGCAGCAGTCACCCACCAGGACTGGGGGTACAGGGTTCAGCGGTGGCGTGTGTGCACCGCCTGTGGACTTACCCATACCTGGTCCTGGTGAGCAGCGTCCACCCTCAAGGGATGCTGAACATCAGGCCCTTCCATACCCTGAGGGACAGGTTGCCGATGTGGCAGACAACCTCTTTGACGAGCACACCCACCTGCTGCAGGCATCAGTACAGCAGCAGATGTGGGTTGCAACATCTGTGGAGGCACTGTGTGTGGCTCTGGAGCAGCACAGCAGGGACAACGAGAGGATCCTGTCACGGATTGTCCATTTGCGGATGGATGTGACCACTGCCATTGACAGGCAGACACAGGCATTGGTCGCTGTCGTGGCCACATTGGGCACACAGTCAGCTGCCCCAGTGCCACTCACACCATGCAGTATGCTATCCACTCCCCATTCCTGGTGTCATGCGACACCCACCCTGTCAATGCCGGGTTCAGCTGTGGGCATCCCGAGCACTTCTGGTGCAGGTATGTTCGGTGTGCTGCAGACCCCTGTGCGGGCAAGATCGCATTCACGCAGTGGAACCCCTGGTGGTCCATTGGTGCCACCCCATGAGGCCCGTGCTCAGCCTGCCAGTGCTGCTGGGTCTCGGCGGGGCCGCCCATGCATCCGAGGCGGCCGTGGCACTGTGCCGCAAGCAAGACTGAGCTGTCTCCCAGTGTGGGCCCTGTCTGGTGCTGTCCTGTGTGCAATGTGTGTTTCAGTGGGCAGTGCACTGGTGGGTGCCCAGCCCTACACGCAGACACACGGACCACCTGCACACCCTCCTGACTGCTGTCCACAGGTGCGTGTGCATGATGATGCCTGCATTGCGCTGTACACCAAAGTGCGAAGGTGCCCAGCATCTGACACACGTACATGGACAGTCAGTGGACATGGTGGCCTGTGGACATGTGTGTTTTTAGTGTCTGTGTTCCGGCTCTGTTGTGCACCTGACCCCTGTGCACTTTGTGCCTATTGTGTGTGTGTGTGTGTGTGTGTGTGTGTGTGTGTGTGTGTGTGTGTGTGTCCGTCCATGTGGTGTGTTACTGTTCACCTCCTGGTTGTATATGTGCTTCTGTGCCCTGTCACTTCCTTGCCGTCATGCACCCTGGTGTGTTTCCCTGTGTGTGTGTGGTTGTGCCTAGCCACTGTTTGTTGCACATGGCCCTATGACTTACCTATGTAGGGTGAAGTGCTCCTCTGTGATGGTGTCCCGGTGCAGCTGGGCCAACCGGATCAATTGGGGGTCCCGTCATCCATGGGGGGGCCTGCCCATCCCCATCATCACCGGCGTCACCTTCGTCCCCATCGCTGTCCCCCTCTTCGACCTGTATGGCTATCCCACAGTCTTTGACCATGTTGTGCAGGATACAACAGGCCAGGAATATCCCACAGGCCTTTGAGGGACTATACTGTAGGGCACCGCCGGAGGTGTCTAGGCAACGGAAGCACACCTTCAGCATCCCAAACACCCGCTCAATGATGTTGCGTGTGGCGGCATGTGCCTCATTGAAGCATTACTGCGATGGGGTCGTGGGCTGCCGGTAGGGTGTGAGCAGCCAGGGACGGAGTGGGTATCCACTGTCACCTGTGTGGAGATGGTGGAGGTTAGTGTCTTGTTCAGGCTCATATTGCCCCTAACCCTGTATGCCACACCATGGCACCTGTAAACACCACCCTTGCCCCCGATTTGTCAGTCTTACATGCATACTCACCCACTAGATGACCTGTGGGGATGTCCCCACTCTCGAATTGATGGCACAGTGCGACTGGTACCATATGAATGAATAGTGTGCTCCCCAGGGTGCGTGGCACAGACATTGATGATGCACCCACTGGCATCACACACCACCTGGCAGTTGACACTGGCATAACCCTTCCGATTCATATGGCTGCCCATGGGGCCAGGTGGTGTGCAAATGGCCACATGGGTGCAGTCTATCGCCCTAGCATGCCAGGCATACGTGCTACCCTGTGGAACTCCTGTATGTTTGCTGTGCGCTCTGCCGCGGTGCTGGGGAAATGGATGTACTCCGCGGCATGTGGCAGCAGTGTGCTGAGGAATTGGGTGAGGATGCATGACGTGGCCGACTGTGTTATGCCTGTGGTGTCCACTGTTGGTCTCTGGAAGGTACCCGTGGCGAGCAAGCACATGCAGGCTGTTATCTTTGTCTCCACTGACAGAGCGTGACTCTGTCGTGAGGGTGCCTACATCACATCACTGCACAGCTCACAGAGCTGCCTCAGTATTGCCCTGTTCAGGCGGTACCGGCCCACAATCTCGACATCTGAGTAAAACTCAAAGCTGGTGCGGGCTCGGTACTGCCTGTTGGGGGCATACCGCCGACGGGCCCTTCCACGGCCACGTCCCCTTGCAGCATGCCTTCTCACCCCCCTCATTACGGCTTCCATGTGGAAGGTGGCACTGTCCATGTCCCTGGCTTGTGTTCTCCCCAGCTGTTGTTGCTCTGTTCCCCCACTGTTCTGACTGCTACCTCCACTGCACCGGGTACACTTACTGGCCTCTGCACTCTGTGGCCCCACACACCTTCCCTTGCCCCTATTTTGTCCTCTGCTCTCCCTGGCCTGCCCTCTTGTCCCTCTGGCCTTGTCTCTCCCTGCCTCATGTGGCTTCCCTGTATGCGTTCTTGTGCCTCTTCCTTGCTCCTTTTTTATTTTGGCTCATTTCCGCTTATGGCGCAACTTCCGCTTCGATCCACTGTTGCGATTGCGCAGTCTTTGAATATCGCACTGCGCACTTTATGCATGGTTCCACCCCTTCAGTTGCGCATGTCTTCATTAGCATTGCGCTGTTGCTCAGCATGTTTTCAGTAGTGCAACTGCCTCCTGCTGAATATCGCAGAATGGTGCATTTTCTGACTTGCAGGCGCAACCCTATGCGCATTGCACAACCCTTTAGAATATCCCACCCTTAAAGTTTAACTGAAAATCCTGCCAGTCTAATAAGGTGCTGGAGCAGGAGAACACCTACCTGAGATGGGAATCCTGATCAAAGAAGAGCCTGAACAGCAAGGTCCTCAGTCAGGACAGGACCAGGAGGAAGTGAAATGGACAACCACTTATTTGATAGCTGTTCTTGTCTCTAGGCTCTCCATTGTTACTCAGTGTAATTTGTTTGCCATTACCATTATTTAAACCGATTTGTCTTTGTAATATTGTAACTTGCTATTTTTTTACTATTTCTTGTATTATACTTATTTTCCTTTGCTACTGTGTAGCATTAGTTTACATTCCAGTGTAACCACTGCTTGTAAATTTGTACTATCGTTTGTAATCACTGTGTTTCTTTTTTCTGCACTGTTACTGTAATAACCAGTCCAGGACCTCCATGCCAGTGAGCATTGCTCAATGGAGTTTTTGCTGGTAAAATAAATAAATAAATGACCTGACAGACTGTTCCAAAGGACTAGGTCTGTGACTGAAAAAGCTCAACCCCCACAGCAAAAAAAACCATGAAAAACCCTTGCCCATCCTCATGGGTAACAGGAGTAACGGGCAGTTGGGGATGGTTTCAACAAACCACATAGCCAGCTCCCATCTTGGCATCCTAGTTTCCTAAAACATTCATTGAATTAATAGAGTAATTTATGGTTTACAGTGTGTAACATGTTCTTTTTACCTCGAGGCATACGATAGTACATAAACCACAAAACTAAAGGTCAATTGGTTTCTTAAGGTATCACACACTGACACTGTAAAAAAGGTAGTTTGTTGCCCGTGTATTTCATTTTATATAATTACTGGTTTTGTGCTTCATTGAGAAGTGAAGCATGAATGGCTTACATTGTGCCTCAAAGTGGAGTGCAATGTAATCACCGTGAATAACTGGGGGGGGGGGTAACAGAGATCTGTAGATACTGGTTTTAGACTGTAATCATACCTAATAAGTAATTATTATCCAATAATACTCATTAAAGTCCTATTTGTATATCTATTTAAAATTGTGTACAACCCAGAAAAATCGAACAAAAATGAACAAGTCTTGTTTTCAGTTGCAACGTGGTGAGGGAAAGAGGGGCATGCAGGAGTAAACACTGGGATTAAATAAATCAAAAATATACTGCCTATGCTGCCTAGAGAAATAAATACACGACAGTGTACAATATACATAAAAATATTATTGATATGCACACTTTTAAATGTGAGTGGGGATAATATTTGGCTGAACACGTCTGTTGGCCCTTTTACAGAGGGTCAGGAATAGTGTTGGGCAAAATAAGAAAAAACATGTTTTGTGCACTTTTTGTGAAGCTGCACCAATTTTACATCATTTTGCACAGTTATATGAATTAGAACAGTGTGTTTAAAGTGGCCAATTCTGGTTGAACTTGCACCCTTTTTTAAACCTCACAGTTGGATTTTCAAACAGATGAGGGCCTACGTCCCATGCCGCAGTCCCCTGGTGCAGAAAAAAAACTCTGCATCATCCGACAGTCATATTTTAAGCCTGTGCTTTGCACAGGTGGCAGGTGCAGCTGTGGAGGATGTTACACCTGGTCCAGGCAGGCATAACATTCTGGTGCAGCTGTGCCAAAAAACAGTCACAAGTAGCTATTAATCGTGGAGCTGGATGTAAAATGGCTCCCTCTATGAAAATCCAGCACATGCAGGAAAAACTGTGGCTTCACAAGAGAAGATCCACTAGTGCAAGTTTGTCCTGCAGTTGCACCAGTTCAGGGGGATTTTGAAAATCCAGCCATACAATTTTAAAAATATCAAGCTTGGAAAAAAATGGCACTATTTGCTGAAATTGCATATTTTTAAGAGCTCACATTTTTAAAAATGTACAATTGTGGGGTGATGCTCTTGAAATTATGCCAGATTTTGGTACATTTTCACAAACATTACAGATATGAAAATCTTGCAAGCATAATAAAAACTTTACCCAGCACTAGTTCCAGGGCTCTATGTATAGCTAGGACTTTTTGGATTACAATGAGACACACTTCTGCGACTTGACTATCTATAGCTATTTTAGTATTGTTGACTGACCAATTACTCAGGACCATCTTTTTGGCACTGCCAGTAAAAAAGCAGACTGGGAAACCAGAAAGTTTAATGATTCACATTGTTCTAGGTTTTCTGTAGTCTACCAGGCAAATATGAATTGGTTTTGATGGGGTGAAATGGTGCTTAAAGTAATAGGAAGTTTAATTGCCCTATCGCTCCCAGTATGTCTTTGGATCCTGTTGAGGACCATTACATAATTCTTTTTATTTATTAAGTTATTTATTTAAAGAGTTCCTGACGCCTTAAAAAAATTTGAAAAACATAATAATTAGGTACAGTTCAGCTTGCATTCCATATATATTCCAAATATTCCTACTTTCCTGTATTTATTACTAAGAACATTTGCATCTGCCTCTATAGCCGACTCCCTACTTCAAGCCTTAATCCTCTCTTGTGACATCACAGTCAGTTGCCATAGGAGTAACTGTGATGTTATAGGCAGTGCATTATCATAGAATCATAGAAAGCTGCCAGCAGATAAGGACCTCTAGGTCCACGTAGTCTGCCCGTAACCCCTCTCCCCAGGAAGATTTCCTCCATCCCTTTGCAGCCTGCACTCTGCCCGCCAGTCCCATGTGCATGTCCCAGGCCCTTTTGAAGTTCTCCATTGTATCCACCCCCTCCACCCACTCCAGCGGCCTATTCCATGGCTGTACCACCCTCTCAATGAAGAACCTGACCCTGATGTCCTCCCTGAACCTGCCCCCCTCCAATTTGTGGGTATGTCCCCTCTTGGAATTGTTCTTACTCAATTTGAATAAGCTGTCAACCCTCACCCTGTTTATGCCTTTCAAGTATTTGAATTGTCTCCACCATATCCCCCCTCTCCCTCCTCTCCTCCAGCGAGTACAGGCCCAGCTCCCCCAGCCTCTCCTCATATGGCCTCCCCTGCATCCCCTGCACCATGTTGGTCACTCTTCTCTGGACCTTTTCCAGTCGGTCCATGTCCCCTTTCCTGTATGGCCTCCAGAACTGGACCCCATATTCCATGTGTGGTCTGACCATGGTTTTGTACAGCAGCAAGATCACCTCCCTTCTCCTGCTTGTGAAACTCCTCCCTATGCATGCCAGCATGCTCAGTGCCTTTCCTGCTGCCCTGTCACAGTGATCCCAGACTTTCAGGTTGTCTGAGATGGTAATCCTCAGGTCCCTTTCCTGCTCTGTCTCCTCCATCTCTTCCCCATCCAGTTGGTATTTTGGGTTGTTACGCCCTATGTGCATAATCCTGCACTTTTTTGTGCTGAACCATAATTGCCACCTTTCTGACCACTTCTCCAACCTGGCTAAGTCCTCCCTCATATCCTCCACCCCCCCCTTCCTTTGTATCTACCCTGCTACTACAGATTTTCATGTTGTCTGTGAACAGACACTCCTTCCCGAGCAGACCCTCTGTGATGTCCCCTCTGTATATGTTGAATAGTATGGGTCCCAACACAGACCCCTGTGGAACCCCACTTGTCACTCTTTCCTCCTTTGAGTACACCCCATTAACTTTGACCCTTTGAGTCCTCCCCACCAATCAATGTTCCACCCAACTAGTGAGCTTGCTTCCCACCCCCAAGCTTTTCACCTTGCCTACGAATCTCCCTTGGGGGATGGTGTTGAACACCTTCCTGAAGTCCAGATAGGCCACGTCCACTGCCCCTCCCTCGTTCCATATCTCTGTCACCCTGTCAAAGAATTCAATCGGATTGGTCTGACATGACCTACCACCTGTGAATCCATGCTGATTGTCATTCAGTAGGCCCTCCCCCTCAAGATGCTTAACCAGTCTTTCCTTAATCAGTGCCTCCATCAGCTTGCTGACCACTGAGGTCAGACTTATCAGACAGTAGTTACCTGGCTCTTTCCTTCTGCCCCCCCGTTATGCAGTGGTACCACCTTGGCCTTCTTCCAGTCCTCTGGAACCCTTCCCTGTTGCAGTGACAGGTTGAATAGCCTTGTGACTGGTCCTGCCAATTCCTGTTTCAATTCTTTAAGTACCCTCGGGTGAATCCTGTCTGGCCCCATTGCCTCATCAGCCCACAGCCTGCTCAATTCCTCCAGTACTCTAGCTTCCATGAAGGAACTGCAGTCCATCTCCCTACCGTCCTCCCCCTAATTTCTAATTTAGGCCCCCCTCCCTCCACTGTAAAGACCGATGCAAAGTATCTGTTTAAGACATCGGCTTTTTCTAAGTCTCCCTCCACCAGTGCCCCCCCCTTCCCCTTTGAGCCTCACCATCCCTTTCTTCCCTTTTTCCTGTCACTTACATATTTACAAAATCTCTTGTCCCCCCTCTTAACACCCCTTGCTATACATTCTTCTGTTTCAGCCTTGGCCCTCTTGATCACATTCCTTGTGTCCCCTATACACCCCCATCTACCTCTCTTTGTGTCACCTTATATATCCCGAATACCCTCCTCTTCTCCCTGACTGTTTCCTCACTTCAGTAATGAACCAAAGTGGTTTCCTAGCCCTATTTCTTTCGCTCACTGTCCTAATGCAAAGTTCTGTCACTTTCTGTAGTCCCCTTTTAATTTCCCTCCATAGCTCCACATCTTTCAGGACTTCCACCCCCTCCAGCTCCTCCTGCACCATTTCTCCCATCCTCCTAAAGTCTGCCTTGCTAAAGTCAAGCACTCTAGTGCTCGAGTTGCCCTTGGCCTGACCCTTGATGATCCTAAATTTCACCACCCTATGATCACTGTCACCCAAATTGACCCCAACCCCCACCCCTCTACACTGTCCCCATTTGTCAGAATCAGGTCCAGAATGGCTCTCCCTGTAGTAGGTTCCATCACCAGTTGGCTGATGAATGCTTCCTGCAAGGCTTCCAACACCCCCCTGCTCCTAACTGTGGCTGCTGCTGGGGTGACCCAGTCTATGTCAGGTAGATTTAGGTCTCCCAGTACCATGATTTCCCCTCTGTTGGCCATGTCCTGTATCTCATTAACCATCTGCTTGTCAACCTTCTCCTCTTGATTTGGTGGTCTGTAGACCACCCCACCTTCACTGCCTTTTCCCCTACTCTGCTTAAGAACACCCATAGGGTCTCCGCAGATCCATTCCCCCCCAGCACAACAATGTCTTTATATCCCTTTTTTACATAAAGGGCTACCCCCCTTTTCCTATCCTGTCTCTCCTGTACAGTATGTACCCTGGCATTTCCACTTCCCAGCTGTGGTTCTCAGTCCACCAGGTCTCCGTGACTGCAAACAGGTCCAGGTCACCCTCCGCCACTGTCGCCTGCAGTTCTCCCATTTTATTTTATTTTTGTAAGTTTTTTTCTTTTTCTTGCCCACAGCAACCAGTGCATCAGCCCGGTCACTGACCCTTGAGCTCCCACTTCCATCATCCACGACTCCCCTGACACCTCCAGCTTTCCTCTCAGGGTGGGATTGCAGCATCAGGGCTAATGCCAGAATCTTAGGATTGGATCAGGGAGTCCGGCCTGAAAGCTGATTAGAGCCAAGGGTGGGCTTCACTCATGGTGACTGTAGTCTTATTTTTTTGTTGTTGGATTACCGCAGGACAGGCATGTACAATGACGTCTTGCATCTGCCTCACCTTTCTTAGCTTTTGGGGCCACTGCAATTCCCCCTGGCCTCTGCCAGAGTCATCGAATGCCAGGCACTCACCCGACCTCCCCCAGAGAAGGAGAGCAGCTCTGAGGGCACTCGACCCTTCTCCCCCTGGCCATCCCTTCAGCTCCCTGGGTCTGTTCCCGAACCTGGGTCACTGGCATCGTAAGCAGAAATCCAACTGCTGCACTGGTGGACCAGCCAGTTCTCCCATTTTATTACCCAGACTCCTGGCGTTGGTCAGCAAACCCCTCAACCAGCTCCTCTCTTTCCCTCTCCCCCCCTTCTTGGTTTCTCTTGCTCCCAACTGTAGGGGAGAGCTAGTCAGACCTGATCCTCTCCTTCCTCCTACTGGGCAACACCTAGCTATGCCCTCCTCCTCTCCTCTTTTAAATTCTTCCCTAGTATTTTATCTATAAAACCCTGTAGCTTCCCTTTCAAAATCCTGGCCCCCTCATTGTTTATGTGCAACCTAACTCTTGCATACAGATGTTGGTGTACCCATGTGTCTCCCCAATCCCCTATACACTCATAGCCCTCCCTCCTGCACCACTGCCTCAGCCAGTGATTAAAGTCTTTGATTCTCAGTTCTCTTGCTGTACTGGCACAGTGAACTGGCAGGACTCTGAGAAGGCTATGGTATCTACTATCCCCTTGCACCCTCCGGCTAGTTCCATAAATCTCCTCTACTGTACCTCTAAGACCTCTTCTCCAGCCAGATCATTTGTTCCAAGGTGTACAACCAAGTTAGGTTCCCCCAAGACAGCCTTAATTCTTGGGAGAGCCCTGCCTGCTTCCATCTCTGGTTTGCAGAAAATGACCTCCCTTTGAAGGCTATACCCCTTCCTTAACCAATGGATCCCTTTAATAATGGTGTCCCTGTACACTATCGCTGATTTTTCATGTGCTGCCCTCAAGGGTGCCATCACCTCTCCTACCTGGCTATTCCTCCCGGCTTCCCCTTGTATGCCTTCCACCCACCCTTCCCTATCTGTCTGTTCCCCTACCCAGACTCCTCCCCCTCCCTGAGCCCCCTCCCACCCTTGCCTATTACACTCCTGTCCTTCTCCCGCCCATCCTCTCCGTGGATGCCTATTCCAGCCCGGCCTCTTCTAGTGACAGCCCCCATTTGCTTTCCTCCCCTTCTTCCCACGGTCTGCTACACCCAGTCCCCCCATAGTCTCTTTCCCTTTCTGCCAACTGTCCCCCCTCCCCTTCCTGGCCTCTATAGCCTGATCCTTCCCCCTTCTCCTGACCTCCTCTTCCCTTCCTGTTCTTTCCGTACCCCCATGTCCCCACTGCCCCCTAACTTGTTCCCCATCCCATCTACCTTTCCGCTGTCCCCATCCCCCTTATATGTGCCCCATCACTCCCAGCACACTCCTATCCATAATGCCCCCTTCTCATTCCCTTTATTTTGCTACACCTACCTTATGCGAGCCCTTAGATCCCACCACACAGCCTGCACCCGGTGGCTGGATATCTTATTTGACCCTAAAAAACCTACTTCCAAGTCCCACTTTTCACTTTGGTTCCTAGATTCATGCCCCAGTATTCCACATTATAACATAACAGATCTTCACTCCAGTAATATATTATATTATATTATATCATGCCCCAGTATTCCACATTATAACAAAACAGATCTTCACTCGAGTAATATTATATCATATTGTTCAGCTCAGGACATTCACACAACCTTCAAGGGCTCTGATAAGTTCACATGTGTCCAGTATGCTCAAACATAGCACAATGATTTAGTATTCTAGAGGACAGCTCTCTCTAGCCTCTTACAGAGCCTGCCTCCAACCATTAGCCAACTAATCCTGGTATCTCTGGGCAGAGCTAAAGACCACTTAATAGGTTGGAGGAGAAGGGGTGGGAGGTGGGAAAACAAACTTTGGCAAGTGATGCGGGGGGTCCCAGCGGAGACCAAGTCTAACACCCTCCTTCCCCCAAGTCCACACATGATCTGCTGGTGCTCGGAAGATGCAGCCCAATTTAAACTGCCTCTGCAGTTTAAAATTGGCACCTTTTTTCTTCCGAGCAAGTGGATCCTTTTTCCTTTGAAATCCTCCAGTGGCAGAGCTCAGCAGCCCCTGATTCAAACTAGGATCCTGCTCCAGTGTAGGACAGGAGCAAATCAGGTCCTGGTTCAACAGCAAAATCCCCAAAACAAACTTCGGCAAGTGATGTGGGGGGGGGGGGTCCCAGTGGAAACCAAGTCCAACACCCTCCTTCCCCCAAGCCCACACACAATCTGCTGGTGCTCGGAAGATGCGCTCAATTTAAACTGCCCCCTGCAGTTTTAAATTGGTGTCTTTTTTCTTCCAAGCAAGTGGCTCCTTTTTCTTTTGAAATCCTCTGGTGGCAGAGCTTGGCAGCCCCTGATTCAAACTGGGATCCTGCTCTGATGTAGGACAGGAGCTGATTGGGTCCTGGTTCAACAGAAAAGTCCCTAAAACAAACTTTGGCAAGTGAGGCAGTGGGAGGGGGATCCCAGCAGAGACCAAGTCCAACACCCTCCTTCCCCCAAGTCCACACACGATCTGACCTCAGGTAGGGAGAGAGCAGCAGAAATCGATGAATATACAAGCTGGACTTTGTCTGAATGTTATGTTTTGTTAAAATTCTCCTGAAGGTGTCAGCTACTCTTTAAAAGTTTAATCAGGAAAGACATACTGAGCTGCTAAAAGCACGTTTCCAGATGCATCCGGGGGGAAGGGAGAGGGAGAATATCTAAACAAACAGCTACTAAAAAAGTAGTCAAACACAATAAATATTACTATGAGAAAACATATCCATAAATATCGGAGGCAGATTAGTACATAAATGTATGTGGAATACATATTTTAATACATAAAGATGGGAACAAATAGAAGAAAAACATAAACAGTGCAACTAGCAAAGGGAGTATGAACTGAACGGATCATAGACAGTCATATGTAGGATAACAAAAGTCATAAAGAAGAGACTTTAAGGATGAAGGAGAAGAGGAAGATTGAATTAACAGGGCAAGGGAGGACCAAAGCTTATGAAAGTGGTAAGAAAAAGCCAATTGACCAGCAGTAGATTTTCTAGAAAGAAACAAGAAAAAATTGGAAACAGTGTTGCAGGAAGGATAGGAAGAGGAAGGAGGACAGGACAGAAGGGATATGAGATCAAAGGCAGGGGTGCCAAACCAGAATTTGGATAAAAATGAGGCACAGTGGGAAAGGTGCCTAGCATCAAGAGAAGGAAGAGAAAGGGCTGAGTAAAGAGAACAGTGGTTGGCTACAACTAGAACATACATTCCAGTATATCTCCCTCTGCCTTGCCTATAAGCTCACTCATTTGTACACTCCTCTGAGTCTATCTAATATTGTGGTGAGAAAATCAGCCAGACGGACCCTATGTGCTATGCTCCATCTCCCTCCCTCTATTAACTGTGCCGTCTACACACCTAGCTGCAAGCAGGAGCTCTTTTCCCTCTGCTGCACCCTGGGCCTGAAACTCTCTCCCTCCATCTATCCTCTCTTGCACTTTCCTCCCCAGTTTCAAAAGTGCCCCTCACAACCACCTCCATGCCTTGGAATTTGCTCAGAATTTTCTCCTGCTTTCTCTAATTCGCCCTCTTCTTTTCCATGCTTATGTCAAGTCCATCCTGGTGAGCCTGCCACCTCAACTCATGGTACTGCCTGTCTCTTAGATTTGATTTACACTTTTGTATTGCAGTAGATTGTCTAATCTGACTTACATATGTTCCTACACTATTGTGCATTACTGCCATATATAATGTGATCCTAATTTTTGCCTAAATCTGTCTTGTTGTCCACCATCCACTCCTCTCTAATCCAGAAATCTATGGGGTTTTTTTTGTGTATAATGTATAATATTGTTGCACATTGTATTGAGCTCTGTAATCTTATATTTGTATCTTTATTGATATCAGTGCTGTTACTCTATGTACAGGGCTTTATTTATATTGATATATGCCTCTTTAATCTGTATTCCTTTATACCACTGCTTATGTATTGTATGTTCATGGCTGTGTTTATATTTTTGTATTCCTCAACTTCTGTACCCTCTCCCAGGTCACCTCTGAAAAAGGGACTGCGTGGTCTCAGTGGGTTTACCCGGTTACCAAAATTCAAATAAATGGTGAGTATGAGAGGGACAATCTAAAGCAAAATGACAAAAAGAATGAAAAAGGCAGTCCAGTCTGGCAAGGGAGGATTCAGGGGCTCCACTGTAGACTAAATCACCATAGTCAAAGATAGGGAGTATCATTTTTAAAATGATTTCTTGGTGGACAAAGAGCAGAATACTCGCTTTATTCCTGTACAGTGCTCCAAGCTTAGGGTGAAGCTTATGGTGAATCACATCAATATACACTGAGAAACAAGATGCCAGTCAAGGTTTACCCTGAGGTACTTAAAGGAAGGAACATCTTCAATCTTAGCAACATCAAGAGCATTATATAATGGGAGGGAAGTAAGTCTGGCGAGCCTCTGGCAGGTGCCAAAAGTCATGGAGATGGTTTCTTTTGACACTGAGGGACAACTGGTTTGACCTGAACCAGCAATGAATGTTGCCAAAATCTGACTGCAACTGGGCAGAAAGGTCATGGATAGAGGAGCTAGAAGCAAAAAGAACTGTGTTATTAGCATACGTATGAATGGACAAAGAGGGACAGACAGTAGAGAGGCCATTTAAGAAAATGGAGAAGAGAACTGGACCCAGAACAGACCCTTGAGGGATACTTGAGCTAACATGAAGCAGAGATTAAATGGATTTTCCTATCTGGACAGTTTGAGACCTTATTTCAATTTAAGAATGAAACCAGCTGACTGATGGGTGAGCGAGGCCTGCTGCTTTAAGTTTGTCCAGAAGGAAGGGATGTGCTACAGTGTCAAAAGCTTTAACAAGATTGACAAAAATGGCAGAAATAATCAGTCCTAGATCCATACCTGTGAGTATGGAGTCAATGAGCCGAAGGGGCGAGGTGGAAGTGGAGCAGGATTTCCTAAAACCAGACTGGAAGGGTGTAAAAAAGGAGGAGTTGTTAAGAAAGGAAGTGAGCTGAGACAGAAGAATATGTTCCTGTAATTTGGCTAAGGTGGAAAGGAATGATATAGGATGGAAGTTACTAGGAGAGGTGGAATCACCAACTTTGTGAAGAGGTATGACAATAGCCTGTTTCCAAATATCAGGAATAGTAGCAGAAGAAAAGGAAAGATTAAGGAGTAGAGTAATGGGAAGAGCAATGACAGGAGATGAGAGGAGAGGCTTAGGGTCAAGGCCATCAAGACTGCTTCCCTTAAGAGGATTAAGGGCAAGCAGAGCTTTTAGGGAAACATGTGGAGAGGTAAGAGAGAAAGAAAAGAAAGGGAGAGGGAAGGAAGAGAGGGAGAGGGATGAAGAGATAAAAGAAAGGGCACAGGTAGTAAAATAGGTGTTAAAAGTAAAAGCAACAGCAACAGCAGAAGGGTAAGAGATAAAGGAGTCACCAACCTTTAGAATAGAAGAGGGAGACTGAGTCTGTGGGGTAGGCTGGTAGTTTTTAAACTCACATAATGCATCTGGACTACTCAAAAACAATTACAGATAGACACAGCCAGAGAGAGGAGAACAGTGCCTTGGAAACTGTGACATTAGACTGAATTTAATTAGAAGAGATTTTGCTATAACTGTGTGTGGTATGGTAATGTTTATGACAGCATAGTATAAATGATCATGTATTGCTCATGAATGTTCAAGAATTATTAATGAACAGTTCATGAATTCAGCTCATAAACCTTCATCAAGCATCAATCAAATTGTTCATGAATGTTCATGGACTGTGCATGAACATTAAATGGCACGCCTGTGTTCAAGAACGTTCATGAGTGTTCATAAGTATAAATGTTTATAAATGTTCAAAAGGTTCATAAAACTCCACCAAACCTTCATGATACAGACCAATAGTTTTTGTTGAATAGAACTATCATGCTTTGATAATACCGATTAATTCAGGCAACCCTGGTTTAGCTCTATTATTTCCTGTTCTGCTGTCAGATTTTTTTAATCTACAACTTAAGCAATTTTCCATGACAATTTGCTTTGTTTAACAAACACAACAATTCTGAATTAATTCCTATTTTATCAAGCATTTTAGAAGTAGTAACATACATTATACCTCTTTTTTTCTGTTGTTCCTCATTCATATGGAATCACTGCTCACCTTCCTTTCATAAATAGGAAGGTCTAATTGTTATTTGTATCGGCAGAATATGAAACTGTTGTAAAATGTAGTAAGCTTCAATGTTAATCTATTTGGGTACTCAAATAGTTAATTAACTTGTAGAACATACGTTTCCCATTTCTATACTGAAAATCATCTGATTTTATGATACTTTACAACTCTTACAGTGGGAAGCAGAGCATTCTGATATGCAAATTAGTTATGCAGATTGATTTTTGTCTTGGTTTATCACAGTCCTTTAAAGGTTCAGCAACTTCATGAACTTTGTGTTGATGACCTATTCATGAACTTGGCTCACTAACAGGAGTTTTAGAACAGTTGGTGAACGTTTGATGGATGTTCAGAAACCAGTCAAGAATGCTCATCAAAGTTCATGAGTCGATAAGCGTTATTTTGCAGGGGTGGAACCAACTTAATTTTGCCACATGTGGACACTCATGGTTTTGTATGGTATGTTATCAAGACATGTGCTGAGTGACAGACCACTCCCTCTACTGACTACTTAATGTTCCTTATTATGTATTACAGGGAATGGTTAGAGGAATTCTTGATCACAGCCTTGTACTTTCCACAGTAAGTATGATTCTGATATGAACAATGTCTTGTTTTGTTCTCCTAGATGCCATCATTAACTTTTTTCCATTGTCTGCAGTTATGCTCCATGGTCTTTATTGAAGGAGTCGGCACATTTCTGGATCCCTTGCAAGGCACCTTGTAATATATCTTTCTCTGGGGTTCTTTTTTATTTGTTACACTGGAGCCCATGAAACATGCTTTGTTTTGTGGTTTCAGACTGTGCAGCCAATTCTGCCTAGCTTGCATATCTCCTCATGGTGCCAGCACTCTGAGTCCCTTGATGTTATTTGCAGCCAGTTAACAATTAACCCAGCCTTCCCTTTAAATTGGTTGGTCTGTAATAAGCTGAGGAGTACTTTTTCATTACTTGGTAGTGCGCATGCCTGAGTACATATACTCTTTTGCTGTGTTCCAGTGTATAAGATAACTTTTTGGATGCCTCCCCCCTTGCTATATTGACTGTGGAGGCAATGAATGTAATCCAACCTTAAATGTATGCACAGCCTACCCTGGGTCACATCATGTACCCTTTTCATGGGTTGCCTTATATGCACATTTAAAGAGCAAATTTTAGTTAGACACCAGAGGGCAGAGGGGTAGCAAAAGAGTGAACTTTAAAGAAATAAGGACACAACAGTAAGATATTTATCATGCTTGTCCTTATTGTTTCATCTATTCTGCACTGTGATCTGTATTTCATAGGGCACTCCACAAACTTACAATCACATATGACAATGTGTTTAGCAGACTTCTAGTTAAAACATTTGGGATACTAAAATTAAGTGGCTGCATAAAATGAGATGTAATAGTTGGCATTATGATACGGAATACATTCATGATGAAGTGTGAATTCTGTACTTTTTCTGCTTGTATACTGTGTATTATTGGAAAAATTCAATAATCTTTCAGATTAAAAAAAATACATGTATGTATATTAATACAGCAACATGCCATCACACTTCAGATACGTGTAACTCCACTCAAAACATGATCAAACAGTGGATTCAAAACGTGATTCTGTTGGAATGATTTTCTTTTTCATACACATTTTTAATAAAAGGTTTCCAAAAATCATATGGCCTGTGATAACTACTTCTTCTTTATTATGTCTTCATAATAAACAAATAAATATTCAGTAAAACAGAAGATGTAAAGGCATCCTACTTACCCTATGATGTGCAGGCACAACAAACTACTTACAAAAAAGTGTCTCTGATCAGTGTTTTGGTCAGTTTTGAGTCTTATGAGTTTTCAGCAAAAATACAAAATTATGCAAATAACCCCTAAAGCTAGAGATCATGTGTAATACATGCAAATTATCATGGGGCAACTTAGGTTTGCTGTGCTTCAGAATTGACTGTAAGGTGCCTGCAGGCTTTGCAGACATTTCACCTGGTATAGTACAGGATCAGTTTCTACCTTGAATTACCTGGGATCAAGACCCATTCCAAGAACCTAGTCAGGCTGCAGTGAAGTCAGATGCACAGTTGAATAGACATGCACTGCGTCCTGGGGATAGGAGATGCCTTCTGCTGAGGTACATCTGCCTCTTGATGGCCCAGGGTAGAGACATGTATGGATAGGACTGGTCACTGGAGCTCAACCCTTAAAGGCTTATGGGTCAGGGTACTAAAATAAGGTTAAGAAGGTGCCACATCTCTTCCCTTGAACAGTACTGTATCCACCCCTCCCCCCAGTACATGCTACACATCCAATTCATCTAAGGCTGCAGGGTGGGAAAGTAACATAAGGACTGAGCCTTATCGGACATCAGGGGTGGTACAGCAGCTTGTCAGGAAGTGTTTACTCAACACAGGCTATAAGGCCTGAGCTGTCTTTTGCCAGCATCTCTACAGCTTGGCAACCACATAGTTCACCTGCCCAGACCACTGGATGCAGTGTCAGGGACCACTGGATGCAGTGTCAGGGACCACTGGATGCAGTGTCAGAAACAGGAGGTATATTTAGCCTTAATATCCATGGAGTTCACTGATCTCCCACACAAGGTGGGCACCAGCAGAAATGTTTTCAGGGGGAAGTGGGGTAGTATTGTACATAGGTAATAAGTAATGGAAAATATAGAGTTAAACAGAAAGAAAAGTATGTTGTGTCATAACTGATCTGTCCTGACTTATTGTCAATTAGTTTGGAAACTTTAGCACCAAAATTAATTACATCTTAAACTTCTATCTGCCAGCATTGGATAAGTCCTGCTCTTCTGAATTCTAAAATGTTTGGATACATTTAAGGTAACTGCGCCTTACTTGAAGCCTTCCTTTTATGAAATAAGTCACAGGAGCTAGTTTAAATGGCATCAATTCATCTTGTGTCATCGTAAGGGCAGCCAAAACTGCAAATTTATTTGCAAGACTTCTGAAATAAAAAGACTGATGTATGATTTCATTTTAACTATTGGTTTCATAAAATGACATATGAAGAAACTTGTTCCTCAAGGATGCTACATTTTAAAAAGTGTATTATAGTAGATATTGCCTGAATGAATGAGAATGCCTCCTCTGTAATTTTCAGTAATACAAGGTAGAGCATAAAAATCATTTATCTAAATTAAATGGTCTCCAAATGAACAGTATTACAAATTACTGCAATTACTGCAGTGTGTACTGCAGGGATAACACTAACATCGTGTTCATTTTCCACATTCAACCACTGGGCAAAAGCTGCACAACAAAGAGCAATTTATTTGATAAACAAATGTCACCGTCCAAGATTGTAAGACTGCTAAATTTATGCATGTAAAGAAAAGGAGAAGTGATCACATAAAAGTGTTCCATTATAATAATCAAAAACACATTGATTTTATTAGGCAATTGGTTCCGTTCAATAGAGAATATTGGCACCAGCTGAACGCTAGTTTACTTCATCAAAAACAATACCACAATTTTGTCATCACAACTAAAACAACTATAATTCTAGCTGAAGTGCTTTCCACTAGATAATACTGTTATAAAATTCATACTCTGTCTTCTAGTCTATACATACAGTAAAAAAATTAAATTAAAAGGAGTTAATGGAAAAAAACTGGTCGCAGCATAGCAGAAGGAACTGATTTCTATTCTGAAATTTAACCCCATAGACTACCCAGGAAAAGTAAAATTTATTTTGTGGACTAAGCCTCCTGTATACAGTAAAAATCCAGGAGGGCAGTAAATAAAAATAATTGAAATAATATACCAAAACACCAAGGCACAAGAAGACCCTACATTTGGCTGTAAGTGAAGGAACAGGCATGTAACAAAAAATAAGAATGCTGTATCATGCCACAGTTGTATCTTGGACTCAGGTCCATGCACTCTGGTACCCAGATATGCAGTGCTGTCTATGGCAGTACACACAGACCCAGAAGAAGAAGAATTAGCATTTATATAGCACTTTTCTTACACAATGTACCCCAAAGTGCTTTACAAGCAATGCTAGACTGGTAGTGAAGTGACGGAATGTGTAGCGGCAGCCATATCGCACATCAGCACTCATACACAGCTTGGACAATTGCATGAGTGAGTTTTATGGGAAGGGGAATATTGGCCAGGACACCGGGGAAAGTCCCCCACACTTTTGCGAAGAGTGCCTTGGATTCTTTTACTTCCACCTGGACACCCACGAGGACAGCACCAGGATGGGTAGAAGGGACCTTGGTTTAACATCTCATCCAAAGGACGGCACACCCCAACAGTACAGCACCCCCCTAATACTGCACTCAGGTGCCAGCATTTAGATACGGATCCAATCCTGGTGTGGGACGAGAATCCATGACCGTCTGGCCCAGAGGCAGATGTGCTACCAACTAAGCCACACTGGGGACAGGAAGAGTGATCTGCTGCACTGGCGACCCCTGCATCTGAGCCAAGAGGCAAGTGATGTAGCATGTATCACTGCTTAGAGCCACAGGGTCACTGTGAACTGGGCGGTACACAGTTTAGGAGGGGAAGGGATACAGTGTATGCATGCACATTAGTGTCACGGTGCCTATGAGGCAAGAGAGAGAACAGAAAATGGCCTTCTAACTGCAGCCAACACCAAGGATGCTTTGTCTTGAGCCTTGGACCCCATCTGGCCTGCCTCCATGAAGTTGCTTTCTAAGGTAGGGGACCATGCCACTGGGGTTGTGGTAAGCCACAGAGTGCCCTGAGGCCAGGAGTCGGCACAGTGGGGCAGGCTGGCTGTGAAGGGACAGCATGAAGATAGAACTAGAAAGAAAAAAACAGTGCATTATGGCCATGCATAGCGAATCTTAAAGTTACTTTAGGAGTCTTTGGTCCTTAGGACATTCTAAGGGAATTAACTACTTTAGCAGCCCAGCCAGCCTCACCATTACTCCCTTTCTCTTGTTGACTCCAAAAATACATTTTTGTTTTTGGGTTCATTGGCAAGAGCCGTATCGTGGCAACCAGATATAAATAATGCTATATAGGGAAGACATAATGGGTTGTAGGGAAATTTTCTATGAGGTGACTTAAAATATGATTTTTATTTTGTGTAAATTGTTGCTGTCATTGTTCCCATGCAAGGCGTGCAGAGGAACAGTCACACAAACAGTCTAAATGCAATAAGAATCATATTTTGAAACACCTCATAGAATATTCATTGTATAATGGGAATAAAATAACATACTACTAGTACAATAACAGTGCTACTAGTAAGACAGCATTAAATCTACTAGTAAAACAACATTGAATCTACTAGTAAAACAACATGATTTTCCAATATTATTTTACTAGTACCTATGTTCTTAGGTAAAATATCACTTTTTATTTGCAAAATGTATTTGCCTTCAATGGTATAGATAGGGACTATACTATGAGGTAGCTTAAAATACGAGTATGGTGTATGGTTGACGTTAGTTCAGTATAGTTTTCAGCAATGTCTCAAAAGTCATTCTACTGTAGTAGTAATGTTTGTACTGCAGAAGAATGACTTTTCATTCTGCTGCAGTACAGAAGTCACAAAACAATACCTCAGATCAGCTGGTATGCACTCACATTACCATTAGTGCTAAATCCAAGTGTGCGACTATTTCCGTTTATAAATTACCTGAAACTTGACTGGCTATTGTTTTTTGGGGGAAGTTGATGACGTGGTCATGGTAACCAGATCATAGGTCACAGGGCAGTTTCAATTGCAAGCAATTGGGATTCTGTGGTTGTTGGGGGAACATGAGGGTGCAGTTCATAGGTTGAAGGGCAATGTGAAGTGAAGACTGAAACTGATTGTGCAGCCATAAGCGAATGAATCCAAATCGTGTGAGTAACTGATGTTTTTAAACTTGCTCGCAGGAAAAAAAGCCATGTTCAGTGGTTCTTTCACCAGACACTATATAACATAGTTTATAGGCGCCCATACAAAACAAGGCTGTTTTCCACCTCATGGTTACCGTGATGATGAGGATCTCTCTTGAGCATCACTCTCAAGGTCCCTGTGTTGCCATGGTAACCACTAAATGGAGGAATAGCCTCGTTGTGTATCTGCTCCTGTACACTGTTCTGCGTTATTCAGTATAAAATGTTGCTGTCATTGTCTTCTTGTAACAGTCTACACTAAATAACAATCATGTTTGAATCCACTTCATAGAATGTCCTATATATACCGTGGGATTTGAATGACATAGCCACTAGTAAAATACTATCGCTACTAGTAAAGTAGTGTTATAAACTACTGGTAAACTAACACAAATATGCAATGTTATTTTACTAGTGGTTTTGTTGATGGGTAAAATAACACTTTTTTTTTTTCCTGAAGATTTATTTGCCCTCTCATGATATACATCTAGCTATAACACAGCAAAATCCCTTACCTTTCAGTGGGAGTTCACAGTGGTATATCTAGATATATTCCTGCTTATTTCTGGCTACCACTGTATGTTTATTTGACAATTTGCCAATATTTGCAAACATAAAGTGGGAAGTAGAGTGTCTCTTTTAACTCACCTACCCTTGAAGGTGGATTTATTATTCCAGCCTGGGCCCTCTATCCATGAAGGGTCCACCTGAGTGAGCCCTGCCCAATATGGGGCTTGCGAGTAGAGCTTCTGTGGAAATAAATTTCAGTTGCAGAATTACCACAACGTGGCAATTTTTTTTTTTTTTTATACTCCTCTCCTTGACTGCCCTCTGTCAGGCAGGCATCCCACCCCCATCACTCTGACCACCGCCAGGACTTACCACCAGCTGTCTTCCCCCAGGGCTTGCCCTACAGCAAGGTCAGTGGGGGGACCTGAGTCCCCGCTGAGGTCCAGATCCAGTCCAAGCTGATGAGCCCCACGAGTCAGGTGCAGGGCCTATGGGTGCCTGCTGGAACCTAGCCACCGGCATTTTCCTTGTTCTGTCCCCAGGGAGGCATGGCATGCAAGGATGTCACGGCACATGCCACACACACTCCCGCACAACATGCATGTGCCAACATCTGCCACACCTCATGATCTTCTGGCACTGGTTGCCTTTCTCCCAACTTCCACCATGGGCTAGATAAGCATTGGGCTCTGCCCACCCTCTCCCCCTGGAGGAGGAGGAGGAGAGCAGCCCTATGGATGCTCAATCCTCCTTCCTCAACCAGCCCTTTGACACCCCAGATTTGCTTCCAAACCCTGGTCTTTGGTGTTGCAAGTGGTAGCAGTACCACTGCACTGGTGGGCTGGCCTCCAGAATGGCAATTTTGTGTTAATTTTATTCTAATCAGTTGTTTGGAAAAAATCTGCAGAATAGACCCAACAGAAATGGAGAGTTTCCTTTCATGTGGATTTCTGAATTCAACAATTTAGTGCAGTAGCATGCAATTTAAATCTGCATACTCTGTTTTTCCAGAGAATGTCAGCATTTAACAGATTTGTCTGCAGTTGCGTAACTGCAGGAGGATTTAACAGAAACCAAAAAAAGGCACTCTTCTACTCAACAGCTACATAGGAGGCTCATTGCGAAAGCAGGCACTACTCTTCAGCCATTCCGGCCATGATGTCTTGACAACCCCCTATGTTCACTGTCATAGACATGTCTGATCCTGCTGAATGTGACCCATCTTGTAACAATTAATGGCTCCTACTGTGCTGCACCCTGCTGGACAACCTCTACTAGAGAATCCTAAACCAATTGCAATAGGCTATGATGTGTCAGTATCCTATCAGGATACCGAAGCTGAGGGTCCCGACACTCACAGGCCTGGCTTCGGTATCCTGAAATGAAGGATGCCCAACATTGTTGCCCGACAGTGAAACTGCATTTTGCTGGGTGAAATGCTAGGCTATGCCCGTGGAACATGGTTCTGCCTGGCATAACCTTGTGAGGGGGCAGTGCAAGGTGCTGCTGAGCTGCTCCGTGGTGTGGAGCACTAATGCCCCTGCAGCTCAGCTAGCAGGCTTTTGTGGACGGGGTTCTGTTCCCAGTGGGGGAACAATTTGCAAAAATGTTTTTGCACCCCTCATAACTTTACTACCAACTCGGAGGTCCACTCCCCCTAGGAGCTGATTATATAAGTGAGAGGGGTGTGGGGGCAAAACCCCCGCATAATACAAGTCTCCATCAGGATTGAGAAATTAGGTCTCCTGACCTCGCTATATTGTAGGTCGGGAGACAGAATTTCAGGAATACATAAGTATTCTGATGTGTTATCCCTAACCTTCTCTGTCAGCCTAGACCAAGCTCTGATAAGGCAAGAAACAGGGAATCTCTATTTTTAAGGAAAATCTGGGAAAAATTCCTGAATGACCCCAGAGGCAAGCCTCATGTGAGCAGGGCTTAGTCCAGATGACTCACATTCCCTATTCTCTTCCATGCCTGACTTTTGTGCCCTGTCATCTAATTGTCCATCCCTTCCTTTCCTAATCATCAGGGTAGAATGGGAGGGTGCTGCTGCATCTTTGAGGGGACAAGGGAGGAAAACTGCAGGTGGGGTGGGTTTCAAAATCTTTTTCTCCCCTCTCGTGCCAGGTGAGGGGCCCTTGACCCCCACTGGAGCCTTGATCTTGTGGTTCTCTGTCCTACTTCTTACCCCATCTGTACTTTGCACTGCTGGAAGGGTTGTGGGTGGCCCTGAGGGTCAGGGGTCAGGAGGCTGTAGGAGCAAACCCATATGATGACGCCGCAGTGACATTTCGATAGCAAAGTACATTACAGCATCAAGTCACTGCTGCCGCTGCAATGTACCCATGGGACCCTAGCACTGCTTTCTTTGGGGTTTACCCCCTCTCCAAATCAACTCTGACCTGGAGTTGATAATCCTTAGTAATGAGGGACAGAGCCCACCTCATGGGGGGTTTGGGGGTGAAGCCCTCCTAAAACAACAGAAAGTTTCCTGACTGATTTATGCTAACTGCAACTTGCAGTCGAAATAAATCCGTTGCTGTAGTGTCACGCCAGAAAAAGTTGTCGCCATCGAGTCATGGATCCAAGCAAAACAACTTTCCAGAGTGATTTCCCCAGAAGTGGCGTTAGCAGCCTAATCTCTATCCCCCTTATCTTTCTGACTCAACATGCACATATTTATGAAAAACAATACCTAAAAGCAACTACACATTCACAGTCCATGTGCTACTAGTCTCTGTCTCCTCTTTCTCTTACACAAACACACACACAGACGCACAAATAGAGATGGGAAAAATCTGCACATTTTGTTACGTGAAATATTTTCCTAAATTTGTGCATTTTATGAAATATTTAGTGGGTGTGAACTTCCACTGGCGAAATGCAAAATTCCACCAGCAAAATGCAGCATTTTGCCTGTGAATGGCAGAATTTCACCACTCATGGGTGAAATTCCACAGTTCACTGGCAAAATTCTGCATTTCGCAGGTGAAATTCCACATTTTGCACCCGTGAAATATTTCACTGAATGCACAGATTTTCTCAAAATATTTTGCACGGTGAAATTCACGATTAAATTTCACTGCATTCTGCACGCACGAGCGCACACACACACACACACACACACACACACGCATGTACACACTCTGCTTGTAAAGTGTTTTGGGATACACTGTGTATAATCAAATGTGATATAGATGCAAATCCTTCTTCTTCAAAGTTTTATTTGGTCCACGATAGGGTAAACACCTGAGGATCGAGGTTTACAACTGCCTTCTTGAAATTAACTTGCTGCTCTGTCTAAAACCAAATTATGTTCATTTTCAGCATTACACATTCTTCATTAAAACCAGCTAGAAGAGACTTCCACAAGCATGCCATTATCTCTCAGTAAATTAGCTCTGTAATACTGATCCATGAAGAACTCTATACCTTAAAGGAAGAACACTTTATATGTTTTATTTAGTACTGTCTAGATAGCTCTGTCGGTTCTGTCATTGAAATATTCAATTGCTTTGTAGAAAGCCCAAGGGTAGAAAACAGTTAAATTAAGAACAAAAAAGTTATTCACTTATTCTACACATCCCTTCACAGTAATAGAATTACTCAGAGTCTCCTTCAACTGCCTGCAGTATGTGGGACACCAGTCAACTGCATCACTTAAAAGCTGATTTTATTAAGATGCAGTCATTCTGCTCAGTTACAGAAGACAGGTGATCATATCAGCAGAAACAACGAAAAGACATTTCCTATCCCTTACATATCTACATGTCCATTATTCAAAGAGTGTGGTGACAAGTAGGCGTGCATGTGATTTTGGCTGTGTTATTAAGAAATAATTAAATTTTAATGACCCAGCAGTTATGAATTATTTTTTAATTGAGAGACGTGCTATTATTTATTTATTTGAAGAGTTTCTTGTTATGGAAAAACTATAAATCAAAGTTATTTAACAAAATATATTTTAATTAGAAGTAATTTTAACTGCAATAATTACAGTATGTCAAAACAGTTCTGGGCTGGCTGGGGGTAGTGTGTGTGTGTGTGTGTGTCCTTGTGTGTGTGTATCTGTGTGTGAGTGTGTGTGTGTGTGAGCGTGTGTGTGTGTGTGTGTGTGTGTGTGTGTGTGTGTAAATTGAGCATCCCAGAGAATGCTCTCCTTCCTTGGGGTGGGGGGTGAAGGGGGTGTCTGCCACTGCCACACTGCCCCCTGGCTGCAGAAGATGGTAAGGCTCAGCATGACCAGGGAAGGGAGGAGCAATCCTGGCTGCATGTGACATCATGTGGTTGCAGGTGTGCACACTTGTAGTCCTTGCACAAACAGTTCCTGGGGACTTGGACACGAAAACCATGAAAAAGTGAAGCCATGTGCCCAATAATGATGGTCTCCTGGCACGAGTGGATCTCCTGGCCTAGACAACTGAGCTTGCAATTCAAGGAAACCAAGTGCCTGATTTTCAAACAGGAACACTGGGCTTGCAGCCAAGTCCTGTGTCCCTGCAAAGTTTGCTGTACCTGCGGCCAAGGGTTTGCTGGAACTTGCATAACCTGGGATGTAAGTTGGAGAGTGTCCTCATTTTATGGCAGCTTTTGCCAAAGCTGTGGTGCAAGCCCTGCAAACTGGGCACTGCCAGATAAAAAATTAGACCAAGGGGGGAGCTGGTCTAACTTTGCTGTGGTGTCGCAACAGACTTGCAGCAGGGGGGTTGCAGCATGTTTCTTTCAAAATTGAACTTGCAGCACAGTTTGACACAAATTACCATTTGCATCAAACTCTTGGCAGCAAGTCCATTGCAGCGAACACAACAGTTTTGAGAATCAGGCCCTTAAAATGCTCGGGGACAGTGGCTATTACCTTGTCCCCGCCCGGGTGGTACGTAATGGCTCTGTGGTTGATAGTACCTTGTGATCACCAGGAAAGTGGGACAGCTGGCTTGCCTGGAGGGACAGGAAGGAGATCCAGGACAGAGCAGAGTGAAAGAGGGTATAAATAGAAACTGAAAAAAAAATTCTGGACACCTTATTGTCCGATATATATTCCAAGTTGTGTAATTATCTGAACAGTATTTCATGGTTGGAATTGGTTTTAAGCACCTGCCTACACACTGGCAAACTATTCGTATACTGTATCAGCCTTCACACCATACTACAGCCACTTTCAGAAACAAGTATTTGTCAATGCTGAATGTTTGCTTGCTGGTATTAGCATTGGAAATGCAGGCGTTAGACAGATGCAGAGTAGGAATGGCAGTGAAGTATTGGACTTCACGCCAACCCGACTTCCACCCTGCAGAGATGGACAGGCATCGGGGTATGAGTTTGGGTTGTCACCCATGTTGTTCATGCCATTTCACCTCACCCTATCCTGCAGACACTGACAAGTGTTGAGGGGTGCCTTGGGTTGTTCGGCTTTACAGTCACCCCACTCCATAAGGACATATGCTGAAATGGGTGCAGTATAGAATGGGGTGAACTCTGGGGCCAAGAAGTCCAAGGCATAGCTCAATACCTGTCAGTGGCTGCAGGGTGGAGTTGGAATGGCATGAGCATTACAGTCGACAATCCAAAGGCACACCCTTGATGTCTGTCAGTCTGTACAGGGTGGGACATTATGGTTAGAATCTGTAATGCCCCAGGCATTTATTGGTATTTGCAGTACAAATTTTCAACATGGCCATTTTGTGGCCCCCGCCTCATGAAAGCATTTGGGACCTCTTCTCATGAACAGTGGCACTGTGATTTTGTCAATGTGTCCCGAAATTTGAGTTTCCACAGCGATCGTGCCATTGTGTGCCACATGTACAAAAACACAGATCAGGCAGGATGTGAAGAATGACAGCTGTACCATTCATCAGGAGGTGTGAAAATCTGGCAATGTTGAAACTCCATAGTGAACATACTAAAAATGCTCAAACTTCTGAGCGTACATGGAAACTACGCAATGCATGCGGGTAACACAGTCATTTAGTGGAATTATTTCACCATATTTTCAACATAGGCATTTTGTGACCTCTGTTCATGAACACTGTCACTATGATTTTTTTAATCTGTCTCTAACATGGATTTCCCACAGCAACCGCACGTTTCTGCGCCAGATGTGTAAATGCATATTTCGAACAGGATGTGAAAAATGACAGCTGTACTGTTCATAAGGAGGTCTGAAAAAATGCCAATGTTGAAAATCTGGAGTGAAAATACAACAAATTTGCGAAGTTACGAGGGTGAGTGGAAACTGCACAATACACGTTTATAATACAGTCATTTTATGGTCATTTGTCACCAAATTTTCAACATAGGCATTTTAGGACCTCTGCTCATGAACAGAGTCACTGTGATTTTATATACGAACATACAAATCTGCCTGCAGAACACACCAATTGGTCTACATAAGTCTGCCCGAGTGTGCAGCTAGCACCCTAGATTGCAGCTGCCCCAGCCTCCTCCCCCTCAGTTCTTCCCCCGCTTGTCCCAGCCCCGTCCCCCGACTCTTCCTCTTGCTTTATCCCACTCCTCCTTAAAGCTATTGATGGTTCTCCATGTTATCACCCCCTCTGGCAGCACATTCCAACTAGACACCACCCTCTCAGAGAAGTAGTGCCTCCTCATTTCCCTCTTGAAACATCCTCCTTCCAACCTTAGTCCGTGCCCCCTCATCTCTCTTCCACTCCTCAGTTTAAATGCCCCCTTGGTGCTAGGTTTATTTACCCCTTAAGTATTTAAATGCTTCAATCATATCCTCCCCATCCCTCCTCTCCTCCAATGTGTACATGTTCAGCTCCTTCAGCCTAACTTCATATTCCTTTCCTTCCATCCCCTTTACAATTTTTTTTGCCCTCCTTTGCAACCCCTCCTGTAACTTTATATCTATCCTCAGGTATGGCCTCCAGTATTGCACATTGTACTCTAGGTGCGGTTTGACCAATGATCCATAGAGAGGTAGGATCACATCCCTGTGTGTGGATGAAAACCCCCTTGCAATGCACCCCAGCATCCTGTTTGCCTTCAGTGCTGCTCTCCTGCAGTGGGCCAAGTTGTTCATGCTCCCAGTTATCAACATCCCTATGTCCTTTTCCTCCTCTGTGATCCCCAACCAATAGTCCCTCTTCTGGTTCTTAGCCCTGAAGTGCATCACCTTACACTTCTTTGAATTGAATCCTAGCTACTACTCCACCGACCATGTCTCTAGTTTGGTTAGGTCCCACTGCAGTTTTTCCCATCCATCCTCCCTCTTTGTCCACTACCGCACACAATTTGGTATAATGTGCGAATAGACTAACTCTGCTCCCTACTCTGTGTGCTATATCGGAGATAAAGAGCCCAAATAGCACCAGGCCCAGCACTGACCCCTGCAGCACCCCCGCTTGTCACTGCTCTGGGTGCGAGAGCTCCCCCACCACCACCACCCTCTACACCCTCCCCTATAACCAGTTCTCTTTCCATTTAGTCAGCTTTGTTCCCACCCCCACTGCTGTCAGCTTCCCCCCCTAGTCTCCCATGAGGCACTGTATCAAAGGCCTTACTCAAGTCCAAGTACAGGACATGTATCGCATGGCCACTGTCCAACTACCTTGTCACCCAGGCACAATACTCTATTAGATTGGTTTAAGAAGACCTCACTGAGATGAGCCCATGTTGCCGCCCATCTTGGAGGCCATTACTCTGTAGGAATGGCACCAGCCTCTCCTTCAGTATCACCTCCATAAGCTTACCCACTATGGACGTGAGACTTATCGGTCGATAATTTCCTGGCTCCTCCCTAGGCCCACTCTTGTGTATGGGCACCACATGGGCCACCCTCCAGTCCTGGGGCACACACTCCATATCCAGGGGAGATGTTGAACAGCTCTGCCAGTGGCTCAGCCAACAGCTCCACCATCTCCCTCAGCACCCTGGGGTGGATGGCATCGGGACTTGGTGCCTTGTCCACCCTTACTGTCCTCAGCCCCCTCTAGCACCCTACTTCCTGTGACCACTTTGTCCATCACCTCCTCCCCCCTTTCCCCACCCCCAGCCCATTCTGGTAGTGAGCCATCCCTCTCCTTAGTGAAAACGGAGCAGAAGTACTCATTTAGAATTTCCACTTGCTCCTCTTCCTTTTCCAACCAATCCCCTCCCCGCTTTATACTCACAATATTTTCCTTGCACTTCCTGTTTTCCCTGACATACCTAAAAAAGTCCTTTTCCCCTCCCTTTATGCCCTATGTGGAACTTAAGTGCCTGGAGGCCTTAGCTTTTCTCACCCTCCTGGCAACCTCTCTTGACCAACTCCCGAAAGCCTCCCTATCCTCGCCCTTCCCTGTTCTCCTGTACTTCTGGTATGCAGCCATCTTTCCCCTCACTCCTTGCACCACTTCCTTGATCAGTCAGCACGGTTTCTTGCCTCTGCTCTTCTTACTCCTGGCCCTGGTGCAGGCTACTGTGGCCTCTGTTAGCCCAGTCTTTATGACTCCCCACTTTTGTTTTGCATCCATCCCCGGCCTTATATCCTGGAGCCTCCCTTGCAATGTTGCGCCCATCCCCCAAAAGTCCACCCTAATAAAGTCCACCACCTTAGTGTCCCTGCCTCCTGTCTCCCTGCCCAGTGCGACAACGAGCCACACTGTTTGGTGGTCGTTACCTGCTAGTGGGTCCTCCACCCTTACCTCCCTCACTGCCTCCCCATTTGCCAGTACTAGGTCCAGAGTGCAACCAAGCCTAGTAGCCCCACTTACTAATTGAGTCAGAAGGCCGATCTGGAATGCATCAAGGAGCACCTGCTCCGTGGTACTACTAGTGGCCGGGGTGCTCCAGTCAACCTGTGGTAGGTTAAAATCCCCCACTATCACCACACTCCCCCTTCTACACACCCTCCTTATCTGCTCTCCCAACTCCCCATCCAGTTCCCTGGATTGGGCTGGTGGTCTGTACACCACTTCCAACATCAACTTTCTGCCCTTGGAGTCCAGGAGCTGCACCCAAAGCGCCTCTGTCCTCTTCTCTTCTCCCTCGTCCCTTATGCATTTAATCCCTTCCCTTACATAGAGTGCAACCCCCACCTTCCAACCCCCCCGGTCCCTCCTGTATATCCTGTATTCCAGGATTGCCACGCCCCAATCATGGTACTCTGTGACCCAAGTCTCTGTCACTGCAGCAATGTCCACCTTCCCCTCTGAAAAGAGTGCCTGAAGGTCTGCAATTTTTTTTCCCCAGGCTTCTTGCATTGAGAGGGACCACCTTCCACCCATACCCCTCCTTCTCATCACTCTTCTCCTCCTTGGCCTGTGTACCTCCAGGTAGTTCGCACCCTTTCTCCTCCTTATTCTTACCAGGTGGTGGTGCCTTCTGTATTACACTCAGACAACTCTGCCTGCCCCCTCCCAGGGCTACTACGCCCCCACCTTTACCTATATCTGGGGGGGGGGGTGAGCTCATTAAGCTCCCCTGTCTGGATCTTTCTACCAACCTCAGGTTTTTGGCCACACATCCCCACTAGTTTAAATCCACCTTAGTAGAGATATACCCCTCTAATCCTGCCTTTAATACTCTTCTCCCCTTCCTACTCAAGTGTACCCTGTCCCCCGCGTACAAGTCACTATTCTCCCAGACCGTACCCCAGTTAGTCACTAACCCATAATTATTGGTGTGGCACCAATCCCTCAGCCACTTGTTGAACTCCTCAAGTCTACTTTTCCTCCCCATGCTTGCACATGGTACCTGGAGTACCTCCGAGAATGCCACCGATTCCCCCCCACCCTCACACTGCCTGCCCAGCTATTCGAACCTCCCCTCACTACTTCCACAGTCTCCCTCACAAAGTCATTTGTACCCACATGCAACACTAAATGAGGTTTCTTCCTCCCCCCCAATGCAATCTTGAGTAGTACCTTCCCTGCCCCTCCTGCAGTCAACCCAAATACGGCTGTGTCTTCCCCCTTTCCCCCCATCTCACCCCTTTCAATATAGAATCCCCCAGGATGAGTATCCCATCCTTACCCCCTTTCCTTCTAACGCCCTTCCACCACCCCAGTAGTCATTCTTCCTGCCCCTTACCTCTGCCAGCTGCACCCTCTGTGACTTCTGTATCTGTACCCCCTACTTCTGCCTCACCCCTTTTCTCTGCCTTATTCTTCCCCTTCCCCTTGAATCCCTTCCCAGCCTGGCTACTTCCTACTGGGCTTCCCATGTTGACATCCCTCCTCCCCTGCTGATTTCCAACCCCTCTTCTATCACCACTGTTGTCAAGTTAGAGTCCCCATTCCCTTCTACCCCAATAGTGATGCCCCTCCCATCCTTCCCCCTTCCCGTAACCTTCTCTCCTCTAGTCACCACCCCTCCTTCCTTACTAGCTCCCCTTCTACCTTTTTGTCCTCACTATCACTTCCCCTACCTGTTGCCATCCCTCTCATGCCCCGCATGTCCTCCCCTCTTCAGTATGCTCCTGCTCCGCCCATCCCATAGCAGAAACTTGAATCTATTCCTAGTCGATACCCTTCCTACATCTCTTCCCCTTTTGGTTTCCCCCCTCCTACTTGTTCCCTTCCATGCCACCCCTGGTCCCACCCCGGTCCCTCCCTACCCGCAGCTTTCAGCTTTCTCCCCTGGTACTCCTCGTGATCTCTTCCTCCACCATCAGGAGGCCTCCCTCACCTTGGGCACCCCCTCCCTTCTCCTCTCTTTTCTGCTAGTGCCTCTGATACTGGGGTCGGTTTCAGTCCCTAGCTGTTCTTCCTTCATCCCCCTTGCCATCCCCTATCCCCCCCAGCCAGGATGCCTACCATACTCATCTGCCCTGCCACTTAGACTCCTCCCTACCCTCCACAGTTCCTCCCTCGAACTGGCCAGTCATCTACAGACCATACACCCCCCCATCCTCCAAGCCCAGTCCAGGATCATGGCGGACCCACACCCTGTACACCCCACCACCCTTCCAAAGATGCCCGCCCTAATGACATGTGGCACCTGCCCCATTTTGGCCCCATCTTATGTTACGGGCTCTTACTCCTCAGTTCTGTACCCTACTACAACTGTTAGGCCCCTATTTACTCAAATTTCTGTCCCCCCCACACTAGTCCCCCTACTGGCCCCTTACCGACTAGGTTAATTCAGTCTCAAATCTCATCCGTTAGATACTGTATTACTGTAGCAATCCTAAAGCCGCCTTGTCTGTTTTTCAGCCCTCAGCTACCATACTTTTTGTTCTCTGTACTCATATAGCTTCACTTAGCCCAGTTAGAAATCGTATTGCACTCCCAGCATTACTCAGCTCAGAGAAATAAACAGAACAAATAAATATGTATTATTACAGCAATCCTAACAGTATAGCTCAATACTCAGCTCAGTTAGAGAAATAGACAGAACAACTAAATCTGTATTATTACAGCAATCCTAAAAGTATCCAATCATTGCTTTGTCTCTACCCCAGAGACCCTGCTGTAAAATAGGACCACAGAGGACCCTGGGCGGGAGGGTGGACAACTCTTAAGTCTCAACAGAGCTCCGTTGAGCTCACTCACCCCCCTCCCACTCGCTCATTCTGTTTCTCCCAGCACTGCAGGCTACCCTCTGTACTGTACTCCTGCCTGCATCGATGCCTTTTTCTGCCCTCAAAGAAATTCGCTGCAATCCCGACAGAGCTCCGTTGAACTCACTCACTCCCCCTCTCTCACTCGCTCATTCTATTTCTCCCGGTGCTGCATGTTGCTCTTTTGGACTAGGCTTTTGCCTGCTTTAGTGCCTTTTCTGCCCACAAAGAATTCCTCAGCAGTCCCGATAGAGCTCCGCTGAGCTAGCTCACTCCCCCTCTCTCACTCCGCCGTTCTGTTTCTCCCGGCGCTACATGCTGCCCTTTTGTACTGGACTCCTGCCTGCATTGGTGCCTTTTTCTGCCCACAAAGAAATCTGCAGCAGTCCTAACAAAGCTGAGTTGAACTCGCTCATTTCCCCTCTCTCACTCGCTTAATCTTAATCTGTCCCATACACTGATTTCCCACAGTGACCACGCTATTCTGCACCGGAAGTGCAAAACACATTTCAGTCAGGATGTGAAAAACGACAGCTGTACTGTTCATAAGGAGGTGTGAAAAAATACCAGTGTTGAAAATCTGGCGTGAAAATATTGCAAATTTGCAAAATTACAAGGGTGCGTGGAAACTGTGCAATGCACACTTGTAACACAGTCATTTTTTGGGCTTTCCTCACCAAATTTTCAACATAGGCATTTTAGGACCTCTGCTCATGAACAGTGTCATTGTTATTTTCTCAATCTATCTCAAAAACTGGTTTCCCACAGTGACCGTATTATTCTGCGCCGGAAGTGCGAAAACACATTTTGACCAGGATGTGTAAAATGACATCTATACTGTTCATAAGGACGTATGGAAAAATGGCAGTGTTGAAAATCTGGAGTGAAAATATTACAAATTCGTGAAGTTATGAGCGTGCATGGAAACTGCGCAACGCACGCTGGTAAAAAAGTCATTTTTTTGATTTTTTCCACCAAATTTGCAACATAGGCTTTTTAGAGCCCACCTCATGAACAGTGGCACTGTCATTTTGTTAATTGGTCCCAAAAGGTGCTTCCACACAGTGACCACGAAATCACCTTTCGGTACTGAATAATGCCATGACAGTGAGTGAATTAATGAGGAGGGGTTCCAATAATTCCATGTTGAAGATTTGGTGCCAAAATTCCCAAAAATGCCCGCAATATGCACCAAAGTTGAAAAATCTCTATTTATGCCATTATACAGCTTACTGGCATTTTCTTCAGTTCATGGTCAGCTTTGAAAAGTGCAGACGTGTTCCAGGTCCACCGAAGATCATCGTGCTGGGCTCCGGAGGTAAGTATGGGGTGAGGGGGGAGGTGGGGTGCACAGATGGTGGGCATGGGTTGAGAGAGGGGCCACCAGACTCAACGAGGGACTGTTTTCTATTTTACAGGCTTAAAAAAGGGGGGAAAAAATGAAAAACATCGTGGAAAGTTTTTTTTTTACAGGAACATTTGGCAAGCTGGGGTGGGCTCCCAGCATGCCACCTGAGTGTTTTTTTTTGGTGGGGTCTGTAGCTGACGGGGGATTGGGCACCCCGTCAGCACATACAAAGTGGAGAAGCAAGAGCCAAGGGGGATTGGGCACCCCCCTCAGCACACAACAAATTGGGGGAGGACATTATGCCAACAGGAAGAGGGCTCCCCCATCGGCAAATTGAACTGGGAAGGGGGTACTGAAGCTGACGGGAATTGGGCCCCCATCATCAAACAAAGACTGTTGAGGGGGCACATGATGCCAAGTGGGATTGGGCACCCCCTCGGCACACAACAAATGGGGGGGTATTATGCCAATGGGTAGTGGACTCTCCCGTCTAGTGAACTGGGCATAAAAGCATACTGCCAGAAGAACAACACTGTGCTGCATCAGTCGGGACTGCTCCACCATCGCAGCCTCAGCTTCTGTCGGCAAAACTGTACAGGCCAAAATTACAGGCTGCTACTGCTATGATGAGGTGCTCCCGGACTGGTGCGGCTATTTTCTTTCAAGGTGGTGACATGCTTTAAGACTAGTGTCACGGGCAGTGTCTTCCTTTATTGGTGCACAACACACAAGCCCCAAAATGCAGTGGCGGCATTGGTCACAACAGTGCCGTACCTCCACAATCTGCTTCTGCAGCAAGCTGTCGCAATACATTTCTTGTGCATGCATGCAAGCAAACATAAAAAACACATGAGATTCCTCCTTGCTTGATTGGTAGAACAGTTACACAAGCCTGGGGCAATAACTTTGGAAAGATAGATGTGAAAATACCTCAATGAAAGAGTGCCACCTGTGGCTACCACAGAGCCTGTTGAAAATGGAAATCAATTTGAAATAATTTCCAATGAAGATCTGAATGATGTTCTGAACAATTTTTGGAACTGTCATGCCTTAGTCACTTCATTTCTTTATTTTATTTCTTTGTTTCTATTTATCAGCAAAGGCATACTGAGCTATTGTAGCGTATATCCAGGTGTATCCTGTGTATGAGTACCATTGACTTGCCTTATAAGGGGGAGTGTTGTAGCCAGCACAGTGACACAGAGGGCACAGGCTCTCATACCTCACCAGTCATCATGCCAGCAACCTGGGTTTGGGAATGACTCAGGGCTGCTTGAGGAATGGCCAGGGGGAAGAGGACTGAGCACCCCAGCAGATGCTCTCCTCCTCCTGTGAGGGAGGGCAGACTGCTCTGCTTAAACATTGCCGACTAGGTGACTGTGGGTGATGATGCAGTCTAGAGTGGCAGTTCCAGGTGGGGGACACTCCCTGACTGAAGAAGTAGGCACATCCTTTGATGTGCACATGTCCAGCCATTGCCTCCACAGAGTGTCTATGGGTCAGAGACCAAGAACAATGGAAAATCACTGCTGGTGGCAGGATGTCACCCTGTGGGGCCTCGCAGTCTGCACACTGGCTACTGGGCACAGGTACCACTGATCTCAGCATGGCACCAGAAGGGATCTTGGGGGAACCCCCCCCGATGGCCCCGTTACAGAAGCAATCTGTGGAGCACTAGGTGGCCCCCCCAGGTAAGTCCCGGGAATGGCGTGTGATGGGGTTGGAAAAGCTGCAAGGGTGAAAGGGAGCACAATACTGGAGTGGGAGAGAAAAAAGGGGGAGAATGTTGGCCAGGCCACCATGGAAAATCTCCTGATATCCTGATGTACAATAACATCTTGAACTCTCACCAGGATGGCCATAAGAGGTGTTCTAAATGGACTACTACTGGTAAATATTCCCTCTGTCAATAAAATAGGTCCATGTAACCAACCCCCAGGATGAACCAAGAAATAAGCTTTTTTTTTTGTTTTTTTTTAATAGTTAATCTATTTTACTCCTCTTCCTCGGCTGGTGCAGGCTATCCTTCTCTCAGACACCCCAAGCCCGGTCACCCAGCATCTCAGGGACTTACCTCAATCCTGGTGCTTCCCACATGCCTCCCCCCTGTGGCGGGGGTCAGCTGTATACCCCCGACACAATGGATCCGGTTTCTGGGAGAGGGCCCTGTAGCCCAGTCCAGAGCCTGCGAGGGATCAGTGTCATCCTGCGCTGTATACAGCCTTTTTCCTCCACCTTTTCTCCCCTGAAGGAACAGATGTGCTATGCCGTCCAGACTTTCCCATGCACACTCCTGTGTGTGGGATGTCACAAGCTGCCATTCCTCCATTCCCCAAGTTGCGGTCCCTGGCTGCCTGCCCCCAAGCCTCCACTAGAGGTCAGATATATGCCAGAATCCACATCCCTCCCTCCCCAGAGCAGGACAGCAGTCCACCAGCTGCTCAATCCTCCTCTTCCCCAGCCATCCCAACCCCAGTGACCTGATTCCATTCCCGAACCCGGGTCGCCAGTGTGACGGTAGGTAAGGCACAGTGCTTCAGCCCTCCATGCCACTGGGCCAGCTACAGAAAACAAGCTGTTACAAAAATGATAAATAAATAACTGAAATAAAATTGATTCAGTTCCTAAAGCCAGCAATTCACCCACTATCCCCCACCCCTCATCACTGTGGGATCATTTAGATTTTTTGACAGTTCATGGCACAGTTCATTATAGTGTGGAATTTTCTCTTAGACTGCCAATACCAGTGGGCATTGGCTGGGCCAATACAAAGTCTAGCCTTAATTTAGTTAAACAGTAGCAGCACATTTGCTGTCTCCTTATCTTTCACGTTTTCCCTGCATACTGTTAAACAAATTATTTGGCCTGTAAAGGTATGCTTAAATACCTCCCAGGGAGTGTCGTCAGGTCTGCTTAATTCTAGAATTTACTTAACTTATTTGGAAACTGATTTTTAACAGTCAAGAGTTTTCAAACAAAAATTATTTTTCATTTGGGAGATTTCAGCAATGATGATGTTAGCAAAATGAAATATTAACTGCAGCATGATTTGAATGATATTAACACCGTAGGTTATAAGTATGATATCCAGAATTCTGATGAATCTATCCAGTTGCAGATTTTTCTTCTTATTTGAGCATGCATGTTACCCTATTTAAAAGTGTATTGTGGAACCCTCTTGCAATGCACCATCCTTAGCTATTAGTGGGTTTTCCTGTGTACCAGAAGGGGTAGCTGAAGTCAGGGTTTAGGGAAGAAAGCACTGTGTATAAAAATGTACACAAAAAGCTGAAAATAAAGGGTGCATTTTAAGAATATTATACCAGGAAACATCATCTGACATGACTGTGCAAATTAAGACCTACTTAAGAGGCAAATAAACTAATATTACATGCACAACAGTTTCATGGTACTAAAAGTAAGTAAAAAAACTTAAATAGCAGCAGAAAAGAATACTACAGAAAGCCTTGCAGTTCAGAAGAAAAAAGCTGAGGACAGCGTACTTGATCAATGCCAGTACCAGTGTCGAGAGACAGCCATTACTGCCTCATGGATTTATTGCTTAGGTCAGAGCAAATTAGTTTCCCTTTTCTTAAGCTCCAGCTCACTTTTTTAATCTTTTTGTGCAGGGTGGTTGGAGTGCACTTTTGACATTTTAAAAGGGTTACTTGATGACTGGAAATACTGGTGCAAAAGGAACTAGATCTAGATGACATTGAGTTGAATATCAAATTCTCCCCCTCCCCCCCCGACACACACACCTTGCATGTCACTATGGTATCTATCCATACCTTTGAAGGTAGGTGTGGATTAGTTGAAGTAGATCCTATACTCATTCTAACATGTTTCATGTGACATAAGTTCACAGGTTTCAGTAGAGGTTATTTGCACTGAACATGGAACCAGCATCAGTGTTTTCTGCTCTCCGGTTTCTCATATTTTTTTTTCTGATAGGCAGAACAGAAGGTAGAATTGCTAGAATTGGTCCTCGTTGACAGAATGTGTGAATTTCAAACCTGTGGAGAAAAATAAAAGAGGCATGAAACAGCAGTAAGAAAGCCACAGCCGAATGATGGACACCTTTTAATGGAGCCTGGCCAGCTTTTCCCTCTGGCTACACATTAATAATGAAGGATATCTCTCGTTGTGTTCTGAGAAAAACATTCACTGTGGCAAATATAACAGCTATTCCCTGTAAGTAACTGTTTGAAACTTCAAGGTACTTTAATTAGGTAAGATAGATGCAGCTATTACTGTACGCCTTGCTTGTAACTGTAAAGGTAAACAAAACACCAAATCGTCCTGTAGTTATATGCGGTAAGGCACTAGAAAACAAACTACTGCTTTGCCTAATTAGATCCTGTTTCCATTTGATGCTAGTTGTCAACACTGGCTCCTTTTGCCCCTTTTAGTTGTTGATAGTACATTATTAGAACCATTTGTATCAAGACTCTGGAGCCGAGACAGGGGGACCTACAGCTGGTTGGGAAAAGGTGTCCCAGTGATACACTAAAATGTTACATTGGCTCTGTAACTATTTCTTACAAAGGTAAAATGACAGCAATATTAGTAAATGTTGAACTACAGCAAACATTGCCAAATATGTGCAGCTTTAAAAATAAATACACATTTTTCATCTGTCCTGTTGATGAGCATGTATGATCAGATACAAAATTAGCAGAATACTCATTGTCGCTTCCTTTTTTGCTTAAAGGGACACTGTCAACCTTTTTTGCATCATATAATTTTTAGGTAAAAACCCACATTTTATGATTGCTTACCTTCTCTAAAATTCGTTGATGTTGCTGGTTGTTTTATCTGTGTCTTTGCTTCTTAGAACTGAAATGCATGGTAATGTATAGCTATGCCCAGCTTGGTTTCGCTTCATATCACTGAACTACTCTTGATGCACACTTCCTGAACATTAGAAACACCCTCAAACAGTGCAGCCACTCATGATACAATAGTCTCCTCTACTCCCACTGCATAATCAGTGGCTGGATTGTGTTTGGGATGTTCTGGATCCAGGAAAGGTGCAGTGGGAGTTGATCAAGAAATGTGAACAAACTTGTTTTGATGTGGTAACATCAGTATGGTGAGCAGTTAGTTTTTCACTTTTTAAAAGAAAAAAGGGATCTGAATTAAACTACCAGCTACATCAACAGTCTCTAAATAATGTGAGCAATCATAAAATGTGTTTTTTAAACTAAGGACACTTTGAAACCCAAGGGGGTTAACAGTGTCCCTTTAAAGAGTTAATAAATATAGTGTAGTGTAATAGAGTATTTGTACCATGCTAAAAAAGTTGCAATTTGCACAGCTGGCCATGTTTTGAAAGGAACATGGATTTACCTTTGCTGAGAAAGCAGAGCTATGGTACTACAATATGTTGATGTTACAAAGATAGTATAACAGCATTCAGATACAGTAATACTACAGCAGAAAACATACTAACCATAAGATGCTATCTTTTAACAGACTAATAGATTGAAAACTAATGTGATTGGTGGGGCTGCATCCTTTGAACTACAGAAAGTTTATGCCCATCAGCCAGCTGAACACTGTCATCATCAGCCTTCTCAGCACTGGTTTTTGAGTACCAAATCTACTGCATTTCTATTGGCTTATACAGTACAAACTTCAGCACACCCTTACATTGCCCAAGCACCATCAATATGTTCGTTTTGTACATGCATGCAGGAAAGCATAAAAATAGATGTTCATGTTTGTTTTCTGTAGCACTTTACATTGTCAATGGGAGGTCATTACCACTGACTACAGTGCACCCCTACCATGGGAATGGCACAGCCCAAGCTTTAGAATGTTGGGCATTTGAGGATTCCAAGCAGCAGCAACTCCCCAGTTAAGTTATGCCATTCACAGGGGAAGCATCTTGCCTATCTTCTCTCAAGAATTTCAAGATTTTCAGTTGGGGCTGCAATTTCTGCACAGCAGGTTGGGGGTACCTATTCTCAGGGAGCACCCCTAAATTAAAACTGTACCTGTTAAAGAGCAACTGACACATTTTGGTAGAGACATGGCAATAGTGCCCTACTCTCCCTACAGTACCCCCCAGGTATGGAGAGTACTGCAAATGGAGGTACTGTAAGGCAATACTCTATAGTATAGATGCAGCGGAGCACAATGTGTGCCCCCACCACAGCCTCAGGTCCCCTTCCTGATCCAAACCGGAGGATAACATCAGGTTGGGATGGGGACCTGGTGAAATTCCATTTTGCCTGAGAAAGTGCTGCGGAATTGGCATTCACTGCAATTTTGCTGGTGAAATGCCACTTTTGCTGGCAAAATGCCAATTCTGTGGCACTTTCACCTGCGAAATGGAGTTTTGTGAGGTCCCCATCCCAACCTGATGTCATCCTCAGGCTTGGATCGGGAAGGGGACCTGAGGCTGTGGTGGGGGCATACACTGCGTTCAGTCACATCTGTACTGTAGAATATTGCCTTACAGTACCTCCATTTGCAGTACTCTCCATACCGGGAGGTACAGTAGGCAGAGTGGGGCACTACTGGCACATCTCTACCAAGACGTGTCAGTTGCTCTTTAAGCTGTGGCTTTCTATTTGACCAACCTGCCTTACCCATTTCCATTCGTGGATTGGGGGCCATAACTACCTTGTTCTAGGGTGTCTAATGGTCGCTGATTAAAAAAAGGTGCCACAGGTAGGTACATCTTTTACTTTAGGGTAGCTTAGGTTCCTGGGGCTTTCTACTCAGCTTTTGCGTCAGTTTCATCCCCACCTCCAGTTGTCAGATTGCAGTGCTTCTGTGTCAAAAAAAAGGGAAAAGCAAAAAACAGTGTTTTATTTATTTTTAAGGGGATGTGGTAGTTCAGAAGGCTTGAATTCTTTTCCTCAGCCTTCCAAACACTCGTACTGCTGCCATTAAGCCTTGTAGTTGTTGGGTGCTCGCTTCTTCCTCCCTTTGTTTTTCATGCCTTTGCACTTTGTGCACCAGTGTTTACCACAAATGTGCAGCTATTTTGACATAATCTGTGTCTATTATTTGACGCAACTGCATAAAAAAGTGCACAGAAGTTTCATGCTGAATGCACACAAGTGCATATTGATGCAGACTGTGATTTCTGTGTATAACAATTGCATTGACATGCACGCAAGGTAGCACACACGTTTAGCCTCCTAACGGCTCATATGATTTTTTAGTACAAGCAAAATAGTTTATCTCATCCTTATAAAGGGCATATTTACAACCAGAATTATCTTTTGGTACCTTGGCTTATCAGGAGACCATTAATTATGAAAAGGTGTAAGACCTGCAAAAGGGTGATAAGGCCCTCCCCATGGGTTCCTATTGTCCTCATTGTGTTCCCCTTCCCCAGCCGGTCCTCTCAGCTGGGGAGGAGGGCACCTGGTTCATCAGTTGTCAGTGGCAAAGCAGAATTGCAAAACTCTCTTTTATTGTTCCTGGGAGAGCTTTTGAGCCCTGATGTCCTGCTGGGCATCCCAGCAGACACACCTAACCCCAAGTCAGGCCCCTCAGGTTAGAGTGGGCCCATCCAGGTGCATCACGATGAGAAAAGGCTACGGAGGCAGCTGTGCAGGCAGACCCCACCCTGAACACTTAATGGGTCAGGATGAGGATTTCAGGGATCTCAGGGAAACTCCTGACCTTCAAAAACTACTTACTGATAAAGAGGACCTCCCTTCTGAAAAGGTGGAGAAAGGAGAGTGGACAGAACCCAGATCAAAGATTCCTATACCTCCTCTGTTTGACAACAAGTTCTTGTCTTTTTTGATAGCAGAGGTGTGTAGATCCTTATAGCAAACTCCAAAAGTAAAGTAGTCTTGAGTCCTCCAATGCGGGTAGGTGCAGTGAAAAGGGCAGCTAGCCCCATATAATACAATGCTCCACTATAAGCTGCACTCAAGTACCAAACAGAACACTCCAAAAGAGAAATAAAGTTTCAAAGGCTTTAATGCCTAAATAATAGGACTGTGCATAGACAAAGCCGCACACCACACTATGTCCCAGTGCTTCAAGCCAAAACTCTTCACCAGGGGCATGGTTGTAGAAGAAAAAACGTCAGGCATATATACACCTACAGCTCATTAATAAAATATAGAATGAAGTATGGGGAGAGGTGTGTAACAAGAATTTTACACACACCTGAGGTGCTGGATGCACCATAAACACCAAGAGCGAAGCTCGAGAGGTTTATCTAAGCATCCAACACCAAGGGTGTGTATAAAATTCAAGTTTTACACACCACCCCATATTTTATTTTATATAATTGCTGAGTATTGTTTTTTCACCACAGCAATTATAGAAAATAAGACAACATCTCTGTGCAGCTGCGCTGCCATTCGACTGGGTTTCAGTGGGTTCAGTCGGACACGGCTGTTGAAGAGAATTTTTTTTTTCATTTTTATAAAATTCCTCTGGTTTTTATGTGCTTTTTTTTTAATTGACTTACTGTGGAGCCTGAGTGACCATGTAAGCTCCAGCATTAAGTCAGCATCTGACAGTGAGGTATGGGCGACGGGGCCACCAGAGCATGCACAGGACGAGGGAAACCCAGCACGTGTTTGCCATTATAAACACCCCTTTTTAATGGCATATTACACTACGGGTTTCCCTATTAAAAAAACAATACCCAGTTATTATCATGAGTTAATCAATGAACCAAGAGTGGCATAGTGTGGTGTGCAGGTTTCTGTGGAGCATTAGACTCTTACAGCTCAAGAAGGAGCAATCCATATAGACAGTGGATGTTAATCCCATTCTGTCTGCATCCTCCTCTGCTCCTAAATGCTTTCAGAGTTTAATTCACTGTAACCAATTATTGAACAAGAATGGACTGGTGTGGATCAAAGAAAGTATCTTTCAAAACCAAAAACATGGCTTTTCCCTTTTTAGAGGAAATATTCTGCAGGTGAGAAGCCCTGCCACTGGCGGACAAGGTGGTGTATATAATTCAGTGAAGCACACCACCAACCCTATTGAGGGTTCTCTGGCCTTGTCAGATTCACACAATAAATGAAGGGATGCCGCTTGTAGAAAGGCCTTTGTTTCAAATGGTACAAACCTTTGTATCTCATATGCTTCCTTTATTGTTTCAGAGCTTTAAACTTGTGGGTTTCTACCCAGGGCAGCTTCTTTCCACCAGATTCAGAAGGGGTGAGCATTATGCAATTGATTGTCACAGCCTCCACTTTTCTTGGTGATTCTACAGTGGAGAACTTGCGCATGTCGGCCCGTTCGGCCTATCACATTGTGCCACCCATGCAGGGTGTATGGCTTAAGCAACTGGGCTGCTGATCAAGCTTCAGAGTCTAGACTCTTTAACCTACCCTTTGAGGGAAGTCTATTATTTGGCTCTGGCCTTGATGACATATTGAAGGAGCTCCAGGATAAAAAGGGCCATCTACCAGAGTCAAAACAACTACCTCAGTTCAGAGGGGTCAAGGTACCGGCTAGCACGGCCAGTTTCAGGGAGGGCTTCATCCCTCTTGGAACTTCAGTAACCAGAGAAATAGAGGAGCCTACTCAGGTAACAAGGCTTACAGTAAAAGAGGGACCCTGGCCAAATGCCATGGAGGAGGCCCAAGCCAAAAGCCTGGTACCTCACAATGAGGGTATGCAGGCCCATTCCTGCATCTTTCCCTTGGTGGAAGACTACAGGATTTTTACTCAAGATGGCCCAAACAATGTCAGACACATGTGTTCTGCAAATCCTAGTCATAGGATATGAGATACAGTTCTCAACAATTCCCTCAAGGAGGCGATTTTTACCATCCCTGGTTTCCAAGGATGCTGCAAAAAGACTGGCAGTGTCAGAGACTCTGAGTCACCGTATTCAAATTGGAGAAATAATCCCTGTCCCACCAAATGAGCAGGGTCAGGGATTCTACTCAACCTACTTTGTAGTTACCAAAAAGATGGGGGGCTGCAGACCCATTTTGGATCTGAAGTATCTGAACAAGTTTGTGCATCACAGGACATTCAAGATGGAGTCCCTGAGGTCAATCATTCATGCAGGTCAGCCAGGGGACATCCTAGCATTGACAGATCTGACAGACACCTACCTTCACATTCCTATCCATCAATCACACTGGATGTATCTCAGGTTCTCGACACTGGGCCTGCATTTCCAGTACAGGGCACTTCCCTTTGACCTTGCAACGGTCCCCAGGGTCTTCTTGAAGGTGCTGATAGTCTTAGTGGCTCAGCTTCGGAAGGAAGGGCATCATGTCTATCCTTATCTAGATGATCTGCTGATCCATGCACCGATGTTGTCCTTGGCAAGGAAGTCACTGCTTAGGTTGCTGGAGATACTTGACTCCCACAGCTGGGTGGTCAACCAGAAGAAAAGTTCTCTCAAATCATCTCAGGCCTCGGAGCACCTGGGGGCAGTCTTCAACACAAGACAAGGGAGGGTTTTCTTGTTGTCATCTCAGATGGAGACTCTCTCTTGAAGGAAGTTCAGTGACTCATGGCTCAACCTTCTGCCTCAGCCCTCAGTCCTCAGCATGATATGCATCCTATGTCTCATGGTGGCAGCAATAGATCTGGTCCCATGGGCTCGTTTTAATATGCAAGCCCTGCAAATGGGATTGCTGATGGCCTGGGTTCCAACATTGGAAGATTATCAAGCCAGAATCTCCCTTTTCCCTCAACTACGTCACTCCATGAGTTGGTGGGTGAATGTGGAAAATCTGAGCAAAGGAATACCACTGGACCTTCCCCCATAACTGATTTTAACAACAGATGCCAGCATGCATGACTGGGGAGCAGTCCTGGATCAGCTTCCCATTCAGGAGACTTGGTCAGTGTCAGTCCAGGAACAACATCTCCACATAAATGTTCTGGAAATGAAGGTGGTACACCTAGCACTTCTTCATTTTCAAATCAGTTGTAGGTGAAAGCGATGAAAATAAGGTCAGACAATGCTGTCACTGTGGCTTTCATAGATAATCAAGGAGGTACAAAAAGCAGGGAAATGCTAAAAGAAGCCTCCAGTCTTCTCAAGTGGGCAAAGGAGAATCTTCTCTAACTTTCAGCAGCTCACCTAGCAGGAGAGTTGAACATTCAATCAGACTGGCTCAGCTGCGAAAATGTTCCCTAAAGGAGGGAAGGTTGAATCCGGAAGTATCTGACCTCCTTTGCAAGAGGTTTGGCCAGCCTCAGATTGGTCTATTTGCCTCCAGTTGCAATGATCAGACTCCAAGGTTTTTCAGTTGTTATCAGTGTCCACAAGTGGTGGCAGTGGATGCTCTTTCCCAGGAGTGGACCTTCAACAGACAATATGTGTTCCCTCCACTGCCTGTTCTTCTCAGCATCATACAAAAGATAAGATACTCAAGAGGAAGTTTTCTTCTAATAGCTCCAGAGTGGCCAAGAGGAAAGTGGTTCTCAGATCTCATGAACCTAGTTCAGCAAGCACCTTTTTGCCTTCAAGTGCAGGGAAACCTTTTGTCTCAGTGTCCCATTTTGCACCCAAACCCAGGAGTGATGCAGCTTGTGGCCTGGCTTCTGAAAGGAAGAGACTCCTAAAATGGTTCCATGGGATGTGGGTGAAGATTTTTTAGTGACTACAATAACAGCGAGTGCACATCGCGGTGATGCACACTATGCAAAACCAAAAACAGCGACGGGTGGCAGCAGGCTATTCAGGGGCAACATTTATATTATTTTTATGCACTGGGCTGTGCACCCCACACCTCCCATGTGGGGGGGCTCTGCCCCCCACCCTCCATTATAATAATAATCAACTATGGGGGAGGCCTGACACTGTGGTACCGGGGAATAGTCAGGAGGGGCCACACATTTTGGGACATTGAGGAACACGATTCATTAAAAAAAACGTAAGTACAGCAACACAAAAACAAAAACAGTATTCCTCCCCACCTGGCTCCAAACCTGGGTCCTGCTGCACCAGAGGCATTCACTGACTCCACTACACCACGCGGCCAGCTCGGCAATACCTGGCCAAATGCTCTCCCATATCCTCGCACAAGACAATTCCTTAGCAGAGTCGCTGCATGCATCCCGTCACTGTTTTATCCTGTAATCTGAGCTGTTACCACCTCTCACTATGCTGTTCCACTTGCTCTTCTTACAGGCACTCAGACTGAGTCCCTCATATTGTGTCACTCAATTTGAGTCACCCACATCACTGGATACCCCTTAAAACTTGATTTTTCCAGAAAAGTAGTGGATACTCTAACAGCTGTAAGGAAGTTGTCTACATCTGCAGCTTATACCCATGTATGGTCCACCTTTTTGACATGGGCCAGAAAGAAGGAGCTCCGACCTTCCAAGACTTCAGTTCCAGAGATCTTGGATTTCTTGCTGGAAGGTGTGGAGAAGGGTTTGGCCCTGAGCACTCTGAGAGGCCTGGTCTCCACTCTCAGAGCATCCTTGGGCATTCCCCTGGGGACTAATAGAGCGGTTGTTCATTTTCTACATGTGGTTAGCATGAATCGACCTTTCTTTCAGAGCCCATTTCCTCCATGGGATCTAATATGGTTTTGAATGCTCTATGTAAGGAGCCTTTCGAACCACTGTCATCCATTCTGCTGGATGTGATGTCTTATAAAGTGTGTGTTCTGGTGGCCATGTGCTCTGCCAGGAGGATTGGTGAGCTCCAGGCCTTATCACACAAAGAACCGTACCTTATTATGCATAAGGACAAGGTGGTACTTAGAACAGTCCTGTTTTTCATTCCAAAAGTGCCCACAGCCTTCCATGTGAACAAGGAGATATGTCTTCCATCCTTCTGTCCACAACCATTTCATCTGAAGGAGAAGGAGTTGCACAAGTGAGATTTGTGACGGGCTGTTAGAACATACCTCAAACAGACAGATGTGTTCCAGAAATCAGATAGCCTATTTGTTCTCTTCAGGGCAGCCAAACATAATGAAAGGGCCTTGAAGGCCACTCTAGCTAGGTGGGTGAGGGCCTGCATTGCTAATGCCTACATCACAGGAAAGAAGAGGCCTCCAGCCCTTATCAAAGCTCACTCCGCCAGGCTATGGTAACTTCCTGGGTGGAGAGGGGTGAAGCATCTGTTTTAGAGCTATGCAAGGCAGCCACATGGTCTTCCATCCACACATTCATCAAACACTACAAACTGGATGTTCAGAGTTCTGCTGATGCAGCCTTTGGTCACAGAATTTTACAGGCTGCAGTTTGTAAGTGTCTGTTACAGTACAGTCTTCTCTGACATCTGGGATAATATTCTTCTCCTTCCTGTTTGGTCTGAGTACTGCTTTTTAGAACCCAGTGATAATGACTTCCCATTGACAATGTGGATCACTACAGAAAGAAGAAATTAACTTCATACTTACCATAATTTGCTTTTCTGTTAGCTCCAACATTATCAATGGGACCCACCCTGGAACCTGCTCCTGTGGGAGAATATTATAAAGTGTGCCAGTGGAGATGTCCATTATTTTTTGACTTGGGCATCCTTCTATTTTATTCTGCTGCACTATATTATTATTATTATTAAAAAAAAAAAGATTTTTCAATCAGACTGTGACTGCACATCTTAATAGGTACAGCTGTACACCTTTTTGGTGTCTTTCTTGTTACAGTAAGTTCTCATGGTATGCAGTTTGTTTGCCAGAGTTAATCACTGTGTTTATTGTCAGTTTCTAAGTTGTAGAGGATATTGCTAGAATGGGAAGAGTAGGCAGTCCTTCCGCCTCGTGAGAAAGAAACTCAGTCCAAACAAGCCAAGAACCAGTTATGAGAAGCATCCTTTTTTTGCAACCATCAGCAAGGTAAAACCGTTTTCTTTTTAACAATTAGAAGGTAGAGTGTATTCAAGTTTTTCAGTTTTATGTATTGTGTTTCCTCTCCCCCTCACCTTGACTCCTCCTTGGACTCTCACACTAGGTGTCACACCTCTTTATCTCCTTCGCTACATATGAACACTGTCCTTTACCCTAGTTGAATGCTCTTGATGCTGTACTATCACCCTTGGTACTATGAATGACATTGTAACCTTATTTTATACTAGCTACCTTCTATTTGAGTATTACATATAAACTGTTTGTTATTGTTGTCATTATCACTGTTTGACATGGAACCTTTGTAACAGAGATCTGAGCTCAATGGTATGAACCGAATCCCTAAATAAATAAATAAATAAAATGTATCATTTATAACAAGCATTTATCAATGCCGAATGTTTGCTTGCTGGCATTGGCATTGGTAGTGTAGGAGTTACAGAGCTGCATAATAGGAATGGCAGTGAAGTATTGAACTGAAGCCAACCCCATCACCACCCTGCAGATAGTGACAGGCATTGGGGTGTGCCTTTGGGTCATCAGGCATAACGGCCACGCCATTTCACCACACCCTACCGTGCAGACACCGACAAGTGTCACGGTGTGCCTTGGGGTCTTTGGCCCTTATGCACACCCCATTCCATCAGGAAATATTGTGAGATGGGTGCAGTATAGGAGAATGGGGTGATCTTTGGGGCCAAAGAGTCCAAGGCACACCTCGATGCTTCTCAGTGGCTGCAGGGTGTGGGTTGGGGTGGAATGGTATGAGCATTGCAGGTGACAATCCCAAGTCACAGCCCTGATGCCTGTCATTCTCTATAGGGTGGGGTCTTATGGTTGGAAACCCTAACGACTCAGGCATTCGTTGGTATTTTCACTCCAAATTTTCAACATGCGTTTTTTGTGACCCCCACATCATGGACAGTGGCAATATCAGTTTGTTAGCCAAAAGCTGCTTTTGCACAGCGACTACGGCATTTGTCACCACAGGTGCAAAAACACATTCTGAACAGGATGTGAAAAATGAGAGCTGTACTGTTCATGGGGAGGTGTAAAAAATGGCAATGTTGAAAATCTGCAGTGAAAATATTAAAAAAAAACTGATGAAGTCACAAGCGTGCATAGAAACTGTGCAATGTGCACCCGTAATGTAATTAGTTTGGTAATTGTTTACAGCAGATTGTTAACACAGGCATTTTGGGACCTCCGGTCATGAACAGTGTCACTGTGATTTTCTTTATCCGTCCTGAACAATGATTTCCCACAGCGACCATGCATTTCTGTGCTGAAAGTGTGAAAACACATTTCGGCCATGTTGTGAAAAATGACAGCTGTACTATTCAAAAGGAAGTGTGGAAAAATGCCACTGGTGAAAATCTGGACTGAAAATATTACAAATTCATGAACTTACGAGGGTGCATGGAAACTGCGCAATGCTCACTCATAACACAGTCATTTTTAGGAATTTTTTCACCAAATTTTCAAAATAGCCATTTTAAGACCTCTGCTCATGTACAGTGTCACCGTGATTTTCTTAACGTGTCCCATACATTGATTTTGCACACCGACTGCGCCATTGTGCTCTACATGGGGACGGAAATATGTTTTGGGCGAGATGTGAAAAATGACAGCTGTACTGCTCAAAAGGAGGTGTGGTAAAATGACAATGTTGAAAATCCAGAGTGAAAATATTGAAAATTTGCGAACTTATGAGCATGCGTAGGATCAGCGCAACAAACACTCATAAAACAGTCATTTTTGGTAATTTTTTCACCAAATTTTTAACATAGTCATTTTAACACTTCTGCTCATGAACAGTGTGACTGTAATTTTCTTAATGTGTCCCATACATTGAGTTTGCACACTGACTGCGCCATTGTGTGCTACATGCGTGAAAACACATTTTGGGTGAGAAGTGAGAAATGACAGCTGTACTGCTCATAAAGAGGTGTGATAAAATGGTAATGCTGAAAATCTGGAGTGAAAATATTGAAAATTCGTGAACTTACAAGCGTGCATAGGAACAGCACAACGCATGTTCGTAAAATAGTCATTTTTGGGAATTTTTTCACCAAATTTTTAACATAGCCATTTTAACACTTCTGCTCATGAACAGTATCACTGTGATTTTCTTAATGTGTCCCATACATTGAGTTTGCACACCGACTGCGCCATTGTGTGCTACATGCGTAAAAACACATTTTGGGTGAGAAGTGAGAAATGACAGCTGTACTGCTCATAAAGAGGTGTAGTAAAATGGTAATGCTGAAAATTTGGAGTGAAAATATTGAAAATTCGTGAACTTACAAGCGTGCATAGGAACAGCGCAACGCATGTTCGTAAAATAGTCATTTTTGGGAATTTTTTCACCAAATTTTTAACATAGCCATTTTAACACTTCTGCTCATGAACAGTATCACTGTGATTTTCTTAATGTGTCCCAAACATTGATTTCGCACACCGACTGCGCCATTGTGCACTACATGCGAAACATTTTGGGTGAGATATGAAAATGACAGCTGTACTACTCATAAGGAAGTGTGGTCAAATGGCAATTGAAAATCCAGAGTGAAATATTGAAAATTAGCGAACCTACGAGCATGCGTAAAGACAGCGTAACCGCACGCATTGTAAAACAGTCACTTTAGAATTTTTCAAAAATTTTCAACATAGGCTTTTTGAGAGCCCACCTTATGAACACTGGCACTGTCATTTCATTAATCAGTCCCGAAAGGTGATTTCATGCAGTGACTGAGAAATCACCCTTCAGGCCCGATTAACGCCATGACAGTGACATAATTCATGAGGAGGGGTCCCAAAAACCCCATGTTGAAAATCTGGTGCCAAAATTCCAAAAAATGCCTGAGATATGCAGCAAAGTTGAACAAACCCTATTCATTACATTATATAGCTTACCGGCATTTCCTCAGTTCTCGGTCGGCTTTGAAGAGTGCAGACGTGTTCCTGGTCCACCGAAGATCGTCGCGCGGACTCGGAGGTAAGTATGGGGTGAGGTGGGGGTGTGGGAGGCAGGATCGCGGTGGATGAGCGCGGTGGGAGGGGGTGAAGACAGCAGCTAGGAAGGTTTTTTTCTTTCAGGTTTTTTTTATTTGGACTACGGTGGGACCGATTGCCACATTGGGGTGGGCTCCCAGCGTGGCAGCTAGAAGAGCTGTTGGGGGGCAGTGGAGCTGATGGGGATTAGGCACCTCTGTTGGCTTAGGACCTGTTGCCATGCTGGGGTGGGCTCTCAGCCGTGGCACCCGACAGTCTGGGGACAGTAGAGCGATCGTGGGACTGGGCACCTGCCGCCATACAGACCGCGGGGGGACAGCAGAGCTGACGGGGATTGGGCACCCTGTCAGCCATACAGTGTGTGCGTGGGGAGGTAGGAGCGCATGAGCATGCAATGTGTGTGCGAGCACGGGTGTGTGTGTGAGGAGGGGAGCGCTGCTCACTCAAGCAGTGCTCTCCCTTTCAACTGTACGGCACCGCATTTTGGATCGTCGCACTATGTTTCTTGTACATGCATGCAAGCAAACATAAAAATGGACATTATAGTAGTTAGAGTTATTGAGGCACTGCAAGGTCAGTAGTTACTGAGGAATTGCTGCTGCTTGAAATCCTCATATGCCCAGCATTCTAAAGCTTGGGTTGTGCCATTCTCCTGGTACGGGTACACTATATCCAGTGGTAATGATGATTTCCTATTGATAATGTTGGAGTGAACAGAAAATGAAATTTCGGTAAGTATGAAGTTAAGGACTATTGCGGGAGGCAAGTCTTTCGCCTTTACAGCCCCCTACCTGTGGAACAAGCTCCTCCTCCATGGTACAGGAAGCATCCACTCTCCCAAACTTCCGCACCAGGCTCAAGGCCCACATGCTTGATGCCAGCACTGGCCACTATCAGAACACCTGAAAGTCCCACCCGCTCCTTCTTCACTCAACCCTGTACTTGTACAACCTTGGTTTCAGATTGCCTCTAAACATACTAGGTAACCAACGTGCTAGGGTTTCTGTTTGGTTTCATAGCAATTTACACCTGGTATGCCATATGCTCTGTATCAATGCCAAGAATGACTGTAACCTATTAACTTACCTGTATATACTCTGTAATCTCGTCTCTGCTTGTACTGCTCTATGTAATATCTCTCCGGGTTGCCCTGAAAAAGGGACCTTCGGGGCTCAGTGGGTCTACCCAGTCATCAAAATTTAATAAAAAAATAATTTCTTCTTTTTCAAGGATTGATCTAGATTACAGCTCTGCAGGTCGAACTGTTCTGATGGCTCTTGTTCAAATGCATTGGCATGGCTGACCAGCACTGAAGCATTCATCAGTGTAAGCCAACCAGGAGTCGAGGCAATAACCCTCCCTCCCCCCTTAAAAAAGCATTATTTGGTAACATTGCACTAATTTTGCCTACAGTATGTGAAGGTTGCACACTTCTGAGAGTGCATATTTTTAAAAACTTAAATGTATAATATCACACAGTCTCTTTCATTTTGCACAAAATCCACATGGTGCTCAGAGTGTCTTAAATACCACAAGATTACATCTGTAACCTCTTCACTGGATTCACCTTGCACAAATTAAACAAAAATGCACATTTGTTACCCAAACACAGTGCTAAATGCAAGAATTTTGGTGGGATTTTTAAAGACATGGATGCAGCATCTGTGTCCATATTTTGGAAACATGCTGTTTACATGCAAGTACATCGAAAAGCCTGTACCTTATTCACAGACATCTGGATGTATTTGCAATGATTCCTGCAGTTATCAGCAATTTCTGTTGCAACTGTTGGAATCGTATCCACTTTTTTGATCCAACTGCCAAATTCCATTCTGGGAGTCAGACAAACTTTATGTGGTCTAACGCCTGGGACAGCTTTTGGCAGCTGCATCAAGAAAACAGACATGACACTTTGAAAATCCCCCAACTGTGCTCAAGTTGTGAAACTGCATGAACATTTGTGAAAGTGGTGCAAATATGCAAATAATATGCACAATTTTGATTACTACTAATTGACTTTGACATTTCAGCCAAGGATACTTGGGTTCCTTTGAATAGGGGTATAACAAGCTAAAAATGTGGGAGAGAGACATTCCTTCACCACCCCAGCCCACCCCAGCCAATCCCAACCTCTTGTACCCTTCCCCCTTCCTCTAGTCATGTATGTTATTAAAAAAAACTGTTAGCACCTGACACAGTGCCAGAAGCCAGAAATTTCTGTTTTCTTTTCTTTTTTTTTTTAATTTAGTGTCCTTTCACTTCTCAGTCTAGCCGTCCTCCTCCCCATGCTCTCCCAGCTCCATCACCCACTGTCCCTGGGACGTACCTCTGCCCAAATATGTTCCCCACATTTTTTATCCCCCCCCTCCCATGACAGAGCCTCCTGAGTTCCCCAAGCCCAGGAGGAGCTACAGCGGGGTTGTGGTCGATAGCCTAATGAGTGGTGCAAAGCCTGTGAAGGTAGAAGCGGTGCTATGCTGCTTCAGGCTGGGAAGCATTTATCTTCCCTTTTTTAGGTCCTCTCCCGAGCATCTCATGGGCTAGGACTAAGTGGATGTCTGCATGCAAGTGTGCAGACATTCTGACCAGGAAGCGCCTGCCCACCCATCATGGCTACGCTGCCTGGCCACCTATGGTCACCCAGGTGGCAGTGTCATAGTGGAGCACGCAGTCCTCCCTCCCAGAGGAGGACAGCATCCTTTGGGACAATCAATCCTTAATCCTTTTCCCCCTGGTCAGCCCCCACTGACCTCGGCTTCCTTCCAAACCTAGGTCTCAGGTGTCATGCGCAGTAGTGCTACTCAACGGGCCAGCCAAAATTTATGTTTTATTAAATGTCTGGGGAGCATGGAACATGACTGAGGTGGGTGAAGGGATGGCCATATGACTAGCCCTGGCCACCTGGGCAGAGACAGAGTGTTACATCATTAAGTATCTGGCCAAGGGTCAAAGTATTCCAAAGTGGCCCAAAAGTTCAATTAGGCCAAACTGAAGGTAAAAGAGACAAATTTTGGTACAGTAACCAAATACAAATTCAATATCGGCTCACCCTTAGCACTAGGTATGCTCGGATTCTCTGGAATCTGTTCCATCAGCACCTAGTCAGATTGTTTGGTATTTCTGATTACAGCTTGGATTCTATTCCACTTCTGATTAAGGAATAGGAATGGAATCGGAAGTTCCGATTCTGCATTTGACTCCGTTCCCCATAAAGCAAAACCTCCCTCTACCCAGTAACTCTCACAAACAAAACCTCCACAAAGCCCTCCCCCATCCTTGCCTCCCATTGTTTCCCTTGGCTCCTGACTGGCCTATCTAGAGCCTCATGTACCATAGGGTTTGTCCAGTCTGGAAGACCGCTCTGTGAAACAATGCTGCTGCCATTAAATCCAGCTTCTTGCATTCCATTGTGTCTTGTGTGTCCAGTGTCAGTCCACTCCATAATCCTAGTAATGTCTACTAGCAGCCAGGCACCCAGTGATTTGACTATGACCCCAAACCCTGACCATTCTTGGGCAGAAGCACCCCCCACCCCCCCGTCCAACTGCTTAGATAGTAGGTAGGTACTGGAAGATAGGTAAGGTAACAAATTCATAATGCAACTCCACATACATAACCCCCCCCCCACGAGAGGAGACTAGTAACCCCATCTGTCCCACCCACCTGCCTGATCCTACAATTGATTCCTGGAGGTCTTATCTTAGCATGGCAGGCAAGAACATTTTAAATAAAATCACTGTATGTAATTTTTTGTTGGGTGCCTGTGCCACTGCAGAGACTCCCATTCTGCTTTTCCTCAGCCCTGTACCCAGAAGCCCCTAGTTCAGTTCTCCCTAAGGGACCTTAAAGCTGTAGGTGGCCAACCTACATATGAACATATGAAATTGTCAGCAGATAAAGACCTTATGATCTATCAAGTCTGCTTGATTGTGCATTTAGCAGCCCCTTATACTGAAGAAAGCTCTGGAGTTAGCTAGCACCAGACACCTTAACATGGCCAAACTACAAGCACTGATATTATTTAAAAATCTTCTTGCGTGATGTGCTGAGCAGACCACCACCAGCCAGTTGCAGGATCGGGCAGTGGGTGGGAAGGGGTCACTAGTCTCCTCCTCCTTCAGGGCTGGGACCGGGCATGCAATGAAGTTTTTCAGAATTCAATGTTTTCGGCCTTAAATATCAAAATTCCTAGTTCTGAAAAAAATGGACACAATCCAAGGAATTCCAATTCTATCAATCCGAGCATCCCTACCTAGCAACCATCAACAAAATATTTTCAATAAATAAATAAGAGAAATTTATTTCAAATAAAAAACAATGATAAAGCAGACTCAAAATGAGAGAAAGGGCCTCTTAAAAGACATGAGAGAAAATTAAGTTTAAAACAATGAAGAGGCAAAGGCACAACACTATCACTGCAACATGCACTACGACTTTTTTTTATTCTGCTTTATATCCCCTTCATCTCTGGCATCAGACCCCCATCTTCACTTACCAGTGAATGTCCTGGGCAGCCATGTAGCCATAGTTATGGACCTGAGGGAGAATCAGGCCCGGCTCAACAGGATATGCATTTTAGGTCCCCATGGAACATCCTGGTCGAGGTTGAGGGCCAGATGTGCCAAAGCTATAAGGCTTGATGCCAATGCCCTGTTCTTCGCTATTCCTGTTGCCCTGTGACAGTGAGGGTGGAAACATCATGACATGTACATGCAGAGTGTGTGAACATGTTGCCATCCAGAGTTGCTGCCTCCTTGTGTGTTCCTCCAGCTACACATAATACACCTGTAGTCCCTCACATGGCAGTGTTGCATCAAAGTAAACACCCCTCCCTCCGAGGAGGAGGTCAGTGTCCACTGGGAATGGAATGCTCAATCCTCCTTCCTCAGCGAGCCACCAATGTCCTGGATTAGCTTATGAACCCAGGTCACCAGGCCAGCCATGCACTGTAGCTTTAACATTCTTACTCTTTAAGTAAAAGCATGGCAATTAATGACAAAAGATGACAAAAACTACATTTAAATGAGGTTTAGGCATTCTCCACAGCCTCAAAAGTAAAGGAGTTCATTAATAAGTAATATTAAGGAGGGTCTTCCCAGTGACCCAGTGGAAGTTTGTAGATGCTTTCGTGACAATGCCCTGATTCAGGAGTGGACTTGGGGAACTTGGATCCGCTGCAGGCCAGGCAGGGGAGTGCTGCCACCCTTCGTGTAAGCTAGCCTGGTGAGGCAGATGATGGTGCATTTAGGCATAGTGGCAACTCGTGGTGGGCTGAGGAGCCTGCTCCCTTGCCAGAGGTCATGCCTGCACATGTTGCGCTTCACAGTGCGATGCCAACAGAGGCTACTGACACTGTCAGGGTAGGCGGGTGAAGGGAAGGTTCGAGGGAGAAAACAGTAGAAAAAGTCTGCCTGCCATCTGCCTGTTCACTGCAGGCAGACATGATCCCAACACCACTGTGCCCTTTGCCTACATGGATCCTTGGTTTCAGGGGAGACATCCCCCCCAGGATACCACCTCGAAGGCAGGCCATGGGATGGCAGTAGATGAGTTTTGTGGCAGATAGGGCTGTGTGGTGCAGACAGTTGGGAGAAAAAGCTATTGTTTGCAGCAGCCATTCTGAATACATGATCATAGAACATTTTGAATTGCATATGCACTCCAGCAGAGAATGAGTTAAAAAATTAAACAAGTTATAGTAAGGTACCCAGAGATGTACCATTGGCAAAATCAGCTGTACTGCCTAAAGCAAACAAAATATTAATAATACAAGTGTTATCCAAACACGGTGCAGTAATTTCCTGTTGTATCCAGTTTATATGGGTAGTAGAGCTGGCATGCACTGAATGACTCTAATCTTACCAGTCCCCTATATTCATTGAGTTCCATTTCCTTGGGGATTACATGTAAGAAACGCTTTTGATGGCATCAGTGCAAGCCATATTTCTTATTCAAATCTGGTCTATGTCTTTAATCACACAATAAAACCTTTTGAGAAATCAATTTCTAAAAGAAATCAACCAGCACTGCAGAACTCGTTGTGCCATAACTTTGGATTCCATGGGAATTCATTTACTGAATAAGTCAAAATAAAAACCTGAAGGTATATGATTTGTTCTGCTGTTGAGTACTCCAGACTGCTATGCCCAAGGCCTCGTTCTTAGTGTATTGTGAGCAGACAACTGGCAATTGCACTGTTTCTCTTCTGCCCATTCATTTACCCTTTATATGTTTTTCCTTAAGGTAACTAGAGTTTGTGATGCTTGAAGCACAGACTTATTTTCAAAGGGACACATTTATTTCCTCCTATAAAAATGCTTAATCTGGTTTCCTAACCACCCACTTTAAAAAAAAAAAGTTATGTTGTTTATCAGTGAACAATGAAATCCACAATGTTTAAAGTGTGTGTGTGTGTGTGTGTGTGTTGTATGTTTTACAGCTCTCCAACACCTATGTTATGAGTATGAACCAAAGGCACTAACAGTTTAACAATATATAGAAGGCTTTCCAAAAACTGTTATTTTAAGCATTTCTGGTTTATTAACGTTATGCGAGATGTTGACATAAATTGGCATTTTAGCATTACAGTCAATTTCCATATCTGTTTAACAGTGATGAGTTTAGGAAGGTGATATGATTTTTTTTTACTTTGGTTCTATTTCAGTTTGTACTCAAGCCCTGGATTTCATGAAAACTGACATGGTAGTCACTAGCTCCCAGTTTCTTACTGCCTGTCTCCCTCTGTGCTGCCCAGACCTTATCCTCCTTGGTGGGCACAGCCAGCTGAGAGTAGAGCTTGCTGGAACTTTTCTAATGGAGTGGATGGGGGGTCAGAGATTTATGGGTCTATGTATCTTTATTCATGGTTTCAGTAAAAAAAAAATACAGATCGCAAGAAAGTGTCCAAAAGCATGGCTGTAGGCAGTCACCTGTTGGCCAGCATGGTGTTTTCTCTAGTTATCAGCTCCTGAACACTCCCTGCCTCTGTAATACCACATTACTGTTGTAACTGTCTACTGTACATGATGTACTCATAATTACTAGTAGTAAGTAGTAATAGTACATTTTATCTGTATGGCACCCATCCCCTCAGGTTTGACGCACCTAACAGAATAAGATCACAACATATACAAGATAGAACAACATATAAAAAATAAAAAACAAATAAATCAGGTACAGATGGTCAGCATTAACAATTAATACATTTTACAAATCCAGGTAAGCCAAGTTGAAAAGATGACACTTTATGCAAGACATGAACACCATCAGTGGAGGGGTCTCTCTGCAGTCACAAGGCAGAGAATTCCAGAGGACTGGTGCAGCAACTGTACATGCCTCATTACTTGAATTGTTTGAACTTAGACCTTGGGACCATAGGCAGTGGAGACAGGGGGTTAGGTGACTGCCTCACTTTTGCAACTGAAGGGTCAGACATTGACTTTTGGACTTGAACTTTCATGGATTATGTATCAAAACATGTGGATTATTCATGATTACAAAAAGCTAGGTAAATTGACTAAAGTATATTGAAGAAAGGAATTATTTTCCCAGTGCACTGAGCTACGGTGTTCTATGTAGTTCTGACCCCCCACTTTTTTGGAATGCTCTTCTACCACTGCTTGAGACAGTCTTGCTTCTTAGACCAGGGAGGGCGATTCAGCATGTAAGGATTCAGGAGTTCTAACAGGTACACCAGCCCACACTGTGTGGGGCACTACAAGTGAGTAAACCCACCTTAAAGGTAATGTGTCAACGGACCGGCAGCCAATTCAGCAATTACAACCAGTTCTACAGATGCTACACTGCCGATGCAAGATTCATCACAGTATTAACTTGCTAGTACCTGCTTCAGCTTTGAGAGTTTAGTATTTATCAAGTGTGAGTGCAACAACTGTACTCCTCTTCTCTCAACTCCCCCCCATATTACCACCACCAGTAGGCAATTCAGCAGGGGGATCCTATATGCCCAGATCTGAAAACATACAGTGAGTTTCATGAGTACTAAAGCCAAACTGATATATGCCATAAAGCACAGGAGTGTACAGAGGAACTGATCTTCTTTGTTGTAATGTACTGATTTGTAAGTAACGTAATTGGCAAGAACTCAAACAGACCTATGAAGTGATCATCGCTAGCACATTAAGTTGTTTGTGCTGCTTGATGTTTGTGCAGTAACGTCCTTGAACAATGTACTTAAACTGAGTGGGAAACATGTTTAATTGCCTGACACAGTAGGAGAACATTAAATAAGAAATTACAATGACAAACCGAGAATCGCACAATGTGAGAAAGAAAACAACAGCCAAAGGCAGTGTGGATGTCTTTGTGAAGATGAAACAATGCTTTCCTTTTTTCAATTGTCACATCACAATGGTAAATGTTTAGTTTATGTGACTACTGCAAATTGTTTGAAAGCCTTTTGAATTTCATGCAACACAGACAACTTATTTCATTCATCTTTTGTTCTAGTATTTAAAGTTTAATTAAAATGAGGTTTAAGAGATTAAAATGTTAACAGGAATAGATGGCTCATTGTCTGTACAACTCACAAGTAGGAAAAAAATTAAAGCAGAAGGGTTTTGCCATTTAGAAGACTTTTGTAAATTCAGCCCAGTGTTCCAGGGCAGTGGGGGCAGTGAATAGAATACAGGGTGGTATAAGAAGGAGGCTCAGTAACTGCAGGAGTGAGGTGATTCTGCCACTGTGCAGGACACTGGTTTCTCTTAACTTTTACTGCTGTGTGCAGTTCTGGAAGCAATACTGGAAGAAAGACAAGGACAGGGTGGCAGCAGTGCAGGAGAGGGCATCTAAAAGGGACCAGGTTCAGTAAGAAAAGTCTTATATGGACAGTGATTGAAGCATCTCAACATGTATATACTGGAGGCAAGAAGAGAGAGATGGTGACATGCTAGAGACATGCAAATACGTCCAACGGATCCTCGTCAATGCATGTGGATTGCATCGGGGAGGAGGACAACTTTTCACCCCAAGACCTCCACCATGGACAGGAAGCTGTAGGGGATGTGGAATCCTGCCAATGAGCCCAGGTGGGTGGGGGGAGATGGCAGGGACAGCAGCAATAATCAAGGCATATCCATGGAACAGGGTATATCCCTGAGAAGCACATGGGCTGAGAAATAAATAAAAATCTCTATAGAAAAAAATACTACAGCTTGTCAAAACCTTACTCCTAAGATGTCAGCTAACCCAAACCAAGGCCACTCAGAAAGAGACTGACTCCGAAACTGAGCTGTGCAGCTTGCTTGGTGATGGCTCGGTAGTGTCTCTGCAAGACTGAAAGACCAATTATCCTGAGCAAATTTGTTTGAATGGAAGCTGAAAGGACTGGAACAAATGTATTTGAAGAGCTAGTGTACTCACAAAAATTAATACTGATTTTCAAAAGTACTCAGTTGTTAGTTTTTATGTCAGAGGTGCCTTTTCTGTTTCCATTTACTAATAAGAATATTTTTCTACCTAACAGTACTATGTCTAGTGTGTGGAACAGCACTCTGGCTGGAGGCTGACATATCAAGTTTTGTTCCTCTTTGTATACTATCAGCATTGTGACCTCACTGACTGTGACATCACAGCTGCTCTGGAAGAGCAAATCACCTTCTACTAGATCAGTCCACTGGGATGTCACAGTGAGTGAAGTCACAGTGGTGATGATGATGATGATGAACAGGAAGGAATAGAACTAGGTACGTCAGCTACCAGGTAAAGTACTGCTCTTCACATCACATCACACTTGATGCTATCAGATGGAAAACTTTCTAAAGAGCAAAAGGAGAAAGTAAAAGGCTTCAGAAATAAAAAGTGAAAACTAAGTTTCTTTCTGTTCTTTTTTGGTGTTACTCACTCCTTAAAGAGCAGCTGATAATTTTAGAAGGACTTTCAAAAACACAATATTTTGACACAAATCAGCTCATAGTTGCCATTGGCTTTGTATTTCTTTCCCTTTATTCTTTAACATCATGGGCATTTTTGTGTAAACTGGGGGTTTATTCATTCAGGCTTCATCTGCTTTTGTTGCTTATTCTCCACTTGAGGTCATGATACTATGCTCGTGACATCACAGTCACTCCCATGGCAAGGGACTGTGATGTCACAGAAGAGGACTATGATTTCAAGTGAAGTGTAACAGTAAGATGTCATGCTGTGTGCATCTGCAAAATTCTGAAGAATTAGGCCTTTTACGTTGAAAAAAAGAAATCACAGAAAAGGCAGAATGTCAGACACTGATGTGGAAATTGTGTGAAAAATGGCAAAATTCTGTAGAGTCTCAGAACAAGTAGCCACTATTTTAATAACAACATTGCAGTTTTAAAAAAAATAGTTTATTTAAAAAAGAATCTGAAGTTCACTTGGTAAATTCCACAGATTTCACTATGAAAGTCTACAAAGCATAGCATGAATTTCACATTCTGCACAACACTAATCAGAAGCTGATAAACTCAGGGGGGCTCAGTTTTCAAAGTCGCCAATTGCTATAAGCCCCGGGTGCACAGAAGATATGGTGCAGAGGGTCTTGCCGCAGTCACCTGGCTGGTGGTCGGGAGTTTCAACCCGTGCATCAGGTACCACAAGTTAGACCAACTTCTTCGGGTCTAGCTTCCGGCATTTCCGGCGGGTGTTTTTATGGCGCGTGCTCCAGACATTCGGCACAGGCTGCTGGGAAACATTAAAACTGTTGCAACTGCACCTGAGATTCGAGAATCAGGAGCAGTTGCAGCAAAGGGGTTCAGCGCACCACCGGAACCTAAGTGTCGTGGCTCAGGGCTCTGCCCAAGCCCTGCGCCACGCTTTGGAAAGCGAGCCCAAGGAAAGAAAGATACTGTTTTTTTATGCAAATGTACCACACAATATAGAAAGGGAGGGGACACTATGTATGGCATAACACATGACAGGGTGTGTTGTTATAAGGGAGCAAGGCATGCCTCAGGTGGTAGTTAGGCACGGGCTGTAGCCAATTGCCACAGCCACCCAAGAAGTGCATGACTCCCTTATGACTGCACACCCTGGGGTATTCTCACTTATAAAATGGGCTTTTATTTGTTAAAAAAAAATACTTAGTTCAGGTGAGGTGTGCTTTTTTTCAGAAAACTAGCAAAGAATGTGCATATTCTTAGATAGAACAACCTCTAGTATCTTCTAACCATTTTCATAAATTATCTTACATATTTTCTATTATTTGAAACTATATTTTGAAAGCTGTAACATTTTAATAGTTAATCCAAAAAGCAATTTTTTTTTCCAAATGAAAGCTTAGAGTCTGATCAACATGTAGAGACCCTAATAATGCAGTTCTCCTAGTTTGCTATGTCTTTACATGTCAATATAATATGTTGTTAAAAACAAGACTTTAAAAATATACTGTACCATTCTATTTTTTATAATGATATGATACATTTTTTGCTTTTTATATCCACATATGATCGCAGTAGTAATATACAATTGATATATCTACTGACTCCAAGCCTTCATTTAACAAAAAAAACAAGTTTTTAGCCCTAATGGTTCCAAGGTTATCACATTTTATTTTTTGCCATTAATGCTATTTTCCTCATACCGCAGTGCAGGGTTAGCCTTCCACTGCCCCCCCCACCAGTCCTGTCACCCGTTGTCCCAGGGACTTGCCTCATCCCAGTGCATCCCCCACAGCTTACCCCCATTGATGAGGATTGACAGTTGGTGCCTTATCATCAACAAATGGATCCAGTTCAGGAGAGGGCCCTGTAGCAGGTGCGGAGCCATCCCACACTGCTCCCAGCTATTTTCCCTGTTCTGTTTTTCCCTGGAAGGACAGACATGCTATTCCATCGAGACATACCACACATGCTACCATACATGGAATGTCGATGACTGCCATCCCTCCATGCCCCAAGGTTACAGTATTGGCTGCCTGTCCTCAAGCCTCCACTAGAGGCCAGATGAGTGCCAGTATCTGTAGCCATCCCTCTTCAGAGGGAGGAAAGCAATCCACCGGATGAGCAATCCTCCCCCTGGGCAGCCCCCAGTGACCCGAGTCCATCCATGAACCTGCACCGCCAGTATGGCAGCAGGTGAGGCATGGGTCTGCCCTCCATGACATTGGGCTGGAGAAAATTATCACATTTTAAAAAAAAATGTCTTTTGAAAGGTCTAACTCTGGAACTACTGGGTCTAGAAACTTAATCTGTATTTTTGAATGAAAGCTTGAAGTCCAGTCATTAAGAAATGTTGTCAGCCGGCCCACCAGTGCAGCAGAAAGACTCAGCATTGCAATGCCAGTGACCCAGGTTCAGGAACGGACTTGGGCATTAGAGGACCGGTTGGGATTAGAAGGCTTGAGCATCCAATGACTGCTCGCCTTTCTCCGGTGGGGAGGGAGGGTCTGTGGCCCAGCATTTGCTGACTCCTGGTGGAGACTGGGAGAACAGCATTGCATTGGACCCCATTGCCTAGGGGAGCATGACCGGAGCATGACCGACGTCAGCGTAGAAAAGGAGGAAACATGATCCTGGCTGACCGAAGGATGGTTGCTGGCCCTGCCACTGCAAAAAAGCCCTGGACAGGTGGACCACCTCAACAGTACCCTGGGCCAAGTAGAGTGTGCTGGCCAGTCCCCAATGGTGCCTTCCCCCTCAGAAGGAGGGACCCATGTGGCAAAGTGTTACACCAGGTTACCTGGAGAGGGTTGCAATGTGAGGTTGTGGCTGGTGGTGAGGATGAGTGCCAGCGGGGTCCATGGTGACCCAAAGGAGTGGCTGGTCGGGGAAGCTGGGGAGGAGAAAAAAAAAGAAATATTATTTTATCGCTATCATATAACGGTTGTAACTATGTTATCTGTATAGAAACAGGTGGCTTTCTCTAGCTAGATCTACAGATAGATAGCTAGATAGTGAGATAGATAGATAGATAGATAGATAGATAGATAGATAGATAGATAGATAGATAGATAAATAGATAAATAGATAGAGCAATATATATATATATATATATATTTTTTTTATACATCATGACAGAGGTCCTTTTTTTTATAAATTAAAAGTTGTTGATATACTTTTTCCATAACGACAAAGTATAGCGACATACTTTTTTAAATATCAACATGGAGTAATTCATGACAGTTTAAAAAAAGTTTTAAACATACATTTGTGTGCATTTTCTGAATTTTGGTATTAGTCTGAATAATTTAATCAGTAGCTAAATAAGTCTAATACCCATAAACATTCATCTTATGCCTTAAATTGTGTGATGAAGATTCCAGTTCCCTACCAAGCAGTACCAAATCTTCCTCACTTGCAAAAGTGTCAGAAGATAATAATTAGTGTTAATGTGGCATGGTTTGACCAGTGAGGTAACATGATTTTCATGGCACATTTTACAAAGAAGCTTTATAAAACATAAGTTGAGTTTTGTCTAAATATTATGTTTTCTGGACATTTCTTCTGATGTGTCAACTGTTCTTTAAGGCACAAATGACAAAAAAAAAGTATTTTCTAAGTAAAACAAACAAGTTACACTTAACTGAAGTACCATACAAGGAAATAGAAGTTGTTCTTTTCATACAGGGGAAATAATATCACGAGATGGGAGGAAGAGTGAAAACAAATTGCTTACACATGGGCTCTGGCGAGAAGATGCTACAAGAGTAATTCCTACAATATCATATCTTGCTGACTACACTCTCTGTGATCCTGTGGCTATAAATATATGTTTTGCTGAACACTGTGCAGGATCGTACTCCTGAACTAATTCCCCTACAGAGGAGGTGTCGGACATTTAAAAAGACATTCAGCTTGCCTCTCTAAGGAGGGAACAATGAATTTAGAGCTTCCTCTTGCTAAAAAATGAAGATTATTGAGGCCTATGGCTGCTCATTGTCTAGCAAATCTCCTGATAAAGATGGTTGTAAAAAACATAGGCCCTAAAGTCACCCTTACCCTAACTGAGTATCCACAGAACAATATAGTGAGGGTCTGATACCCACCCCCCGAGTGTGAAAGCACAAAATGTAGAATACAGTACATTGTAAAAAATGTATATATCAAGATCAAAAGATATTTTTTTAATGGAAGATTAACCAGATATTAAACATAAAAGCTGTGTTTTTTTGTTTGTTTAGTTCTTCAGTAACTGGGTAAGGCTCAGTGGGCCTCAATGCCCATTTACAGGAGCTACCTGGGAGCACTGGGGAGGTTAAGTGACTTGCTCAGAGTCACACAGTATGCGAGCAGACATTGTGGGAATCAAACCCAAGTCTGCTGTATGTACCAAGCTTGTTCATAGCCCAGTACTCTAACCCAGTCTAGGCAATACTGCCAGTCCCTTTGTTGATTTAACCATTTGTGCACAGAATCTACCACCAAATGTAAAATTTCTCTTATTTGGCAACATGAATGTTTTGATAGTTTAGTATTGTACCTTTTATTGAACCAATACATACATTCCTTACTACATGCAGTAAATGTTCATTTGTGTAGCTCTGCAGCATAGTGGATATGTCAGAGAGCTGACAAATAGACCAGGGTTTGAATCCAGGCAGGAACCTTGCATTTCAGAAAGTAGTGTGATGAAGTGTTTAGAGTACCAGTTTGTGAACCAGGAGATCCAGGTTTGAATCCCACCAGAACCACTTAGTCTGTGACTTTGAGCAAATGAGTCACTTAAGCCATGTTTATATGGCACTAGCACTGGAAATGCAAACTGCATCAGCACAGTTCTGACCACTTGCCACCCGTGATTTGTCTGTCTACATGGTCCCTTTCTGCACCGCTGCAATCTGTGCTGGTTAGGGGCCGTGCATCATGGCGGAGCCGGGCATCTGTTGGTTGCTGTGGCACAGGCAGTCCGCACTGCCACTTAAGCCGCTGTAAGCCACTCACTCCTCTTGGTGCTCCCAGCTTGACAGAGAATCTGGGAGCATCTTAGAGAGTGGCTTACCCCAATCAGGTATGTGTCCACACAGCACATTTGTACTGCAGCATCCCGAGTGCCAGGGTTACTCCAGTGCAAATGTGACCATGTAAACATGGCTTTAGACTATCTAGGCTTCAATCCTGCCAGCCGTAAAATTGAATAAAATGCAGGATCACACAGAAAATAAGACACTGTATTTCAGCTGTGCTATCCTGGGTTCGGAATTATTAAAATAACATATATAGTTACTGTCCAAAGAGAATTTCACGAGTAGAATGACCATTTTCCTGCGCCAAGGAAGTTTGCTTTGGGTGTCTCATATTTAGAGCTGTACCTATTTTTGAAAATTTGTTTCTGCCAGAAATCTGCCGAATGCTGAAATTGTTGCCTAACTCTACAGAATTCCATTGGAAGAGTGATTTTAAAATTCAGAAAGCATAATTTTTTTTAGACTGTGAAGCAGTAACCTGGGGTTTACCCAAATTGTAGAATAGTATTCAGTGCTTTACATAAACTGCAGAAACATATTTCACAGATTACCTAATCTTCAAAATATTATTTTGCAGTTTACATAGAAATGCTTTTCAGAATTCTGCAGAATTGAAAAAGAAATTTTGAAAAGTATTTCTGAAGCAGAATTGCCATTCTGCAAAAATTCCTCTGAGGGAATTCCATGTTCCATGCAGTTCTGCTCAGACTGGATAAAAACTTTGGGCAGGATTTTCAAATGGCTTAGATCGCCACAAGCCCTGGGTGTGCTGACGATACAGCGCATGGGGCATGCGGTGATCTAACAGGATTTTATATCTTGTGCAGCAATTGCCACATGTTAGACCACCTTTTTCTGGTCTAACTTGCGGCAATCCTGGGCACCTTTTTTATGGAGCTTGCACCAGACATGTGGCGCAGGTGGCCATAAATCGTGAAAACTGTTGCAACTGCACCTGAGATTCTAAAAATGGGCACAGCTGCAGCAATGGGGTTTGGTGCCAGTGTTAGGTAAGTTACTTTTTCTGTTACTTTCTATTTCTTTTAGAAACTTGATCCAGGAAGCTCTGTGCAGTCACTGGCAAGGATGGAGAAGTACTGTACTAGAAAAAGTAATACACCTGACAGTTACAGTTACTTATTTCTTTTTATACAAAAATAATACAAAAATAATAAATAACTATAGTAGATGACATTTATTTGAAAGTAATAGGTTAGTTACTAGTTACTTTCAAATAAATGTAATCAGTTACAGTTACGTATTACTTTTGTATAAAAAGACATGAGTAACTGTAAGGTGTATTACTTTTTCCAGTACTTCTCCATCCTTGCTAGTGACTGCACAGAGCTTTCTGGAACAAGTTTCCAAAAGTAATAGAGAAAGTAACTTACCCAACATTGTTTGGTGCGCTGCCAGAACCTAGGTATCATGGTGCAGGGGTTGGCGCAAGGCCTTTGTTATGCTTTGAAAATCTGGCCCCTTGTTTAAAACTCTGCCAGCTACACCGCCAATGAATGAGTATAAATCTGGTTGCTGGAGATGATCGTGAACCACTAAGGAGGCGGCTGTCTGGTCCAGGCCTGATATTGACTCAGTAAAAATCTGCCACCTGCTTTAACCCTCCAGTCCCTCAAATAATAAGGAGTTCAAGCACAGAATACCCTTATGAAACTTAACTGATTTTACCTGCCCCAGGTACGATCTCTTGCTGAAAAGTCACATGAGCCAGTTAGTCATTTTAAGATGGGATTATCATCAGAGGATATCAAAACATCAGATGAAACCAAAATAATCAAGGAGCTCCTTCAGTCTTTAAATGACCTGTAGCTGACTTGGCAAGTGTCGAAATGAAGGCATCAGAGGTATCCTCTCGGGTTACTGAAATAGAAGACTACATGGTGAAGGAGCAGGTAGTTTCCTAGAGGACCCCTTGACCTCCGACTCCAGACAACTGCAGTATCTATGGTGATATATGCAGACTTAAAAACAGAGGCCACTACAACAGCCTCCAATTTCTGGGATTCCCAGATGATGACAAGGGCAAAAATGTTGTTGGCATTTTGAGAGATTTTGTGCTGTATAACTGAAGGGACATCCCGTTGTTAAAGCCCACTGTTTCCTAGCAGCCACCCCCCATGCCAAGGGAGAGACCTAAACCCATCATGACCTAGCTCCTACACTTCTTTGTTTACAAAGAGACCCTGAATGGAGGACACTGCTCCTTATTCATGCCTGTCCAGGACATTTCAACATTATCTGTGATTCTGGGGTCGGGGGGGGGGCACTATACTGTGACCCTGTTGATGCCCAGGGCAAAACAGTACATATTTGCCCCCATTCTATCCCACATCAGTGTGCTTACCAAGTGTCTACCCCAACCCCAGTCCACTACTGGCAGTGCACCATTCTACAATACTAGGGCAGTCCCCTGACACACAAACATTACACTACCCATCTCCCACCCACCACCCTCTATCCTGCACATGTCATTCTCCTCAGTCCAGCAAGATACCCCAGCAGGCACACATACAATGGCCAGATTGGTAGGCATCAAACCATGATGTATGAAGCATTCTGTGATGTCTGCTAGGATCAGACACAGTGGCACAGTGAGTCACATTTTCTGCATGTCAACTGCCATTGAATTGCACTGTTTCCTGCAGCATTCTGCAAAACTCTGTAGAATTCTGCAGGGTCAGGTGTCTGCTACTGGTGGGCACCATTGTCTGACCACCAGCATCCCACTAAAATATTGTGGTCATCTACCAGTGATACTTAAAGCATGACTGCTTTTTACACATGGGCTCCCCCTGGGCAGGTGGTCAAGTGTAGACCCTGCTCCTCCCCTTCACCCTCCTTCAATCCTAGTCCTCCATTACTCTCTTTCCTCTTATTTCTCCAAGGCACAGGATTTCAAGTGATCCAATGTCTTACTGCAGTGTAGTACAACCTTACATGACTCTTGATGGGCCCTAACTACTGCTGGAAGGAATCAAGCCATCCCGTAATCCATGCTTCCCATTGGACCAGCTATCGGTTGTAAGCACCGAGACTTGACAGGGAAGATCAGTCTCATATCTGGTCTGGTGAGCCTACTGTAGTACCTATTAAAGGGCTTACAGATGCAGCCTAACCCACCTGATCTTCCCATGGATAACAGCAACGGCAGAGTAAAAGACATGAAGCAGCTATCCCAGCAGCCCTTATCTTTCACTCATGAAACGTGGTGCCACAGACACCTCTGAGCAAGTGGCAATTTAACAATCAGAGCAGATGTAGCCTTCTACAACCAGGTAAGGACTCCACAGCAGAGAATATATTTTTAGCACATGGGTGGTCAGATTGGGAACTATTTTTGCCAGTCTATTATAGTAAATGTGCTGGTTTAGGGGAGGCTTCCTTAGCTGGGGAAGGGCAGACAGTTCAGTACAAACAGTTTTCTTTGCTTGGGGGATATTTTTTAAATAATAAAACAATTCAAAAGTTTGAGGGTGTGGGGAAGGGAGTCTAAATATTACTGCCCCCCTTCATTGGGTTGCTATAATGGAATTACACAGCTGGATTGGAGTGGGGGAGAGATTTTTTTTGTGGGGGTGAAAGGATATTAGGAATAAACAAAAGAAAATGTTATAAAAAGTATTTTTAAAAAGTAATTTTTCCTTTTATGAAGGTGCCCATTTTAAAATTTTACTAGAGCCCACCAGAATGTGGGTCATTGTTGAATTTAACCCCTTCTCATGTAGTTTAAGACACTTGATTACACCTCATACCTCACCATACAGTATGAGGCATGGATAGAATCCCACAGTGACCCGTACCCTTTCATGCCTTATCACTTAATTTGAAACTATTGCTTCTAAATTTAATGAATCAAAATAATTAATTTATTAATTAATGAAATAAGTAAATAAATAAGGATAACCTTTTTGGAAATGATAAAATTTAGTTGTAGTGCCTCTTTTTCCAGACAGGCAATTTCCTAGGGAAGAAAAGAAGGAAGGAAGGAAGGAAGGAAGGAAGGAAGGAAGGAAGGAAGGAAGGATTGATTTTAAATTTGTGCTGCTGGTGCTATAGCTGAGACCTCAACTAGAACAAAATTAATTTCAGCAGAAAATAGATTATGATACCATGACTTGAATTTATATTGTGTTCATTTATAATTAATAGGTGAGGATGAGTCACTTTGCAGCTGTTAACCATATTCTTGTTTTCTATTGCTACCAGATAAATCACAAATATATTCTTCAGCTCTGCACACCGATTAAGAATGAACAGCAGAGAGCTGATCTGTTGCCACAGTGGCAGGGTTACTGCTCACGATGCTAGCGACCCGGGTTCAGGAACAAGCTTGGGTCATCGGAGGCCAACCGGGGGAATGGGGGGAGGAGGATCAAGCATTCCAGGGAATGCTCTCCTCCCTCCAGGGGGAGGGTACTGCATTCCACAGCACTATTGCCACCTGTAGATGTACAGCTGGCAGAGTGCATTGGACACAGGAAAGGAGGTATGCACTGTGCTCAGTATCACATGAGCATGTGGACACACAAGCATGTCGGGGACTATGTTCCAATGCCAGTGTCCCCACGGAGATTGGGGACACATGGTACAGAAAGAGAAGGAGGAGTAATAAATAAGAGAAACCCTCCTCCATCCACAGCTTCATGATGTCTGGTACATCCAGATTGATGGCAGGTAAATCCACTAAGCAGGAGCAGAGGAGACATTGAAACAATGAAAAAAAAAAAGAAATGAACGAACAGCTGACTTATTGTTTGATCATACAACTTTAATAAGCACCACATTAAATGAAAAACAACTTTCCAATGAAATATGTATATCGTAATTAAGGTAGTGAAGACAACAGAAACACACTGGTCTTCTTCCTTTTCCCAATCATTTCTCCAACCTCAACAACAATTGGAGTCACAAAGGCTAAAAGCCCTGTTTCTGGCTGGGACATGGTGCAAGATATGTTTTATGGCCAGCACCAATGGCTCTCCCTGAACAGTCAGCGGGGGCAGAAATGATGGATAATGCATCTATTATGTTGTGTGTGAGACAAGATTGTCTGTGTAGGTTGCAAAGCAGTGTCACCTAGTGGTGAAAGATGTGAATTACAATCTAAGCAGTGATAAGTGATTATAACAGCACCAGACATATTTAGTGGTGGTCCATTTAATAGTTTATTTATTTATTTATTTAGTTAAACATCAGTTTAGAAACCTTTGAGCCAGAGGCTCATTTACAAAGGTACCTCGTCACAAAGAGGACATCAGAACAGTAGCACAAGGGACACAGTACTTACAAACAAAAAAGTTACAGTTAAATTACAATTTTGTTACAATAGAATACAATCTCCAACGAGCAAAAGATAACAAAAGGTGCAAAACGTATGGTCGGGGGAGAGCTGGTGGGGGTAGAAGGGAGGGAGATAGGGGAGGAGGAATTAGTAGGGAAAGGAAGGGAGGGGGGAGCTGTTCAGTGAGCATTGTCAAACAGAGTATATATATATATATATTTTTTTTGCACTAGGCTAGCGGCAGTTGCATTTGCTAGAGCTAAGCAGGAAGTTTCTGAGCCTGGGCTTAAAACAAGCTAAGGTTAGTGAGTTTGAGACACTGGCAGGGAGGAGTTATACCAGTGGGCGTACGGTAGGGAATGCCCTCTGACCTTGAGAGGTCCTGGCTCTCGGAATAACTAGGGTAGCTCTTGACCAGCTGCGTGATCAGGCTCGGTGCAGTAATGGTGAATGGAGTTGGATAGGCCTATGGGGGATAGACCACGCAGGGCTTTAAAGATGAGCTGGCATGTCTGATACATGAGTCGCTCTTCCAGGTTGAGTAGGGTAGCCAGGGTGTACAGCTCACATGTGTGAGTGAGTCTGGGAGCACCAGTGATAAGTCTGCAGGCCTTATTAACTGTGAGGTGAACCTTGTTGAGGGCAGTCTGATCTGCTGAGCCATAGACCGGAAGGCCATAGTCAATGAGAGACATGACAGAGGAGGTGACAGCCAGGCGGAGGGCATCAGGAAGGAGGCATTTCTGTGCCGGTAAAGAACGCTTAGCCGTGAGTTGGCGATGTAGAATTTAGGGCAGATATATGTCCATGGAATGAAAGTGCAGGGTCAAAGGTTATACCAAGATATTTATAGGACTGCACCTGGTCAATGACGAGATTGGGTGTGGAGTGGACAGCTAAGGGAAACTTGCTGTACTTATTTTGGGGTGGGAGAAGAGCATCGTTTTGTTTTCTTAAGGTTGATAACAAGTCGGTGCTCAGTGAACCAGGTAGCTGCAGAGTCAAAGACTAGTTGGAGGGAGTTCTGTAGCAGCATGGGGTCATTGTGGGAGGCAACGAGAACAGCATCATTAGCATAGAGAAGCATCTTACCCGTACAACTGCTGGGTAGGGAGTTAAGAAAGAGTGAGAATAGTAGGAGTCCAAGAATTGAGCCCTGTGGCACCCCAGAGTGAATGGGGCATGTTTCAGAGAGAGTAAGGTTGACTTTCACACATTGGGAGTGGGCGGAGAGATAGCTGGTGCACCAGGAAACAGGTCCTGAGGCAAAGCCTATTAGGTCGAGGGTGGAGAGCAAAAGAGGATGCGTAACAGTATCGAATGCTTTAGACAGGTCAATGAATATAGCACCAGCCAGGGCACCAGAGTCCAAGGGAGCATGGAGGAAGCTGGAAAATTCCAGGAGTGCTGTATTGGTACTATGACCTGCTCTGAACTCCGTGTTGTTCAGGGCAGAGAACATTGTACTTACAGAGGTAGTCAGAGACTTGGGACGCCACAATTTTCTCTAACGCCTTAGAGAGGGGGGAGAGGATTGAGATGGGTCGGTAGTTACCTGGAAGAGTCCTGTCACCACCTTTATGGACAGGGGTAACTGTGGCAATCTTCCAGACAGAGAGGAATTGTCCAAGACAGAGTGATTTGTTGAAAATGCACGTAATAGGTGAGAGGACCTGATCCAGGACCTGACGTAAAAGGCAGGTATCAGTGAGTCATTACGATGGTGTTACCTTTAGGGCTTTTAGCAAGTAAGGCCTAGCTTCTTGCATGGTGACACGACGCAGATGGAAAGAGGGGCGGGCAATGGGTGGTGGTACAGATGGAGGAGGTGGACTGAAGAAGTTACCAGGAAGTACTGAGCTAAGGTCGGTAAAGGAGTTATTGAGGTGGGTGGCAATGAGGGCAGGGTCAGAGGAGACGGTACCATTGATGTTGAGAAGAGAAGGAGAGGGGGACTGGGAGTGACCATTCAGTTGCTTGATGTTGTCCCAGAAGCACCTGGGGTTCCCCCAGGAGGAGATAAGAGAGGCTTGGTAGTATTCCGCCTTTGCTTTGCGGATGACCCAGGTGCACTGGTTGCGGGCGGCAGCATAGGACTGCCTGTCAGCTGAACGGCCAGTAGCAACAGCAAGGTGCCAAAGATTGTCGCATTGCTTAAGTTGCCACAGTAGGGCAGGGGTGATCCAAGGGGTATGTTTCACTTCGGACCTCCTAGCAGTTATGGGAGCAAAGATATCACAGGCAAAGTTGAAAGTGCTTACAAAGAAGGCCAGGGCCAAGTCAATGTTGGTTGCCCTGCAGAGGGACCAATCAGTGTGGGCAAGGAAGCGCTTAAGGCCTATGAGTTCCCCAGGCCTAAGCCGCCTTCGAGATGTGGTTTTGACCGGGATGAGAGCCGAGGGTTTCCCAGTTGAAAAGCACAGGGGAGGTCACTGAGGCAGTCAGGAGGATTTGGATGTTGTGGATGCGGATTGGCCTGTTGGTGAGGACCACATCCAGGAGGGTGCTTGTCCCCAGGGTTTTTCTAGTAGGCTGTGAGACCAGTTGAGTTAGGGTCAATTGAATCAAAGCCTCATGGTGGGAGGAGGATGAGGGCAGAGCCAGTTTATATTCAAGTCGCCCACCAAGATTTGGTCCGACGAGTTGGGTAGGGAGGTGAGGTAGTCAATTAGTGGCCCAGGGCCTGGGATTGGTTCTTAGGGGGTATGTAGGCTATGGTTAGGAATAATGGGCCTCAGCTGGGTCAGGGACAGCTTTAGAGTAAGTGCCTGGGCCTTATGGTCGAGGTCAGGCGGGGGAGTGGTCCCCATGAGAGAATCCTTCAAATAGAAGACACAGCCCCACCTTTCCTGCCGACACGGTCCAACTGGTGGAGAGTGTAGCGGGAGAGAGACATGAGAGTTAGGAGTGGAGGGAGACAGCCAGGTTTCAACCAGGGCAACAACATCAGGTTTATGAAGCCACCCAGCAGTGTAGAGAGTCCAGTTTTTTCAGGAGGCTACAGATGTTCATAGAAGCAATCGCAGCTCGGGGAGATTTCAGGGGAGGACCAGTGCTGCCAGGCCCGGATTGGGGTGGACATTGCCTGACAGGAGCAGGAGGAGGAGGGCTGATCTAGGGAGTGCACAATGGCGGATAGCTTTTGACGATTGGAGAGGGGTGATGAGGGAGTGATGAGGGGTGATCACCAAGTGAAAACAGCTACTAGAGAGCAGTAAAATGTGACAAGTGAGGTATTGGGAGCAAATTGCTAAACTTAATCAGGCTCCTCTAGTGGCAAAACAATATAAGGAGCTAATGGAGAAAAAATCAAGGTAGAAATTACCTGGTGTGTCTCGTGTCAGTGACTCTAAGCTTTTAAATACAGTTACAGGCAAATGCAAATAGTTTTAGCTGGTTCGTTTTAAAAGTTTCAAAATCAGGCACAAAAGTAACAGTTCTGCTTCGTTTGAGCCTGGGCAGCAACTCGAGGTGCTACTCTGGCCGGGATTCATGCGCTGAGCAGGGGAGCTTGTGGCCGTTTCAGAAAAGGCGCCAGATGGCCAACGATGGTGGCAGCAGCCTGGATCAAGGTAGAAATTACCTGGTGTGTCTCAGGTTCGGGGCTTCTGCGGGCAGGGAGGGCTTCAGAGCAGGCCCTCGCGACCTCCGGTCTCCTCAGGGGAGGGGGGTGGTCTCTGATGGAGAATGAAGAGAGGGGGATTAAATATGCAGCACAGGCAAAAGATTAACTTGCTGGGGGCGGGCTGGTAGTGGGTGTGGGGAGAAGAGCAAATGGGCTGTTGGCTATCAGGTACTATTGTGATTCAAAAACGAAGGTGATTACTAGCAGGGCAAACTCAAATTCTGCACACTGGAATAGCACTTAGAGGTTAAACAGTCCCCAAATGAGTTTCTCACAGGGGGTAATTCAGTTACAACTGGAAATGCACTTTACAAATTAACAAACAGTCCCCAGTGAGATTTGCAGAGGGATTTCAGATAGAACACAGGTCCTGGGCTTGCAGTGACTCTAAGCTTTTAAATACAGTTACAGGCAAATGCAAATAGTTTTAGCTGGTTCATTTTAAAAGTTTCAAAATCAGGCACAAAAGTAACAGTTCTGCTCCGTTTGAGCCTGGGCAGCAACTCGAGGTGCTACTCTGGCCGGGATTCATGCGCTGAGCAGGGGAGCTTGTGGCCATTTCAGAAAAGGCGCCAGATGGCCAACGATGGTGGCAGCAGCCTGGATCAAGGTAGAAATTACCTGGTGTGTCTCAGGTTCGGGGCTTCTGGGGGCAGGGAGGGCTTCAGAGCAGGCCCTCGCGACCTCTGGTCTCCTCAGGTGAGGGGGGTGGTCTCTGGTGTGTCTCGGGTTCGGGGCTTCTGCGGGCAGGGAGGGCTTCAGAGCAGGCCCTCGCGACCTCCGGTCTCCTCAGGGAGGGTGGTCTCTGGTGTGTCTCGGGTTCGGGGCTTCTGCGGGCAGGGAGGGCTTCAGAGCAGGCCCTCGCGACCTCCGGTCTCCTCAGGGGAGGGGGATGGTCTCTGGTGTGTCTCGGGTTCGGGGTTTCTGCGGGCAGGGAGGGCTTCAGAGCAGGCCCTCGCGACCTCCGGTCTCCTCAGGGGAAGGGGTGGTCTCTGGTGTGTCTCGGGTTTGGGGCTTCTGCAGGCAGGGAGGGCTTCAGAGCAGGCCCTCGTGACCTCCGGTCTCCTCAGGGGAGGGGGGTGGTCTCTGCCAAATAGTTAGTATGAAAGTCAATGAAGCACTCTTACCTCCCTGCTAGAGTTAATTTCCCTTTAACTGAATGATTAGAGTTACTGTCATCAGGACTCAGGATCCCAAGTTTGATTCCAAGCCAAGTCTAGAGGTGCATCTGTGCAAATAAAGAAGGGACAAATATAACAAAGGTAATGCGGACAGGATGGTTTGCCCTAAAGGGAAATAATGTTGTACATGGGAAAGGGCAGTCTGTGTAAAGTAGCACCATCTAGTGGTGAAAGTGGAGAATAACAGTCAAAGCAGTGCTGATGCAACTGTAACAGCTCTTGTTGTGATCAAAGTGATAACGAGCATGACAGTCAAAGGAATGCTTGAACTGCCCAGCTAGGGTGAATTTCCCTTTTGCTGAATGTAGAGCTGTTGCCTTTGAGACTCAGGGTCCCAGCTTCACTTTCAAGCAAGGGTCCAACTGCCCAAAGGAAGAGGGGACAGATGTAACACACTAGCTGTCTGAGACCCACGAGCTTCACTTCAGCAATGTCCTCAGCCGTAGCGTGTGATTCAAGGTTTTGCACAGGTACTCCGATCTCACGTTTGGCAGTGTGATGTATTACCACCCCACAACTGCTGTGGTTAGCTTTTCTTTGGGGGGTATCTGTTTCTATCCTTCAGTTGCTACACTAGCTTCTTGAATTTGTCTCTTAACTCTCTTTCCTCCTGCACTCACCTGACCACTATCCTCATATGAACATACATTCGAACATACCAAATCGCCAGCAGTAGAAGGTCAAAAGTTCTATCAAGTCTGCTCATTGCATTGAAAAATTCAACATTTCCTCATAACTTTGTTGTTTTTTGACAATGTGACCCCAAATTTTCAACACTGTCTTTTTATGACTCCAGTCCTTATGATCACAGCAGGTGGGATTTTTTAAATCCTGTTTAAAAGGGGATTTGTGAAGCAAATGCGAAAATGTGTTTCAGAGCAGATTTGAAAAATGACACCTGTCATGTTCATGAGGTGGGGTAACAAGACGGTTATGTTGAAAACTTGGAGCCAAAATCTGCACACATCACATTGTTATGCATAAACATTGAAAAAATTCAACATATCTTCATAACTTTGTTTCTTTTTTTCTGACATTTTGACCCCAAATTTTCAACATTGTCTTTTTATGACCCTCCCTTCTGAATATGGCAGATGCCATTTATAAAATACTGGCCGAAACATCATTTTGTGCCACAAGTGTAAAAACACATTTTAGCCAGGATTTGAAAAACAGCACCTGTGATGTTCATGAGATGGTGTTAAAAAATTGCTATGTTGAAAATTTGGGGTCAATATATTGAAAATGTTATGAGCAAGTGATGAAAAATGTCAACATACCTTCATAACTTTGCTTTATTTCGTATTTTGACCCCAAATTTTCAGTATAGACTTCTTATGGTCCCACCTAATGAACCTGGTAGATGAGAAGTTTCAAATCCTGCCCAAATGTTGATTTCACTGAGTGATCATGAAATCACCTTTTGGACTGGAGTTGATAAATGTCACCTACCTTTTTCATGAGGTGAGGTCCTTTTGAGAAAAAATATAAAACAATGGCCAAGTTATAAGTTGAAAACACATTGAAATACATTGAGCACTGCTTACCTGATTACCTGTCCCTGGTCTGGCACTGAAGAGTAAAGATGTATCTCTGGTCCAGAGATGATTATGGCATTGGACCCCCAGCAGGTAAGGGGTGTGTGTGTGTGTGACGTGGTGGTGGGTACTGAGTGGGAGGTTCTGGTGGGGGGAGCATAAGGGTGGCTGGGAGTGGCAGTGGCAATAAACATCGATGAACCATTTTCTTTTTTAGAGGGTGTAAAAAAACAGAAAAAAGAAAGACTATAAGGGGGTCAGTTTTCTTTATTTCAGGTAGGAGTTGCATTATTATTCACAGGACATGAGGGAAGAATTGGGAAGTAGGAGGGATACTTGGCAGTGGGAGGGTGTTGTGTTAATATTCATTGGCAAAGGGGGGACAAATCGGGAGGTGGGAGGGATAACTGTGTTATTCATGGGCAAAAGGGGACAAATCTGGAGGTGGGAGGGATCATTGGCAGTGGGAGGGAGTTGCATTATTATCCGCGGGCACTGGGGGATGAATTGAGAGGTGGGAAGGATACTTGGCAGTGGGAGGGAGTTGCATTATTATCCGCGGGCACTGGGGGAAGAATTGAGAGGTGGGAAGGATACTTGGCAGTGGGTGGTTGTGTTGGGGGTGAGGATGAGGCACAAGCTGATCATGATGGCAACCAGCTGTGCTTGCTGGGCAGCATCATGCAGGTCAAAGGAAAGAACTGCCCTGTGATACAGGTGGCTCTTTTCTTTGAACTTCATGGAGTTTCTGCCCAACAAGCCCAGAGTGTCATGATCAGCCTGGCTAATGACTGGTCTGACATTGCTGAGCCCCCTGCAGATTGCCCTGCATTGAACTGACAATGACACACCTCTCAAATCCACTGTTACAGGAACATGTTCTCTTTGCACAAGTGCAAACATACAAAGCATGTTCTACTCATTTATAATAGCTGAAGCATCCTATTTACAAAAGTATGTGCTAAAGTGCACAGCTGGTCTTTAAACACAATTGCAAGTATTTTTTTTTGGGGGGGGGGGGGTATTTTCAAAGCCAAAGCTTTGCATCTGTTTTCCAGATCCAGTTGTGCTCTTCTGTCAGAAAAGTTAAACCACAAAAAGGTGACCTAACTTTATGGCACAAGTACCACAGTTATGGCCAATGTTGCAGCTAGAAGTGCCGTAAATACCCTAAAAAAGTGTTACAAGTGAGTCAGGATGTAGTTGCAGCCAAAGATACAGACAGATATTTCTAGATATTTTATGATAGTTATAAAGAGATTCTCTCTGGTGGCCCAAAGTGGTACTGCAGGCAGGCAGGGAATTTCTCCAGAGATACCACAGAAATTTCAGGAAATATGTGGCCATGTCTTTGACTGTAACTGACTATAAAGAGGATGCACACATCCTAATGCATTTGTGTGGCTTCAGCAACATCCAAAATACAGCTGCAAGTGCTATGTCCGATCAGCGCTTAGAGAATCCCCCTCTTTATATTTACATCTGCAGAGTCATAACATTACCAGTACTGATGTATTTACATTTTATAACTTATTTATACACGACAGCCCAGCTGAGATGCAACATCTAATATCCAGTACTGTTTCTGTCTGTTTCCACAGCTGGGTGAATTGGAGCACTCGAAGGTTATGTACTGTAACTTGCCCATGGTCTCACAGTGAGTACTTGACTCTAGTGGGGTTTGAACCTGCAATCTCTTGGTCTCAAAGCCAGTGTTGGAAACAGTGCAGTAAACACAAACAAGAGTGGAAGAATTCTAGGGCCCAGATATTCAAAAGGGTTGCGCAAGGCGCAACAGTGCTGCGCCATGCACAACCCACTGATGCACCCCGGTGCGATATTTAAAAGGATAAAGTGTGCCTGCGCAAATCCTGACGTACTGGGGTGCATCAGTAATGTATGCAGGCACAGGTAGGGGGGCATGCCCATGCATAAACTGCACAGCCTGATATTCAGCCCAGGCGTGCAGAGTTATGCAGATGCAACCCCTACCTGCGCCTGCACAAAGTTACGCTGAAAAAAAAAGGAACAAGTCGAGAGCCACCCACAGGTGAGTTGCTGCATTGCAGGGTGCAACACAGCAGCTGCCATCTGTGGGTGGCCCTCCACTTGTTCCCACCGCAGCTGGCGGCGCCCCCCCATGCCTTGATCGCGAGCTGAAGTGTCACCCCCCCCCGAGTAGCCCCATCATGGGCAGAACAGTATTCTCCCACCCCAGCAGATCAATCAGGCATAACAGTAGTCTACCCCCAGCAGCCCGATCATGGGCATAATGATAGTCTACCCCCGCAGCCCAATTGGGCATAACAGTAGTCTACCTCTCATTAGCCCATCACGGGCATAAATGAAACATCCCCACCCCGAGTAGCCTGATCGTGGCATCAGACCCCCAAAGTCCAATATCCCTGGTGGTCCAGTGGACTGCTAGTAGCCGATTCTGGCGGCATCCCTACCTCCAAGTATGATATCCCTGGTGATCTAGTGGCCCCACCCCACCCGAGCCATGGAGCCCCACCACCTGCTCCCCGTCAGCGGCAGGCAGCAGCACCCACCCACCTGCCACCCACGCTGCCCGCCCGACTGACAGCTCAGTGAGACTGCACATCCATTGGTTCAGGCATGAGCCAAGTGGGCGTGCAACCATACTGTACAAGTCAGTCCAGATATGTGAATGAAAGAAAATTAATTCACATATCTGGACTGACTTGTACGGTGAATGAAATTCATTCACATATCTGGACTGACTTGTACGATATGGGCTCCACTTCACGTTCACTTTGCTGGCAAAATTTTAATTTGCTGCATCTCTAAATATAACCCACTAACCTAGCCATGATTTCACTCAATTAGCAGTAAAGTAGTGAAGTAGACACTTCTGTCCTAATACAAGTCTGGTTCATGCCACACTGCATAGCCATTAATTCTTAATAACTGAAGCTGGTATTCGAGAAAAAAGGACAAAAAAATCACTTGATTATTTAAAATAAATTGAAATCAATAAGGAATACAGAATAGGAGAGTGTATTGGGCTGAGATGTACATTACAGTCTGTTAAAGGATATCTAACACTCTACAAATGTCTGTATGCCATTTCAGAAATGCATCTCAGGAGGCGAAAGATTTTCATTTGATTTCATTTGTTTTGGTATCAGGTAGGCACACTGGAAAATATATATATACCTTTTTTCAGGTACAACCTGAGGTCAGCAAACGGTAGGTAAACACAAACACTATATATTACAAGGAAACATCCTCAATGTCCGTTACACACAAGACGATACAGTACAAATAATACTATAACAAATACAAACATTAAGCTTTCTAAAATGCTGTGATACAGCAGAAGAAAAGGAGTTATATATGTAGGCAAACATCATACGTTTATTGGTAATGCATTCCAAATTGGAGAAGCACAATAAACAAATGTCCATTTTCCAGCAGCAGTGCATACTTGTGGTAGTAATGACAGACAACCAGATGAGGAATGTGAAACATACTTGGGATTATAATTTAGCAACAAGTTGTTCAAGATTAAATTTAAGTGAGTGTTTAAAGCACTCATTAGTAAGATAATGTCCACAAACTGTAAACCTAATGTGATATACTGAGAGATGCACCAGTGTCAATGATCCCTATAGAGTGTTCTTGCCTCTTGGAGATCACCACGCTGCATGTCCAACACTGTTTTAGGCTGTCTCCGGTGCAATTTTTCAATCCAGAAACAGTTTTCTTGCAATTTTCAAAACTGATGGAACAGGATTACACATGCCTTTATATGGTACTGCCTTACATCATTCAAAAGGCTTTCTTTAAAGAGCAGCTGAAGCCTCTGAGAAAACATTAGGATGGTGTAACATTTAGATACAATTTAGCTTGTATTTCATATATCTTCTATAAATGTCTCATCCCTTTTATATATTGCTAAGCAAATTTGCATGGAAAAGGGATCCATGCCCCTTTGAGTGTATATGCTCCCGTAGTTAATTCCCCCACTTGATTGTATGTGATGTCACAGTCCGATTATTATCATGGGCAAAACTGATGTTGCAAGCAGAGTAATAAGATCATCAGGTACAGAGCAAGCAATGCAAGCTGATGAACTCTCAAGGAAGAAATATCCTGTCTTAGAGATGAGCTCAGTAACAAATAATGAGGAGATTAAACACAGAGCCAATGTGAAATATAAGCTAAACTGTGATCAACTATTATGTTTTTCAAAGCTTCACAAATTCATTGGCTGGTATTTAATGTGCCATCACTCATAAGATGCATTCCTGAAATGGTACATGGCCATTTTTAGGGATTTAGGTATTATTTAAGTAGGAGAAGCGAGAACACAAAAGTAGAAAAATGATACTCATTTGTTACATTTCAGTAACATAAATATAAGCACATAGTAATCTATATTATCGTATTACTCCATACCTCCCATTGACAGAGCTTTTCAGAAAATGTCTTCCTTATTGCTTAAGTCCATTGTCTAAAATAACCTTTTTTTAATGTTTGTGAAAGTACACATAGGTTATTTCTAGCTTAACCTTTGAAATGTGTGCTAATTAAAAGAAGTGTAATTTATGCCACACAGACATGAGTGAGCCTGATAAATGAAAGTTTCACATTAGGACAACTATATAAGAAATATTCCTTTGATTTCTCTTGACACAGTTCATGAAACATGAAAAACAAAAATGTTTCCATTTGTGTCACCATTATTTCCAGTTTTGTGTTTGATGTATAAAAGAAAAATGATTCAGATCGTAACTTTTGCAAAATATGTTTAAATATTTACGTCAGCATTGACATGCTAGTCAGAATTAATTTAAAGTAGTGGGATCCAAATCATGTCAGTCACTTGAAATGATTCTTATTCTACACCTTAGTTACCCGGGAAGTGTAGAGTAGCTCAGCTGGAATGCACCATCTCATCTGTGTCTGCTAATAAACTGAAGAACATGACAGCCTATGACTTGTCTGCACAGTGTCATGCTGTTGTGTGATATGAAACAATCTTCTGTTTCACAGTGCAGTGCTTTGGATTTTAGTTGTTGTTTCTACCTGTATACCTCAGATTGCTGCAGAGTCCGGTAGAAATTTAGTGAGGTGTCGCTTGGCTCAGTTGGTAGCACATCCGTCCCTGGACCAAAAGGTCATGGGTTGTAGTCCTACACCGGGACTTGGGCTTACACCACAAACTGTGAAACTGTAGTGCAGTACTAGGGGAATGCTGTACTGTCCAAGTATGCTGTCCTTCGGATAAGACATTAAACCAAGGTCCCTTCTGCCTGTCTCTGGTGCTGTCCTGGTGGGTGTTTGAAGGCTGTGTGGATGTTGATATGTACAGTAGCTGCCACTACACGTTTACAGTCACTTCAGTACTAATATCTCATTACTTTTAATGTTTTGGGATACAATGTGTATATAAAGCACTTTATAAATTCTATACACTTTCTTCTTCATCATCATCATCTTTTTCTTCTTCTCCTCCTCCTCCTCCTCCTCCTCCTACTCTGTCAACCCTCCTTAGACTTCAAATTATAGCCATGCTCCAGGATTCCATGGACGGGCAGGGGATCAGGTGCATAAGGTGCATATGTCCCTTTTGTGCGTGCCACAGGGGTCTGATATGACACCCAGTGCCCAGCACTGCAACTTACAGCAGCCTATGCACTGCATAGAACCCAATTAGAATGTCCTACTGTGGGAATGCTTCAGTACTGCAGGGCCCTGTTACTGCAATATTTCTTACCTATGTGCTCATAGATTGTTATGCACATGTAGAACAGTGTACACTGAGAGCTACATAATTTTTCTGCTATCTTGCCAATGGTGGAAGCCATTGGCATTATGGCAGAAAACGGGGAGGTACCGCTGGTGGGAGACTTCAGCCTGCCAGATGTAGAGTGGAGCCTCCCAGCTGCAATTTCAGCTAGAAGCAAGAAAATCCTGGACTCCCTGCAGGGATTGTTCCTCAGGCAACTAATTAGGGATCCCACTTGTGATGGGGCAATACTGGAACTGGTACTCACTAATAGGGACAGTGTTGCTGCAGAGGTCAAGCTGGGAGGTCCCCTGGGGACCAGTGGTCACAGTACAGTGTGGTTCAATATAAGGACAGCTGCAGAACTGAACCACAGAAATGTGAGGGTCCTGGACTTCAGGGGGGCAGACTTTAAAAAGATGGGTGAATGCCTTGGAGTGACCTTGCAGGGGGGAATGACCTGAGTGGGGTGGAGGAATAGTGGGCAAGGCTAAAGGATGGTAGCATGAAGGCAGCAAACCTTTGCATCAAGCAAGTGAGCAAAAACAAGAGGGAAAAGAAACTGCTATGGTTCTTGAAAGAAGTGCCAAAAAGGTAAAGGCTAAAGGGGCAGCATTCAGAAGGTATGAGGAGATGCAGAGGGAGGATAGGGAGGTGCATCATGGGAAACAGAGAAAAGTAGGGAAAGCAGTGAAGAGGGTGAAGGTGCAAACTGAGGAGAGAATAGCCCAGGCAGTAATGAAAGGGGACAAGACATTTTTTAGGTATATAAGTGAAAAGAGAAAGACCAGGGGAGGGATTGTAAGATTAAGAAGGCAAGAAGGGGACTGTTCAGACAAGGACCAGGAAAAGGAAAATGTCCTGAATAAACACATTTGTTCACTGTTCACAGAGGAAGAAAGGAAAGGGCACAAAAAAGTAACAGGAATTTTGGAGGGTGATGGACACTAGTCCTTGTTAGGAAGAGAGAGTCCTGAACAAATCTGAAAGTGGACAAAGTGATGGGGCCAGACAGGGTGCAGCCAAAAGTACTGGGGGAGCTCAGCGAGGTATTGGCTGCACTTCTGACAAGCTTATTTAACAGCTCACTGGAAACAGAAGTGGTTTCAGAGGACTGGATGAGGGCAGATGTAGTCCTTCACAAAATGGTAGCAGGGAGGAAGCTGGCAACCTAAGCTAGTTAACCTGACATCGGTGGTGGGAAAGTCAACGGAATCACTGCTGAAGGAAAGGATAGTTGAATATCTTGAATCTAAAGGGTTACAAGACCTGAGGCAGCATGAATTCACAGTGGGGGGGGGGTCAGGTCAAATGAATCTTATAGACTTTTTGGACAGGTGACTACGGAATTAGAGCAGGGTGGAGCGGTGGGCGTGGCCTACCTGGATTTCAGTAAGGCTTTCAACACCTTTCCACATGGGAGACTTGTAAGGATGCTGGGTAGCTTAGGGAGGTTCAGAGGTGGTAAATTGGGTAAGAAATCAGTTAGGGGATAGGTGAAAAAGGGTGCTGGTAAATGGCGTTCACTTCAAAGAAAGGAGACTGACCAGCTGTGTGCCTCAAGGATCAGTACTGGGTCCAGTCTTCTAATGTCTTTATAAGTGACACTGCAGAGGAGCTGGAAGGGAAAGTCTGCCTCTTTGCAGATGGCACCAAAATCTGCCATAGGGTGGACACTCCAGTGGTGGAAAGACCGAGCAGAGACCTGAGAAAACTCGAGGAGTGACCAAGGACATGGCAGCTGGGTTGCAAGGTGAAAAAGTGCAAAATCTTACACTTAAGGCACAGAAACCCAGGAGTGGAGTACATAATGGGTAGAGAGGTAGTGATGGCCACCAAACAGGAAAGAGACCTGGGGGATAATCACATCTGATTATGTAAATGTGGCCAGGCAGTGCAATAAGGTAGTTAGTAGGGTTAGTGGAATGCTGGGGTGCATACGGAGGGGTATCACCTGCAAAAAGAGGGAGGTGATGTTGTCTCTGTATAAATCACTGGTGAGATCCCGCCTAGAATACCGTGTCCAGTTCTGGAGACTGCATCTCCAGAAGGATGTAGACAGAGTGGAAGCTGTCCAAAGAAGGGCAACTAAAATGATGCAGGGTCTACATCAGAGGCCTTACAAGGAGAGACTATGAGTCTCAGTATGTACACCCTTTGGGGGGGGATATGATAGGGACCTTTAAATACCTCACAGGAGTAAATAAGATACAGGAAGGGTGTCCTTTTCAGAAGAAAAGATGCTCAAGAACAAGGGCACATGCAATGAAGCTTGGGGGGGTAGATTCAGGAGAGAAGTGAGGGACTATTTCCTCACAGAAAGAGTGGTAGATGCCTGGAACAGTGTTTCAGCAGTAATTGTGGGGGTAATAACGGTGGTGGGGTTCAACAATGTGTGGGATTATGCATAAGGGAAACTTAGTAACATAAAAGTTGCCAGCAGATAAGGAGTAATTGGCCCACCTAGTCTGCCCTAAATTCCCTACCTACTGTGCCACCGGAGACCCTACTTGGACTCCGGCTTACACCCCTTTATGCTTCTAAGATCCTCTTGTGTCTATCCCATGCATTCTAAAATTCTGTGACTGTTCTAGCCCCCAACACGTCCGCTGGGAGGCTGTTCCAAGCATCCACCACTCTCTCTGTGAAGAAGTACTTCCTCACGTATCCTCTGAGCCCCCCCCCAACTTCTTATTGTGACCCCTTGTCCTTGAGCATCTTCTTCTCTGGAAAATACTCACTTCCTGTACCTTGTTTATTCCTGTGAGGAACTTAGTGGAAAGGAAGGTGGTGGGGAGAAAGAGCCAGAGATCAAGTAGGGTCTACGGTGACATTGTAGGTAGGGAAAAATTGGCAGACTGGGTGGCCCAAGAAGTCCTCATCTGCTGCCAAATTCTATGTTTCTATGTTTTATTTAAACTTTATTTTTATTAGTGTTGTATATAAACAAACACTGATGAGAAGACTACAAATACATTTTGAAGGGGGCTTAATATTTGAATAGCAAACAAAAAGACAAAAAAAAAAAAGAACTTCTTTGGCTTTCAGAAAAGGATATTGTTGTTTTACATTCCTATACCTGTTCAGAATTTTTGAAACTATGAAATTTCGAAAGTGTCAATATGGCTCAGTTGGTAGCACATCTGCCTCCAGGCCAGAAGGTTGTGGGTTCTAGTCCCACACTGGGACTGGGCTTATGCCATAAATGCTGGCAGTCAAGTGCAGTACTAGAGGGGTGTTATACTGTCAAGGCATGCAGTCCTTCAGATGAGACATTAAACCAAGGTCCCATCTGCCTGTTCCAGTGGGCATTAAAGATCCCACAACACCTCTCGAAAACAGTAGGGCAATTTCCCTGGTGTCCAGCTCAACTTTCCCCAAAGTTTCCATCATTCACTAAAAATACCAATAACAGCTTAATCTGGCCTGTTTTAGTTGGTCTGCACTGAACTGAATCTTCACTGCCTTGGAATGAACCAGGGCTGCATATGGCCCACAGGGAACACAGCTAACTGAAGTAGGACAGTGCCAAGTCCCCTGTGGATGATATTCAATCTAAGCATGCAAATGAGCCCATTTGGGTATTCAAGGTGCTAAAGGGCCATTTGCATGCCCATTGTGAGCTCATTTGCATGGGGCACAACATCCTCTTAGCACCACTTCCTACATGAAAGGACAACGCTGGTGGTCCCGTGGTCCCCCCCCCCAATGGACCATTTTCTATATTTTAAGTATTCTCTGGTCCAGTGGCTCCACCCTCCCAATCCCCCAGTACATATTAGTACAGCACTCCCTGGTGGTCTAGTGACTCCCTCCAGCCCTGATTCCTATTCTTAGTACAGCACTCCTAGTCACTCTGGCAGCCCCTCACACCTGCCCTGCACTCTCATTCCACCTACCTGAATCCCAACCCCCATACCCATGTGTCTGCTACATATTGCAACTATCATAGCCCTCTTCTCACCTCCATGGCTGGCCACCATGTGAGCTGCCAGTGAGCATGCATACTGGAGAAACACCTGTTTCTATATAGTAAGAGTGATCACTGACAGCTCATATGGTGGCCAGCTGCACAGGTGAGAGGAGGGCTGTGCTAATTACCATACATAGATGTGAGGAGTGCTGGACACCTGGGTAAGGAGGGGTGCAGGGAGGTGGAATGTGAGAGGGCAGGTCAAGTGGAGGCTGTTCGGGGTGGGGAACTATGGACCACCAGGGAGTGCTGTACTACATTATACTGGGGGATTGGGGGGAACCACTGGACCACCAGAAAATAGTTTAAATACAGGAAATGGGCACTTGTGGGAGGGCTACTGGACCACCAGAGAATCCTGAACTATGATATACTGGGTGATGGGGGAGCGGCTTAGTACAGATGTGGGTGGCGGCAGTACAGCCACCCTGCCTTCAGGAGGGTGGGGGGTTATGGTCTTAGTGCTCAGTCAAGAGTAGGTTTTTGGCAGTGATAAACAGCACCACTTGGGGGGCTGCTTATCTCCACCACAAACCATTGAATATGCTGCTGTGCTGGTATGCATGAGGGGACCCCCCCCCCCATTTGCGTAGGTGTAGTGGTATTTTAGCACCTTGCTGCTGCAGGGTTCGGGGGTGCTTCCAGGGCCTTTCAATATGGCTCTGCACAGAGTGCTAGTCAATCCTGGATTAACGCCAGCACTCACCTTTAAATATCTGGCAGTTGTTGTTAAACGTAATCATTGTGAGACTTTCCAAGCTATGGGGCAGTATCGCAGGCCTCCCTAAGAATATCATACCATTTTTTTCACGTACAAGAAAAGCACACCTGAAATGAAGTGAAATTCCTTTAACGGAAATGTTATATCCATAGTTATCCTATATATGAAAACTAGATGGGACATCATGTGGAATACTAGGTGTTTGCATGCTGCCATATGCAAGTGGCCTATACTATGTCTTTGGGGCTAATATAAAGTCTCAGTCTTAGCAGAAGGTCCTGAACTTTAGAAAGCAGACTTTGATAAGATGAGACTGTTGGTCAGAGACAAACTGGCCAAAATCAGAGACAAAACAGAGGTGGAGGACATCTGAGGGTTTATTACAGAGGCTATCCTGGAAGCTATGAAATTCTGCGTTAGAATACTGAAAAATAGAAATAAGCACAAGAGACCCATATGGTTCTCAGCCCAGGAGAAAGAAGTAATCAGGGCCAAAAGGGAAGCATTTCTCAGTTTCAAAAAAGACTAGGGGGAGAAGGAGTGGGACAAATGCATCCAGAAAAATAGGGAAGCCAAGAAAGCTGTAAGGGAAGTGAAAGCAGCCACAGAGCTTTGAATTGCTAGGGGAACCAAATCTGGGGAAAATCACTTTTTCCACTACATCAAAGAAAAAAGAAAGAAGGAAGGAGGGATCATTAGGTTGGTAGACAGTGACAGAATGATCGAGGATGAAGGACAGAATGCCACTGTCCTACACAACTTCTTTTGTTCCATATTCACCAAGGAAAATATGGGCCTATGACCTGAAAAGCAGCATCAATGTGGCCGCTAGAGGGAGCCAACAAACAGAATCACCAATATTCACCATCGATACGGTCAGAAAGGGATTGGCTGCCCTCAAGACGGACCAGTCACCAGGCCCTGATGGGATGCACCTAAGAGTGCTGAGGGAACTGGTGGAGGAACTGGCTGACCTGCAGATACAATTGTGCAGTCAGAAGCAGTACAAAGTGACTGGAAAATGGCAGAGGTGGTACCACTCCACAAGGGGAGGAGCAGGGAGGAGGCAGGAAATTACAGACCAGTTAGTCTCATATCTGATGTGAGGAAACTAACGGAGACCCTCATCAAGCAGGACCTCATGGAATACCTAGAAAAAAAAATAGTCTTTGGGACAATAAGCAGCATGGGTTCATGACAGGGAGGTCATGTCAGACAAAACTCATTATCTTCTTTGATTGGTTAACAAAAGAACTGGACAGGGACCACACAGTGGACCTCCTCTACTTCAGTTTCAATAAGGCATTCAACTCAGTGCTACATAGGCATCTGTTGAAGAAGTTGGAAGACCTTGGTACAGTAGGAGACATAGGTGGGTGGGAGATTGTCTTGGGGTAAGGTAGCAGAGAGTTGTCAAGTGAGTGAGATCGAAGGAAGGAGAAATCACAAGTGGAGTACCTCAGGGATCGATCTTGGGCCTGGTCCTCTTCAACATGTTCATTAGTGACACTGGCAAAGGAATCCAGGGCAAGCGTGCCTTCTTTGCAGATGGCACTTAGCTTTGTGGAAGAGTGGGCAATGCAGAGGGGGTACGGAAATTCAGAAGGACCTCCAAAGGCCAGAAAGATGGTCAAAGGTGTGGCAGCTGAAGTTCCGTGCCAGAAGTGCAAAGTAATGTACATGGGGAAAGGTAACCCAAGGACAGAGTACTGGCTTAATGGAGTGAAACTTACTACCACATCAGAAAAGAGGGACCTAAGGGTCATCATTTGTGGTACCCTGAAACAGTCAAGCCAGAATAACTGAGCAAACAGCAAAGCAAGCAGGATGTTTGGGTGCATAGGGAGAGGAATCGATAGTAGCAGCAGAGAGGTGACACTCCCCCTTTATAGGTCCCAGGTGAGGCCACACCTGGAGTACTGTGTCCAGTTCTGGAGTCCTCACCTTAGAAAGGACAGGGATAGGCTGGAGGCCATTCAGAGAAGTGCAACAAAAATGATTCAGGGCCTCCTGGGACTCTCCTACAAGAAGCATCTAAAATCACTGAACATGTACTCACTTGAGACAAAAGGGGGGGTATGATCGAAACATTTACGATTTTGAAAGGTATAAATAGAGTACCCTACACAGAGCTTTTTAATAGGAACACCAGCTCAATGACAAGACTGCATGAGTGTAAACTGCGGGGAGGGAGCTTAAGGAGGGAGATAAGGAAACACTATTTTACTGAAAGATTGGTAGAACCATGGAACAGTCTCACTGCAGAAGTGGTAGGCACAAGTACTATGGTGGCATTCAAGCATGAGTGGGACAGAGTAAGGGCTCAAAAAAACAGTACTAGAGTAGGGAAAGAGAAAAATACTGAGGGGGTGGGATAGGTCCCTGGATTGACACTAGGTCCCAGACATCCGTGGGCAGACTAGATGGATCCTTGGTTTCCTTCTGCCATCATTTTCTATGTTTCTATGCAGCTGAGTGGAAGATCATGTAATGACCCCTTTAGTTTGAATAGATAGGATTTTTATGGTTATATCATGCCATGTTTTTCTTGTTTGTAGTTAAAGAGCAACTAACACATCTAAAAAGACAAGCCAGTAATGCCCTACCCTGCCTACAGTACTTCCCGGTACAGAGAGTACCGCAAATGGAGGTACTATAAGGAGGTATTTTACTGTACAGATGCGGCAGAGTGCAAAGTGCCTCTGTGCAGCAGCCTCAGGTACCCTTCCCGATCCAGTCCTGAGGATGACATAAGGTCGGGATGGGGACATGATGAATGCGGAATTGGCATTTTGCAGCAATTTCACTGGCAAAATGCCACTTTTGCTGGTGAAATGCCAATTCTGTAGCACTGTTGCTAGTTAAATGGATTTTCACCAGGTTCTCATCCTGACCTGACATCTGCAGTGGGGACACGCATTGTGCTCCACCACATCTGTACAATAAAATACTGCCTTACAGTACTTCTGTTTGCGGTACTCTCTGTACCGGGAGGTCCTGTAGGGATGGTAGAGCACTACTGGTATGTCTCTACCAGGATGTGTCAGTGGCTTTTTAAACTTTTTATTGAGGTTTTCATATAGCAAAACTGATACATACAACTTTGTAGTATAATATCATGCCATTTAAAACAATGTTTATGGCCGGCCCAGTGGTGTTGAGGGTTGAAGCGCTGGATGCCACACCTTGCTCCACACCAGCAATCCATGTTCTGGAGCGAGCATGGATTGCCGGGGGTTGGCTGGGGAGGGAGAGAGGGTGAAGGATTGAGCATCTGATGGACTGCTCTCCTTCCCTGGGTGCAAGGACTGCTGCTCCCCACCAAATTACTTCCCCCAGGTGGAGGCCCGAGGGGTAGTGCAGGACAGAGGAGTGACCTGAAGGGAGGGCTTTGTGGGTAGTTGTATATGTGTACTTGTCTGCAGCAAGGGGCTGGGGAAAAAACCAGGTGGAAAAATAGAGCTGGCAGGTGCCATGATGGCCCAGATGCGTCCTCGGTACCAGACTCCCCAGATTCTGGATTGTGCTCTGAGGAGGAGGGATAGCCAGCACTCCTCCCTCTGGCCCTGCCATGGGGGGACCCTTAGGGGAACTACTGGGGTAGGGCTGGATCAGGGATTGCTGGGCTCAGAAGACAAGCCCTCTGAGAGAGGGCTGGAGCTGCCTGCCAGCTCCGTGGAGGAGGACAAAGAGAATAATAATAATAATAATAAAAAAAAAATGTTTACAAATTTTTTCCTCATCAACTGCTAATCTGCTTGGTGTCTGTGGCTGGGTGTGGGTGAAGAATAATGCATACAACAGCAGATTGGTGCAACACACCACAGTATGTCTTTATTTTCTTTAAAAATCAGAATAAAATAATAAACTCAGAAAAAAATAAAGCAAAATTCTTTATAGAATTGCAGTTAGTTCAATTTTCTTAGTGATCACAGGGGGTAAGCTTAAGCAATGGTATATCCCTCCTTCAATACATCAGTCTGCAGCAGCAGACAATGTGTGTCCCGTTTCTGCAAGTAGTCAGCACTTACTAACTCACTGTTCTATCTCTATAGTGAAAACCAACTATTCCCTATGTTGGTCCTATGTGTTTGGGTGATGGGGGGGCTCAAATAAAAAAAATAAAAATGGGCTAAATACAAAGAACCTCAGTGCAGAGGCACTGAAGCAAGGGTTACCCCAAAGGACATTGGCAATAAAGCCAAGTTTCAAAGAAACACAACATCACACATACCCACGTAATGCAGTGAGCTCTATATGCAAAAGCAGGAATGCATGGTGCCAAAGGGCCTCTCAAACAATCTGTAATTTACATGCATTTTAAATAACACAATGGGGGGTTTCTGATATCTCTACCCTGGTAACTTAATTTGTATAGTTCAATCATCTACTAACTTTTTACCTTTATCAAAACCAACTAGTGCCATGGTATTTCCAACATTTACAGGTTTCATATACTGTACATAACACATATACAGCAAGGTATTTTATGATATAGTGCTATTGCATACTAAATCCAACAATGAGGAACAGAGCCTGTTGTTTTACATCAGCTCAGAGGTCACAATAACCTCCCCTGTATGACGACCTGAGAGGGAAAAGGAAAATTAAAGAGGACACTATAGCATAGTCAAGAAAGGGAAGGGGGTGCCCATAGGTGGCCAACCTTATGGACTAGAAATTATAAAGGATAGATTACGCTGTTGCAACAGATTTAAGAAAAGGTCAGTTCTCAAGAGTGGCAGGCTCGCCCTGTCACAGTGTCTTTATTTATTTTTGTAAAACTACCCCCGTTATTCCAGCTTGTTTATTGCTATTATGGAAGTGGTGGTACTCACTGTGATGTTTAGGCTTCACCAGCATCTATACATGTCAATGCAAGATATATGCTAGATTACCATTAAGCAAATAGCTGAGTTTAGTTATATGAAATCCTTTACATTCATTACAGCTAATATCCGCAAAATAGGCATAAACACAATCATGTTGTTCATATGGGCAGCTTAGCAAATTTCCAGTCATTGGATTTCTTTCTGAAAAACAAAACTGCGTTGTTTCTCCATCTCTTCACATGAAAAGCTAAAACGTAAATTGTCAGTAATTGGCACATTACAAGTCCTGCTTGCACTTCTCCAGTAACAGGTTATGCTCTCTCCTGGGAGGTTGGTTTCACAGTTTGAAAAACCGTTCTTTAATTAATAAACAACACTGCCTTCCATTGTTGCCATTTACAATATGTTTTCAAATTAAAAAGATGCTCAGTAAAAAAAAAGTCTGATTTTGTGCCTAATATTATGTTACTAAGGTGCATATAGAGGCATAACCATTCATGTTCCAATGATAAAACATTTGCACAGATGACAAATAAAGGAAGCACAGCAGATTTTCAATATAGGCTCAGTACAGCTTGCCTAAATAACCTTCACAGCATTTGCTCCAAATCATTGAGGCCTTAATTTTCAGCTCAGGTGTGGCCAGGCTGCCCTTTCCTCCCACCTAAATACTTTAAAAAGCTTGTGATGCCTCTGTGATATCACAGTTCAGTTGCCCTAATGCCCTGTATTGTGGCCTTTCCGTGATGCTGGGCCACCTGCACTTGCAACTAATGCAGAGTTCATGAACTCATCACTTTGATCACATCACTTCTGTGCTGTAGGACTTACATGTGCTACCGGTAACGTTTCAGATTTTCTTCAATATTTCTATTTTATTAAATTTTGATGATAAAAACATACCAGTGCCAACACTGACCTAGGGTTTTTACTCAGTGAGGTTAATGCAACTTAATTACTACTGATGCAGCTGGTAAAATAGGTACTATATATATATTCTTTGCAAAAAACTGTGTTAATGCACCAGTTAGGGTATCTTAATGCCACAAAAGTAGGAAAATGTGGTGTTAGGGTTTCTCATTTCTCACCCTAACACCCCCCACCCCTCCCCCAAAAGGAAAAAACATTAAGGTTTTGGGTCTCCGAAGTCTTGGAGAATCAGTGGTGGGGTCTTCATTGAGATTTGTCAACCCAACTGCCCACCCAATTCTGTGAGCAAGCAATGACACACGTGATCTGTGTTCTTCACACAGGGCCCATGGGGGGGGGGGATTAGGGTTTACAATCCCCAAGGAAGACCCTATCACTGATTCGCCAGGACTCTGGAGACCCAAAATCTGAAAGTGTTTTCCTTTTGCTGCTTGAGAGGAGGGGTGGCAGGGTGTTATGGTGGGAAACTCTTTAGTTTGTTTTCACTGTTCATGGTAGTCCCCTTTGACTATCCTGGGGGTCTCCATTTTATGATTGTTGAAATCTCACTTTCCATGAGAGCTACTTTAGCATATGAAAACATGATGTCAAATCACCCATTTATGCCATGTATCTCTTAACTGAAAGAACAAATTCTCTGCAAAAAAAACTCTGAAAACACATACATTTAATGAAATTTATGCATTGTAGCTCAGTTTGCAAAGGTAACTGAAGGTAAATGTGGTATTTCTCACTTTCCTGTAACTTGTTTCTTTGAAGACTAATTTAAGCAGGCAAGCATACTGTGGAGTTTAAAGGGCGATTATACATCGTGTTCACAGGTGCTAATGCAGCTCTCAGGGGCAATAAGATTTCAACAGCCAGCAAACAGAAACCCCCCAGGATAGTTACAGGACCTAGTATGATGTGTGAAAACAAACTAAAGCAATTGCATACATCTCTGATGGCTACACAAAAAGAGTTGTCTGTTGACATGGAAATAAGTAAAATTTACAGATATGAGGGTGTAGTTTTCCTTTAAATAAAGATGGCTACCTGATCACATCACTTGAAACTGATTGCATTGTCAGAAATCATTACAGCTATTACATTCCTCTAAGATGTCATTCTCACCAGCCCTGCACCTCTGTGACATAGAAACACAGAATTTGTTAGCAGAAAAGGACCACTTTGCCCACCCAGTTTGCCCAGATAGTCCACGCCTAGTCTGTCTCCACAGACACTAACTGGTCTCCAGCGACCCTCCCTCCCCTCTGCCTATTTACTATATACACCTATGTCTATCCCATGCATGCTTGAAGCTCCCTACTGATTTTGCTTCCACTACTTCCTCTGGCAGTCTATTTCCAGCATCTACCACTCTTTCAGTGAAGTAGTACTTCCTCTCATCCCTCTTAAATTCCACTCCCCTCAAGCTTCATTGCCTGCCCTCTGATCCTGGTGCTGTCCTTCATTTGAAAGAGACTCCTTCCTGCACCCTATTAACCTCCGTGAGGTACCTGTATGTCTCTGTATGTTGCCTCTCACTCTCCTCTCCTTGAATGTGTACATGTTAACCTGTTCTCTGAATCTCTCTCTGATTCAAAAATACAACCTTCTTACCCTTCATTTCTGAATTCATTTTGGGCCCTATGCACAACAGGGTGAACTGTCTATGCACCATGTATCTGAAACACATAGACAACCCAAAGTCAAAATGCCACACAGTGGGGGTCCAACAGACACCAGGTGACATTCAAAGCAGGTGCATGAGCCCAGTGCGCACTCGAAGTCCTGGGTGCCCACATGGTTATGCATGGCGCTGTTTGCCTGGTGAGAGATGGAAGGGTAATTACAGGCACCATCTTGTCCTGCAGCATTCACTGGGGAACAGAAGAGATAGGAGTGTTCAGGGAAGTGGCTGTGTTTTATTTTCTTCTGTTTTAATTGTGATATTTGAATAGTTTGTGCTTTAAATTAGTACTGTGAGGTACACCTGTTACTTGGGCTGTGATATTATAACTGTTGATGGCTTGTGCCGGTTGTGGAACAGTTGATGACTGTGATATTTAAAGTAACATTTTAATCTGTGCTGTTTGCCTGGTGAAAGGGGGAGGGGTAATTACAGGCACCATCTTGTCTTGCAGTATTCACTAGGAACAGAAGAGATAGGGAGTGTTCAGGGAGGTAGCTGTGTTTTATTTTCTTCTTAAATACTGAAAAGCCACTGGGTTCTTGGGCTTGAAGGCTGTGAGGGAGGAGCTTGGGGAGCTACAAACTGCCCATATGAACTAACTCTTAAAGCTAATACTAACATACTAACATACTATTTGTCAGCAGATTAGGCCTTACGGTCTATCGAGTCTGCTCGAACCTCAGATCCCTAGTTGGGTGTCGAGGCCCTCCCCCACCTTGTGTTCCAGAAACCCCTATATCCATCCCCACCCCCCTGGGACAGGCCATCATCTGATACATCCACTTTCTGTGTCTGTCCCACCCTCTCTTGAAGCCCTCCACTGTGGATCTCTGAACCAGCTCACCAGGCAGTGCATTCCAAGGGTCCACCACCCTCTCAGTGAAAAACCTCCTCCTCTTTTCCCCCCTCACCCTTCCACCTTCCAGCTTCAAACCATGCCTTCTGGTGATACCTCCCTGCTTTAGTCTAAAGATCCCCTCCATGTTTACCCTATTTATTCCCTTGAGGTACTTGAAGACCTCAATCATGTCCCCCCATCTCTCCTCTCCTCCAATGAAACCAGGCAGAGCTCCTCAAGTCTGTCCTCATATGTCAAATCCCCTAGCCCTTGTATCATCTTAGTTGCCCTCCTCTGTACCCTCTCCAGGAGCTGTATGTCCCTCTTCAAGTGTGGTCTCCAGTACTGTACACAGTACTCAAGGTGTGGTCTAACCAGTCCATTGTACAGCAGCAGAATCACTTCCTTGCTCCTAGAGGTGATCCCCCTTATGATGCATCCCAACATCCTGTTTGCCTTGCTAGCCGCTCTTCTGCACTGCTCAGAGTCATTCATACAAGCATCCACCATGACCCCTAGGTCTTTTTCCCCTATTGAGGCCTCCAGCGCCTCCCCTCCCAGGGTGTACCTGTGTTTAGGGTTTCCCCGCCCAAGATGTAACACCTTGCACTTGGTGATATTGAAATGTAATTTCCATGTGTAAGCCCAGCTTTCCAGGGTGTCCAGGTCCCCTTGCAGGGCCAGCCTCCCCTCTTCTTCCTCAACTACTGCTCCCATCTTGGAGTCATCAGCGAAGAGACTGATTTCACACCCTATACACTCCCTGATGTCCGATATGTATAAATTAAACAGGATCGGACCCAGGACCGAGCCCTGCAGTACCCCACTATCAACCTCTCTAGGGTTTGAGAGCTCCCCACAGACCACTACTCTCTGGGTGCATCCAGCTAGCCAGTTTTTAATCCATCTGACCATCAAAGGGCCTACTTCTAACCCCATCAGTTGCTCCACCAGACCATTGTGGGGGACAGAGTCAAACGCCTTGCTGAAGTCCAAGAATAATACATCCACAGGCTTTCCCCTGTTCAGTTCTGATGTTACCCATTCATAGAACTCCACAAGACTGGTTTGACATGATCTACCTGGCACAAACCCATGTTGCCGACTATCCAGACCTCCCACCTCCTCCAAGTACACCCCCAATCGTTCCTTTAGTATAATCTCCATTAATTTTCCCAACACCGAGGTCAAACCGATGGGTCAATAGTTACCTGGTACTTCCCTCAACCCCCCTTTATGGATTGGCACCACATGTGCCTCTCGCCAATCCCTAGGTACCCTTCCTGTCTCAAGGCAAGTGGTAAATGTTCAGACACAGGGGGTGTAGGTGGGTGGAGATACAAAGGTTTACCAAGCCCACAGGGTCTCTTGCAATGATTGCAATGATATGATATGAAAGCTAGCCTTGTTATGTGATGTCATATTTGGATTTGATATATACTAAAGTGATAATGTATTGCTAAGTTACAGATCTAGCCTACTCAGAGCTGGGATAAGTATTTAGTGTTCATAAGAGCTGTAACGCACTGTGAGGATTGTACTAATATATTACTGTATTAATGTAGTACACTGAGAGGATTTTATTAATGTGTTACTCAGTAAATGCCATTAAATGAGGACCAGGGGGTTAAAGAAAGACTGGTATTGGACTAGTAATAGAACATATAAGAACGAGAGTAAGGACTGGGGGACAGGTGTGGGGATACACTTAAGCCAAATGTGAACAATGGGGAGTAGGTGCAAAGGGCTGCAAGGGTGGGGAATATAAGGGGCGGTGGAAGTGGAAGGAAATGGATAACAGTGGGGGGAGGCTACAGAATAGAGGGTGAAATGATGGGGTACCGTGGAGGGAGGGTGGCTGGCACAGGGAGGATAGTGAGCTGCAATGGATGTGGGGTGGCCGTATGGATGAATTTATTATGGAAACTGGGAAGCTGCCCAATTTGCTGCAGGCTAAGGAAATTGGAGGATAAAGTAATGGGTTATGGAGGGAACTAAGGAGAGTGAGGGAGGGGGGAGCTGAGGTAGGAGTGACCCCACTAAGGAGGGGCAGGGAGATGCAGAGAGGGAGCTGCAGAGCTACAGATGGGGATATAAGGAGGATGGGGTGAGCAGAGGTACAGTAGGAGGAGGGAAGGATCAGGGAAGGAGGAAGAAGGTGATGGGCACCATTGCAGGGGTATCAAGAAATAGGTTTGCAGTGTTGGCAGAGGAAGGGGAAGGGGAGGTGTCAGAGTTGCGAGATGGGGGAGAGGGATAGGGAAGGTCCAAGAGGTAGGAATTACAATGGGAAATAGAGATGGGAGAGGAAGGGTAAAGGAGGAGGAGGAGGAGGAGGGAGAGGTGGTAACAGGAGGGGAGGCAGCAGGGGGAAATGATGCAAGGAGCACAAAAGGTGCAGATGAGGGATGTAAGGTGGGAGGCAGTGGGGTTCCTGAGGGAGTGGACAGAGATCACAGTGGAAGGGGGGGTCAGCATCAGAATGATGGGGTGGGTGTTGGTACTGGGGGACTCCATACTGAAGGGGATCAGATGGGGAGGAAGGGGGGGAGCCACAGTTGTACCTGGGTTGAGGCAATTCCAGGGTTGACCACAGGCAGGGCACGCACTTCTCAAGTGGGAAAGCAGAGGGAGGATGAAACCACACATGGTGGTGCATGTGGGTACAAACGACGTGACTGGGGAAACAGTGGAGGTGGTAAAGGGGAGGTTTGAGGAAGTGGGTAGGCAGTGTGAGGAGGTGGGGGTGTCAGTGGCATTCTCTGAGGTGCTACCAGTACCATGTGCAAGTACAGGGAGAAAAAAAGGATAGAGGAGTTCAATGGGTGGGTGAGGGATTGGTGCCGAACCAGGGAATATGGACTGGTGTCAGACTGGGGCAGGACCTGGGACAACAGCGACCTACACTCAGGGGACAGGTTACATTTGAGCAAGGAGGGGAAGAGCATACTCAAACAGGGAATGGAGGGGGATATTTCAACAAGGGTGGATGTAAACTAGGAAGGGGGGTGGTGAGGGGACCGTTGTTAGAAACAATGTCTGGAAAGGGGAGCATAGGGTGTTCACCCCCCTAGTTAGAGGTGAAGGCAGTGAGGAGGGGGCACAGAAAGGGCCAAAGGGGGGGAAGAGGAATGTTAAGGTTGCAGAAGCAACAGGCTGGAAGGTGGTCTCAGTGAATGCAAGAAGCCTGAGGTACAGAACATCGAAGTTACAGGCTCTCTTGGTGGTGGAATTGGTGGACATAGCTGCCATCACGGAAACATGGGCCACCCAGTACCAGGACTAGGATATGATGATCCCAGGGTACAGGCTATTCAGAAAGGATAGGGCCAAGGGGAATGGGGGGTGGCAATCTACAGTATGTGAGGGAGAGGATTAAGTGCGTAAGGGAGGAAGGGTAGGAGGGGAGGACAGAAGCTATGTGGATGCAGTTCCAGGATGCGAGGAATAGGACATTGAGGATGGGGGTAGTGTACAGGCCACCATCACAGGGTTGTGACCTGGACCAGGAACTTGCAGATCAAATTCGAAGGGTAAGCAGGAAGGGAAGCACGGTGGTGGTGGGGGATTTCAACCTACTGGCGGTGGATTGTAGTACACCTGCCACCATGAGTGCAAGAGAGGGGGTCCTGTTTGACAGCTTCTTGACACAGGTGGTGCAGGGGCTGACAAGGCAAGAAAGGACTTTGGACTTTGTACTTGATAATGGGGAAGTTGTAAGGAACCTAAAAGTGGGGAAACCGCTTGCTGGGAGTGACCACTACTTGGTGTGGTTCACGCTAAACATGGGGAGGGACACAGGGGGCATGGGTACAGGGGTGACTGAGTTTAGGGGGCAGATTTTAGGATGATGCGGAAAAAGTCTGAGCAAGCGCCTGGCAGACATCCAACAACACATGGATGCAGATCAGAAATGGAATATAATAAGGGGAGGGCTGGCGGAGGCAACAGAGACCTGTACTAGGGAAAAAAACAAGAAGGGCAGGGCAAAGAAACCCAGTTGGCTGTCACCGGAGGTGAGAGAAGGTGTGAGAGCCAAGATGGTGGCATTTTGGAAGTATAGGAAAATAGGGAGGAGAGAAAATAAAGATGCATACAGGGAAAAGTCTAGGGAGGTCACCAGACTGGTCATGGGGGCCAAAGCATCTAGAGAGCTGAGACTGGCACAGGGGATCAAAAGAGGATAAGAAGACTTCTTCTATTACATATACCAGCTTGTGAGGATCAAGAAGGATGGGGGTAGGTGAAGAAGGGGGAAGAGCAGGCAGAGGCACTGAATGAGTACTTCTGTTCTGTGTTCACGTGGGAGAAGGAGGCAAATACCTCAGGCAAGTGAGGGGCTGGGTGGGGGAGAAGATGACAGATGTAGGGATTACAGAGACCAGGGTGCTGGAGGTGTTGAGGGCATTAGTTGTAGACAAAGCACCTGGGCCAGATGGCATTCACCCTAGAGTACTGAGAGAGCTGGCAGAGGTCCTTGCGGGCCACTGGCAGACCTGTTCAATACCTCCCTGGACACATGATGTGTACCACATGACTGGAAGATGGCCCACATGGTGCCCATCCATAGAAGTGGGCCAAAGGATGAACCAGGGAACTACAAGCCAGTGAGCCTCACCTTAATTGTGGGCAAACCCATGGAGACTATCCTAAAGGAGAGATTCGTGAGCTTCTTGGAGACAAATGGTATCCAGGATGACCAGCAACACAGGTTTGCCATGGGCACATCGTGCCAGACAAACCTGGTAGAGTTCTATGACTGGGTGACATGGGAACTGGACTAGGGCCATGATGTGGACATCCTGTACTTGGACTTCAGTAAGGCCTTTGATTCAGTGCCGCATGGGAGACTGGGGGGAAGCTGGGGTATGTGGGGGCAGGACCAAAAATGGTGACCTGAATCAGGAACTGGTTGAGGGGGAGACAGCAAAGGGTGGTGGTGGGTGGAGTACTCTCATCACAGAAAGTGGTGATGAGCAGGGTACCACAGGGATCCGTGCTGGGACCAGAACTTTTCAGGATTTTTATTGCAGATTTCTCAAATGGGAACAGGAGCAAAATCAATCTGTTCGCAGACGATACCAAGATGGGAGCTGTGGTAGATGACACGGGGGTTACAGGTGGACCAGAATAAGCTGCAGGAGTGGGCAGATAAATGGCAGCTGGGGTTCAATGCCAAGAAGTACAAGGTTCTGCACTTCGAAGCCTGGAACCAGGGGAGGGATTATCACTTAAATGGGGTTCAGTTGGGTTGCTCCGTAGAAGAGAAGGACCTAGGAGTGATCATAACAGGAAGGATGAACAACTCTGTTCAATGCAGAAGGGCAGCAGCAAAAGCCAACAAAATGCTGGGGTGTATAGCTAGAGGGATCTCCTCCAGAAGTAGGAAGGTTATCCTTCCCCTGTATAGGTTGCTGGTTAGGCCCCACCTGGAGTACTACGTGCAATACTGGCACCTGTCCCTGAAGAAGGGCATTAGATTGCTGGAGGGGGACAGCGTAGAGCTACAAAGATGATCCAGGGTTTGGAGGGCAAGCCATAAAGAGGAAAGGCTAGGGGAGCTGAATATGTACTGTCTGGAAGAGAGGAGGGACAGGGGAGATATGATTGAGACCTTTAAGTACCTGAAGGGAATAAACAAGACTAATACAGAGAGGATTTTCCAGTGGAGAAAGGGGAGGGACACGAGAAGACACTAACTAAGACTGGAGGGGGGAGATACAGGAGAGAGATAAGGAGACATTTTTTCACAGAAAGAGTGGTGGACAAGTGGAACTCCTTGCCAGGTGAGGTAGTGACCTACAAGATAGTAGACAGCCTCAAGAGGGGTTGGGATACGGGAAGGGGAAGGGGAAGGGGTAATAGGATGGGGGGAAGGGGGGCAGCAGCATTATAAGGTACTAGCTGCACACTCGAGCAAACTCGATAGACCATGAGGCCTATTTCTGCTGGCATTTTCATATGTTCATATGGTGTGACAGGGAGCTTGTCCGCACTCTGTGCCATTCACCAAGGCATGGAGTGCTGGACATGGGGAGTGGGCACCCTGCTGTAATGGGTGCACGCCCCCAACAAGGACACCTGCCGGCACTGGCAGGACAGGAAATCCCCCAACTGTGATGTCCCAAACCTTCTAACAGCATGACAGGGCTGGGGCAACCCTGTAGGATCTTGACCATACATTTCCAATTCCAGGACCCATGCCAGCCCAGAACCCCCTTCTCACATGTAGCAGGGGATCCACTATGGGACATAGGATGGGCATTCAACTGGATGCCCAGCTGTGCCCTACGATACAACTCTGCGTCGCTGCACGTCAGCTGGGTGGGGCCATGGACAAGCTCCCTGTGGGTGCTTATGGTAGTGACTACCATGCACCCTGGACCTGTTCAGGGACATGTAGCTATGCAGGCCAGGTACATGCAAACAGCACATACTGGCTCATGCATAGGGCCATTTGGTTTTGAATTGTAGCTCTGCCCCCAGAAAGAGCAGGAACACTCCCAAAGGGCTTTCAGAAATGATATATTGCAGGCACAGAATGTGCAAGTCTTCTGTTTATAGTATTCCAAATAAGTGTACAATTACCCAAAATGAGATGAGCCCTCCCTTCCACTGTTAAGAGATGTTCTAACATGGTTCACCAGAGGGATTCCCACTTGTGATCATAGGGCTGCCTTGAACTTGAAATTGGAATTGTTAATTTCTTTACGATGACTAAAATGGGTAGAGAATGGGATTGATCTGCAAGGAGGATGACAGATTTTCTTACGAGTGTCATGCCTCACATACCAGTGTGTTTTTCAGGGTCCAGTATGAAGCAGGAGTAAAACTGTTTTAAGAAATTACAGATTCACAGTTGTGTGTAAATTACCACCCCATCTCCCAAATAAATAATGAAAACAGAGTACCAGTTCAGTGTTTCGAGGGCATTGCCCTTCTGATTATACACCATGTAGCACAAATAGGTTTACATCCATGTCCTCATCAACTTCAAATGGAAGTTAAAGGGACGCTCTCAACCCCTGTAGGCCTTGAAGTGTCTCCAATTTAAAAAAAAAAAAACATGCCTGTTACAATTGATCACACTCTGTAGAGATTGCTGATATAGCTGGTTGCTTGATTCTGATTCTTTTTGTCTCTTTCTTTTAAAAAGCAAAACACAGACAGCCACCATACTGGTGTTACCACACAAAAGCATATTTGTTTACATCCCCTTGATCAACTGGCACTGCATCTATTTAAAGAGCAACTGACATGTCTAAAAAGATATGCCAGTAGTGCCCTACCCTGCCTACAGTACCTTCCGGTAAAGAGTACCAGAAATGGAGGTACTGTAAGGCAGTATTTTACTGTACAGATGCGGTGGAGTGCAATGCATGCCCGCATTGCAGCCTCAGGTCCCCTTCCCGATCCAACCCTGAGGATGACATCAGGTCAGGATGGGGACCTGGCAAAAATCCATTTAGCCAGCAACAGTGCAGCGGAATTGGCATTTCACAGCAATTTTGCTGGTGAAATGGCGCTTTTGTCAGTGAAATGCCAATTCCATGGTACTGTTGCTGGCTAAATGGATTTTTGCCAGGTCCCCATCCTGATCTGACATCATCCTCAGGATTGGATGGGGAAGGGGGCCTGAAGCTGCAGTGGGGACACGCATTGTGCTCCGCTGCATCTGTATAGTAAAATATTGCCTTATAGTACCTCCATTTCCTGTACTCTCTGTACCAGGAAGTACTGTAGGCAGGGTAGGGTACTACTGGCACGTCTACAGAGATATGTCAGTTGCTATTTAACTGTTAGGGAACATCAGTTTTTTAAGGAAGTTTATTGCAGAAGGTAAGAAGATAGTAACTCCAATGACTGGATGTTGGGTTTCTAGGACACTAAGAACAAAGGCAATTGTACTGTAATGGTTTTATTGAAATATAAAATCATTTTCTTTTAAGGTAGTTAATTAATAAACATTTATGCAGCTTGTGGAGAATTACTTTGTAAGAAATGTAATCTCTGTAGCTCCTCCATCTCAATTATCATTTTTAAAATCTCCCCAGCTCTACACTCCTCAACTCCCCCAAAAAAGCATTACAGATGTCCATAAAAACTTCATAGTGCCCACTATAAGCAATGTTTCTGTCCATTATAAACAGAGCAAAATGCATTGGATTTGAGATATTTAGTTTAGGAAATAGTTTTTTGTTCACTACATCCAATGGTGTATATTGTGTTTTACCATGTAGTGCTGTAGATAGATTTCTTATAGTGCAGTACTTCTTACTATGAATTTCTGCAACATTACAGAGTAGCCCTGATGAAATGGTACATAAGCCATGAAACATCAGACTACTAAAAAAGATGTTCTGCGGAATCAGGAGTAAGCCTCCGTATAATTTTTCTTGGAAAGCTTAAAGTTTGGAAGTCAAGAACGTATTGCTATATAAGACGTTTAGACAGGCACTGTATACATACAGCACGTAGGCAAAATGCAGGCAGTTGCATTATGTCTATTAAATGTCAGAAAGAGTCTACCATAGATTAGCCTCATGGTTATTCCCCCATCCTTGAAACCAGTTCATGAAACGCACCCCACAGGAAGTAACATCCACCTAGATAGCCAAGAGAGCCTGGAAGAAGGGATCTCTGTTTAACATCTCATCTGAAAGTAGCATGTTCACCTCAGTGGCACTTGACTGTCCTTGTTGACCATGGTGAGCAAATGATATACCAAGGCTGGGGAAGCAATACTTTATGTAGTGACTTGCATACATGTTTTAGAAAATAAAATGCTTTTCAATACAAATAAGCATCAGTCAGAAACAATATCTAAGTAAAGAATGATGGCATCAAGATGGGAAGCACATGGAAAGCAGAGGGATAGGGATTGTGAGAGGGAAGTGATGAGAATTACTATTTTGAACATAGAGAATACTGGACGGGCAACTATGCACAACCAGTGTGTTCTGCCACAGAGGGGTTCTGATTCCCTCTGACCTCAGAGCGAAGCTCGAGAGGTCAGTGGGAATCACAATCCCGAAGTGGCAGAACACACTGGTTATGCATAAAGTTGCTCATCCTGTATTATTTATGGTGTATAGTATTATGTGAAATGAGTACATTGTGTTTTTTTTCTCTTTCACAGTGAAACTGACTTGTGCAGTGTCTAGAGGTTCTAGAATGCTGTTCTACCACAGAAGGGTATAATCACATTTCATGACCTTTGAACTGTGGTACAACAGCATTTCAAAAAGGATGGACTTCTATATACTGTAGAACAATGCTCTACTATATGCTATAGAAAGACAATAAGAGGGGGAGTTGTCAGAGGCAGCACATTAAAGCAATCTACCACAAGTCAGTGTCAGTGGCTTATTAGGTGACACACTCTCCTCTGGGGCAAGAAGCTCAGAACATTTGTGGAGTTTAGTCATACACAAGGAACTTGGGCTAATATCCAATGCTGATACTTCAGTGCCACATTAGGAGGGTGCTGCACTGTTGAGGGGACATCTTTTGGATGAGGTGTTAAACTGTAGTCCCTTCTGCCCATTTCTGTTGGTTGTCCAGGTGTAAGTTAAAGATCATGCTTATCAAAGGAGTCAGAGATTTGCCCACCCCATGTCTTGGCCAGCATTTCCCCTGTGAATAAAATAGGGCCATGTGAACTCTCTCTCTCTCTCTCTTCCCCGGTCTGTACCTGTAACATGCTATCACAGCTCAGCGGGCCGTACCTGGTCATACATCACAAACAAACATACAAGCAATCACATCTGTGTGGTCAAGGTATTTGAAGATACTGCAAGAGTGTACCATGCTGGCAAAACAGAAAGCCGTTTCACAGGAGCAGGACAAGGGTACTGGGTGCAGAACCACAAGTAACAAAAGGTGAATGGATTGGGCATGGAAATGAACAGTGTCAGTGACGTTCAGTTAGAGATGCAGCAAAGTTTAATTTCACCGGTGAAGTTCTGGCGAAGTCGGAAATTTCACCCCACACAATATTTCATGAAACTTGCGCATTTCATGAAATATTCTGCTGGTATGAAATGCAAACTTTTGCCCGTGAAATGTGGAATTTCACCTGCGAATGGCAGAATTTCATCTGCAAACAGTGGAATTTTGCCTGGAAGTGGAAAAATTTAACTGTGGGTGAAATTCTGTATTTCGTGGATGAAAGTTTGCATTTCACTGGCTGAATTTTGCACTTCACACCTGCAGAATATTTCGTGAAATGCACAGATTTTGCAAAATATTTTTCAGAGTGAAATTTGCTGACTTTGCCCATCTCTATGTTCAATGGGAAGGAAGGAAAGACACAAATAATTTGCCTAGACAACCAGACAGGGACACAACTACATAGGATTTAGTGAAGTAGAGGAGACTGGCAAGTCCTTAAAGTTGATCCTTTGGAGGAACTGGCTTCCAATAAAGCTCTTCATGGACAATCATACTGGGCTAGCTGGATAGCCTAGAGGTTAGAGTAATGAGCTGTGAATGAGCTTAGTGCATCCAGCAGAACTAGATTTGATTTTTACAGCCTCTACTTGCATATTGTGTGATGCTGAACAAGTCACTTAACCTCCACAGAGCATTCAGGTCGCCCCTGAAAACAGTAGCTTGTACCTAGTGTACCTTACCTGGTTATCAAAGAATAGAAAAAATCATATTTATGTCTCTGGATGAGCAGACGAGTGACTGAATTCTTAATGGCTTTGAGTTTAATGATGAATAGGTCAGGGTGGTTGTCTAGAAGGGAACTGAAGTAGTCAATGTGTGATTAGATAAAAGCATATATTAATGTTTGGGCAGTGGAGAAGTCAAGGAAGAATTGGATGTGGTACACATTTTAAAGATAGTAACAGGAAGATTTATGAATGTCTTAGAAGTAAGACCTGAATGATGACCCAAAACTTAGAAAATCCCCAAGGTCAGTCACAAACACTGTCTACAGTGAAAAGAAGAGTTCATCTGATCAATAAAGGAAATGCTGAATTACTTCAGAATATTTCTTCCCCTGAAGCAGGACCTTGAATGTTGAGTCCTTAAGTTGCACAAATTGACTGTGAGCCAAATTTGATCTTGGCAGCACCTGGGTCTTTTTTATTGAAGTCAGCACCGCAAACCATTGCTGACATAATTGGCTGCTGCTGCAAAGATTCAATGTGAATAAGTCATGTTCAACTATGTTTTGATTTCTTTTACTACAGAATGAAACAGAATTGCAGACTGTGGCAGTGATCAGAATTCAAACGTATTACTTTATAATGGTGGAGATGTTTGTTAAGCTTCACTTCCATAATCCCCATGCATCATTATGTAAGGCAACTCCCATATGTCAACCAATACCTTTCAACTGTCCCTCATTTTACCCTTTAATTGCTCTGTCCCACATCTGCCCTACATGAAAAAGGTGCTGTGTGCACAGTGAAGCTGCTGTAAATTCAGACATTAAAACTGATAATATAAAATATTCAAGTCTGCTACATCCAAACTAAACTTTGCACAAATAAAGGCACTAGTGACAGTTCTGGTCTTGTATCTTTATGTACGATGATGTGCCCCTCATTAGGAGGGCTTGAGTCCCACATTTTGAGTATCAGTGCCCACATTTCAATGACAAAAGGTTGAGAGGTATGTCAGCCAATGAAAATGTGAACACCAGGCTCTCAGTCATAAGCAAATCAAAGTAAAAAGGGGTGAATGCAAACACTTCCAATAGTTTCTCACTCTCTATGAACAGTCTCAAAGTGACTTGAGCCAGAGTATGGTACTTAACATTACTCCAGGTGCAACTTGCATGGCGTTTAATCAAATCAGGTTAAAGGCATCAGCAATGATCCAGATTAACGGGCTTAGAGTTACAACCCTCCTCCCTCCCATATCTCTAGAGACATACTTGTCACTTCTATGTCAGGGTCACATCTGGTTCATGTCATGGTAATGTGTCCATTGGACAAAAATCAGTGGCCACAGAAGGCACTACAGAATCATATGATCCACTATTAGGACATGCCGTACTACAGGGATAGCACTGAATTCCTGTTTTGGTGAGTTCTGGTCTGACTCTCTCAATGGCCATGCACTTCTACATTACCGCCTTCAAGGATTAGAAAATAACTGTTTGTCTTCACTGCAGCTGAAGGAAGGCCACTATATTTGGCAATGGATGAGCCCCATACTTCAGGGCATGGGTTCCTGGTGACTAGCCTGTTATAGCTGGTTTTAGGCACCAGTGAACCCTGCAGTTGCGGGGGAGCCCCTGCTAATGAGGACCACAGCCAGATACAGAGTACCAATTTATTTTTTTTAATTATTATTATTCATGTTTAAAGTAAAACTGCACCCTGGTATCATTCTGTGATACATATGGATTCACACAGCTAATTAATGAACCAACAAGAATTAATGCAAGGAATAGTAATAACAGCACACTACTTGATATCATGCTAGTGAGTAAACCACATCTATTCACACACGCTGGAGTGCTTCTCTGCGATATAAGTGATCACTGCCCCATCGCAGGGGTAAGATCCACCAGCATAACAACAAGCCCTGCAAAATTCCTCATGAGGAGATCCAAGAAAAACATCAATATTGAAGGATATTTGCATGATCTAGCTTACTCTCCACACTGGCAAGAGTTTTATCTTGCCCATTCTGTTGAAAAAGCTCAGCAGGTGCTAAATAGCATTATAATAAATGCCCTTAACACACATGCCCCAATCTCTAGTATCCGAACAAAAACAAATCCTGTCGTTGGTTTACAGCTGACCTCAAAGCTGCACTGCTGGAGAGAGACAAACTCTGGAAAATGGCAAGAAAAACCAAGAATGCAAATGACTGGATGATCTTTAGGAAAGCCAGGAATAGATGCACCAAGAAAGTTAGGGATGCAAAGGCTGCCTTCTACTTGGCCGAGCTCGACTCCTCCTACCATAATCCTGCTAGGTTTTGGGGCACCATCAAGGGTATGGTGGGGCAGGACGCTAACACCCCCCTTCCAACTCAATTACACAACAGTTATGGCCCTATCACTAGCAAAATGGAAATTCTGGACGCCTTCAATAACCACTTCACAATGGCTGGCCTTGCCTTTGACACCTCTCCAGCTAACTTGCTGAGGGAACAATTAAGTTCCCATTACACTGGTGATCAGAGAGTTGACTCTTCCTTCAGCTTCAAATCTATACTGTTGAAACAAGTAGAGGATCTATTATGGCAACTGGATACCAAAAAAAGCGCATGGGCAGACTCTCTGGACCACTACTTTCTAAAGATTGCATGCCATGTACTTGCAGTCCCCCTAACACACCTCTTTAACCTATCCCTAAACTCTGGCTCTATTCCCACACTGTGGAAGACAGCCCAAGTGGTTCCCCCCTTCTAAAATCAGGGGACCCTATGGATCTTAATAATTACAGGCCCATTTCCATTCTACCAGTGCTATCCAAGATGCTGGAGAAATTAGTGAGTAACCAGTTAAGGGAGTATCTTGACAATGCTAACCTCCTAAACCCAGCTCAATCTGGATTCAGGGCCAAGCATAGCACTATCACTGCACTAGCCAAGGTCACAAATGACTGGCAATCTGAATTAGATAAAAAGAATAATGTCTGTGCAGTATTCCTGGACCTGAGCAAAGCATTCGATACTGTGGACCACAAGCTACTACTTTCATCCCTGCACTCCATTGGCCTAGATCCACCCTCCCTTAAGTGGTTCAGATTCTATCTCACCAGTAGGTCACAGCAAGTAAAAGCTGAAGGTGACCTATCCCCATTAAAACCACTGTCAAGAGGAGTCCCCCCAAGGTTCTATTCTGGGTCCTATCCTTTTTGCCATTTATATAAATAACATTGATTCAACCCTTACCAATTCATCTGTACACCTCTTTGCTGATGACACTGTTCTGTATGTCAGCAACCCTTCGTCTGCAGCTGCTCGTGAAATCCTACAAATAGAATTCTCCTTGCTACAATATCAGCTACTCGAGAAAAAGCTTCTATTAAATGCAAAGAAAACTAAAGCAATGATGTTCACAAATCAAAGCTCCACCAGCACATCCTCTTCAATCATTCTCCCCAGCTATGCACTATACTTGGAGAAAATCTGGAGTATGTAGAAAACTTCAAATACCTAGGTGTGTGGATTGACAACAAACTTGACTTCACTCATCATTTAGAAGAACTGTTAAAAAAGCTTTGCCAAAGGCTTGGCCTTCTCTATAGATTAAAACCCTTCCTAAACAGAGACTCAAAGATGAGGTTAGTCCAGGCCATTTTTCTATCAGTTGACTATGCAGACTTCCTTTATAGTCATTGCCCCATCTCCTACCTTCACAAGTTGGATACCTTATATCATAGAGCAATAAGGTTCATTACAGATCTGCCATCTAATACCCATCATTGCTCTCTTTATGCTGCAGTTGGGTGGGTTTCCCTTCACCTCAGAAGGAACAGAAATGCAGCACTATGGATTTATAGAGCGTTGTCAAAAAAACTTCCAAATTATATCCTGGACTGCTTCACCCAGACCTCTCCTAGCTCCTATGCCCTAAGAAGCAACAACATCATCCTGCTCAAATTGCCCAAATTCAACACCAGGCTAGGGAGGGCAGCAATCAGCTATTCTCTAGCTATAGCATGGAACACCCTACAAAAATCCCTAAAACTGTCCAATATCATTCCATTTGCATCCTTTAAACAGCATTGTACAGTCTTCCTCAAAGAGAAATGCAGTTGCTACCGCTAGAGCTAGCATTGTCATCTCACAAATCTCCCTTCCAAACCATATATGGCATATTCCTTCCAGACAGACACCCCATCTTATGGCACCCAGTAATACCTTCACCATCCTAGTATTACATTATGTTGAGTGTCTGCCATGGCCCCACTGGGATATGTATATACTGTACATACTGTAAATATTAGCTTAACTTTCCTGTAACCGATTTTTATCATGTGAATTTACTGTACATCACTGTGTTTATAAACGTTATTTTCCCCTGTATGTATAACTGTCTTATATAAGTGTATGATGTATCTGTTGTGTATCAACTATTGAACCTTGATCTTATCAGGTCCATCTTGTAAATGAGCCTTGCTCAATGATGTTCGCCTGAATAAATAAAGATTTGATGATGATGATGATGATAAAGGGCATCACTGGGCTCTGTGAAGCCTTCCCTCATGTGGTGTTATAACATCATGAAATTACTCACTAAGGTATATTCCAGTCAGTCAGAGGCCGATGAACAGACGGGGATTAGATGTGCATGGAGCCCCAAAGACTAACATTGCTACCGCTTTAAAAAAACACAAATATGTAACTGGTTGCATTGAAAATAAACAGTTGTACATTTTGGACAAAGTAAAAAATGAAGTTAGTTTCGGTTGGGTAAGGGGCCCATGATTTCTCTTGCTGGGGACCCCGAAAACTCTAAAGCTGGCTAATGCAGCAGTTCATCAGGCCAAAAATTAAGAAAAATTAGCAGCACAATCTGGAACAATTGTATAACATTTGTGTTTTTTTTCATCTTTTCAGGGAAGCCTGAAAAAAAAAAGAGATTGTTCCTGCAGCTTCTAATTTGAAGGTATTCCAAACTGGATGATATTTGTTTCAGTTTTAGAAATTCTCTGCTAGAATACCAGGTATCTTATTAATAGTATATACTGCTACTTTTATCTAGCTCTCAAGTTCAAGTTCAAGATTATTTATGGTAGATGACTTCCGACTTTACCAACATACAAATAAATGAAATCAAAAATACACGTGTCTTCCATATGCATGTTAATTTTAACACCTTAGATAAAATATTCATATGGCAGGATTTACAGAAAGCTAATTGGTGTAGTTTATAATTTTCTTTTGTTACATACATGGGTCCTCTTCTTTTATAAGACATAGAAACATAGAAACATAGAAGCTGTCGGCAGAAAAGGAGCTCCTGGCTCTCCTAGTCCGCCCTAAGGTTCCTACACGCTTTGCTACCCTAGACCCTTATTGATATTCAGCCCCCAAGCCTGTTACTAAGGTTTAGAGAAGTATGAAATCTGCAAATTTCACTCTGTGAAATATTTTGTGAAATCTGTGCATTTCGTGAAATATTTCACAGGTGCAAAATTAGAAATTTCGCCACCAAGATGTGGAATTTCACCTGTGAACCACAGGATTTTGCTACTCATGGGCACCATATTTCACTGTTTGCAGGTGAAATTCCACATTTCACACCCAAGAAATATTTCACAAAATGTGCAGATTTCACAAAATATTCCACGGCATGAAATTCCCGATTTCACCAGACCTTTGCCAGTGAAATTAAATTTCGCTGCATCCCTACTAAGGTTACCCTGTGTCTATCCCATGCATGTTTGAGACATGTTGCTGTTTTGGTACCCACCACCTCTGCTGGGAGTGTGTTCCAGATGCCCACCTCCCTTTCTGTAAAGAAGTATTTCCTCACATCCCCTTTGAGTCTCCCCCTTTTCAGCTTCATATTATGTCCCCTCATCCTTGAGCATCTCTCTCTGAGCAAAATGCCACCATCCTGTACCTTATTCATACTTTGAGGTATTTGAACATTCATATCATGTCTCCCCTTTTCCCTCCTTTCCTCTAGAGAGTTCATATTTAGCTCCCTGAGTCTTACTTCATAAGACTTCTGATGCAGGCCATGCATGATTTTGGTTGCCCTTCTCTGTCCTCCCTCCACCCGATCTATGTCTTTCCTGAGATTGGGCCTCCAGAACTGGACGCAGTACTCCTGGTGGGGCCTGACCATTGATCTATACAGGAATAATACCACCACCACCCTCTTTTTGCTAGTGATACCCCTCCCTGTGCACCCCAGCATTCTACTAGCCTTTCCCGCTGCCTTATTACACTGCTTTGCAACCTTCAGGTCATTAAATATGATGACCCCCAAATCCCTTTTCTGTTTTGTAGTTGTTAACACCTTCCCCCCCAAAATGATACGTTGCCCTTGGACTTCTGTGCCCCATGTGCATAATTTCGCACTTTTTGGAGATGAAGCCCAGTTGCCAAACCCTTGACCAATCTTCCAGCTTTTTCAGATCTTTCTTCATCCCCGCCGGTGTGTCCACTCTGTTGCATATTTTTCTGTCATCAACAAAGAGGCATACCTTTCCTTCCAGACCCTTTGCAATGTTGTTAATAATCACACCGAAGAGGACCGGTCCCAGTACTGACCCCTGAGGCATGCCACTGGTTACCTTACTTTATTCCAAGTGAACTCCATTTAGCACCACCCTCTGAGTTCTTAGCCAAGACAGGACCCAGACTAACCATACACAGTAACCAGTTTGATACACTGATTAAAAACAGGCTCCTGTTATTTTATTTTTCATCTAATTTAGTCTGACTCATTTTTTTTATCAATAAAGTTTTTTTATTTTAAAAACATAACACAGTATACACATCAATGAAAAATATCATCTTCACATTCCTAACATTCAAATAGTTTCTGACTCAGAAATCAGTATGTTTAACTTCTAGTAACTTAATATTCACTAATTCCTATCATTATAAGCCATTCATAGAACTTAATGTTCAAAACTGTCAGCCACTTATAACATTTCTTTTAACATGGAGGCAGGCAACGACTCTTGCCGCCCACCTCAGAGTCCCGAAGAAAGACAACTTGGGGGTTCCCAATCCCCCTGTCGGCATGTCCCCATCCCCAGTTTATTTGCTGACAGGGTAGCCCAGTCCCTGTCAGCATGATGCAATACTCCCATTTGTTATGTGCCGAGAGGGTGCCTAATCCCCCTCGGCTCATGCACTCCCACTCCCCCGCACCACACTATATGGCCGATGGAGGTGCCCAATCCCCGTTGGCTCCAGTACCCAACACCCTAACAAACACCTGGCCAGGTGGCATTCTGGGAGCCCACCCCAGCATGCAAAAAGTGTCCCCAGATGTCTTTGTTTAATTTAAAATGCTGTAAAAAAGAAAACGGTCCTTTGTTGAGCCCCATGCCCTCTCCTCCAACCCGCTGCGTACTCTACCTCTCCACACCCCCCACCCCATATTTACCTCAGAATCCCGGCATGACGATCTTCAGTGGACTGGAAACACGTCTGTACTCTTCGAAGCCGACCGTGAACTGAAGAAATGCCGGTAAGCTGTATAATGGCATAAATGTTTTTTTTTCAACTTTGGTGCATATCTCAGCCATTTTTTTTTAATTTTGGCACTAAATTTTCAATGTGGAGTTCTTGGGACCCCACCTCATGAATTCAGTCACTGTCAAAATCTCCTTTCTGGACTGATTAATGAAATGACAGTGTCACTGTTCATGAGGTGGGCTCTCAAAAAGCCAATGTTGCAAATTTGGTGAAAAAATTCCAAAAAATAACTGCATCATGAGTGGGCGTTGCGCAGTTTCTACTCATGCTAGTAACTTCGCAAATTTGCAATATTTTCAACATTGGCATGTTTCCACACCTCCTTATGAACAGTACAGCAGTCATTTTTCACATCCTGGCCTAAATGTGTTTTCACACTCCCGGTGCAGAATAGTGTGATCACTTGTGGGAAATCAATATTCGGGACAGATTAAAGGAGTAGTACACCCTACGGGATGGTTTATTGGGTTCCCAAAGTCTCTCCTAATGTTATCTTATCATTGGACAATCTTTAAACTCCTCCGTATATAAGTATGGGTCCTACCTTCACCTCATGTCCTTTTTTTAAGCCCACGCCCGACTGTGTTGATTGCCATCTTCAGCCGTCCCATACCTCTGTGTGCTCACGTGACAATGTTTCCCAGCATGACTGTGAAGTCAGTGCGACCGTCTGTTTCAACCAATAGAAGTGGCAATTTTTTTTTTTTTACTTTTTCGCTGCCCTGGAAATGCCGTCAAGCTTTCACTGTCTCTCTCATCTTACTTAGCTCTCTATTGGCTGTTTGACTGCCTCCTCTGATTGGTACTCAGTTCCTGCTAACCTAATCATTGGCTAACATTTTTCCCAAGCATCCCCTAAGCCTTTTGAAATGGACGTGCAATAGCCAGTTTTACCTCTTGCTCCAACAGCACTGCTTTTCGTTTACTTGTATTTTACTCTTCACTTGCTTGCCACTTCTAAAACGAGCTCCAGTACATACTGGAATTCAGATGAACAACTCTACCCTATTACAGTAGCATGGTATACTTCTTTTCTGTGTTAGCACTGCAGCGTATTTCAGTGTGTTCTATGTGTGCCTGATCGTCCCGATGATCTACATTTATTTTGTCTGATGATCGCCTCTTTATTAGTACATGTGCATGCCAGCCTTCATGTTTGTATCCCTGAATCAACGGCAGTCTGTGTTGTGCAAGTCCTAAAAAGTTGAGTGAGCACTGCTGTTTGCCATTGCCGAAGTGCAAGGAACTAGATGACAGTGAATTGCATATGATCTTTGTGTCTAGACTCAAGGATAATGCCCCCCTCCCAAAGAAACCACATTTGAGGCATGCACGTCCCTATGTTTAGGTGCTGGACTAAGGCCACAGGAGATGGTGTGCAGTGCTTACCTGACCCCGTTTGTTAATTTGCATTTCATGATTGTCTCCTTCTGTCCCTTCTCATGTTCTTGCTTTCATTTTTTTTTGCTATCTAGCCTTCTGTCTTTCTTTCTCTGGGGCTGGCAAAGTCAGTGCTTTCATGCATTCCACAGGCATTCCTAATGTGTACAGTCGTTCCCATAACAAAGTTAGACCATGGTGTCTGTGGTGGTTTGCATAACTGGTGTGGGGCAAGAAGGGAGATGCATGACTGCATAACTGTCCAACGCTGAACAAGACAGGCCGTTGAGTGTCAGAATTCAACAGTGGCTAACATTGTGACCTTATTGCCCCGAAAACACTGCTCACTCTTTTTACATTGCTCCCACACATGAAGGTCATATGCATTTCACATTCCTCTAGTCCAGCGGTACTCACACCGTGGCTCGCAAGCCACATGCGGCGCTTGCTACTCCCACAATGACAGCCCCATATCCCTACCATGCAGCTCCTTAGTTGCCCTACATCCCAATTTGAGTCTGGCAACTGAAAATGACCACGATGTACTGAGCGAGTAAGCTCTCTATTTGCCCCCTGCCACCTGCGCCAGTCTGAATCGGGCATTCGGGGATGTAAACGGTGGTTTTTAATTTTTTTTACTGAACCTAGTGTAGTGGGCAGAATTTAGGGCTGATTTGGGCACCGCAAGCAACATCTACTCTTTATTTTCCCCCCGACACCGCACCATTCGGTGATTTTAAAGGTCTTGCTGTCTCGTCTCAATCATTCTCCAGTATCAAGCAGCATCCCCCCCCCTTCGTTCCAAACATTAAATGTAGCTTCCAGTAGTTCCTTCTATTGCTTGACTTTGTCACAGAGTGATCCCCATTTGAGCTCGCTATTTGCCCTCTGCCCCTGTGCCAGTCTGAATCGGGCATTCAGGGATTAAAACGGTGGTTAGTTAGTGATGTGGGCAGAATTTAGGTCTAATTTGGGCACCGCAAGCAACATCTTCTCTCTATTTGCCCACCGACACCACACCAGTCTGAATGGGGATTTAAACAGTGGTCTTGTAAGCTTTTTTTTGTTTTAGTGAAATGGGCAGAACTTGAACAGAAAATTCATGCTCACCGACACCGCGTCAGTCTGAATCTGGGATTTAAACAGTGGTCTTGTAAGTTTGTATTTGTTTTAGTGAAACGAGTGAAATGGGCAGAATTTGAACAGAAAATTCATGCTGTGACCACAACACAGCAACGTTAGTTAATTCTCTATTTAAAAATCTATTGTGGAGGAGCATGGTAAAGTGACTGGCATGTGCCTGCTTATTCCGAATGCAATCGAATGAAATTAAATTAACAGTTTACGGCTGAATCAGAGCTGTAAATTTCATTTCATTACCTGTTATATTCTGTTAATTTCATGTATTCCTCACTCCTGCCCTCTAGTACTTGTGATTACATATGTAATCACTAATCCATCAGCACTACCCACACAGCGATTTGTACTTTCATTTACTGTGCCAGTTAAATAGGTTTCACATTACGCCTGTCCCTCCGGAGCACTTACCAATAAATGGCCACATTAGCACCTATTTACACGAGTTCAGTGTGTCACTGCCAATTTTAAATTCTCTGGTATGCATACACACACACATATATACATACATATATATATATTGAATCAATTTGTGTCAGAAGCATGGTTTTTTTTCTGTGTGTGAAATGATAACTAAATCTAATTGCAGCCCTGTTGACTGCAATGCATTTTTTGAGGAATTTCCTATTATAGGCATGTGGATCTCAGCATGTTTCTACCATGTCATGGTCCTTGTATTGCGCTCTATTTTTAATTGTGGCAGCACTGAAGTCATGTGTCATTCATTGATAACTTGCTGACAACTTATTACCTTTCTATTTGCTGCTTTTACTAACCTGTGGTTTGTGAGGTGCTTTCATTGTACCAAAGAATAGCTTTGGTAGGCTGTTTTGGAGCCCTCACTTCCACCAATGGATGGACAAACATAGGAACATAGAGTTTAATGGTAGGTAATGACTGCTTGGACGACCTAGTCAGCCCATTTCCCTACCCCACTAGAATTCCCTTATGTCCGTCCCATGCTTTCTTCAATTCCCACTGTTTTAACTCCACTACCTCCTCACGAAGGCAATTCCATGTATCCACTGCACTTTTCATAAAAAAATAATAAAAACGAAATATTTCCTCACATTACCTCAGAGCAGCCCCAACCCCAGCCACCTACTCCATCTTCAAATTGTGCCCCTTTGTTATTGATTATCTAATTTTCTGAACTATGGAACCACCTTGGACTTTGCGGATCCGCTTGAGGTACTTGAAGTTTTCTATCATGTCCCCCTCTTCCTCTTTTCCTCGAGGGTATACATATTAATCTTATTTAGTTTTTCTTCATACATCTTCCATTGCTGACCACACACCATTTTAGTTGCCCTCCTCATAACAGCCTCCATCCTGTCTATGTCCTTGCAGAGATGGGGTCTACAGAACTGCATGCAGTACTCCAGGTGGAGTCTCACCAAATGTCTGTACAGAGGGATAACAACTTCCTGGTTACTTACTGGCGATGCCTCTCCCTATGCTTCTCAGTATCCCATCAGCACTCCTTCCTGAAGTCTCACCTAGCTTTGCCACCTTTAGGTCATCAGATATGACTACCCACTGTTCCATTCCATTTTTTTTCTCACCAGGGAAATAAAATCAATCGGTATCTCACCCCACCAATTGTGTACTTTTCCCCTGTGTTTTAGTTTCCCATATGCATTACTTTGCACTTCGTTGCTATGTAGCTAAGCTGCCATACATTTGACCATTCCTCCAACCTTGCCAACTCTGTTCTTATCCTTTCCACCCCCACTTTCTGGACTGAACATGTGGCAGATCATTGTGACATCTGCAAATAGACATACTTCCATTCCTTCCAGTTCCTCTGCTATGTCATTTATACTTCCCCTTAAGTCAACACTCTTCTCCCACTTCATTCTGCCCCATTACCTAGTTAATAGTTTACATTTTGTCTCCCATTTCCCTTCTTTGTCTCCAGTGTGTACAGATCCAGCTCCTTACCTCTGTTCATAGCACTTTCCATGCATACCCTGCACCATCTTGGATGCACTTCTCTGAACCATCTCCAATCGCCTTTTTAGCCCTGAGGAGATGAGGCCTCTAGAACTGAACCCCACTCTCCCGGTGTGGACTCACCTTCATTTTGTAAAGGGGCATTATGACCTCCCACCTTCTGCCTATGCATGCCAACATTCCATTGGCCTTATACGAAATATTAATTCAACCTTATATTGGTTGGATTGGATGGGTGGTAGGCAAGAAAAGGGCTGAGACACAGGTGCATAAAACAAGTACAGAATTTTAAAAGTTGTTTTAAATGCTTTTTTCTGTTTTGAGTACAAAAACATACACTCAATAATGGCAAGAGAATGCCTACAAGTAAGTGTCATGGATGTCTCAACTACTACTCTGCATGATTTAAATTACGTGATCTGCACAAATTCTTTATCATGCATCAGAGGAAGGAAAAACATCTTTATCTAAATCCTGTTGCAGTTACACACATGCACCAAAGATGGTCCACTTTTGTGCATGTGTCCTGTCTAAATTACCATGTGTGGTAACTGGGATGTGAATGACCACATTTACAAGCCACATATCCTGTAATTTTGTGAGTCTCTGCTTCTGATCTCATCCTTGTGTTTTTCTTACTTCACAGAAAACACTGGTGCAGTGGCAGAAGATGGCCGCCATATTGTGCCATACAGTTTTGAGCCTGTGTACCAAGATGGTGAGGAGAGACCTGCACATGTCAGTAGTGAAGAAGATGGCAGCAGTGACAGTGACAGTGGCAATGACACCGTGACACTCCCAAGTCCACGCCTGGCAAATCTCATCTGGTGCCGGTGCCACAATTGTCAAATAATGATGACGGCGCAAGAATGCTACTGTTGCCGTGAGTCACCAAGAGCAATCCGACAGATGAGGGTTGTTACAGAGGTCAGGCTACCATGTGTTGTTCTGTACCGCAGCTTCCAGCATATGATATTGCTGGATGACAATTTAAGATTGTTGATGTATCAGCTGTCCAACTTTCGTTCCCATAGAAGACATCAGGTCCAGTGGACCAACAGGTAATTGTGCACCATATTCAGAAATGCATGTTTATCTGTTCTGATCAATTCCGAAAAACATGGCTATAAGGCCAGTGTTTTGAAAAAATGAAACAATTCTAGAAGCATGAATCAATTACATGGTATATGTCCATAGGGATTTTAGGCACACAAACAGTGCATTGTGATTGATAACCCTCAACATGGTATGGTGCCATTTGGATTTATTGAACTGCCATGTGCCATGTGACATTGAGTTAGACTGTGCAGTTGTTCTACTGTGCTCACTTCACCCTAGTGGTGCATTAAATACATATCAGCATGACTCTGAATGTTGTGAAATTAAGCACCAATAAGTGCCATGGTATGGGGGTCATAGGGATGCAATGCACACCATGTATGTGCAGGTATTCAAGATGCAGTGTGGTTCACAGCCACCACTGCTCACTCTGCCAACAAAGGGCACTAACTCACCGCAACAAAATACTCTGTCATGTGGTAGAGTCCTTATAACTTTGTCCAGGAGTACAACAATTATCTGACTGTTTGAGAACTGAATGAGGGCTCTGCATGGAAAATAGATAAGACCTTATCGAGGTTACAGTGTTCTGCTCTGACAGTTTCATATCTGGATGATGACAGGCAGAGTGGAAGTGGCTCATATAGAATCATAGCATCACAAAAGCTTGGCAACTGAAAATGACCATACCGGTCCATCTCTAGTCTGCAATTTTTTTTCAGACTACACCTCCCCCTTCCTGCAAGACAACACCCTCATTATTCATCCCAATACGCTTTTCCCTATGCACTCCTGAATTTGTTCGCTGATTTAGCACCCACCACTCTGTCTGGTAGTCTGATCCATGGCTCAATTACCATCACTGTGAAGAAATGCCATCTAGCATTACCCCTGTATCCTTTTCCTTCCAGTCTGAGGCTTTGCCCTCCAGTTTTGACCACCTCCTTCTTCTTAAGTCAACAGTCTTCTTCCACTTCATTCTGCTCCTTTACATAGTTAATAGTTTAGATTTTGTCTCCCATTTCCCTTCTTTGTCTCCAGTGTGTATAGATCCAGCTCCTTACATCTCTGCTCATATCACTTTCCATGCATACCCTGCATCATCTTGGATGCACTTCTCTGAACCATCTCCAATCGTATTTTTACCCCTGGGGAGATGAGGCCTCTAGAACTGAACCCCACTCTCCCGGTGCAGACTCACCTTCATTTTGTAAAGGGGCATTATTACCTCCCACCTTCTGCCTATGTATGCCAACATTCGATTGGCCTTATATAAAATATTAATTCAACCTTATATACACCTACACACTCAGGTAATGTATTAGTAATAAAAGTTATATATATATTTTTTTTGATATATATTTTTTTTCTTATCTTCTCTGTGGCTGGGGGGTGTTACCAATGGATCCCCCCCAGTCCAGCCTGATCAACAGCTCCTACTCTGCCCCACATCCCCAAGCTCAACCCCTTACCTCCAACCTACACAACGATCTTTTTGCCATGGTGGGCACGTAACCACTGCCACGGGATCCGAGGGGGTTTCAGATCAGGGGGAGCATCCAGGTAGAAGCCGGCGGGGGCTGTTTGCCCGGCCATCAAGTAGCATGCAAGGTTTCTCCTCTTTTCCCCTCATACGTCTGTGGCGTGCAATGATGCCAAGGGACCAGATATCATGCACGCTACCGCACATGCCCCATCCCAGCGTCTGCCACAGCACATTCCTCTGGTTCTGCCCATGACCTGCCATAGCCCCCAGCCACTGCTAGGAGCCGGCAGGCCACCGAGGCATCTCCCCCCCTCCCCAGAGAAGGAGAGCAGTCTGACAGATGCTCAATCCTTCTCCTCCCCTGCCGACCCCCGATGGCCCAGGCTCATTCCCGAACCCGGGTCGCCAGCGTAGCGCGAGGTGTGGCATCCAGCGCCTCAACCCTCAGCACCACTGGGCCAAAAATAAAAGTTATATTAGTGTAGGTTGCATAATCTCCAAATGTATGTGCCTGACAAGTGTTAGTTATACTTGTTTCACTGTATGAGACATCCATCTTTGGCTGTTGCCACAACTTATGATTTTGTCCCAAGCTTACACGTGTCATGGCTAAGGCAAGAAGGGAGCAGAGCCTGACCAGGGAAATCAGATGGGGAAACAAGGGTTCTTTAGATACATTTGGGGGAAAAAAGGAAGGTGAATGGGCTGATTAGCAGGATTACAGCAGGGGAGGGACGGGCACCGAGGTATTAAATGAGTTCTTTTCCTCATTTTTTACCAGGAAGAATGGGAGTGCTGCGCCATCCAATGGAGTAGATAGTGAAACTGAGAAGGAGGCAGGACCCTTACTAACCGAGAGCTCAGGCGGGTCTATGAAGGGGGGGTCACATCACCGTCAGGAGGGGGGGAAGGCAGAACAGGGGCCAAGGGGGAGGAAGAGTAGGTGGAAATCACAGTAGACAGAGTGAGTGAAGCCCTCAGGTCCCTTAGGATGGAGAAAGCACCATGATCAGATGAACTACATCCCAGGCTATGGAAGGAATTGGCAGATGTCCTGGAGGAACCCCTGATGGAGGTTTTCAACATCTCTTTGATGATGGGATGGGTGCCCAGGGACTAGAGGGTGGCATATATCATGCCTAGCCACAAGGAAGAATCAAGAGAGGAGGTGGAGAACTACAAGGCCTGTCAGCCTGACATCAGTGGTGGGCAAGGTGATTGAGGGTATTATCAAGAAGTGGCTGGGGGGGTACTGGAGACGTTGAGGTACCTGGACAATAGACAGCATGGCTTTGTTCCAGAAAATTAGTGTCAGACAAATCTTGTGGAGTTCTTCAATTGGGTGCTGGGTGCCCTGGACCAGGGCAGGCCAGTGGACGTACTCTTTCTTGACTTCAGCAAGGCATTTGACTCAGTTCAGCACAGGGTCCTGTTGGATAATCTGTTGGAAAGGGGGGTGAGGAAATGTATGATCACTTGGATAGGAAATTGGCTCTCAGAGCATACACAAAGGGTCATGGTTGATTGCTTAGTCTCTTCTACGAGGAGGGTCATCAGTGGGATCCCTCAAGGATCAGTCCTAGGGTCCCTCCTGTTTAATGCCTATGTCTTTGACATAAGAAAGGGTATCAAGAGTTAAATGAGTCTCTTTGTGGATGACTCGAAGTTGGGAGCAGTGGTGGATGGGGAGGAGGTGAGTGTGACTATGCAGGAGGACCCAAATGCTCTACAGAGGTAGTCAAGGAAGTGGAGCCTGAGGTTCAATGCAAGGAAATGCAGGGTTCTGCACCTGGTCACCAGAAACCCAGGCCAAGTGTATACCCTGGGTGGGGTAGTGCTTCAAGTCTTGATGGCTGAGAGGGACTGGGGGTGGTGGTGGATGTCAAAATGAACAACTCTGAGACTTTTATGTGGGCAGTGGCCAAAGCCAATAGGGTGTAGGGATGCATTGCTAGGTGGACTAACTCCAGAAGGAGGGAAGTGATCATCCTTTTGTACAAGTGCTTGGTTTGGCCACACCTTGAGTACTGTGTGCAGTTTAGGAGGATGCATTTGAAAAGGGACATTGCACTCCTGTAAAGGGACCAGAGGAGGGCAACCAAAATCATGTTTGGCTTGGGGGAAAGGACCCATGGTGAGCGGCTCGAGGACCTCAACCTGTACACGTTGGAGGAGAGGACGGATGCAGGAACTTGATTGAGGTATTCAAGTACATGAAGGGGATAAATAAGGGTGGCTCTGTCGGAGTACTCCAAAGGAAGGATGGGGGCAACTAGAGGACACGGGTGGACGTTAGAGGGTGGGGGAGACTCAGGAGGGAAGGATGAGGTGCTACTTCACTGAGAGGGTGGTGAATCCATGGAATGTGCTGATCAGGGGACTAGTGGAGGCAGAGACTATGGAGGACTTCAAGACTGGCTGGGACAGGTATAGGGCTAGGGTTGTGGTGGCGAAGTCCAATACAGGGGGAATATCTTGGACAGGTAATTGAGAAGCCCGAGAGGGTAGGGGGGACTGCAAGGTCAGCTCCCAGGCTGTGGTTGACCAAATGAGCAGACATGAATGACCATTAGGCCTACTCTGCTGTCATTTTTGTATGTTAGTATGAAATAGAGCAGTGTCCAATGACAACTTTCTACAATGACAATGGCGAGGGGTTATGTTGCAGTTCAATGTGCTACAGTGCGTGTGTAGTATTGTGGCATTACACTACTTCAACTGCCATAGTTGTAACAACCTCTCTCAATCACTTATCCCCCAACACTGCTATATAGTTTCATGTGTGTGTCCTACATTTCCTGTTTTTATTCACCTTGTGCTAATCAACTTTGTCCTGGCACCCCTGGACTGGTCTTCTGCCAGCATACTGCAGTTGCTGTCCTGCTTCACCCAATACAACCTTACTTTGTCATGTCAGTGTCTGTTCCATGGTTTCTTGGCTTGTCATTAACACCACACAGCAATAGTCTTACAAGTGATCAGTCTACATGTGTTGTCACAACCTTCTACTAACCCCCCAACCTGAACATTATCTTTATTTTATCAATAGTATGTTCACAAGCAGTGCACCATTTGTACGTGTGGGGGGGGGGTGAGGGTGGCAAGCAGCATGTCAAAAAAATTTTTTCTACACTCTGGTGCAATGTTCAACACATTGTACATGAGAATAAAGACACCTTTTTTGTTATTGCAGGTTGTACCATTGGTTGGCGTACCATGCTTATGTCTTGTGGATCTATGAGGGACGCAGGCTTGGCTATGGGAATCAAATTATTCTGCCGTCCTGCATGGTGTGATCAATCAGAGAACAGTTTCCAACAGAGGACGAAGACTATATTAGCTTTATTGCATTTCAGGGTTGCTGGATATATCGGGAGACCGATCCAGACAGATCTCAAAGTTGATACATTTGTACACCGGGGTTTATTGGGCATCATGTCAGAATGAACAAGTACTGCATGCTGTATCCGGTTCCATGGTTGTGGGAGATTCATTGCTGTTGTGTACATAGGGCATTTTGAATATGAACACTTGTTTTTGCATGGAATCATGGTGTGGTCCTAGATTGGGTCACTGAATTTCATAAAAAGGGTTTGCTATGCTTGTTGTGGTGACGGGATTTTGAAACAGTCGGTTGCTCTTTTTGCACCAACCGATTTTCTAGCGTACAACAGCCAGTGTATATTTTCATGCTGCCACACAAGTTTCATTTTCATTATATGCTTGTATGCATGTGACTTCAATCAAGCATGTTACATGTCACATTTGTTACCAGTTGCCATTTCAGTACAACAAGGAAATATGTGTGCCAAGCTAACAGTATGTTAACGTCATCCACTGACCAACAGTGTCAATGCTGACAATGCATAGCAATGTGATGGGGCATGAATGGACTATGTGCTACAACCAAGTGAGTGAGGACATGAGAACAGATGGACACACTGTACAATTAGTCCATGTTTCGGGGTGTGGGGGATGGGGTTGGGTGGTTTTCATGCACGAGGCCAAAGTAATATTGCCTCCAATACTCCAACCTTCCATTAATTCCATAGTTTACTCATCTTTTCCAGTTATGTACTCCTCTTGTAACATTGTATTCAATATTTGCATAATGGTTTTTGAAGAAATAAAAACAGACACACTGATTTTGGTATACAATAGTTTATTTTCACAAGTTAGAAATGCTGCAAAGGTAGTGCAATACAAATGGCACACACCCATGGAACATATCACTAAGGTGACACATGTTCTGCTGGGATATGTGCCAGAACAACTTTCACAGTTGTACTCTTTTTACATATCTTTTGAAAATGTGCAAACACTTACAGCTTTCTTTCTGTACTGCTTGCAACTGCTGCCTCTTGATTCATAGTGTGCTTCATCACAGTAAGGGGACTGTGAAGGCCGTCAAACTTGAATGTAGCTACACTAACAAGAGAGATAGTGAGCAAAGAAAACACAACATTTTTTCTAATTTGTCATCAAAACACTGTGTCACTAACTTTTCAATAATAGTGCCCTCACCTATGGATTTGGCAACATTTGTAGTATGCCGGGGAAACTGCACAGTGAGGGACTTAAGTACTGCTCAAGCTGAATGGCTTAAAAGCTGAATGCCAAGCCCTGCTCCAGAACACATAACAAAGGAGGTGATGTTGCTTTATTTTCTCCCGTCCGACCACCACACCTCCATTGTTAATTGGACTCCATGGTGCATGGTGCATGAGCACTGGCAGTAGAACCAGGAGATGGAGGTCTATTTGGTCATAATGGCGACAGCCTAAAGTTGATCACTGTTGTGTAGAATTTATTGCAGCACTCTGACACCCTGGAACACAGCAAAATGGCACCGGTGCCTTACTTTGTTAATGTTTTTTGCATGGGGGCTTCACCCATCGCACCCCCCCACTACAGGATTCTCAACTCTGGGAGGGGTATGTTGGGGTGGTGAATCATTAAAAACAAGGTTCTTGTCGGGCAGAACAAAAACACACCAGCGCCCAGACCACAACACAGTACCCTGCTGACAAACGATGGCAACCGTCCCACCACACCACAGAGTTGGCTGTACAGCCCACTGCAGAACCACCCCCCACATCCCCTCGTTGTGCATTCCCGCTCCCACTCCAACACGTGTACATATAGCAACTTCCAGTAGCTATAGTTACCCTCCCCTCCCACATGGCCACCCTACCCTCCCATTGCCGTCCGTGAAATATGCTGGGAAGCAGATCGACGTTATTTTATGTGCCCATTCACCAGCGCTCTTTTAACTATATACTGGGAGACAGGGCAAATGGGGAAAATGTGGATAGCAAAGAAGTGGAAACTCAGCATGGAGGTATGCAAGGGGAGGGGCAAGTAAATGAAGCAGGTATAATATGGTTCAATGAGGTTATGCAGGGAGTGTAAGGGGCAGGTATGAAGGAGATAGTGAAAGGGGGGGGCAGTGCATTACCTGTGGGTGCAGTGGGGTTCCTTGTTGTATGGTCAAATACTGAGCTTGGTCTCTGAGCAGTAAGAGTGGAAAAGGGGGTGGTGGACAGGACATAGTGGGAAAAGAGCAGTGAGCATGGGGGGACACTTGCTTCTGGGGGACATGATGAAGGCCTATTGGCTAACCTTAGAGACCACTGAGGTAGGGGAACGGACAATACTGTGGTGATTGGAGACCAGAATATGCCAGGAGCAGACCAGAGAACTATGATATCCACAATGAGTAGATAGCAGTACCTTTTGGACATCTTCCAAGATGCATTCCTTGCCCAGTTGTTGACAGAGCCCACAAGGGAGCCGTGTGTCCTGGATGTGGTCCAGGCATTGTAGGATTGCATCAGGTACCTAGTTGTTGGGGACCCATTGGAGGAAGGGTTAGCAACCACGCCACGTTTTGGTTCTCCCTAGAACTAGGTGGTGTGGTAAAGCATGTATGAATCACTGGGGATTCATTTTAGCAGTGTGGATACTTGTGTGATGGAGCAGATCCTTAGGGACTACCTAGAGGGGTTTAGGCAAAGTATGTGCATGGAGGTACAGTGGGAAATTATTTAAATTGGGCAATGAATGGAAATTCTTTATGTACTTCTTTGACATGCACTATGTCAGTGAACCAATGCCTTTCCCTATTGGCAGTTCATACACATGTTAGCAAAAATGGCTGATCATCTTCTCAACCAGTTCCTGCTTTGGAGGGCATGGCTTTGCAGCAATATTGATAGGTAGCTCAGGCACTGTCATCGCAGGTAGATTGATTTGCTTCCTCTTCAATTGAAAGACCTGTATAATCATGTCATGTATGTAGTCGTGTGACTTTGCAGCAAACACTGGCTTTGCTACCCAATTCTTCTTGCTTTTTGGGCACACAAGGTTGTAGCGTTTTGTCCCAAGGGCATCAGACAATTTCTTTGGATGCTGTACCACTGCGTGTGGCCGACTCACATTGTAATTGTGATCAAGAATGGTCAACATTATTCTTGCCTTCATGCCCGCATGACTGAAACTTTCTAATTTTGGACAGCACTTGCATAGCAAGGCATGAAATACCTCAATGCTGCCCGTGTGGCAGAACTGGGTAGCATGCTCCAAGTCATTTATCAAAGTTTGGTTCTTCACAATCTTGCAAAGTTCTGAGCGTGCTTCATCATCCTCTTCCATCCATTTACGAGGTGCACTGTCGTCAAGTGGTACAGTATGGCTACAGGCATGGAACTTCTCAGCCCATGTCCAACTGTGAGTGTCTGTCACATGAAACATCACAGAAAGCCACTTCTCCTGCAGTACAGTGGCATCACCATTGCATGTTTCACAAGCCCACCACAGATGGTTAGAAATGCTGTGGCACCATTCCATGAGCACCTGACAGCCCCGTTTTTTTTGCCACTGCAACAATCTTTTTGGATACTCCTTTGGACAGGTGCCACAAATCAAATTGGTGCTGTATGGTGTGGTATTTTTGTCGTAGAATGCACCCAATTCCAAGATGACGGTCTGTAGCAATCACCAAAATTTGCACATTTTCTTTTTGGAGATGTTGTAAGCATTGTTCAAAAGCCATCTTTTCTAAGGATATAGAGCTTACACCCAGCCGCACCTGCTCAATGCAGAAATCAACTATTTTATTGCTGCCCATGTCCAACATAGTATAGCTACAGTACTTCACAGGTAGCCTGGGCTGTCACAACATCGATCACCAGCTAGTTGTGCTGGCTGTCTTCTTAAATCTGCCAGTATGGTCTGCTATTGCTTGTCCCAGTAATCCTGAATGACTGGGAACAGGAACTGCCGTTGCAAATCCAAAAAAGTTGTAGATGAAATAAATGCCATTCCAAGATATTCACAGAACTGTGAGATGCGTGCATATAAGTTGCCACTAAATAAAATGGCAGCAGAAATGAGCAGATTGCCTGCTGGCATCTTACCAAGCAATGGTTAAGAATGCCAGTGTAGTATGTGGTGGCCATTGACGCATGTAATCTTCACTGTCAACATAGTACCTGTAATATTTGTTTTTTCAACCTCGTCTGTGCATGACTGACATTCAGGGCACATCAACATGCAAAACAATGTGTCAAGACAGCTTTCAAACACCAGATACTTTTGCAGCTGGGCAATGCTTTCATCCGTTTCAGTATCAACCATGCTTTTATCACGTTCATCCTCTTCTGCCACTCACCAGAGTCCTCCAATACATGTCCACTAAAAGTGAAGTCTGTGGATACACTGTTTTCCCAACTATCAATATCAGTGGTTTCAACACTAGTGTCAACGGGTGACAGGAGGGGCTCGTGAAGGTATGGAGTCACGTTGTGTCCTGGTGAAGACAAAGATGGGTATACATCCTCATCGTCACTGTCTGCATCATGAAATGTCTGGTTTGGTGGTTTGCGTGAGTATCGGTGGTCAAATAGAGCTTCTCTGGAAGAAATTATTTCTTCTGGATACTGTGTAGCAATCTCGCACACAGTAATGCAGGTCTGAGTGCTGACATACATATGACTGGGGTCATCAGTCTATGTCCCAATGCTGTTGTAGGCCCGATGCTGTACACTGTCGCACATCTGAGTCGCCATATCTAGGGTACAACATGGAGAACTGAACATGACGGTGCATGAATTCATACTACTGCAGTTGTCGCCCTCTGAAACAGTCTCTGCAACCTAAAATACATGAAAAAAGAGTGTTAGTAATCAAATGCTTATTTGACAGTCAACATACATGAAGAAAGAGTGTTGGTAATCAAATGCTTATTTGACAGTCAACGTACACTTGGTAGATTAGCACTGCGTTGTCGCAACATACTAACAAACTATGATGCCTGCAGAATAGGCTCTATGGTCTATCGAGTCTGCTCGATGGTCATTAACTATTCAGGGTGCCAATTTTAGCCCTCCCTTCCTCCCAACCAGGACCCGAATTTCACAGTGGTGTCCCTGTATGTACCCTTCCCCTGCACCTATCCCAGCCCTTCTTGCAGTCCTCCACAGTAGTATCAGCCACCAATTCTATGGGCAGCACATTCCAGGTCTCCACCACTCTCTCAGTGAAGTAGCGCCTCCATGTTTGCCCACTCTGCCTCCACCTGCCCATCCTCCCCACCACCCGCATACTCTCCAGCTTCTCCATTAGCCCATGATGTAGTGAAAAGCCCTGCTGAATTCCAGAAAGGGGACATCCACTGGCCTGCCTTGATCCAGTGCCCTTGTCACCCATTCATAGAACTCCACCAGATTTGTCTGGCATGATATGCCATTAACAAAGCCATGATGGTGAATGTCTATGTGACCCCTTGACCTCAGCACCCCCCTATCCTTTCCTTCAGGATGCTTACCATCACTTTGCCCACTACCAATGTCCGGCTAACTGGCCTATAGTTATCAGGCTCCTCTTGAGGTCCTCCCTTGTGGATAGGCACAATATGCGCCATCCTACAGTCTTGAGGTACCCACACAGCATGCAGGGAGGAGTTAAAAAGATCTGCCAGGGGTGTGGCCAGGGTATCTGCCAGCTCCCTGAGTACCCTGGGGTGGATTCCCCCACTTAGGGCCTTGAGTGCATCCAACACCCTACCTCTGGGTATTTCATCATCCTTTTCCCCCTCTTCATCCACCATATTCCCCCACCCACTCTCATACCCGTCTCCCCCACCCTTTGGTAAAGACAGAGGTAATACAGTAATGTAGTACTTTCACCTTCTCTCCCACCTCTTCCACCCCTCCACCCCCTATCCTGAGCTAACTGATCTACCCCTTCCCCTTTCTTCTTTCCCTGATATACTGAAAGAACTCTTTTTCCCACCTTCTAATCACCTGTGTCAGTCTCAGCTCTGCCACTGCCTTAGCTGATCTCACCACCCTGGTGACCCTCCTGGCTGCCATATCATACTCCTCCTTGGATATAACACCCTGAGAGCACTTATAATGGCTATAAGCAACCGTTTTCTCCCTCACTGCATCCTGGACCTCCTTCATCCACCACCTCAACTACCTAGCTTTGCACCCTCAATGTCTTCCCCTCATGCAGGCCTTGGTAGCCTCCAGAAGACCCTGTTTTATCATTTCCCATCTTGCCTCCATGCCCATGCTTGTCCTGATCCCATATAAATGGCCCCTCAGGATCTGCTCCATCCACCCAAAGTCTGCCCCATTAAAATCAATCACAGTCGTTCTTGTGTGTTCTACCCTGCCCCCTAGTTCATGGAAGAACAAAACTGTGGCATGGTCCGTACCCGCCAGTGGGTCCACAACAACTAGGTCCCTGATGAGCTCCACATCAGACAGAAACATATCCTGGATGCGCCCCTCCCTTGTCGGCTCAGTCACCAGCAGGGCAAGGAATGCATCATGGAAGATGTCCAACAGGCACTGCTCCTAGCTCGATGTTAACACCATGGTTCCTCAATCTGCTCCTGACATGTTCAGGTCTCCCAACAACACAGTGATATCATTACCTCCACCACAACGGTCCTTAAGGTTAGCCAACAGACCTTCCTCCTGTTCCTCATCCTGCCCAGGGGGTCTATATACCACCTTCATCTTCAACTGTTTTCCACCTGGAGCTTGCAGGGTGACCCAAAGAGCCTTTACTTGGTCCCCTGACATGGAGATGCACATCTAGTTACATCTAGCCATGAAACCATAGTGCATTCCATTCGCACCCAACATATTGTCAAGTACACATATAGACATAAATCAATATTTTGATGCCTGAATTGTCAATCACAGTCAGCAAATGCACTTATATACTGTGTAATGCAATGTGATATCACAAGTGTCCTCATCAGGGAGAGTGGATTACAACTAGACAGATAAAATGGAGACATCAAAACCCACTCACTGGATATGGATATAATACTTCAATTTATTCATATACCAGACAATGGAATGCAAAATCAACAATGCGTAATAAACTCAGTTCATCGTCAGGACCCTCTAGTCAACGTGGGACATCATGAAGTACATTGTCAGCTTTTTTTAAATTATTTCTCTTGTGGTTATTTGTTATCATGTACGATATAAAATCATTTCTTTCTTTCTTTCTTTATGTGCCTCACACACACCACAAACGGCCACTCCATCGGAGCGACAGCGCCAAACTAACACTGTCCAATGTCCTGCCTCCTTCTCCAAGCCCCGATTTCACCCTACCTTTGTTAGACAGGCATAGCCCTATGCCTGGAGGATCCCTCCCTTACTGGAGGGAATGGCCTCATGGCCAACATCTCATCACAGGTGTTGCATCGCTGGATCAGGGCTTGCTCAGGGGCTTCGGGTAGCAGGGTCAGAAGCGCGTGTCACTCAGTCAAACTGGGTGTATGTTTTCCCTTTTTCTGTGTCCAACCAACTGTAGTTCTCAGCCTTGCATAAGCGCACGTGGTATTCCTGTGGCAAGGGCGTGTCCAAGCAGCATGTCCCCAAGCTCTCCACCAATCAGCCAACAGGTCCCCAGGGAGATCATCCCCCCCGGAAGAGAAGCATACAATGGACGCTTATGGAACCCCTTCCTTGCCATTCTCTGCTTCTGGTACCCGGGCTTGGTGCATGAACAGATGTCTCCATCATGCCGACCAACCACTATTCTCAGTGCCACAGAGATGGCAAAACATTGCTTTCTAATTGAATACCTGATTCTGCACCACAGATATAAGATCATCAAGTAGTGATTGTTTCAACACAAAATGGTGATTTTGAATCCAGTGCTGTTGAATATAACTAAATCAAAATATTAGATCCATATCCAGTGAGCAGATCTTGATGTGTCCATTGTTTTCTGTCTACTTCACTGTGATTTTGGTGAATTGCAACCCCTCACCCCAAGAATTTTTCTTATATTTAATGTACTGGGTGGGCCACACTGACCACAAGTATGTGCACGTAGAGTGGAGTAATCGATTGATATTAATAGCAAGACAAATTTCCCACACCATTACTGTTGACTCGCATTCAGCTTCAGAATTATCACAGGCTGAACTGTAAAAGAAGGCTTCTTGGGGAAACAAATAAAAAATAACAGTTAGAGAACAGCAAAATAGAACAAGAGTAAGAAGAGGGCTAGACAAGAAGTTGTCTAGAAAGAGGACGGGTAACAGAAAGTTGAGGGTCAGATGACAAACCGGAGAATGATTAAAAAATGTGTTGTTACAAGACGTGCAAGCACTGCTGTGATGTCAATGTTCAGTGGTAGACACTGTTCTGATGGTCCAGGGAAGTTAAATATGAGTGATGGGTGGCACTGTATATGAGAGAAGGCATAAAGGCCATGGAAGATGGGGGATGCAGAGACAATGTGGCTACCCTGTGAACCAGGCTATGGCACAGTAATACGTGCAGGGGTGAACTACCAGTCTCTACAGCATAGAGGGTGGAAGTGAACAGGGAACTAGTGAAGGCAATAAACAACATGACTGCTAAAGTTTAAATCCTGCTGATGGTGGACTTTTATGTGGCAGCTGTGGATTTGAACACTAAACCAGGAGTGGCCAAATGTGGTGGCTGCTTCTGCCAGAAGGATGGCCATCCTGGAATTCCTGCCAACTGTTTGACTCAGACAGCAAGTGCATGGCCCAAAGCCAGAAAAAAACACTGTGGTGGTGGTATAAACCAATGGGAGTGGAGTCAAATGAGTCCAGGTGCAAGGTCTGCTTGGATTCCTTTACCATGACAAGGTGTGATTTGCCATGAACATATGGTAGATATTAAGCCACAGCAAGGCAATACTATTGGTACAGGTTTCTATAAAATGGGTGAGAGCAGCACTGGAGAATGCAGAGGTAGTAGAGTGATGGGCGTAATGGGAGGTGGGTGGGTGGGTGGGTGGCACTATCTGACCCATGCTTGTTGGCCAAAGAAATCATCTCCTACAATACCTGTGTTACTTGGCTTGCCTAGATTCTGTCCCAACTTCCTCCCCAACTCACAAAACCCCCTCCTTAGGCTCTCATTGCCCACATTCACATTCTCAGCAGTCTCTCCTGGCAGATGCTAAATGCCCTTCTCTTACTTAACCCTACTAAAGGCTCCTCACTCTATCACATTGAACCAAAGCTCCTCTACCTCCCTGCCCCTGCTACAACCTTTGCTCTCTCCTTAATGCTCAGTCTCTACTTCTTGTCATCAACTATCACCTCGGTATGGAAACCTGCTGTGCCCCCCACTTGCTATCCAAGATTGGCAACACCACTTCTCCGGCTCATGTTTGCTTTATCTCTCTCCTGTAGATGTTTGGAAGAGCTTCTCAGTGGTGGCATTGTGTAGCAAAAACTGTGGGGTAATGAAAGAATGCATAGTATAGACATAGAAATAGTATCGCAGTAGTGAAATCTGGGTAAGCAACAGATCAACTAGTGCATCAGATATCCCATTCAGTAGAGAAGTGGGTCAGACTAGGTGTCTCATATCACATCAGCAGTCACATTATGCAAAACAGAACAAGCGTACATACCACTGCATTGATTCTGTTCTCCTTCCCATGTGCTTCCTTTATGGTCTTCAATGTGCGGGACTGAAGATGATTGCCCACCTGTAATCAAAAGGGGAAGTCATGAAATGTGGTAGACTTGCACCAGAACTGCCTTGGCTGCTGTCACCCATGTGCATTTTCCAACAGTACAGCATGAACATATATGAAGAAGCACGCAGCCGAATGCATTGTGGCCTGTCTAGTGTGCTCGTATTGCATGGTACACAGCTATAGCATGTTTCTCATGCGCTACCACTGTTCTTTCTGCACATACGCCCAAACCATGATCTTTGCCATACCCCAAGCCTGTATTGCAGCTACCCACTGTCTTCAAGTGGGCAACCTGTTTAGGCGTGCATCACAAGTGTCCAGCACCATCTGTTTGCCCACTCAGCCTCCCCCATCCCACAACATGGAGTGTCCACAGGTGGCACCTGGTTCCCTCAGCTGAAGAACCCCTCAAGATTTACCCAATTAATCCCTTTGAGGTACTTGAAAGCCTGTATCTTATCCCCCTGTCTCTTCTCTCCTCTGAGTATAGGTTGAGTGACCCCAGTCGCTCCTCATAGGGCCTTTCCCCTAGCCCCAGTACCATCCTGGTCACTCACCTCTATACCTTCTCCAGTAATGCAATGTCCTTCTTTATGTAGGGATGACAAAACTGCACACAGTATTCAAGGTGTGGTCTAACTTGGCTATTGTACAGTGGAAGGAGTACATCACTACACCTTGAGGTTATCCCCCTGGCTATTCACTCCAGTACTTTTTTTGCTTGTGTCGCCACCATTCTACACTGCTCTGAGTTGTTCCTTTTGACATCCACCACCACCCTAAGGTCTTTGTCCCCCCTCAAAACCTGCAGTATCCCTCCCCCCAGGTGTATTTGAGTCGGGTTTTTGGCTACCAGTTGCAGAATCATGCATTTAGCAGTGTTAAACTGTAGTTTACAGGTTCATGACCATCCTCAATAGAGTCCTCTGCTCCACCTGGAGATTCAACTTTCCCTTCTTCCACATCCAACAATGCCCATATCTTAGAGTCAGCCACAAAGAGGATCATCCCACTCCTGATGCCACTTCTGATGTATGCCACATAGGCATTAAATAGGAGTTGACTCAGCACCAACCCCTGTGGTACCCCGCTTGTGACTAACCTTGATGATGACACCCCCACATTCACCCTCTGTACCTAACCGAACAGCCAGTTTCCTATCCACCTGCACATCCTTCCCCTTCCCCATGCAGGGTGCAGGGTGTGCACGTCACTGAAACTGATTTTCATCAATGCACACTCCCAGTAATGACCATAGCTGTTACGACATGGGACCAGATGCATGATGACTGCTTAACAATGATAAGCAACTATGACGGTAGCTGTGTGACCTATGACCACAACATACAGCAGTGCATGGTGAAGTGTAATTACTGATGTGTGCATAACTCACGCTGAAAATTTCAAACAAACTATAAATACTAGAATATGCCCTTTCAACACCCATTCTTATGTGTGACAGCCTGGACATGCTGTCTTTCCACCACAGTAGATCAGTTGCTTTGACCACTGCACAACTTGGCAGACCATATATCGATGTAGGGCCAGTAAGCCATGTTGGTGGACCAGGGAGGTGCAGGAGGCACTGAGGGGAAAAAAGGCTGCCTACGCACGCTTTAAGTGCTCAAGTGTGGAAAGGGAGCGGGGAGAGTATGAGTTGCTCACTGGGAGGGTCACCAGAGTGGTGAAAGTGGCCAAGGCGAGGATGGAGCAAAACCTGGACATGGATATGCCGGGGGGGGGGGGGTTCTATAGATACATATGGGAGAAAAGAAAAGTGAGGGCACTGATCAGCTGGATTAGGACTGGGGAGGGATGGGCTCCAGAAGCAGGGTAGCAAGCAGAGGTGCAAAATGAACTGCAGCAAAAGCAAACAGGATACTGGGCAGCATAGCCAGGGGGATTACCTCCAGGAGGAGGGAAGTGATCCTCTATCTGTATAATGCCCTGGTCAGGCCGCATCTAGACTACTGTGTGCAGTTCTGGAGATGTCACCTTAAGAAAGACATAGCACTGCTGGAGAGGGTCCAGAACGGGGCAACCAGGATGATTCAGGGCATGGGGGGAGGCCCTGTCAGGAGAGACTGGAAGAGCTTGAGCTGTACGCACTGGAGGAGAGATGGGAGGGGAACATGATATAGGTCTTGAAGTATGTAAAAGAGATCAATAAGGGTGGAGCCAAGGAGGCATTCAGCATAAAGAAGGGGGGAACAACCAGGGGGCACGAGTGGAAGCTGGAGGGTGGAAATTACAGGGATGAGCATAGGAGACACTACTTCACTAAGAGAGAGAGTGGTGGAGCTGCCCAAGAGTCTGGTAGAAGAGGGCACAGTAGAGGGTTTCAGGAAGGGGTGGGACAGGTACAAGGGGAAACTGAAGTCAAGGAAGAGCCTCTATGGGGTTAGGGGGCTGAGACGCGAGCACCCAGTAGGGGGCTGGCCACCGAGCAGACATGACAGACCATGAGGACTATTCTGCTGGCTTTTAGTTTGTTAGTATCATGCTTACCCACGATGTTGCCCATGCTGACACATGACAACTAGTGGTGTAGTAACATGCAACCTCACATTTTTTGCATCATTATAAGACCAAAAACTGACAGGGCATTGTGGCATACTTGACAATGGCTGGACTTAAAATTGTCAGGATAAATTTAGGCTCTGCATCAGCATTGGCTCTGGAAAATGTGGATAAAAGGGATCAGGGTGAATATCTACATTCTGACTTTGGGTCTTCCTCATGAAACATCACAAAGAGAAGTACTCAAAAATTTCTGTTACAGATTTCCAGAAGAAGAAACAGTGGGAAAACATCAATTGCTACTATGCTTGATATTTTCAGGGTGTATTTAATATTACCTTTTTGATTTGCAAATTTTGATGGACTAACAGTAAAGAACATGACTGAATCAATATGTTTGTCATAAACTGAAAATTACACACCTGATTAGAGGTGTGATTGGCCATGGAAGTTAATGGCTTCTTACTGGCTTCGAAATCACTTAGAAGTTCTTCTGCCATCTGCAATGGAATGGAACAAACATGTGTTCAGTGTCTGGAATTGGTCACAGAATGTCTAGACTATATATTATTCATGCTATCATTGCAAAATGTTACCCTTTTACAGTCCTGTCATTGGATACAGTTGATTGTGTGAATGTGAGGATTGCCTTCACACATTGGGAACAAGCTGGGCAGCACATCAGGCTTGAGTCTGCGAAAGAACTTGCGTGGTTGGAACTCTGGAGGTAATAACTGCATCTGCAAATCTAATTCAAACATGCAGTCCTCAAAATGAAGAGAGCAAAGACTGTATTTCTGTGGGTTTTCCTTGAGTTCCTTTTTGACAAACTTTTTGATGTTTCCAACATCGGTGCGACAACGTCTGACCCAAACCTCAGCACAAGTGCTGTCCTTTGGGAATTGATAAATTAAAACCCACACTGGAAGTTGCCCAGTATGTGTTGAGCAACCAACAGCAAGGCAATGAGGCATTTTAACTTAAGGAAAGTCTGTATACCACAGATATGAAAATGATCTAGAAAGGAAAAATAGCTTTATTAGTCATTGAAAGGCACAAGGTGGACATATCACTCACTGGTAACGTTCTTCGGAGTATGTGCACAGAGCATTTGCACTGACTTTGGACAGTGACCAGAAGACTCAGTAATGAGTTAGGATCACAGCAGGATGTGTGACAAAGTTTTATAATGGGTGCATTGCAACAATGGCACCCTTTGCACACTGTGTGAGAGGCCTTTTGGCACCATGCATTTCTGCTTACTGTTGAACCAGAATACTATTCTGTGGTGATTTGGTTATACAGCACATGATGCTTTGCATTGTGGGAGTATGTGTGATTTTATATTTCTTATGTGTAGATTTGTCACACCTCCACTTTTAGAAGTTGGAGAAGTTAGCGGTTTACCTCATTATTACCTGGGAAGCCACTTTATGTCTGGAAAACAATGGATTTTCATACTTCAAATACTAGTGGAGGTAATGAGTTAAACAGGTAACATTAATACATCTACTTCAACAAGTTAGGAAACCAGCAGGCAGTGTCTGTGGCCGTCAATCTGTACCAGACCATGTACCACCCTCTGTGACAAAATATGCTCAACATCACCACAGTTGGTTAGCTTACTGCAGAGGACATGCACATATCACATTTAATACAGTGTTTTTTCATCTAACACTTTCTGATAGGGAAATGGCAGCCATGCTCTCATCACTCTTCACTTAGCTTGTGATGAGGTGGTGACATCCTATATTACCTTGGACACCACAGTCCATGGTAATTTAGGGTGGACACTAATGCCTGAGCCTATACTCACACCTACACCAAATAAGTGTATGTCTTTGCATTTATATATATAATGTGTCTACACAACTGCAGTAAAAATATATATACACTTATAAAACGGGTAGGAAAAAGTATGTCAGGTGATTGGTCAAAACACTTCACATGACAATGCATATATTAAAGTGCGACCTCACACTTGCACTTTCACCCCCCTTCAAAAGAGTTTTGCCATTTCATAAGATAGATACCACACTGTGCGTGACCACGCTATGATATACGCATGCCTTGGGTGGGCGATGCACTGGGCATGCAGCCTCGTGCGTAACAACGCACATCAAGGCATGCGTATATTACAGTGCTACCACACATCTATGGGTGGGTTATCTATTACATATACAGCCACATGTATGTCTAGCACAGATACACCAACTTAGGGTGGCTGCTTCATTCCAATGGGGTGTCATACAGATGAGGCGCACTGATGAGTCCTGGTAAGAAGAAACACGTGTCTGTGTCTTCTGTTGGCATCCATTACAGACTGTGAGATGCTTTTTGGAACCATGGATTTCTGCTCAAAGTTGAACCGCCATGATATTTTGTGGTGATTTACATATAGAGCCCATGATGCTTGGATTTATTTGGGTGTGTGATTTTTCAATTTCATTGAAACTTGGCTTGCTGGACAATGCCCTTTGGGGACACCCTTGCCTCAGTGCTTAGGTTCTTTGTGTTTTAAATGTATATAAGTACACACATACACACACTTGGAGGTGCTGCAAAGGTTTTCTCATGTGACAGTAAGCCATATTTTCAACAGTGCAACAAGTTATGAAACAGGCATGCATGGCCGGTGGCACTGTGTGTACTAAAAGACCTAGTGGCCTCTGTGGTGAAGCTGGACAAACAGCACATCAAGTGCGACTTATACCACAGAGAAAATGCAAATAACACATGCTGTTGAGAGCTACTTGCAGTCCCAGTTGATGATACATTGGGCACATGAAAAAAAAATCCAGTTCTTTTGTTTTGTTGGGGGGGGGGGCTCCAGTAGGAACTGCACACAGGAGGGGAAAAGGATGCGAGCCCACCATCAGCAAAATGATATATCTGAGGGCAAGGCAAGTAACTTGAACACACCAAAAAATAGTCTGCTAAAGTAGAATGGCATGCAAATACCACACTATCTATGCAGAGGAAGCGTGCTATATATCAGCAGTGCAGGGGGTAGCTTTGTGGACTGTTGGGGGGAGGGTTGGTGTGATGGTGTTGGCAGAATTGAAACAGAGGAACTAAATGGGTAGAAATAGACTATTGTCTGCCTGCTACAGTTGCACAAGTTGGTATTTTTGGGCTAAAGTGTACAGGCTCAGTCAAGACTGAGCACTTGCCATAACTGTGTGAAATGGGAGAAGAACATGATGTGTGACTGAGTGGTCCATACAAATAAAGGCTGCACTGCAAAAAGGCACGCTACTACAGTCACGTACATCGGAGGCATCAGATCATCATGTTCCCTATGTGAGCACTGGTAAATGTCTGACAGAATGTGGACCCACAAATATAGAAATTCATCGCGTGTAGTGCAATGCGCATCGCGTTTTTGTACAGGCACAATGACTTGCATCAGACATCACATATTACTCAATCTGACATGACACAGTGACCTAGTCATTATTTCTAGTGGAGAAACAAGGGGTGTGGGGGGGAGGTTGAAAGGAAGGCACATAGTGGAAGCACAAATTTGCATACCTCACATTGGACATCCCATTAAATTGTTTTGATTTTACATGTGCAGGATTCGAGTGGACTCTATGGCATTGAAAAAAAACAACTGGATTGTAGGACATCATGACCAGAAAGAAATGCTGGGAAATCCACACTTCGGTATTCGGGACAGGCAGCTCAGCTTTTACATGGCTTGACCGCCCCAACCCCACCAGACCAGATGAGCAAGAGCCACAGTCTGATGACAATACACATGTGATTCAGAATATCAGATGCCGTAGTTAGTTCAGGCTAAACTAAAACCCCTCAAAACCAGAGTAAATGGCAAAGAAAGCAAACAGGCAACACATTCATTGCTGAATGCAGGAAAAGCCCCATACATAGTATAAAGCATACCGGCGATAGAAGGAACAGCTTGAGGGCCAAAAAAAAGCAATAACAAATGGAAAACTGCACTATTTATATTATAAATGTTAAAGTTTGATGTCATTCATTCGACTACAACAAGGAGACTGTGTGTGCTTATGGAAACAGGCAAATTGAGCTTGAGACCAACAGTGCCACGCTCTGAAGGAAGGAACGAAAATCAAAGCCACACACTAAAATCTTTTTGAAATGCCATTTCAATATACGCATACTTTGATAGTTGATATAATCAATGGCAGGATACAATTTTGCAAACTGAAGGACACAATTTTGCTAACTGAAGATGAAAGGATTTTGAAGGAAATTGGAGATTGAGTCAAAAAAAATGAAGGGGCATCTTAGGAATAGACAAATAACAGAATAGACACAGTGCTAGGAAAGTTGTGTAACTACAGTCTAAATAACAGTAATGTTTTGTCACAGACACTCGAAGTGGGCAGAAGAAAAACAATCTGAGCAGTCATTAGTAAAGATTTAGTACAGTAGATATTAGCAGTGCCAGAGAATGGCAAATTGAACTTACCAGCTGAGCAGCACAGGGGAAACTAAAACAAAGCCTTGTATAGAACAAAGAAAACTAGAGATGGTCTCATCAAGATCAGTGACTGAGGGATTGAGGGACAAGCACATGAATACAGGTGCAATAAAAGAAGGCTAGATGGCAACCACTATAGGCAATAAAACTGACTGTCAGTATTAGAAAAAAAAGCCTCAGTCACAAGCTGCTAAAGTTATGCCAGGACCACTGAGAGTGAAAAAAAAAAAGGTTTAATAAACTACCCTTTGATGGATTTTGGGTGTACTACTCCTTTAAGAAAATCACAGTGACACTGTTCATGAGCAGAGGTCCTAAAATGCCTATGTTGAAAATTTGGTGACAAAAGTCCATGAAATGACTGTGTTACAAGTGTGTGTTGCGCAGTTCCCACGCATCCCGGTAACTTCGCAAATTTGTAATATTTTCACTCCAGATTTTCAACATTGGCATTTTGCCACACCTCCTTATGAACAGTACAGCTGTCATTTTTCATATCCTGCCTGAAATATGCATTTACACATCTGGCGCAGAATGGCATGGTCGCTGTGGGAAATTAATGTTTCAGACAGTTTAAGAAATCATAGTGACAGTGTTCATGAGTAGAGGTCACAAAATGCCTATGTTGAAAATTTGGTGAAATAATTCCACTAAATGACTATGGTACAAGCATGTGTTGCACAGTTTCCATGTACGCTTGGAACTTTGAGCTTTTTTAATATTTTCACTACAGATTTTCAACATTGCCATCTCTTCACACCTCCCTATGAATGGTACAGCTGTCATTCTTCACATCCTGCCTGATCTGTGCTTTCGCACATCTGGCGCAGAATGGTACGGTTGCTGTGGGAACTTGAAGTTCGGGATACATTAACAAAATCAAAGTGCCACTGTTCATGAGATGAGGTCCCAAATGCTTTCAGGAGGTGGGGGTCACAAAAAGGCCATGTTGAAAATTTGTATTGCAAATACCAACACAAGCCCGAGGCGATAGGGTTTCTAACCATAACATCCCACCCTGTACAGACTGACAGGCATTAGAGGTGTAACTTTGGATCACCAACTGTAATATTTATGCCATCCCACCCCCACCCTGAAGCCAGCAACAGGCATTGAGGTGTGCCTTGCACTCTTCAGACCCAGACTCCACCCCATCCTCCTGTACTGCACCCATTTCAACGTATGTCCTTATGAAATGGGGTGACTGTGAAACCGAACACCCCAAGGCACACCTCAACACTTGTAGGTGTCTACAGGATAGGGTGAGGTGAAATGCCGTGAGCATTATGGGCAATGACCCACAGGCACACCCCAATGCCTGTCCATCTTTGCAGGGTGAAGATGAGATTGGTGTGAGTTCAATACTTCACTACCGCTCCTATTCTGTATCTGTCTAACTCCTGCAGAAAGCAAACATTCAGCATTGACAAATGCTTTTTGTTATTGTCACCCTTACTTGATTATTACTAGGACATTTGCATGGAAACAGGATCTCTGTTTTATTTTCTCTGTCTGCTTGTCTACTTCTACAGTCAAAATTCTGTTTATGACATTACAATCTGCTGCTGTGGAGATCAATACAATGTCATAAACAGGGCACTGTGATGTCATGTGTAGACAAGCAGCCAAAGCTAATAAAGTTCAGGGGGCAGTAATCTTGTTTGTATGTCACTTCCTTCAGCAATAAAGAAAAAGGGGGGAAAGAATTGTGGAACAATATAGTTCTTGCTGAATGGTACAGGGGGTAAAAGCACACAGCTGTAAAACAGTGTGTTGCAGGTTCGGCCCCCATCAGGACCACAAACAACATGGTTCAAGGAAATCTGCACTAGAGTAAATGTGTAGCCAGGCCAGTAATGTGAAGTGCTGAGGTGCAGGATGCCTCACCTCCCACCACACTGGCAACCTGAGTTTGGAATGGACCAAGGTCACTCGAGGGCTGGCAGGGGGAAACAGGATTTAATGTCCATTGTAACATGGCATTAATAAGGTGCTTCAGATCCCGTGATCCGATAGGTGTAGGAGGGTCACGAGATGGCAGCCGAGGCGGGCATTAACCCAGCTTATATGCTGTGCCCGCTTCGGCAGTACCGTCAGCAGCCAGACCCCCAACCTAGCAGCACTGGGCACAGCAGGGGAGCGAGTGTTTTAGGGCAAGAGTGGTGCAGTGACGGGGAGACAAGCTGGATGCGGACGGAAAAGTGGAGGGGGGACAAGAAGCAGGGGCACACTGAACGCAGACACAGGATTGCGGAAGACAGATAGGGGATGCTGGCAAGTGGTAACTCAGCAAGAGGGAAGGGGAAGTGATGCGGGGGGGCAGGCAAATTTGCATGCGGATGCACACCGCGGGATATCAGCAACATCGCGGAGAACCTCTCATCGCGGGTATAAAGGAAATACCCAGCATTGGCAGAAAACACGGACTGTGATGTGAGCCGCAGTGTCTTGTGTACTTACATCCTGTAAGTATGTAGACTGCATTAGTAAGTAAATGTAGGTGTCAAGGAAGATTGAAAAGTGCAGCAGAAACGTGTCCTTACAGCTCCGACTCTCCCTGTTATGTCGCTCCAAGCACAATAACCAGGTTCCTGGCAACTCCATTGTCCCGCGGCCCATGTTACAAGTGCATTAAGCCACTCCGTCGGTGGCATCTAATGCGATTGATGAATGGGGTGGGTGGGTGGTAGCCCTCGGCACTGGGCCTCAGGGCGCCACCGCCCCCCCATGCATCAATCCAGCATTAGATGCCACCTCCATCGTGGCTTAATGCTTACTTGACAGATCTCTTCCTTTGAGGTGGCAAGACAGTGTGTGCTGCTGATTGGCTGCCACCTAGTGGAGGGCAGGTAGCACAGCAGCCATCACCTGAATTGAAAGTTGGAGGCAGGCATTGTGTGCACCATCTTCACAGTCTACATGTGCATCATTGCATGCCACCGGTCACTGGCTCTGACTCAAGGGGAGTAATGGTTGGAAATGAACCTCTTTCTACAGGATGATTCTGTGACCCTAGAGGCACTGCACCACCACCCTCCATGGCACCCACTCACACAATGAGGTAAGAAGTAGATGGGGAAGATCCTGGTGGGGGGGTAAAGGAGCTGGGGTTTAACAGCAGAAGGGGGCCGATGGGTAGGGGAAGGAGGATAAACTCCACATGAAAAAAAATACTGGAAAAATATTTGAACGACAGACTGAATTGTGTCTAACTCTCACATTTTTCAAAGTCATCCAACTGGTATCATTGGCTCTTTAAAGTGAACATAATATGTAATTAAAATAAACTATTACTGGTGAATTCTGTTCATTACTGACATGCTATTAACATATTTGAAGCTGCTGTATTTGCATTCTGGATGCTGTTTTTTCCCCAACTTTGTTTAGTGTTTTTAGTCACTCCCTTTATGTAACTAGGGGTGTGAGGCTTGATGTTTATCTTCAGAGCCTGATGATATCTGCTAGTTGGCTAATAGGCAGAAAACAAGTTCAACTGGTGTGACTTTCTCCTTTGAACTACAAGAAGTTAATGCCAATCCGCCAGCTAAACACTGTCATCATCAGCCTTCTCAGAACTGGCTTTCGAGAGACAAGTTTCCTGCATTTTTACATCCATTGGCTTATACAGTACATACCTACACAGCTCCCTACACTACAGTAATAATATGTTCGCATGCAGGCAAACATAAAAATGAGTCCTGAACTCTTTATGTGCTTCGAAAGTGGGTTAGTCAGGATGATGTGAGACATATAAATTGTTCACATACCTTAGATTAAGCTTAATGTGTTCTTTTCTTGATTCTTGCTATGTGTTCACTGGTAAATGAAAATGTGGATGTGGAAGCATTGCAATGATGAACATTTAGAAGGCATATCCTAGAATCTGTCTAACTTATGGTTCAGTATCGATTGACATATACCTACAGTGCATCGACAGCATAGGTCAGTAGTAAGTTGTGAAATCTTGTCCAATAAAAACCAAAAAAGGATGGCTCAGTAAATTGAGATGAAACATGTCTGTAATGACAATGTTCCAGTGCCACCATCTTCTACACTTTTTGTCTCATCTGGCATTTCAAATTATGGTACTGGAAGGCAGACAGCAGGGCACTGGGCTGTATTCACAGCTTGAATTGGGAGCTGGGACTGTACTCTGGGATACTTAGGTGTCAGTACATGAATGGTAAGGGGAATAATTCAAGGGTAAATGGATGTCAGCAGTTGAATGAAAGTGGATTTTTTTTGGGAAAGGGTAGCTTTTCATTGCTGGGCATGGCTTTGGGCTTTCTTTTTGGGAGGCTGGATACATGATATGCATACCTGCGATATCTGCAGTTTTTGCCTGGAAACTCCAGTGCTTTTAATTGAACTCCAGCCCTCCCTCCCAGGAAACAAAATCTCCTGCTGAAGTAAAATTCTGTCAAAAATATCTATTCATGTTTTTTACAGAGCGAAATTTAAATTACTGATGAAGAATGTATCTGATAACTTTGTATAACTAGTTGTTGATTATTTTTAGTGCTTATTCTTGACAAAATAAATATTTAAAATGTTTTAAATGCTTTTTTTCTCATTTGTGATACCATTTAAAGACAAGAGCATGATGTTACATAGAAACATAGAAACATAGACTTTGACAGCAGATAAGGACCGCTTGGCCCACCTAGTCTGCCGATTTCCCTACCTACAGGATAAGCTGCAGATCCTATTTAACTAATAGCCTATTTCTTCCTACTCCCCCACAAAACTTGCCTTATGTCTGTCCCATGCATTCTTGAATTCTCCCTCAGTTTTAGACCCCACAACCTCCTCAGGAAGGCTGTTCCATGTGTCCACCACCCTCTCTGTGAAAAAATACTTCCTCACATTGCCCCTGAGCTGTCCCCCCTCTATCTTCAAATTGTGTCCCCTTGTTCTTGCACATCTCTTTTTCTGAAAGATGCTACCCTCTTGGACTTTGTTGATTCCACTGAGGTACTTTAAAGTTTCTATCATGTCCCCCCTCTCCCTCCCTGATGATACACAATCTCCCTACTAGCAGGCCAAGCTCCCTATTAATTTCACTCAAATCTCCCTCTTAAGCAAGCTGGAAATATCACAGGTATGGATATGTGGGGCTTGGTGGTCCTAATTGAGGAGCATGGGTAACAACAACTCAGTAGGGGTGGGGATAGAACTGACGAAGGTAGGATTAATTAATGAAGCACTACCATCAGAACAGAGATACTGAAAAAAGTACCTGCCTGGAGCATGGTCTATTAAAACTGCAGTTTTCCCATGTTGAGGGAAAATATAAAAAAATGGAGAGACCGAAGAGTAGCATGATAAAATTGGAGCTTCTGGACTTCCATGTGGCTAACTAGTATGTCAGAGCAGGCTACAAAACCACAGTGTGCCCTGGCACATCCCTCGTTAGAGCTTTGTCAAGGGACCCCATGAAGAAGTCCCTAATGAGTAAAGCATTGGGACACCTTGTGGTTTTGTAGCCTGCTGTGTCTCACACCTGCCTCAGTAATTAATAAATGCTTGCAAGCAAAGCAAAAGAAAGTCTCCACAGTTTGCACTGTTTGTCTGTCTTCATGGTATTTGGGGTTGCCCAGCTTCAGCAGTGGCCCCTGCACTCTAATAGCTGAGATGTGCAGGTCTGTTCTGGTATGGTTAACTAGTATGTCAGGCTACACTGTGTGAAAGCTACCATCTATCAATACCAACAATTCTCTACACCATCCTAGGCCTCATATAAAAGACAAAATTGTTAAAAGAGACAAGGGAAACTTCAGGATATGTTTGGTATGTCTTCTGTTCAAATGTGAAGAAATGTGCTAATGTTAAAAGTTGCATTTGCTGTTGTGGCAACTTATTTACACTGCTGCAAGCCAGCTGTACAGTGTTGGGGGAGGGTGGCAGAGGTTGCGATTGACTGAGGACAGTGTGTGTGTGTGTGTGTGTGTGTGGGGGGGACAAGAGAGAGGCGAAGATTACAAAAGAATCCTAAGAGGTCTGATTCAAAGCCAAATCGAAGTTGTCAATTTCCATATTCACTCACCCTTAGACTCACTTCATGTTTCTTCGTTTATAAGTATGTTTCTATTTCATACATGGCAGTTCCTCACACTGCGTAGAATTTTCAAAGTCTGACAGAATAGAATTCTGTGGAATTGTAGAAAATTCTGCCCAGTTCCACAGAATTGCGCCAGTTGCTGAAGTATGAAATTTCAAAAGCAGAATAGTTGTTGCAGATTAATAATCTGTGGTTTACATAACCCATAGATTCCTTTTCCACAATCCGCAGAATGTTATTCTGTGGTTTTATGTAATTCAAGGAAAATTATTCTATGATTTACATACAGATACTTTTCAAAATTCTGCAGAATATAAAAAAGAAATTATGAAAACATTTCAGAAGCCTGCCGTTCCACACAAATTCAACCAGCAGAATGTTGCATTCCACAAAGATCTAACAATTTCATATGAAAATAAGATATGTCCTTAAGGAATCAAATAACTTACCCTTGAGCTAATAAATATAACTTGTAATATCATTTTGTTTTCAAAAGCATCCTTCTGCAGTTTCAAAATGGCTCTTCTTTTCCATATGATAAATCTCCTTATGTGCACGCTACCATTTCTCTCCGTAGAAAGCAACTTTTGTGTTTGTATTCCAAAGACACATTCTTTTCCTTCAGTAATCGGTATACACAATAAATAGTTTTGCATGTTAGACAGTGATACACATGAAAAGGCTCCCAGCAAAAAGTTATCTGATGAATTAAAGCACTGGCACTGGATTTCCACATGGCCCCGAATGCTGCAAGTCCTTGGTATGCCGAGCGTATGACGCATGAGGCTTACTGCATTCTCCTGGCCAGCAATCTGGATTTTCTGTCCCTTGCCCCAGCTGCTGCAAGTTAGGCCAACTTTTTCTGGTCTAGCTTGCAACTGTTCTGGGTACCTTTTTTCATGAGGCTTGTGCCAAATATTTGGCACAAGTTGCTGTAAACCCGATAAACTGTTGCAACTGTGCCTAACCTACCAAAATTAAGTGCAGTTGCAGCAAAGGTGCTTGGTGCAATTGCACCAAAAATGGGTTTAACACAAGGATTCGTGCAAGCCCTGCATCACCCTTTGATAATGCCTAACACTAATATCAGTTTTTAATAGCAGTCAATTATTATCTTTCCTATCCAATGTACTTTTCCTTTTCCCTTTGGTTAATTCAAATATTTGTTACCTGCTATTAGTAGTTGAGATGTGTAGAACAGCACTCTACTTGGCAGCTGACATACTTAGCTCTGTTCCTCCCATTACATCGCAGCACAGTGACCTTACTGACTGTGACATCACAGCTGCTCAGGAAGAGACACTCAGTAGCTGCAAGGTCAGTCACCAGTGATGTCAAGTCACCTGTGATGTCACAGGGCCAGTGAGGTCACAGTGTTCATGATGCAGTGGGAGAAATAGAACTAGATATGTCAGCTGCCTGGTCAAGGGCTATTCCACACACCCAGCATATTACTATCACATAGAAAATGTTCTGATGAGAAAAAAGAAAAATAGCTCAGAAATAAAAAATTACAACTGCCTACTTCTTAAATTGGTAACATTTCCTGTTTGCTATTTTTGGTTCTACTAGCTCTAAGTATTTCTATCACTAAAAATCTCCTTCATATCTTCCACCATCTCCTCCTAATATATGCACAACTTACTGCATGTTTCTCCTTTGCTGTGCTGCGGATTGATATATCAAGTCCAGAATTCCTATACGTTCTAATTCCTTTGGCAGCCTAAGGGTTAAATATATGTGAGTGTAGTTAACTTTCCTGTGTGATATGTGAAATTTCTGTAGTAGAATCCCAGCATAATAGCAATTCTGCTTTCTCGGCAGTAAGTGTGGCAGAGTTTGGTGGTGACTTCCACAGAATTTCACCAAGTAAACTGAGATTTATTAAAAATAAGTTGTGGGTTAATGTGAAACTCATTTTTATCACAGGAATATGTTCTGCAGACAAACTGCAAACACTGTGTGAAATCTATCAGTTTCCATGGGATTCTGTATCAATTGCCAAAATTCAATATTTTTCATGATTTTCACAGCAGAAAGGGACAGTTCCAGACTTCTGAGAAATCCCATGGAATTTCAGCAGAAACAGAACTTCACAATTTCACACAACGCTACTCTAAACTGCTCACATACTTTTTTCTAGATGGCATGACATGCATTAGATGTGTTTGTAATGAGAAGGACCTGACATAGGGTTCAAAATGATAGCCACAGGGGCATCAGAGAAAGGGCTGTACATTCCCAGTTGAATGGGACCACCTTGATTCCAGCTGGACTAATGGTTTCTCAGGTGCTTGCGAAGGTTGACACAAAGCCCTTGATTCCTCTTGACTCCTTGTTCAGGTTCTCAACCAGCACATGACTGGGCAGATGGGGTGGGCCAAGCGGTCTTTTTCTGCTGACAAATTCTGTGTTTCTACCCATCTCGCAGTCAGATAGAAGGTGGGACCATTCCATCATCCCCATGTAGGAATAATCTTTCTCTCCAGGACATTTGACCTGAAAGGATAAAGGCCAGCAAGTTTGGACGATGGCTGGCAGTACTAGATTGACTAGCAGTAAAACTGTATGTTGTTTATTGTGTAGTGTTATTATTAGCCTCTGCCTTGACACAGGAAGGTTGAAGCACAGCAATCTAAGAAGAGAGTTTTGAGGAGCCAAAATGTTCAACAGGCATTTTAATTTCATATATGTAGAATAACTGTCAACTATTTTAAACTAAATTCAAGGATTGTGAAGTCCAGTGAACAGGAACAATTGTACATACAAATAAACAAACTGGTTGTGCATCTTTTTAGAGACAAATTTCTTAAATAAGGAATATGAAACGCTAAAGAGATTTTGATTATCTCCAGTAAGCTACTTCCTTTCTGTCTTTACTCAAGAATGGGGAGGTAAGTTGCTATAATGCTGCTTCCACCTCCAATTTTATCTAGAGGAGAAACACAAAAAGTCAGGGAATATGCGTTGTTATTGTCGAGGATGGGAGAATTTTAATTGACTTTACTAAATGCATGTATTTCACAAGGACTTCTGCACATATCAATGTTAGAAATCAACTAGCAAAAGATAGTACAAAAAGGACATTATATGGTAATGGTGGGTAAGATTTGAGCTTGCAATTAAATATCTGTCTAGAGAGCTTTGATGGAAGTTAAGCTCAATTCAATAGTGTGCTAGCGGCTGCCAGCTAATCAAGTCTGCTGGACCAGATAATCACTTAATATCCATTTAGTACTTACTCTGTGTAGAATGTAAAGAGGTCAGTTCCCGATATACAGTATGCACATGACAGAAACATCCCATTTTTGTGCCTGTATCCAAAATGACATGCAACCAAAATTGTATTGAAATCAATAAAGCCACTCAGTAAAGCACACTTTCTCAGTTGCTGTTCTTCATGTTTGCCTTTATTAAATGTATCAGACTAATAATTCATCAAATGTTGCCCACACTGAGCTACTTACACTGTTTTTTCCATGGCTGCAGGCTCTGGTAAACAGACAGGCTGAAGAGGACTAATACTTGTGGCAGCACAGTTAGCACCTGTCTAACTAGTGTGATTGACAGTATTAATGTCTGTGGAGACCCAGTCTGAAGACAAAGTGTGCCTACATGCAAAGTTCGGTGTGCATACAGACAAAATTATAATCATTTAGTACATAGAATTGGGACTGCAACATGCCATTTTTGTGCGTGAAACCAGAACGAGCCTACATCCGATGTGTATACAGTTGGAATGCACTGTAACTACATCTAAACCTTAAAATTCCTCTTCCAAAAAACCAAATTAGTGAAGTAGTTCCCCTTGGCCACCTACATGGTGGTCAGGTGTAGCCAATCTCTAATAAATGAAATTAATTTGTACCTCTGTTTACTCTACCCCTTCCCCTTTAATTCTCCATACCATACCTTTCAATCTCTCAGCATTACAACTCATAGCACTGGCCTTCAAATTCATAGCAAATGGCCAGAATGTGTAGCACTTTAAGAATAACATTTCTACAAATAGGGGTCCCAATATAGTTAGTGTTACAGAATATTTCTACCAAGTTAGTTCAATGATTTAATAGTTTGTGTGTCCGGAGATAGCTCTAACATTATTAAGAACATCAGTAAATGTTTGTGGAGCAAGGGTAAACGTCAGTGTAAAAACCATAGTGCTATGTCAAATTCATAGCAGTTCAGAGGTATGCTGCACTGTACGGTTTATTATTTTGTCCTAGGTTCCACTGCATCCATCTTCTCCCCCCTTCAAATATGTCAATAGTAAAGCTTGGGGGTAGGGAATGCAGCAGTTCAGTTCACTCAGAAAAAAACTTTAGAACACAGACAATGTAAAAGGAGACAATACCTGTTGGAATATGACCCAGCGACCTGGGGGATGGCAGAGAATGTTTCTCTTCTGAAACAGGAATGCAATAAATGCAAATTGAATTAACGAATGAATGCGTAATGTTGTACCTGAGACATAGCAATAAATATGACTGAAAACCATTAGATCCATTGAACCGGGAAGGGAAAGAAATCAAGTAACACCTCCATCTGGTGGTGAGCTAAAGAAATACAGCTTTGATCTATGGTGGAAGGGGTGTGGTTAGGGAACAGACTGTGCCTGCACTGTGGTACTGTTAACACTCAACCTGCTCTACCCTGTACCTGCCTTTTCTTGCAAGGAAATCCATGCCCCAAGGGGCTCACATGCATTGAATGTAGCTCTTGGGATGTATGCATACACAGTCAAGGAATGGAGAGGTGCAGAACTGTTCAATATTTGCCTGTACATTATTTTTTCTATTAGTTTCACTTTGCTTTACTTAATTTACTGTATATTTATATTTCTTGTAGTCTATATATTGCTACACCTAATACAAAAGCAGGACTGTAAAATCCTGGTAAAATCCTCAAAAATTGGACTGGCATACAGCATTATTGGAGCAATGGCAGAATTTTTATTCATGGAAATAAAATCTGATTTCTCAGTCACTATATATCAGTGACCCTTTTGATAGCTGCATTTTTTTTCCTCCCCGTAACCAGTTAGTCCTCTTTCTGCTGACGGCCTACAATCCGATCACCCACTGTCTCTATGACTTATTTCTGGCCTTGGCTTAATTCCCCACAGCTTTTCCCCATGGCAGGGCAACCCTAGCCCCCCCGACTAGTAGCCATCCTTGTTCAAGCCCACCCTGAGCCCTGTAGGCAATTCGGGGTCTGTGGAGGGTCATCCACTTCACCCTGCTTCAGCTGGTGACGTTTTTTCTCCTTCCTTCTACTCCCCCTGGATGCTCCATGGAACCAATAGTATGATACTGCATGCAAAGCATGCCAACATCTGCTGCACGGAGCATCCCCCCCCCCTTAGCTGCTCTGCTTGTACCACCACCTATGGCCCTGTAGGTGGCAGTGTTGAGGCAGAGCTTACTGCCCACCCTCCCTGGAGGAGGAGAGTGTCTACCCGCACATTCATTCTTCCTTCCCCCAGCAGGCCCCTGATGCCCTGAGCTCACCTCCAAACCTGGGTTACCAGCGTCATGAGCAGAAGTGCTATTGCTGTGCCAGTGGGGCCAGCTGATAATTGTATCTTTACATTACTGGATGACTTTCAGTATTCTTCTAGTGTAAATGTCAGATTCACTGATTCTGTGTAAAGCACTGAAGTAGAGCACTTTAACTTTGCACAAAAAAAGAAACAGGTGTTTTGCTCTGAACAGTAGAAGAGACCAGTTACTCTAAATATTAAATAACCCCAGTGCACGGAGAGAATAGAAAGAAGAATGAATGAATGGATTGTTCATCTCGCCATAGTCAATGCTGCAGATCTTAAGGCACCATTTATGCAGAATCTGCAGTTTCTCTCAGAATAGGTTCTCATTTTATGATTCCCCACATGGTTCTGGGATGATGAATATAGTCTAAGCACTTAATGTATTCAACCTACATAAAAAGCCACCACTGTCTAGATACCCATAATATAAACATCAGCTGTAGAAACCGGTCTCTGCTCTTTAAAAAAGCTACCATTTGTGTCAAACCAACAACCTTCTTAATCATATGTTTCCTAGATGTGCAATGAAATTGTTTTTCTCAGCACAAACATTTGAGAATTTTGGTTATGAGAAGTACTGTGTTTTAACTATTAGACATCTTATTGTCTGAAGAGGACAAGAGCAAGCTTCTGATGGAAACTATAGTTCACTAAAACATGTTTCTCTCTTGGTCTGGGATTGATTGAACCTCACTGTAGCCTGCTTCAATTTTTTTTTCTTTGTTCTTGGCCAAATATTCGGAGTGAACTGTGTTGGATTGCAGTGGTATATGCTTAAAAGAGCTAGTGTACTACCTAAAACTAATATTAGATTTTAAAAGCACTCATCCATTACTTTTTATATCTGAGGTGGTTAATTAGAAGTTTAGTTTAGTTTGTTTACCTGATGATAGTAGGTGTGATGTGTGGAACAGCACTCTGCCTGGTGGCTGACGTATCTATCTGTATTCCCCTCCACTGCATCATCAGCATTATGATCTCACTGACTGAGATATCACTGCTGCTTAGGAACAGCCACTCAGCAGCTGCCAGGTCAGTCACTTGTGATGTCACTGTAAGTGAGATCACAATGTTGATGATGTGGTGGTAGGGGGGATAGAGATAGATATGTCAGCCGCCATAATCATCATAATCAAACTTTAGTTTTTCAACACACTTTCTTAATTGCAACTCAAGGCACTCTACAATAATAACAACACAAATTGTTTAAAACATTAAAACACAATAAAAATATTTATTTTATGGATTTTCCCAGAGCAGTTAGGGTTAGACAGGTTTCCAAAAATGTGGATATGCCATGCTGCTCTACCTTATTCTAAAGCATGGGACAGACCCCATGGCTTCCTCCCTACATGAATGGTACACACAGATAGAAGTCACTTCCAGTAATGAAAGGATACACTACCTTATACAGGATAAGATAGAAACATTCAATAGCATCTGGGCACCCTTTGATGCTCTTGAAACACTGTAACTTGAATTCAGAGAATGTACTTTATTAGAGAATCATCTTTCATTTAAACATGCACCCCTTGCCTTGTACTTTGAAATGCAGACTCCCTGAAACCTAGTTTTATTTTTGACAATTATTAGACTACATAGCTGTCATGAAGCACACTTCAGACAAAGTCTGATTTAGACCGGTTTTATCTTTGCTTGTGCACATGCACAAGAAACATTATGTGGCAGCTTAGGAGAGAAGTGGGTTGTGGAGGTGCAGCAGTATGGTGGCCAATGCCAGCACTGCATTTGTGGGCTTGGTGGTGTGCATCCAATGCAGGCCCAATGTCCTGATGACACTGGTTCGCAGAAGTGCCACCGACTTGAAATGATTTGGCCACTGCAATGAGGGGCCCCCTCATCATTGCAGTGTCAGCAATTCTGCTGCAATAAGGGAGCGACCCGTCATTGCAGGGTGGTACATTGCTTGGTGTAACATTTGTGAACGTGGCTGCACTGATGTCGGCATGCCAACACCCAATTCATTTGCCGACGGGGGAGTCCACTCCCTATTGGCATAATGTACCCCCCATTTATTGTGTGCCGAGGGGGTGCTCAATCCCCTTTGGCATCATGCGCCCCGACAAACAGTCTTTCTCTGCCGATGTAGGGCCCAATCCCCATCGGCTTCAGTCCCCTGCTTCCCAGTTCAATTTGCCAATGGGGGAGCTCACTCCTTGGTGGCATATTGTCCCCACCCCCCAATTTCTGTTGTGTGCCAGGAGGGTGCCCAATCCCCATCAGCATCATGCACCCCCCACCAGTTTCTGTGCTGAAGGGGGGTCCCATCCCTGTCGGCTTCAGTCCCCCTCCCCACAAAAGCAGGTGGCACACTGGGAGCCCACCCCAGTGTACTAAACACACCTGCAAAAGAAGAAAACCGACCCACGTTGTCTTTTTTTTACCTGTGAAATGAGAAAACGGTCACACGACGTGTCCAGTGCCCCTCGTCCAACCCACACCCACACTCTGTGTCCCCCACCTCCTCACACCCCCCTCCCCATATTTACCTCCGGAGCCCGGTGTGAATATCCTCGGTGGACCGGGAACACGTCTGCACTCTTCAAAGCTGACCGTGAACTGAAGAAGTGCCAGTAAGCCGTATAATGGCATAAAGAGTTTTTTTTTTACTTTGGTGTATATCTCAACCATTTATGGGAATTTTGGCACCAAATTTTCAACATAGGGTTATTGGGACCCCTCCTCATGAATTCAGTCACTGTCATGGTGTTATTCGGTCCCGAAAGGTGATTTTGTTGTCACTGCATTATATCCCCTTTTGGGACTGATTAACAAAATGACAGTGCCACTGTTCATAAGATGGGCTCTCAAAAAGCCTATGTTGCAAATTTGGTGAAAACAATCCCAAAAATGACTGTTTTACGAGCATGCATTGTGCAGTTTCCATTCAAAAATTTGTAATATTTTCAGTGCAGATTTTCAACATTGGCATTTTTTCATGCTTTCTTATGAACAGTACAGCTGTCATTTTACACATCCTGTCCGAAATGTGTTTTCGTACTTCTGGCACAGAATACCGAGGTCGCTGTGGGAAATCAGCTTTCAGGGCAGATTAAGAAAATGACAGTGACACTGTTCATGAGCAAAGGTCCTAAAGTGCCTATGTTGAAAATTTGGTGAAGAAAATCCATAAAATGACTTTGCTACCAACATGCGTTGCGGAGTTTCCACGCACCATTGTAACTTCGCAAATTTGCAATATTTTCACACCAGATTTTCAACACTGGCATTTTTTCATACCTCCTTATGAACAGTACAGCTGTCATTTTTCATATCCTGGCCAAAATGTGATTTCACACTTCGGGCGCAGAATAGCGCGGTTGCTGTCGGAAATCGGTGTTTGGGACAGATTAAGAACAAGCGAGTGAGAGAGGGGAAGTGAGTGAGCTCAACAGAGCTCTGTTGTGACTGCTGCAGATGTCTTTGTGGGAAGATAAAGGTGCCAACTCAGGCAGGAGCCCAGTACAAAAGGGCAGCCTGCATTACCGGGAGACACAGAACGAGCGAGTCAGAAAGGGGGAGTGAGCAAGCTCAACGGAGCTCTGTCGGGACTGCTGCAGATTTCTTTGTGGGCAGAAAGAGGTGCCAATGCAGGCAGGAGCCCAGTACAAAGGGCAGCCTACAGCGCAGGAGAAAACAGAACGGCGGTGAGAGAGGGAGTGAGCGAGCTCAACAGAGCTCTGTTAGGACTGCTGCAGATTTCTTTGTGGGCAGAAAAAGGCGCCTACACAGGCAGTAGTCCAGTACAAAAGGGCAGCCTGCAGCACTGGGAGAAACAGAATCAGTGAGTGGGGGGTGAGTGAGCTCAACTGAGCTCTGTCAGGACTTTAGAATTGCCCACCTTGCCACCCAGGGTCCTGTATGGTCCTATATTACAGCAGGGTCTCTGGGGTGGAGACAAAGCAATAATAGGATACTCTTAGGATTGCTGTAATAATACAGATTTAGTTGTTCTGTTTATTTCTCTAACTGAGCTAAGTACTGAGCTATACTGTTAGGACTGCTGTAATAATACATATTTATTTGTTCTGTTTATTTCACTAACTGAGCTGAGTAATACTTGGAGTGCAATATGATTTCTAACTGGGCTAAGTGAAACCGTATGGGGGCTGAGAACAAAAAGTATGGTAGCTGAGGGGTGTAAAATAGACAAGGAGGCTTTAGGATTGCTACAGTAATACAGTATCTAACGGACGAGATTTGAGACTGAATTAACCCGGTCAGCAAGGGGGCAGTAGGCTGACTAGAGTGGAGGGAACAGGAATCTGAGTAACTAGGGGCCTAACAGTTGTAGTAGGGTACAGAACCTGGGAGAAAGAGTCATAACATAAGATGGGGGCCAAAATGGGGCAGGTGCCACATGTCAATAGGGCGAGCATCTTTAGAAGGGTGGTGGGGTGTACAGGGTGTGGGTCCGACATGATCCTGGACTGGGCTTGGAGGATGGGGTGTATGCTCTGTAGACAACTGGCTAGTTTGAGGGAGGAACTGCGGAGGTTAGGGAGAAGTCTAAGTGGCAGGGCAGATGAGTATGGTAGGCATCCTGGCTGGGGGGGAGACAACTTGGGACTGAAACTGACCCCACTATCACAGGTACTATCAGAAAAGAGAGGAGAAGGGAGGGGGGTGCCTGATGGAAGGGGGAGGCCTCCTGATCAGGGAGGAAGAGACCATGAGGAGTACCAGGGGAGAGAACAGATGGCTGCGGGTAGGGAGGAACCTGGGGTAGGACCAGAGGGGGCACGGAGGGGAACAAGTAGGAAGGGGGAACCAGTAGTGGGAAGAGATGTAGGAGGGGTATTGACTAGGAATAGATTCGAGCCTCTGCTATGGGAGAGAGAGGTGAGCAGGAACATACTGAGGGGGGGAGGAGAAGCGGGGCATGAGAGGGATGGCAACATGTAGGGGAAGAGATAGCGAGGATGAAAGGGTAGAAGAGGGGCTAGTAAGGAAGGAGGGGGAGGTGACTGGAAGACAGTAGGCTATGGGAAGGGGGAAGATGGGAGGGGCATCAGTATCGGGGTCGAAGGGAATGGGAGCTCTAAATCGACAACAACTGGGATAGGAGAGGGGTTGGAAATCAGCAGGGGAGGATGGGAGGTCGACATGGGAAGCCCAGTAGGAAGTAGTCAGGCTGGGAAGGAGTTCAAGGGGGATGGGAGGAATAAGGCAGAGAAAAGGGGTGAGGCAGAAGTAGGGGGTGCAGATACAGAAGTCACAGAGGGTGCAGCTGGCGAGGGTAAGGGGCAGGGAAGAATGAATACTGTGGTGCTGGAAGGGGCATTAGAAGGGAAAGGGGGTAAGGGACAAGGGGGGGTACTCATCCTGGGAGATTCTATACTGAAAGGGGTGAGATGGGGTGGAAGGGGGGAAGGCACATCTGTATTTGGGTTGAAGCAATCCCCAGGTTGACTGCAGGAGGAGCAGAACAGGCACTGCTCAAGTGTGCAGTGAGGGGGAGGAAGAAATCTAATTTACGGTTCCATGAGGGTGCAAACGACTTGGCGGAGGAGACTGTGTAAGTAGTGAGGGGGAGGTTTAAGGAGTTGGGCAGGCAGTGTGAGGGGGTGGGAAAGTCGGTGGCATTCTCGGAGATACTCCCGCTACCATGTGCAAGCACGGGGAGGAAGGGTAGGATTGAGGAGTTCAACGAGCAGCTGAGGGATTGGTGCCAAACCAAAAATTATGGGTTAGTGGCTAACTGGGGTAGGGTTTGGGGGAATAGTGACTTGTACACGGGGGACAGTCTACACTTGAGCAGGGAGGAGAGGGAAGTATTAAAGGTGGGATTAGAGGGGTATAAACCTACTAAGGTGGATTTAAACTAGTGGGGGGGGGTGGCCAAAAGACTGAGGTTGGTAGAAAGGTCTGGACAGTGGATCCTAATGAGCTCACCCCCCTAGATATAGGTAAAGGCGGAGGCTTAGTAACCCTAGGAGGGGGTTGGCACAGTGGTCTGAATGTAATACAGAAGGCACCACCACCCGTAAGAATAAGGAGGAGAAAGGGTGCGGACTACCGGGAGGAGGGACACAGGCCAAGGAGAAGAGTGAGGAGAAGGAGGGGTATGGGTGGAAGGTGATCTCTCTCAATGCAAGAAGCATGGGGAACAAGATTGCAGAGCTTCAGGTGCTTCTTTCAGAGGAGAAGGTGGACATTGCTGCAGTGACAGAGACTTGGGCCACAGAGTCCGTGATTGGGACTTGTCAATCCCAGGATACAGGATATACAGGAGGGACCAAGGGGTTGGGGGTTGCAATCTGTGTGAGGGAAGAGAAAAATCCATGAGGGGTGAGGAAGAAGAGGAGAGGAGAGGACACAGGTGCTTTGGGTGCAGTTCCTGGACTCCAAGGTCAGAAAGCTGAGGCTAGGAGTGGTGTACAGACCATCAGCCCAATCCGAGGAACTGGATGGGGAGTTGGCAGAGCAGATAATGAGGGTGTGTAGAAGGGGGAATGTTGTGATAGTGGGGGATTTTAACCTACCAGGGGTTGACTGGAGCACCCCAGCCACCAGTCATACCAGGGAGCAGGTGCTCCTTGATGCATTCCAGGACGGCCTTCTGACGCAATTGGTAAGTGTGCCTACAAGGCCTGGTAGCATTCTGGACCTAGTACTGGCAAATGGAGAGGTGCTGAGGGAGGTAAGGGTGGAGGACCCACTAGCGGGTAGCGACCACTAAACAGTGTGGCTCATTCTCACACTGGGCAGGGAGACAGGAGGCATGAGCACTAAGGTGGTGGACTTTAGTAAGGTGGAATTTGGAAGATGGGAGCAATACTGCAAGGGAGACTCCAGGATATAAGGCCGGGGATGGATGCAGAACAAAAGTAGTGAGTCCTAAAGACTGGGAGAACAGAGGCCACAGTAGCCTGCACCAGGGCCAGGAGTGAGAAGAGCAGAGCCAAGAAACCATGCTGGCTGAATAAGGAAGTGCTGCAAGGGGTGAGGGCAAAGAGGGTTGCATACCGAAAGTACAGGAGAACAGAGAAGGGAGAGGATAAGGAGGCTTACGGGAGTTGGTCAAAGGAGGTGGCCAGGACGGTGAAAAAAGCTAAGGCCTCCAGGGAATTAAGGTTAGCACAGGACATAAAGAGAGAGGAAAAGGAAATTTTTAGTTATGTTAGGGAAAAGAGGAAGTGCAAGGAACATAATGTGAGGATAAAGCAGGGAGGGGATTGGTGGAAAAGAGGGAGGAGCAAGCAGAAATTCTAAATGAGTACTTCTGCTCCATTTTCACTGAGGAGAGGGATGGTCCACTACCAGAATGGGTTGGGGTGGTGGGGAAAGGGGGGAGGAGGTGACGGACAAAGTGATCACATGGAGTAGGGTGCTAGAGGGGCTGAGGGCAGTAAGCGTGGACAAGGCACCAGGTCCCGATGGCATCCATCCCATAGTGCTGAGGGAGATGGAGGAGCTGTTGGCTGAGCCACTGGCAGATCTGTTCAACACCTCCCTGGAAATGGGATGTGTGCCCCAGGGCTGGAGGGTGGCCCATGTGGTGCCCATACACAAGAGTGGGCCTAGGGAGAAGCCAGGAAAATATTGTCTGGTCAGTCTCACGTCCATAGTGGGCAAGCTTATGGAGGTGATACTGAAGGAGAGGCCGGTGGCTTTCTGAGCAAGTAATGGCCTCCAAGATGGCAGCAACATGGATACATCTCAGGGAGGTCTTGTCAAATCAACCTAATAGTGTATTATGACTAGGTGACAGGGGAGTTGAACAGTGGCCATGCGGTACATGTCTTGTACTTGTACTTCAGTAAGGCCTTTGATACAGTGCCTCATGGGAGACTGGGGGGGAAGCTTACGGCAGTGGGGGTGGGAAAAAAGCTGGCTAAATGGATAAAGAACTGGTTCCAGGGGAGGGTGCAGAGGGTGGTGGTGGTGGGGAAGCTCTTGGCACCCAGAGCAGTGACAAGCGGGGTGCCACAGGGGTCACTGCTGGGCCCGGTGCTATATGGACTCTTTATTTCCAATATAGCACATGGAGTGGGGAGCAGAGTTAGTCTGTTCGCAAATGATACCAAATTGGGGGTGGTGGTGAACAAAGAGGATGGATTGGAAATACTGCAGGGGGACCTAACCAAACTATAGACATGGTCGGTAGAGGGGCAGCTAGGATTCAGTGCAAAGAAGTATAAGGTGATGCACTTCAGGGCTAAGAACCAGAAGAGGGACTATTGGTTGAGGGGGGTGAGGTTGGAGAATCACAGAGGAGGAGGAGAAGGACCTAGGGCTGTTGGTAACTGAGAGCATGAACAACTCGGCCCAGTGCAGAAGAGGAGCAGCAGCAAAGACAAACAGGATGCTGGGGTGCATCACAAGGGGGTTTTCATCCAGACACAGGGATGTGATCCTACCTCTCTACAGATGATTGGTCAGATGGCACCTGGAGCACTGTGTGCAATACTGGTGGCCATACCTGAGGAGAGATATAAAGTTACTGGAGGAGGGTGCAAAGGAGGGCCACAAAAATGCTAAAGGGGATAGAAGGATGGGAATATGAAGTTAGGCTGAAGGAGCTGAACATATACACACTGGAGGAGAGGAGGGATGGGGGGATATGATTGAAGCATTTAAATACCTGAGGGGGATAAATACACCTAGCATTGAGGGGGTGTTTAAACTGAGGAGTGGAAGAGAGACAAGGAGGCACAGACTAAGGTTGGAAGGGGGACGTTTCAAGAGGGAAATGAGGAGGCACTGCTTCTCTGAGAGGGTGGTGTCTAGTTGAAATGCGCTGCCAGAGGGGGTGGTAACATGTAGGACAGTCAATAGCTTTAAGGAGGAGTGGGATAAAGCAAGAAGAAGAGTCGGGGGGCAAGGGCTGGGACAAGCGGGGGAGGAACTGAGGGGGAGGAGACTGGGGCAGCTGCAATCTGGGGTGCTAGCTACACACTCGGGCAGACTTACATGGACCGATTGGTGTGTTCTGCTGGCAGATTCATATGTTCATATGTACGTATGTAAAACCACAGTGACTCTGTTCATGAGGGCTGCTCGTGGTCTCTTCCTCACCCATCAGGAGGCCCCACCCTCACCTTGTGCAGCCCTCCCTTCTCCTCTCTTTTCTGCTAGTGCCTCTGATACTGGGGTCGGTTTCAGTCTAGAGTTGTTCTTTCTCCATCCCCCTTTCCAGCCCTTATTCCCCCCCACTCAGCCAGGATGCCTACCATACTCATTTGCCCTGCCACTTAGACTCCTCCCCAACCTCCACAGTTCCTCCCTCAAACTAGCCAGTAATCTACAGACCATACACCCCATCCTCCAGGATCATAGCGGACCCAAACCCTGTACACCCCACCACCCTTCCTAAGATGCCCGCCCTATTGACATGTGGCACCTGCCCCATTTTGGTCCCCATCTTATGCTACAAGCTCTTACTCCCAGGTTCTGTACCCTACTACAACTGTTAGGCCCCTATTTACTCAAATTCCTGTCCCCCCCCCAAACTAGTCCCCCCTACTGCCCCCTTACCAACCAGGTTAATTCAGTCTCAAATCTCATCCATTAGATACTGTATTACTGTAGCAATCCTAAAGCCTCCTTGTCCATTTTTCACCCCTCAGCTACCATAGTTTTTGTTCTCAGCTCTCATATAGTTTGACTTTGCCCAGTTGGAAATCGTATTGCACTCCAAGTATTACTCAGCTCAGTTAGAGAAATAAACAGAACAAATAAATATGTATTATTACAGCAATCCTAACAGTATAGCTCAGTACTTAGCTCAGTTAGAGAAATAAACAGAACAACTAAATCTGTATTACTACAGCAATCCTAAAAGTATCCAATCATTGCTTTGTCTCCACCCCAGAGACCCTGCTGTAATATAGGACCACAGAGGACCATGGGCGGGAGGATGGGCAACTCTAAAGTCCCGGCAGAGCTCCGTTGAGCTCACTGACCCCGCCCCCCACTTGCTCATTCTATTTCTCCTGGTGCTGCAGGTTGCCCTTTTGTACTGGGCTCCTGCCTGCATTGGTGCCTTTTTCTGCCCACAAAGAAATCTGCAGCAGTCCAGACAGAGCTCCGTTGAGCTCGCTCACTCCCCTTCTCTCACTCGATCATTCTGTTTCTTCCGGCGCTGCAGGCTGCCCTTTTCTACTGGGCTCCTGCCTGCATTGGCTTCTTTTTCTGCCCACAAAGAAATCCTCAGCAGTCTCGACAGAGCTCCGTTGAGCTTGCTCACTCTCCCTCTCTCAGTCGTTCATTCTGTTTCTCCCGGCACTGCAGGCTGCCTTTTTGTACTGGACTCCTGCCTGCGTTGGGGGGGGGCTGCATTTACTGTAAAGGTGCGGTGCTGCACTGCTCACATCAATACAAGTGAGCGATGTGGTGCTGCACCTTTACAGTAAATGGAGCCCCCCAGTATCCGCCATATTCTCAGATTGCAGACTTTTCAAAATAAAATAAACAAGTGGCAATGCATGAAAACGGGGCTGTAATGCCTGAAAAGCTGAATCTGGGGGTAAGCCTTTCAGGGGTGGGGGTGCCTGTATTTCTGCAGTTTTTCTTTAAAATTGAAAACAGTGTAGGACCCAGATATGCTAATCATACCCCCATTTGAACCTAAAGTTACGACATTTTTTATATAAAATGATTAACTTTATTACCCTCTGATTTCAATAAAAATGAGAAATATTGTTTACGGTTCACATACTGTTATTCATAGTGTGGCAACACACCTGAGACTAACAGAGCATAAACTGTTAGCTACAGAGTGTGAATGGTTAATCATGACTCACACCTGTAATCACTACTGGATCTTAGCATTCAGATTTACTTTCACTGTAATGAACTGCATTCAGCAAGTTGAAGTTTATAAAAAGTCAGAACAATAACTACTTATCATAGGTTCTATACAAACCTTATCAAATGTTAAAAAGTATACAAATAGCATGTTAGTGATAGGACTTCACACTGAGCTAATTATGGAAGTGAATTATGCATGCATTTAATATACCATAACAGAGGTCACTTGGAGGCACTATTAACTTATAATAACACCACCTCTCTCCCCACCATTTTCTGGCTGTAGTCCCACTCTCCTCCTCCTCCATGTACCCCAAAAAAGAATATGAACAGACCAATGGAGGGTGACTGGCACAGACCTCTCTCCATGTCAGCCAGAATTGTCTAAGGAATGGAACCGTGTGCACTCAACTGTAATAATCACCTAATCAGCTAAGCTGCTCCCATATCAGCTTTTCCTTCATAAATTCATCAGGATTAATTTAGAAACATAGACAGTGATGGCAGAAAAAAGTCTAGAGGCCCATCCAATCTGCCCAAGTTCCCTATAATCCCTGGAACCTACTGTTCCTCCAGGGTACTAACTCTCCCCTTCCTCTCTCTATTCTCCTCCATGGTTCTGTTGCCCCAGGTAACCACTATTCACTTCATTATGTCCCAGCCCTGCTTGAATCCCCTGACTGTTTTTGCACTCACCACTTCAGCTGACAAACTGTTCCAAGGTTCTACCATACTATCTGTAAAGTAGTACCTCCTCACATCCCTCCTGAATCTACCTTTTTTAAAGCCCATTGTTTGCTTTCTCTCTCTATTTTTCCTGCAGTGTTGGGCCTGGACCTCCTTCTAGAACTGCATGCCTCTGTACATCCTAGGAGCCCCACATGTCCAAGGATGTATTCACTCTGGTTCCCTATAGTCAGTTTTCTATGTCTTACCTTCACATGGTGGGACAACTGGAGGAATCCAGACCCAAGGGAGAATTAACTTGGGTCCAGCAAGGTTAAGAAGGACCACCTACTTTAGTGTACCCTGACTGATTGGCCCTGATGGATGTGGGTACAGAACAACATTTCATCTTCCTGACCAGTCTGCCTGTTACATGTTCCACCGACCTCTCACAAGAGGGCATGACCTCTGACACTCCCTAATAGCCATTGGAGAGTGGCTGGGACTAGACCCAACAGCAATCATCTCCAGCAGCATGGCACCACCATATAACTAGGCTCCATAACACCAATGCATTATGATGTCATTCATTTGAGAAATGTCAGCAGCAGGTCATGGTATCTTGGAGCATATATTTCCTACCTACATGGCTCCCCTCCTTCTTGTCCATGAATTGGGGGGGGGGGTGTATGTCAGTGGTACAGGAGTAGTCTGTGCCAATCATCAAGCAACCTAGCCTGGTGCATGCCAGTGGGGGGCTGCACAAATTATGCCTAGGGACCCAAGTCAACAGATTCTATATGTTCTGAATTTGCATCGGTTTGAAAGCTTGAAGGATATGGACCGCTTCATTTTTAATTTTCAAAATGTAAAACTATGAATGTGAAAAATATGCAACTTCTTTTCTCAGTATTTCTGCATCATTTCTGGGGAATTCTACAAGTAAACAGCTAGTTTCAGAATTTTGCTATTCACGGAGTTGCATGCAACGTTAAGATACTTCCACTGGATCTGACAATTTGCCGAGTCAGAGGGAGCTTGCAAAGCCCTGATAGGTTAGGACAAATTCTTGCCAAGTACCTAGCAAGTTCACAGATCTGGCAGCATATAACTTAAATGTGAACTTCTCTGCTCTGGCATTCAGGCAAGTAGAAATTGATATCAAGATCCTAATCCTGACACACAGTACAAGCAATAACACAATCAGACCAGAGATCAACTCTGTGATTAACTCATCTCTTATGCCCCACCATGTTTTCTGTAATCTAGTAAGTACAATCTATAAATCATGCCTATAACCCATCTGTAGCTTCAGAGCAAGAAGAGACCTTAGCTGTATAGAAAACCAACTTATGGACTTCTTTTTCAGGATACACTAGAGAAAACCTTCTTTGGCTTTTTATGTCTAGGCTTAAAACATGTGCACTTTATTTGTCCCGCGATCAGGTACGATTGAACTTGCCTTTGCCAGTTTTGTGCCAAAGGTCTGCAACTCTCTCCCTACTGATATCTGTGGTAGCTCTACTCATTACTTGTTTAGAAATAACCTCTGAACCCCCTGCTTCACGTGTACATTTATTTGCTCTTGCACCTAAGGAACATACTGAGGTGTGAGGAGCTGAGAAAGGTGTTTGGCCCATTAGCGCGCCTATCAATCTATCCATAATAAGACAGAGCATTTCCTTCTAATATGAAGGAGTCTAATCTAACTGAATGTGTGATTTTTCACTAAGTGTATGGTAGGCCACACATTCAGCCGAATTTCTATATAAATTTATACATTGTGCTCTTATTTTCCCTATGTGTTTTTCTCAGCTTAATTTTCTTACTGTTCCATGCTGTTGATTCTGCATAATTTATCAACTCACAGCATTTGCTCATATGGTCTGCTGTTATGCTGTTGTGTCGGAATCTATTTGCTTTATTATTTATTTAGTTTTTATTCACTAGGAAAGGAGCTAAGCAATTCTGCCCATTTTCAGCCTCGTCCCAGGAGCGTAGAGGAGATGCAGATGGAAGCCAACCTGAGATTGAACCAGATTAAGCTGTTGGTGGTATCTTTTTAGTGAACTGTGGAAATTTGACCAGGACACTGGGGAAATTCTCTTACGCTTTTCAAGAAGTGCCTTGGAATCTTTAACATCCACTCGAGGAATTGAAGAATTCGCACCCACCTCCCCTCTTGGTGCACAAAGCAATTGAAAATGGGGACCGCATCCATCACTCCTTTATTGAAGTGCAGATAGGTGCAGGTGTTCTGTCAGTGCAAAAATGGAAACAGCAGCATTGAGAGTAATAAAAAACAAACAATGCAGTCCATCCAGATGCTGGCTGGCGTCCCTGAGTGAGCTTACATTTCATGCCTTGCACATCTTCAGAGCTGCGTGACTCAGGTGAAACAATCCTTTTATGCTCCCTTCAACTCAGGTGTTCCAAGTAGTCATGGTAACCATGTAGCTGGTCTGCTGTGTTTCATTCGAACTGTGCAAATGGTGCAATACATGTGAAGGTGCAATAGAGATGTTTAAAAGCCCACAGTACAGGAGGATCAATCCACAGCACTATCAAATTATTCCAAGGTGCTCTGTCAGTAGTTCCTCGTACCTCCATCTGTGGACACATAACCATCAGATAGAATACTACTACATTAAAAGCATCCATATGTACAAATGTAGATGAAGAAAAGCAGTGGGGGGGGGAGAAGAAATAAACAAGATTGGGTGAAACAGGGGGGCAGGGTTTCTAGGGGGCTAGGGAATGAGAGAAATGGAAAAAGGGAAAAGACAGACACTGAACAGAATAAATACCAGGAGATTCTCATAATACAGTAGCAGTGTTAGGATTAGTTTTGCACGAATAGTTCTGATGTTATTCATACATTTAAAAAAAACATCATTTCAAAAATTGTTTGATCTCAAATTTATCATTGAGTCCAGGCCAGTGGAGGGCTCCTAACCTGTGGATTCAATACAGTTCCCGGCAGTTTAATTTTGTTTCGTTGTCTCCATGATGTGGGTCTTTTTTTAATCTGTTTTAGTCCCACTACATGTATGTGATGCTAAGTTTTGTCTCTTGCATTCTTAAAGTCCAACCCTCCTCATATGTCACATCTTCATTCTGGACTGCTCTCAAGTGCTCTCATTTTCTATCTTTTAGTTTTCTCCTAGTGCATCCTACATAGTAGGCACCACATTTACACTGGAGCAGGTAAATTATACCTTGTGTGTCACACGTGATGAAATCATTAATCTCTACTAACTTGCCATCATTAGGGTTTGAAACTGTTTTGGTTTTCATGATAGGTGGACATATCTTACATTTTCCACAATGAAAATAAACCCATGGAGGTTTATGAAAGACAGGTTGCCTGCTTGATCAGTTGGTTACTATGAGTTGCCCTATTCCCAATATTGCTAGATCTTCTACATGTAGTCCTTAGACATTTATTGCACAGCTCTGAAAGTGCCGGCACACTCCTTGTGTATTTAAATATTTCTGTATTTGTATTTCTGACTGTTTCTGCCTCTTACTTGGCTCTCATGCTATAATGTTCACCTGAACAATCACTGGAACAGGCAGACAAAATCTTGGTTTAATGTCTCATCCAAAAGAAAGTACCTCAGGAATGCAGCACCCCCCCCAACCCCAAAATGCTGCTTTATAGTGTCAGTATTAGGATTTGACCCCATGTTCCTGGTGTGGGGCTAGAACCCACAGCCTTCTGATCTCCAGCCTCAGAGGCAAGGGTGCAACCTGCTGAGCCACTGATTTGCACTGTATTTGTGATTTGTTTGAATTGCACTAATATTTGAATTCTGATGTCTTTCTACTTTTTGTAATCTTGCAGGTCATGCCTGAAAATAGGTAATTACTTTGTCTAGTACACTTACCTGGTAAACAAAAGCTAAATAAATATTATGGGCTTGATACTCAAATGTGTTGGGGATGCTGCAAGTCTGGGTGTGCCTAACATATGGTACATGGAGCTTGAGGCATTCCCAGGCCGGCAGTCAGGATTCACAATATAGTGTATGGTGAGGGCTTGTTGTGTATGGAATTCAGTGACTTTCAAAATGTTGTAGTACTACAGTTCAAAAGGTCATGGAACGTGATTGTACCACACTGTACTACAACAACATTTTGAAAGCCTCTAGAGGCTGCACGTGCTCAGCTCATTTTAAAACTAGACCAGACACAGAAAAACTCGGAGCCAGCGGCACGATCATCCACCGAACTGATGACTCAACTAGGCACCATGAAAAAGGCAGGATTGACCAGATACTTTAAACCATAAAAAATGCAGGATCAACCAGATATTTAAAACCACTCACATTAACAGGTGAAGCATTTCACTCACGCTCCTCTCGCTTAGCGAG